>NC_069423.1:23899243-23956542 GCF_026875155.1 Cherax quadricarinatus | reverse complement strand
ACCTCCCCAAAAGGGTTGGCGGGCTGCAAACCTGGTCAAAAACGGGGCTCCTTGGTTCAGTCCACAAGTGCAAAGTATGAAGACCTGGGGAAGGGCAAAGAAGACTGCAGACGGAGTACAGTCTAGGGGGCCAGACACTACAAACCTCACTCAAGAAAAAGGATTTTGGGGTGAGTATAACACCTGGCATATCTCCTGAGGCTCATATCAACCAGATAACTGCTGCAGCATACGGGCGCCTAGCCTAGCAAACCTAAGAACACACACACACACACACCACACAACACACACACACACACACACACACAAAACACACACACACACACACACACACACATATATATATTATATATATATATATATATATATATATATTATATATATATATATATATATATATATATATATGTCGTGCCGAACAGGCAGAACTTGCGATCTTGGCTAAATAGCAACGCTCATCTTGCCATATAGGACTAGAGAAAATTTGTGTATGCAATAATTTCGCCAAAATCATTCTGAACCTACGAAAAAAATATATTTCACTGTGTTTGTTTAGTATTAAATTATTGTAAACAAATCTAAATATATTTAGTTGGGTTAGGCTAAAATAAATTGCGCTTATTATAATAAGGTTAGGTAAGTTTTCTAAGTTCCTTTTGGTGCAAAATTATAAATTTTTACATCAACATTAATGAAAAAAAATATCTTTAAACGTATAAGAGAAAATTTTAGAAAGGACTTATTTTTTAATTGAGTTCTTGCTAATTGACCAGTTTTACATATTCGGCACGACATATATATATATATATTATATATATATATATATATATATATTATATATATATATATATATATATATATATATATTATATATATATATATATAATTATATTATATTTTATATATATTTTTTTCTGCAGGGCAATCTGCTCGTGTCAAACAACCTGCTAAGTATCGAAAATATTTTAGGGAGTTGGTGGCTTGGTGCACTAAGCCGAGCAAATGAGTCTATCAGAAGGAACAATCAGGACAGCGATGGTGATTTGTGGCCCCCATGGTGCTACCACCGTCAAGGGTGACCCCCATGGTGCTACCACCGTCAAGGGTGACCCCAATGATGCTATCACCGTCAAGGGTGACCATAATGGTGCTACCACCGTCAAGGGTGACCCCCACCCATGGTGCTACCACCGTCAAGAGTGGTAGCAGATGTTTGACTATAGGCTGCAGGAACTATATGAGGCTTAGATGGAGTTACCATTACGTGGGTAATGGGTGACGGGAAAACATGGGGAGAAGGGCTATCGTAGTATTGGTGGTGTGTAACAGCGATAAGTTGATGAATAAGGCACCTGTGCAACACTTGGGCATCGGCAATGAAGATCCCCAATGTTGCGTAGGTGTTGGGTTTTATTAGGGAAAGTGCGGGGTTGCGCCTTGGGTAGAAACTCCACACTTGTTTATCTTTTTTATATTATATATATAAATATATATTTTATATTTATATATATATATAATATATATATAAATATATAATATATGTATGTATTAATATTATATATGTCGCCCCGATAGGCAGAACTTGCGATTTTGGGTTTAAAATAGAAAACGCTCATTGCCATAAGGACAAGTAAAATTTGTGTATGCAATAATTTTGCCAAAATCTTTCTGAACCTAACGAAAAAAAAAAATTTCACTGTGTTTGTTTAGTATTAAATTATTGTAAACAAATCTAAAATATATTTGTTGGATTAGGCTAAAATAAATTGTTCTTGTTATAATAAGGTTGAAAAGTTTTCAAAGTTCCTTTTGGTCCCAAAAATAAATTTTTACTGAACTTAATAAAAAAAATATATCTTTAAAGTAAAAGAGAAAATTTAGAAAGAATTTAAATTTTAAATGAGTTTTGCAAATTGACCAGTTTTTTTTTTCGGCAGACATATAATATAATTTTTATATATATATATATATAAATATATATATTATATAAAATTTAAAATTATAATATAAATATAATATTATTTTTTCAAGGTGACGATCATTATAAGGGGTTTTTAAATGATTTAACGAGGTTTTAAAAGAAGCTCAGTTTATTTAAATTCTAGTGGGGCATTTATTTGTTCTCCTTCTTGTAAGTACGATATTTATATTTTTTGATTGTTAGTTTCCCCTAAGATTTTTTAGTGGAAAAATTATACTAAAATATCCCCTTTCCATTGTCTGATGGACGCACATTTTTTTTTATGATAACTGTGTTGAATGGCGTCTAGGTTTCAAGGCTCAACTACTCTAAAAATCACAACTTTTGTTTTTCCCCTTCATTGAGTCAAACATTTCAGAGTACTTTGATTGAAATGCAAGTTCCTTTGGGAAGGAGTCTGGAGGGTTTTTAAAACGTACCCTGAGGTACGAAACCCCTGTGTTCTACTGGAAAAATTGTCTTGCCCAAAACAAGAGGCCTAGGACTGTGGGTCAGCGGCCCTGCGCA
The DNA here is from genome assembly GCF_026875155.1 of Cherax quadricarinatus. Lineage (NCBI taxonomy): Eukaryota > Metazoa > Arthropoda > Malacostraca > Decapoda > Parastacidae > Cherax > Cherax quadricarinatus. The sequence continues at coordinate 23,954,054 of NC_069423.1, read as the reverse complement.
AAAGAAGGGGGATGTTTTGAAACTTTGAGTTTTCTATAAAAAAGTGGGAAAACGCACGTAAACAAAAGGGCATGTCAAGAGTGCCCCATCTTTCCTTCTTTTCCCTGACCCCCATCTTCCCCTTTTTCCCTCCTCCCCTTCCATTGACCTTGCCCTAAAAATTTTCCTCACTGTTTTTTTTTTGCACGTTTTTTTCCCCTTCTGCTTATTTGTCGTCCCTTTCAAACCCTTTGAAAGTACGTTCTCCTTACTCTCTCTCACTCCACTTTTACTGTCAGTCTCCTCTTCCTAATTGCAGCTTTCTCTTTGGAAATTTTCCTTCGCTTTTGGACTATCAGGAGCCTATAGCATGATTGAAGAACAAAAAATCTAATCCCGTGACTGAAACACAAAACCCGGGGACATAGAGCAAAAGCCTTATGACAGCATTTTGGTTGACTTAGTTTTAAAAAGTCCACGTAATTGTAAAGGGCCCAAGTCTACCGAAACGTGATCATAAGCCTGCCTCTTCTCTCTCTCTCCTCCTCCTTTCACACGGGTTTGAAAAGGTTTAGGTTAAGGACCCCCTGCTTCTTGACAACTATTTGCCGGTAAGGGTTTTTTAACTTTTTTGGAAGCTAAGAGCTTTTTACCTACATCAGCTCATTTGAAAGCATTTTTATTGTTATGAGAATACAAGTAGGGAACAGGAAAAGTTGGAGCCATCTTGGGGCCCGCCTTTTCATCTGACAATGCTTTTCTCGTTGCTCATTATGTTTTTCAAAGTGTTTCATACTGAGTTATCCTGGGTTATATATCTCAAAGGGGTGATGTTCTGGAAAGGGTCAGCCAGAGTAAAGTTGCTGCTTTCTGCCCGTTTGGGCTAAAAGTTTTTTCTCGCTGTCCTCGAAGCGGATCCAAGTGTGGCACTTGACAAAATTGGCCCTTTTACTAAAAGTAAGGGCCCCCCCATCCCCCCTGGTTGAAGGCTCTGCTGAAATAAAGGTCTACCCGGGTGGGGCCAGGCGAGAGATGAGGCTCTTGCTCTGTTCTTACTCTGTAGCGTCGCAGATGAGGGGGGGGGGGCAGGCAAACCAAGAAAGTGTGCTACTCAAAATGTGAGCGACTTGTGCCTCGTACAGACTTTCAACCCTATTTCAAGCAGATGCAAGATACGGCGAATGCTGTAAGCTTCCTTGCTCCTTGTTTTCAAGATTTTTCAACATGGTTCTTATGGTTAGTTTTGGAGTAAAAATTTTACCCCCCGGTATTAATTTTTCTCCATTCAAACCCTCCCCTTATCCCACTATGCACCCGCATTACCCTATGGGCCTAGAGCGATCATATTTTTCGTTTTCTCAGTGCAAAAGTTTCTTTCCATCTTTTCCCCAAGCTGATATACTCTTTGTGGGATTGATGAGCTTGAGCAGTGGCATTTTTTCCTTGGATAAAGTGAATTCAGTGTACAGTCGTCTGCATATGCATGGGATTCTGGGTGAGATGAAAAAGGTCGTTTAAATAGACATTCATAAAAAATGGGCCCAGCACGTTCCTGGGGAACACTTGCCCCAAAAGGGTGTCTTGCTGATTCCGTTCCATTGAGAACTACACTAGAGATCTACCATGAAGGGAATCATAGGGGACATACGTTGAGCCTACAATTCCCGTGCTTGCAGTTTTGTAAGATGCTTTTCTCTCCCTACGTCGGTTTATTTGTATATGCACGATGGGCGGGGTTGATGCAGGGGGGCCAGTCGGTACTGCTCCGTAGAGGCGGTGAACCCCCGAAGCCCCGCAAAAAATTTCGAAAATACAGTCCACAAAATCTTCTTTATTGGTGTCAAATTTACACCTACCTGCATCACCAAACCTGCACCCCCACCCCCACCACCACCACCCCCCACCCCCCCCACCACCCCCCCCCCCCCCCCCCACCCCCAAACACCCCACACCCCACCCACCCCACCCACCCCACCCCACCACCACCCCACCCCCAACACCACCACCCCCCCCCCCCCCCCCAAACCCCCACCCCCCCCACCACCCCACCCCACCCCCCCCCCACCACCCCCAAACACCCCAAAACCCCCCCACCACCACACCCCCCCCCCCCCCCACACCCCCCAAAACCCCCCCAAAACCCCCCACCCCAAACCCACCCCACCACCCCACACCCAACCCCCCCCCAACCCCCCAACACCCCCCCCAACCCCCAACCCCAAAAACCCCCCCCCCACCCCCAACCCCCCCCCCCCACCCCCACCCCCCACCCCCCCCACCCCCCCCCCCCCCACCACCCCACCCCCCCCCCCCCCCCAAAACACCCCCCCCCAACCCCCCCAAAACCCCCACACCCCCAAAACACCCCCCCCCACCCCCCAAACCCCCCCCCCAAACCCCACCCCCCACCACCACCCCACCAACCACCAACCCACCAACACCAACCCCCCCAAACCCCCAACACCCCACCCCCACCACCCCCACCCCCCAACCACACCCCCATCACCCCCCAACCACCACCACCCCACCACCATCCCCACCCCCAAAACCCCCACCACACCACCCCCACCACCACCCCCAAACCCAACACCCCCCAAAATCACCACCCCCAACCCCATCCCCACCCCCCCAAACATCCCACCACAAAACCCCCAAACTCACCCCCCACCACCACCCCCCCCCACCACCAACCCCACACCCCAACATAAACCCCAACATCACCACCCCCAGCACCCCCAATATCCACCACCAACCCCCAAAAACCCCACCCCCCACCACCAACATCACCCCCAACCCCCCACCAACACACCACCAAATCACCCCACCAGCACCACCAACTCCCCACCCCCCCAGCCCCACCAACACCCCACCCCAACACCCCCAACATCCCACCACCAACATCACCCCCAAACCCCAACCAACATCCCCCCCCACACCACCTCCCCACCACCCCCATCACCACCAACATCACCACCACAACACCCCCAAACATCCCCACCACCAGCCCCACCCCCATCACCACCAATCACCACCAACATCACCCCAACATCACCACCACCTCACCCCAATCCCACCAATCACCCCCAACATCACCACCACCAGACCACCAACACACCACCACCAACACCACCAACATCACCACCACCACCCACCCCCACCACCACCATCACCACCAACATCCCCCACCAACACCCCACCAACATCACCACACCAGCACCACAACATCCCCACCACCAACACCACCAAAATCACCCCCTGTTGAAACCCCCTGAAGGGGGTTAAAATTATTATGTATATATGTAATTAAAATTATTTTTTATTTAATTTTATATTGCTTATATTTGCGAAAAATAGCTAAATTTTAAATGTATGACTTTATATTTTTATTTAAACTTTTTAAAGGGTTATTTTTTTATTTTTGTTAGGATGTATATAAAATTTTCTCATTTAAAGGGCTTTTTTGTCAAACTACTATAATTAAGCTTGTCGCTCGTTATATGCCGGTTTCTAAACTGCAGTTGTCCACGTAGCTATCACGTGTTTCGAGGGGGGGGTTTTCCTCACCCCCTCGTGAAATTGTCATCTGTAGGGGTTCGCTTGCTGTTGGACAGTTGTTTTTGGGGTCGTGGGGGACTGCTTGCTGGTTGGACAGTTTGCCCTGTCTCTTTATTTTTTGGGTTTAGTTCGTAAAAACTTTGTTCCAAAAACCCTTGAAAAGGACTTAGTGTTTTTTTCGACTTTGAAATGAGGTTTTTGGTCACATAGACACTCTGGGGTATCTGGGTTTCCTTAGTATAGTTTTGACCTAATTTTGTACGGGTTTCCTGTGAAATTTGTCACAGTCAAAATTTTTTCCCTTTTCCCTGAACATAGTATTTGGGGGGCTTTGTAACTTTTGTGGGGGATCTGTAGATGGTCCCTACTTAGTGTCGAAATATTATTCCTTTTCCCGTTTCCCTTTGTCGCAGTCGCTTGTATTGCATTGCTATTGGGCTTTAGCATTCTTTTGTTGTTAAGAGATTTTTTTCCCGGGTTGCCAGTCGGTCAAGAATTTTTTAATTTAAATTTGGGGACTTTGTCAGTCACTTGTTTAAGTCTTATTCGGTCTTGAGACATAGCTAACTACTTAAGAGCATTACACGCATTACAAAATTACTTGAACATATTTGTAATATTTTTTTTTAATTTGTTAATGTCCCTCCCGGTACTTAAAAATTTTAAAAAATGGGGAAAAAAGTGTTTTCAGCACAATAATATTGAACTCGAGGAGATTTGTTTTTTTTTTTGTTTGCTGTAATTTTTAAATTTACTTTTTTATTAAAAATACCCCCTAGACAATTTACTACTTAATAAAAATTTATTAAAAATTTTAAAATCTTTTAGTTAGAGCCTACCAATTTTAAACCAAAAACATATTGAATAATTTCAGAATTTTTTTTGGGGTAATTGGACAAGGTACGGGCTACTGTTTACGAAAACCCTAAAAAGGGGTTTTGGGTGCTAGAAGGGGAGTCCTTTTAGTATTCCTGGGATCTCTAAGGGTTTTAGAATCGCGTTTTTTGGAAAAAAAAAATGGGGGGCCCGTCCGGGAGATAACAGAAAATCAAACCCCTTTTCTCAAAGCTTTATTCTTTTTGGACTAAACCTATATGGGGATTTCTTAATGGGTGATGCTCCCTGTACATCAAAAATCATGTTCCCCCCAGAGTAAAAAAACTTTTGGAAAATCAACCCAACCAAATTAGGGAAATGCAAAAAAACATGTTTTTTAAAATTACCAGCTTTAAACAATTCCCAAAGGTTTTCTAAAAAATCGTTTTTTTGTGATTTTAAAAGTCACAGAATTTTCTAAACGCCCTCTTACCCCAAGAGTTTAGGTAGACCCGACGGGTTTTTTCCTCCCGTCCCAGGGAAAAAAAGAAAATAAATAGGTGGACTTGCGTAGTATGCCCTTTAAACTGGTTTTAAAAAGGTATACATGAAAATTTGATTTCTTTTTCCCAGGCGTACGTTTCCAATAAATTTTTCGTCGTAAGCTTTTTTTCTAAATTCCCGGGGGCCAAACATACCTGGCTTGTAGAGGAAAGAACCCGGTACTAATTTTCCCAGCCTACCTTTTCTTTCCCGCTTTAAAAGAACGAGAGACAGCACGCTTTTCAAATGTTGCTTTATTTGGCTTGGGGTTGGGAAAATAGGTTTTAAAACTTAAACTCTCTACGGTGTCAAATGTTGCCCGCATTAATGAAGGTGAAGTTTTCTCAAAGAAAAAGGGTTTGTTTTCCTTTTCCCCACGGGCTTTTCCAAAACTGCAAGAGGATCACCAATTTGTGTCCCAAAATTGTTCAAAAAGGACTAAATTTCCGGACTTTTGGCTCACTTTCTTCATAGCGAACAGAAGAAAAGGTTTTAACCCTCACCCAGTTCCCCTAGAAAAATGTTCACAATTTAAACTCTCCCCCCTTTGGGCCTTTTGTGTCTGATGAAAATCTCTTAACACCCTTTTGACTGTGGGTGATAAATGGTTGAAAGTACAGACCCTTTTTCCTAGGTGGGATAATGCTTCTCGAAAGATCTTAGAAGTGAAATTAGATCCCTGATCTGATTGTATCTCTCGTGGCAATCCAACCTGGGAGAAAAATTTCATCAGCGCTCTCACAATAGCACGAGCATTAATTTTTTCTCATAGGAATAGCTTCGGGGGGGTTAGCGTGTTGCAGCGTCCATAATAGTAATAAGTATTGGTTTCCTAGTTTGGTTCTAGGCAAAGGACCAACACAATCAATAATAAGACGTGAGAATGGTTCACCATGCACGGTGATAGGAATGAGAGGCGCAGGTGGAGGTGTGTGCGCTGGCTTGCTGTCACTTGACACACGTGGCAAACGTCGCACATGATCAGCTACTGTTTCCTTCATCTTTGGCCAAGTAAAATGTTTTGCCAGTTTACCGAGTGTCTTCTTGACACCCAAATGTCCTCCTATGGGACTATTGTGAGCAAAATCAATGGCTTGTTCACGAAATGTAACTGGTAACACAACTAGATTCTTGACTGTCGTGGAAACACTATCAGCTGACAACTTGCATGTATTTTTCTCCATCAATACACCGTTACTATAATAGTAACAATTATCGAGATCCTTTGCTTCACTCTCAGTAACTGCTATATCTCTCAGTCTTTCCAATGACTGATCAACAAACTGATCCTTGATTAAATCATCATGAGTTAGAAATTTAATGTCAGTTGTATCCTGACTGGGTTGATGACCGGGGGGAGTCAGTGTTAATGATCCTGGGCGCAGAGCGTCACTAAACAACATATTCAAGCCCAAATCATTGTCATCCACTAACTCAACAGGAGACAAGGATGGTTGTTGAATCTTTGACATAGCTCTAGTAATTGCGCTGAGAGGAAATAAAATAGGTTTCTCTTTGGAAATGTTCTTCGTTCAATCTCCTTTGTGCCTCTATTTGTGCAGTCTGCAACATAATGAGGCGTTCCAATCTCTCAAACTGTTCCTGAGAGATAGGACCAGTGGGTAATGGAGGAGTAGGGAAATTTACATGGTCTGGACGGTCCTTAGGTCGGACACTTGGTCCAGCCGTCTCTAGAGTGTCTAGATCTGGTCTAGGATAAGTAAATACAGGTGTAGTAGTATACACGGTACTAGTATTAGGCTGTGTCATCCTACCAGCTACACTCTGTGCTATAGTGTCAGTGAGGCGGGAAGGTGTGAGCGAGAACTGAGCTACACTAGGGTCAGACACTAGGCTCACTTCTGCTCTAGTTGTTCTTTCTTCATCAAATAGAGTCATACTTCCTAATTGTGACACTAGGCTTTCTGAATCTGAATCATAATCAGACATCTCTGTATGAGCAGGAAACAAAATATCTTTAATTAATGCTCTGACAGTTTCTGCGGTGTAATTCCTGTTATACGTCACACCGAGATATTTGGCTACTTGCCAACACGTCTGAAGTTTTAATGTACTTAACTCAGACAAAGTCAGAGTATCAATTAACTGTTTCACTTTAGCATACATCACGAAAATAATTGTACTACGAGAGAGTGATTATTGGAAACTATAATCCTAATAGGAATTTTAGTGTTGATTGTCTTAGAGTTAGAACTCATAAACAGTATTTCCATCTCCTTGGATCAAGAGACTCAGTCAGGTACATACATCCACATGGTATGTTGTACAAGACTAAACTCAAAGTCTTCAGATTAGGAAAGTACTCAAAGTGTTTGATCATAGATGTACTAGTATGTCAAACTGGACAATTTCTCCAACACCTTGGATCAAGAGCCTCCCGGACAGGCCCCCATTTGTCGTCAAGGTCGGCTTCTTCATTCCAGCGTATAATGAACGAGTTGACCCACAACTTAGAAGGAGTAGAAGCCTACCTTGACGACTTAGTGGTGTACAGTGACGAGTGGGAACAGCATTTGACGCGTCTCAGAGCATTGTTTGAGAGACTGGCGCACTACAACTTCACTGTTAACTTAGCTAAATGTAGTTTTGGTCAAGCCAAGATTACCTATCTAGGCTTTTGTATCGGCCAAGGTGAGGTTGCTCCTATTGAGGCTAAGGTTCGTGCAATTTCTGAATTTCCAGTGCCACAGGATAGGAAAGGAGTACAGAGATTCCTGGGTATGGCAGGATATTATCGCAGGTTCTGTCCAAACTTTTCTCAGATTGCAGCTCCTCTCACTGAGCTTACTAGTAGCAAAGTTCAGTTCACCTGGACTAGAGATTGTTCAGACTCGTTTTAAAAGGTTGAAGCGCTTGCTATCCTCTGCTCCTGTGTTGAAAAGTCCTAATTTCAATCTTCCCTTCTTTTTACATAGAGATGCGAGTGGTTATGCAGTGGGTGCTGTGCTGCTCCAACAGTCAACATCCACTGATATTCTCCATCCTATATGTTACTATTCATCTAAGCTTAAACGACACCAGAAAAATTATGCCACTATTGAGAAAGAGGCTCTAGCTCTTGTGGTGTCATTGGAACATTTTGACGTGTATTTGGGCACTTCTCTATTTAAAATTTAACGTTTTTTCATGACCACAATCCACTCACCTATATAACACCATGAAAAGTAAAAATGCTAGGATCATGAGGTGGGCCCTCAGAATCCAACCTTATTCTATTAGTTATAAACACATAAGTGGTCATTGTAATGTAATTGCTGACGCTCTGTCTCGTCCTTAATAATTATCAGTTACATTAAATTAACGTAATTTTAATGCCCAAATACCTTTTGTTACTTGCTATGTCAAATTCAGTAAAGTAACTTAATCCCTCCAGCCCATATTAACTATATATACTCATGTCATGTCTAATTATTATATTTATATATTCACAGTAATGTTGTGTGAGGAGGAAACAAGCTGAGTGTTGAGTGAGTAGTGTGGTGCGGGTGATGTACTGTGTGACGCAACACTGTCCTGTCGCAGACCCCCCCCTCACTACACACCTTAAGCTGTTTCATACTCAGATGTTCATACTGCCTCGCATTCCACAACCACTACTTAAGAGTGGAATGCAGTCTCCTCTACTATGATCGAGCCTCAGTGCCCTGCTCGTCTACGCTATCCAGTCTCTACATTGATGTACATAACCACGAGTATGAAGATATACGATACTGTGTACTGCCCTAGTTAGGGGCATATCCGAGTGACGGACGCTGTGAAATTGTAGAAGTGCTTGGCACAAGAGAGACTCGTTAATATTTATTTTGATAATAATATTGATATGAGTAACCAGAAATAATGTGAAAGACATTCATGCAACTCCTAGTGCGACCCTCTGTCGTGTTGGGGGGGGTGTTGCAACCCCTGAATGGGTTACAATGATTATGTATATATGTAATGTATATTATCTTTTCATTTAATTTTATATTGCTTATATTTGCGATAATAGCTAAATCGTAAATGTATGACTTTATATTATTATTTGACTATTATATTGTTATTTAGCTTATGTTGTTAGGATGTATATAAAATGTGCTCAGTTAGGCTTGATTGTCAAACTACTATAATTATCGCTTGTCGCTCGTTATACTGCCGGCTTCTGAGCTGCAGTTGTCCACGTAGCTATCACGTGATCGAGGGGGGGGGTGTCCTCACCTCTCGTGAAATTGTCAGTCTGCTAGAGACTCGCTTGCTGGTTGGACAGCTTGTCTGTCTGAGTCTGCTGGAGACTCGCTTGCTGGTTGGACAGATTGTCTGTCTCATTATTCTTGTTAGTTCTGTAGAACTTTGTTCACAGAACATTGTAAAGACTTAGTGATTTTCGACGTTGTACTGAGGTTGTGTGTCACATAGACACTCTGTGTATCTCAGGTCCTTAGCTATAGCTTCTGACCTAATTTTGTACTGGTTCCTGTGTATTGTCACAGTCACAGTTTTTCCTATGCTGAACATAGTATTATGGGAGCTTTGTAACTTTTGTGGAGGATCTGTAGATGGTCCCTACTTAGTGTCGTTATATTATCTCCTTGTTCCTGATTCTGTGTCGCAGTCGCTTGATATTGCATTGCTATTGGGCTTAGCATTCTTTGTTGTTCAAGCAGACTGTTCGGGTTGCCAGTCGGTCAAGAAGTTAGTTTATTTGAGGACTTTGTCAGTCACTTGTTTAAGTCTTATTCGAGTCTTGAGACATAGCTAACTACTTAAGAGCACTTACACGCATACACACTTACTTGTACATATTTGTAATATCTTATTAAATGTTAATGTACCTGACGGTACTTAAGAATTATAAATGTGATATGTGCTTTCAGCACAATTAATATTGAACTCGAGAGATTGATTTTTTTTGATTGCTGTAATTTATTGACTTTGATAATATACCTCTAGACAATTTACTACTTAATAAATTTATTAAATTTTAATATCTCTAGTTAGTAGCCTACCAGTTGTAATCCTAAAGCACTATTGAATAATACAGAATTTTTATGGATAATTGGACAAGGATACTGACTACTTGTTACGAAAACCCTAGTAACAGGCTGGATGCTAGAGGGCAGTCCTTTCTAGTATTCATGGAGATCTCTAAGCTTTTAGAATCGCGTTTTTTGTAACACACCCCCAACACCACCAACATCACCACCAACACCACCACCACCAACACCACCACCAACACCACCACCACCATCACCATCACCACCACCAAAGGCTCTCACCCCACATGAAGTTTCCACCACACATGAAGCCCCCACCACCCTGAAACCCTCCCCAAACCTGAAGCAGACATTTCCCCCCTTTATTAAAATTCCGGAAAAGCGGGGAGTAAATTGCCGTTTTCGGGGTCTCTCTGGGAAAAATTTCAGTTTTCCTTTTTACACCTTTTTTGGCAAAAGGGCCCCCAAACCCCAACACTTAAAAACAATTTAGTGATTTCCTGGGCCGGGTGCTGTTGGGCCCACATGGCCCGCTCTTCTCTCTCTCTCTCTTTTCTCTCTCTCTCCCCTCTCTCTCTCTCTCTCTTCACTCTCCCTTTTCACCCCTCCTCTCATTTCCCTCTCTCTCTCTCTCTCTCTCTTTTCCCCTCTCTCTCTCTCTCTCCCCTTTTTAAAATTTTGGAAAAAAACACAACCCCCTTAGTGTGAGATTCATGTTTTCATGAAAGTATTTTATTTTTTCTTAATGTCTTTATTTGTATGATTTGTTATAACCTTGTCTGTCTTGTTTTGTTTCGGGTTAGCTTTTGTGTGTCTGAAAAAAGGGCCGTTTGCACTAGGTTTGTTTTTCTGCTTTATTGTTAGTTGAGACGTGGGACGGGTTATGGTTTCGTGTTGTGTGTGTGTTTGTGTGTGTTTTGTGTGTGTGAATTTTCCCCTTGGTCATAAGACAACACGAGTTGGAAAGAATTTTTGTTGCCAAAAAAACCACCCGTATTTTTTCGGCCCTATGGGCAGCAGCAAAAAGAGTGGCGAAGCGGGAACCTCCGGTCTCAGCAGACTTTCCCGGGGACCCGCAGACATCCCGGCACAGCAAAACTCCCGCCGAGATTTCCCGGGCCAGAAAACATTTCCCGACATGCAGAAATCCCGACACAGCAGGGCATCCAGACACAGCAGAATCCAGAACCCGCAGACACCAGGGTTTGCAGACATCCGACATGCAGACATCCCGGAAAACCCCATACAGCCAGACACGGGATACGGGCCCGAAAACGCAGACAAAAAGACACGCAGACAGCCCGGGCACGCAGGGCAGCCGGGGGCACGGGAGCCCGCCAGACACCCCAAACAGCCAGGACACCCCATTTCAGCCCGCACGCTTTAAACCCGACAAGCAGCAGCCAGCACGGCCCGGACACAGGGAAGCCGCCCGGCACCGGGAGGTTGGGGTGTAGGACCCTCCCCCCCAAAATTTTTCCCCCAATTAAAAAAATCTTTAAACGACATTTTTACGTCAATGTTAAAATCACAAAATGTGACATTTTTATCCCTTTACCCACGAAGCAACAAACCCAGCCATAATATCACAGAGACAAAAAAACCTCAGTCGGAAGGGGGGAAAAAAAAAAGCCTTGAATCCTTTAGGTCACCCAGGAAATGACGTACTAACCAAAAATTGGAGGTTTAAACCCCCACGTTGCAGAAGCTCTAATTGGAAAGCAGAAAACTTTCTCCGTGTTTGGGCCTTGATCGTGAGGTTTCTCCACAGAGCGAAATTTTGTCCTATTAAGCTTTGTCTGCAACATCTTTTCCTCGCTTAAACTGCTGTTTCAATTTTTTTTTTGTCATTTCTTTATGGGCACTAGATCCTACATAAAAGCTTTTACATTTTTTCTTGAAGCTTTAGAAAGAAAAGAGAGAGAGAGAGAGAGAAGAGGGGGAAAGGGGAAGGGGAGAAGGGAGAGAGAGGGGGGGAAGAGAGAAAAGGGAAAAAGAGAGAGAGAGAGAGAGGGGAGAGAGAGAAAAGAGAGAGACAAAGGGGAGAGTGAGAGAGAGGAGAGAGAGAGGGACAAGAGAGACAGGAGAGGGAGAGAAGGGAGAGGAGAGGGAAGACCCGAGGGGAGAGAGAGGAGATGAGAGAGAGAGGGGGAAAACAAAAGGGGAGAACCCGAGAGAGGGCAGGAAAAGAGAAGGGGTGAGGGGGGAAAGGGGGCCCAACATTTTTTTTTCCCTTTGTCTAAATCACTTGCAACATTTCACCCGGGGAAAGTAAAATATTTATTTTGGGCCTGGTGGAAAAATTTTAAAACATAAAACTGTGCTTTTGGTTCCCCCCTTTAAGGGAAGAAAATGGGGCACCCCTTTTATGTGGTAAAGGGGCCCTTAAAACCCGGGAAAAAATGGAGGTACTCCGCCCTCGATTTATTAAAACCCCCCCCCCCCCATCTTTAAAACACCCCCCCTTTCCCCCGCTTCCCATGTTTATCTTTTTTGCCATTTTCCTTTTTCCCCCTTTCCCTTTTCATATGCTTTCCCCATTTTTTTTAACAAAAAAAAAGGAAAAATTTGGAAGGAAAAGAAAACAAAGGGAAAGGAGGGGAGAGAAAAGAAAACCCCCCAAAAATTTTTTTTTGGGAAACAGAAAAAAGACAAGGAAAGAACAGAACTCAATTTCCCTTTTGAAATATTTTAAAAAATTTTCCCCGTGAGTATTTTATATAATTTTCCCGTGAAAAATTACAAAATTGTTTTGGTTTCTTAAGGAGGAAATGAGACCTGATGTGTAACTTGATTTTCCGGGTTTAAATAAAAAAAGTTATCCGTGATTTTTTAAACTAGATTTTTCCTAAATAAAATTTTTCCGGGTTTTTTTTCTTTGTTTTCCCTATTTGTTTAGTGTTTCCCTTTTAAACATAATTTTACCTTTTTTCATAATTTACCTGATGGTATTACAAATTTTTTCCTTTTATTTATTTAAAAATTTTTTGTTAATTAAAAATTTTTCCTGGTGATTTCTAATTTTTCCGTATTATTCTCAAATCTTTTTTGGGCCGGATTTTGAATTAAAATTTTTTATTGTTTTTAAACTTAGGTTTTTAAAAGTTTTTAAAAGTTTTAACTTAAACCATTTTTTTTAATTTTTTTTCCCGGTTTTTAAACAGAATTTTATCCTGGGGGAGTAATTTAAAACAACTTTTTTTTTTTGAAATGTTATCCGTGATGTGATATTACTTGAAGTTATCCGGATGTGATATTACTATGAATGTTACCGTGATGTGATTTTTACTATGAATGTTTCCGTGATGTGTTTAACTGTAAACATCATTCAGTGTTTTTGAAATGTTATCCGTGATGTGTATTACTTTAAATTTATCCGTGAGGGAAATTAACTTAAACATCATTATGTGTTATGAATGTTACCGTGATGTGATTTACTATGAATGTTACCCGGGATGTGTATTACATGAATTTATCCGGATGGATTTTACATAATGTTATCCGTATGTGGATATTACTATAAATTTTTCCCGTGATGGTTTTTAACCCTGAAACACATTCATGTGTTATTGTAAATTTATCCGTGAGTGTTTTACTTAATGTTCCCCGTGATTGTTTTAACTGAAAAATTTTTTCTGTGTTTATTAAAAAATTTACCCTATGTGTTATTATTAATGTTATCCGTATTTTTATTTTAAATGTTACCCCGTGTTGTTTTACTTAATTTATCCGTATGTATTTATATGAATGTTATCCTGATTGTATTAATTGTTACCCCCGGTGATGTTTTTTTGTTATTATTAAAATGGTTATCCTGATGTGTTTTACTAAATGTTATCCTATGTGTTTTTGAATGTACCCGTATGTATTTATTTTTTTTAAAATTTATCCGTGAGTGTTTTTACTTAATGTTTCCGTGTTTGGGAAATTGAATGTTATGTTGTTTGCTATTTTTTTAAATTTATCCGTGTGTGTTTTTACTGAAAAATGTTACCGTGAGTTTATTTAAATTTTATCCTTTGTTTTTGGGAATGTAAATTTATCCGTGAGTTTTTTAATTATTTGAAAAAATTTATCCGGTGATATTTATTGTAAAGTTATCCTTTGTTTGTTATTATTGAAATGTTATCCTAGTTTTTTATGAAAATTTTTATCCCCTGATGTTTATTCTGAAATGTTAGGATGGGTCATAAAGAAAATGTTACCCTGGGTTTTTACTGTAAAATTCCAATAATTATTTCCTAGTATAAATGTTCCAGGGGCTCTAATTATTACCAAAAACGCTACCCATGACAAAATTATCATAAATTTTTCCCCCATAATCTGTGAATACAAAAAATTTACCTAAATGTCCACCCAAAAAGAACCCATAACGAATCACTACCAAACATTACCCAAATAGAATTAAAATGGTCTAAAAAGGAGAATCTTGTTTTTTTGTGCTAAATAATTAAAAAAAAAAATATATGCATATGCAATTTGTAAAAATGTAAGACTCGATCCCCTTCCCCGTGAACTTCGTGAGGACATCCGGGCCAGAAAACCCCACAGTGGGAGAAATAAAGCCCGGGCTAATTTTTAAAGGGAACAGCAAAACAGTTAAATTCCGTTTTAATAAGAAGGGGAAAATTTTGCATAAATTAACCGGGGCATATCACTGCTATGGTAATAAGTTTTGGGTTTAGGAAAAAGACACATGCGCACCGCTGGGGCACCCCTTACACCGAAATAGACACCCAAATGATGCTACACATTATTTTCTAAACTCGGGGGGATATACATCGATGTGTATTCTGTTACATGGATGAGCGTTAAAATTACTCCCCAATTGCGAATCACACATCATTTTTTTTTGGTGTACGGGTAAAAATGCAACCTTAATAACCCCCCGGCCCCTCGAAAGTCATTTAACCCAATAAATAAAAACCAATTAAAAAGGCATCGCTGGGGTTTGTACTTCGTTAGAAAAAGTTTTTTTCCTTGAGGGGAAAACGTTTTTGAAACAAATAAAAATTGCGTTTGAAAATGAAACTAATGAGGGCAATCTCAGAATTTTGATCGTACAGACAGGAGAATGACATGTCATAGATAAAAAATAAGAATGGAAGAAATTAGGTTTCCCCTCGTGAGACATAAGAAGAAAAAAAGCGATAGGGAGCAGAGTCAAAAGTTTTTTTATATGATGCAAAAGTATGGGGAAAAAACCCTCTTAGGAGATATAATCAAAATTATCACATACGAGGGACAAGAATAAGAAAGTGAAATTATACGACTACCAAATGTGAAAATATTATTTGTGACAATGAGAACGTGTCGTCATATGAGTCAGGAATGATAGTGTCATCATACAAGACACGAAAATGAGAAAGTGCCATCAAACGAAACAAAACAATGAGAAAGAACAGTCATACAATTCTCCAGAATGAGAAAATAATATCATGCGAGACAAAAGAATGAGGAAGTGTAATTTTTTTTTACACAAGGTTTTGCAAGGTTAGGTTAAGGTCCCTAACTTTATTTACAAGGCAAAGCCTTAGGTTAGGTTAGGCTCATCAGGAAACAGGACAAGTGTTTCCTGACGAGGGTCTTAGATGATAACCCGCCGTTCGAGCATTCGATCGAGGCCTTCCGCTGGCTCACCGATCCACCCCTTCAGAAATTATGGTCACAATTATATCCAGATGGAGGCAAAACCCTCAAAAGGCTTTGATGCTGGTGAAGGACTTTTGTTCCAAGGAATTGCAGCTATCCTTCCCTTCCTGGGATCAAAGTTGACGCACCTAACATGGGCTGTGTAACTTTTAAAGGCTGTGTTTCCCCGTGAACGTTATAATTAAAATTTTTTCGTTCACATGCAGTTTGTAGGGCAACGTACGAAACGCTAGGACAACGCAAGAAGACAACGTAACAAGGACAACATAACAAGGGCAGCGTAACAACAAGGACAACGTAACAAGGACAGCGTAACAACAAAGACAACGTAACAACAAAGACAACGTAACAACAAGGACAACGTAACAAGGACAACGTAACAACATGGACAACGTAACAACAAGGATAACATAACAAGGACAGCGTAACAAGAACAACGTAAGAACAAGGACAACGTAACAACAAGCACAACGTAACAAGGACAACGTAATATGGACAAAGTAACAACAAGGACAGCGTAACAACAAGCACAACGTAACAAGGACGACATAATATGGACAACGTAACAACAAGGATAACGTAACAAGGACAGCGTAACAAGGACAGCGTAACAAGGACAGCGTAAGAACAAGAACAGCGTAACAACAAGCACAACGTAACAAGGACGACATAACATGGACAACATAACAACAAGGACAACGTAACAACAACATGGAGAACATAACAACAAGCACAACGTAACAAGGACAACATAACAGGACAATGTAACAACAACATAGACAACGTAACAATAACAAGGGCAACGTAACAACAAAATGGAAAGCGTAACAACAACAAGAACACTAAATAAACAAGAAAAGCAGTTATTTAATGGAAAAAAAAACCGACTAATGACCCTGAAAACAAAAAAAAAAAGATTTGATAATGAACATGAAGATAACAAGAACGTAACAATAACAATAAATAACCGACCCATTTTCCAGGAAACTTATTTTTATTTGCATAAATAATTCTCTAAAAATGTTTTTACTGCTCATTGTTTACAAGACTTCATGTAAATATATATATATATTATATAATATATATATATATATATATATATATATATATATATATATATATATATATATAATATCGTTTTTTCTTCGTGTGAATGTATTTATTTCTGCTTTTGCCTTTTTTTAATTTATGTATGAGTACACATATTTTTCATTCTTAGTGAGTATACGTGTACATGGATTCATATTAATGTAAATGTGTGTATATATCTCCAGAGAGTTGGTATACATACCTTTACCTGAGTGCGTATATATGATTTATTGTTAGTGTGTGAGTGTATACTAATATTTAGCGTGGATGATTGTTGTATATTACTGTGTATGGCTCTAAGATAACCGATCATCTACGTTCAATGGTCAGATGCTTCCTGTAACTTTAATAACCCGTAAGTTTTCTCTCTCTCTCTCTCTCTCTCTCTTCTCTCTCTCTCTCTCTCTCCTCTCTCTCTCTCTCTCTCTCTTCTCTCTCTCTCTCTCTCTCTCTCTCTCTCTCTTTATCTTTCTCTTTCTCTTTCTCTTTCTCTCCCTCTCACCTCACCTCCTCCTCGCCCACGATTCACATCGTTGATGGAACACATCCAGATTACATTTGCATTCTTTATGAAGTAATTTATACATGCTTTTACAATGTAAAGCCAGTACCCTCAGTACAGCGTAAGAACAGTACCCCCGGTACAACGTAAGGACAGTACCCCCGGTACAACGTAAGGACAGTACCCCCAGTACAACGTAAGGACAGTACCCCCAGTACAACGTAAGGACAGTACCCCCAGTACAACGTAAGGACAGTACCCTCAGTACAACGTAAGGACAGTACCCTCAGTACAACGTAAGGACAGTACCCTCAGTACAACGTAAGGAGAGTACCACCAGTGCAACGTAAAGGCAGTACCACCAATACAAGGTAAGGACAATGCCACCAGTACAACGTAAGGACAGTACCCCTAGTACAACGTAAGGACAGTACCCTCAGTACAACGTAAGGACAGCACCCTCAGTACAACGTGAGGACAGTACCCTCAGTACAATGTAATGGGACAGTACCCTCAGTACAACGTAAGGAGAGTACCACCAGTATAACGTAAGGATAGTACCACCGGTACAAGGTAAGGACAATACCACCAGTACAACGTAAGGACAGTAACAACAGTACCACCAGTACAACGTAAGGACAGTAACAACAGTACCACCAGTACAACGTAAGGACAGTACCGCCAGTACAACGTTTAAAATATCTGGATAAATTTCAAGGTTTTTATCAGTGTTTTGTAATACGCTCAGTTAAAAAAAAAAGGTCTCTCAGGTCGTCGTTGATATTCATAAGCAACTAATAAATTGGTAAGGGAAAAACGGGAGACGTTGGTGCCTGACTTGAGTCATTATCAACTAACGCAGTGTAACAGTGTTGGTCCATGCTGGATATTTAGACGTATCACAGACTGTGTTGAATCACACACACACACACACACACACACACACACACGCACACAACACACACACACACACACACACACACACACACACACACACACACACACACACACACACACACACACACACACACACACACACCACACACAGGGTCAGGGGTGACATGATAACGATATACAAAATACTTCGTGGAATAGGTGGACAGAGACAGGATTTTCCAGAGAGGGGACACAGAAACAAGGGGTCACAATTGGAAGTTGAAGACTCAGATGAGCCAAAAAGAATTTAGGAATTTTTTCTTCTGAAACAGATTTTTCCCAGGCAGGGGAATTTCGGGCAAGTAATTATTGGGGCAGAAACCATCCCATAGTTAAAAGACGGGGTATGTTTAAAGCTTGAAGCACGGTGAAGGGAGGATCCAGTAGGGGTTCAGTAAAAGAGGGGGGGCCGGGAGCGATTGGGCCCCCTGCAACACAATTAGGTGAGTACAATTTGGTACACCACACCAGAACAAAACGCACCACGCATACACATACACACGGGTACAGAGCACCATTTTTGTAAAAAACTTTTCCCCTGTGTGGGAGTTTTAAATCATGATTTAAATCAAGCTCTACTAAAGGGGGAAACATAAAAAAAAAACATAAGAAAGGGGAAACCCACTGAGGGGGCCCCTGCGGGCCCCATACGGGCGGGTCCTTTAAAAATTCTTTCCCACTAAAAAAAAACATTTCCCTACCCAATTTTAAAAGCCACCCAAAAAAGTTTCTGATGTGAAAGCCCCCAATCAAACCCAACCCATCCCCTCATGTATTACCCAAACCTAGTTTTGAAACTACCCAAAGCCCCCAGTCAATAACCCAACTAGGAAAGAGGGCCCACTCACCCTTTCCCCTTTTTCCCAAAACCAATATTTTCCCGATTTTTTTTTCCCTAAATTTAAACTTATCAAATTTTAAAACCCCTTTAAAAGCGCCTTTTCTCTTTTTTGGGAGAAAACACCCTAAAAGCCTTTTTTAATCCCCCCTTTTTTAAATCCCCATTTTCCACTTATCCTTCGATCGGGTCCCCCTTCATTTTTCGTTTTAAAAGTGAATGTAATTTTAAGGTCTTCTTTTTTCTAAAGGAAGATTTCTGATCTATTTTTAATTTAGTCTCCTACGCTGAATGTTTTTAAAAAATTTTTTCCATTTTAAACCCTTTACCCCCGGCCGGGTTGAACCGCGGTCATAGAGTCTCAAAACTCCACCCCGTCGCGCTACCCCTAGACCCCTAGCCACAATAAGATTCATCCAATAGGTAAAATTTTTACCCATGGGAAAGTTAGCACAGGCCCTCTTGCCACAAATGCAAGTTTTTTTCAGACGATCTCCAGAGCGGGCTTTACGAACTCCTTTAAGTCCCTTTACTGCCCTCAACATGACTTAAGAAATCGTTCATTTTCGATTTCTTAAGTCATGTTGACGGCAAATGAAGGGACTTGAGCTAAGATTCGTCAGGCCCCGTTTTGGGATTGTCTGTAAAAAATTGCATTTGTGGTCACAAGGTGCCTGTGTAACTTTCCTATGGTGTAGAAATTACCCAGTTGGAAAGAATCTTATTGTGGCTAGCTGGTTAGTGGGGTAGGGGAGGCGGGGTGGGTTTTTAAACCCCTATGACCGCGGGTTCAATCCGGGCCGGGGGTTTTGGTTTATTTGCAAAACGTGGGCATTAAAGATTTCTTAAGTTATGTCCATTTTTGTAATAAAGGAGACCCAAAATGAAACTGCATAATCAAGGTGAGGCCTTTCTAATGTGTATAAAAGGGAGTATGACCTCTGGGCTTCTTTTTTTTTTTCACTTCCCTTTATTAAATTCCCCCGTAATCTTTTGCCCTTTTTAAGTACCTTAGGAAATTTTTTCTGTCTTGGTTTAAAGGGTTTTTTCCCCACCAAACCCCCCAAATCCTTTTTGTAATTTTGTATGGGTAAGTTCACATCATTTAATTTATAAGTCCCAAAGGGGGATGGGCCTCCCCCAAACTTCAGAAACCTTTCATTTTTCTTTCATTTTTAATGCATCTTTCCCCTTTTTTGACCCCAAAAAATTTAAATTTTTTTAAAACCTCCTGAAATTCCCTAACATCCCACGTTGAATCAATTATTTCCCACCTAACTTTGTGTATCGGGGATTTTTATATCACTAGTTTTCCCTCATCAAGTCATTGGAAAAATATATTATAAAAAACAAAAGGGCCCAAGATGATCCCGGGGGGAACCCCCACTTGGGAAAAGTCCCCCCCCGGTTTAACCCCCTTTTTGGGGCACCTCTGCTTCCCGTCAGTGAGCCATGACCCATTTCCCCGGAGCACTTTTTCCCCCCTTCCCGGCTGCACTTTCCCTTTAAAAAGTCTATGGTGCGGAACCCCTAAACAAAAGCCTTTCAAAAAATTTAATAAATAATATCAAAATTTTTTATTTTTGGTCAAAAAGCCCAAAAGTTTTTTTGAAAAAGTTTTAAAAAATTTTAACAAGACCCGGCCCCTTTTGAAATTTCCAAAAATGGTATCATTAATCAAGCTATGCTTATCGAGATGGCTTCTTATAATCTCAGCTATAATTGACTCTAGTAATTTGCCTACAATTGAGGTCAGGCTTATTGGGCGGTAATTTGACGGTAACGACTTGTCCCCTGTTTTAAAAATAGGAGTTACATTAGCCATCTTCCACATATCAGACACTACACCTGTTTGAAGAGATAAATTAAAAATATTAGTTAATGGTTCACAGAGTTCCATTTTGCATTCCTTAAGAACCCTTGAAAAAACCTCATCAGGACCCGGCGACTTATTTTGCTTCAGTCTGTCTATCTGCCTCACAACCATCTCACTAGTGACTGTGATGTTACATAATTTATCTTCTTCTAGCATACTGTAAAAATTAATTACTGGAATATTGTTAGTGTCTTCCTGTGTAAAAACTGAGAGAAAATAATTATTTAAAATCAAGCACATTTCATTCTCAATAAGGCTTCTGCAACTATGTCTATTCTTCAGCGGATGAAAACTCCGTCTAATTTATGAGTTACTTGCGAAAGATCACAGCCACAGTGTTGTGACATCCTTTGGATGATGTCACTACACTGTGGATGTGTTCTAAAAGATGTCACTCTCACTGGCATATTCTGACGGATGACAATGTCATTATGACATACACGATTCAGTTGCTGAATCTCTGACAAACCTTAAACTCTTCAAGCCTGACCTACATCCACAAGTTGGCCCTGCCCACATGTGACCACATCTGCTACTACTACATCACTCCACTACATCCGCCTCACCTGCTCCTTTAATAGCCTCAGTTCTCGTGTTTGGCGGACGAAACATATTCCAAGGGATTTCCAGGTGTTGCATATGTGTCTTCTTTATCACCTCGTCACTATTATTCACCTGTTACTTAACTAAATCCTAAATATTTAACCTCCTGTCTACAGAGAAGCTCTCCTGTTACAGTACCATGTATGTTTTGCGTACCGTATTACGAGCGTTGCGTACAGTGACAAGTACTACATATAGTGTGACAAAGGCTGTATATGATGTAACAAGGCCAACGTACCATGTAACAAGGTCTACGCACTATATAACAAGGCATACGTACCATATAACAACTATGCACCATTATAACAAGGCCTACGTACCATATAACAACTATGCACCATGTAACAAAGGCCACCCATCATGTAATAAGGGCTACGAACCATGTAACAAGGGCAATGCACTATGTAGCAAGGCCTACGCCCCATGTAACAGTGGCTACGCACCATGTAACAATGGCTACGCTCCACGAAATAAGGTCTTCCCACCATGTAAGAAGGCCTTCGCATCACGTAACAATGGCTACGCACCATGCAACAAGGCCTACCCACCATGTAACAAGGCCTACCCACCATGTAACAAGACTTACGCATCATGTAAGAAGGCCTACCCACTATGTAACAAGGCCTACCCACCATGTAACAAGACTTACGCATCATGTAAGAAGGCATACGCACCATGCAACAATGGCTACGCACCATGTAACAAAGCCGACGCGCCATGTAATAATTGCTCGCACCATGTAACAAGGCCAACGCACCATGTAACAATGGCTACGCACCATGTAACATAGCCTGCGCACCATGTAACAATAGCTACGTATCATGTAGCAAGGCCTACGCACCATGTAACAAGGTTTACGCACATGTAACAATGGCTGCGCACCATGTAACAATGGCTACGCACCATGTAACAATTGCTGCCCATCATTTAACAAGGAGATCGCACCATGTAACAATGGCTACGCACCATGTAACAATGCACGCGCTCCATGTAACAATAGTTACCCACCATGTAACAATGCCTACGCACCATGTAACAATGGCTATGCACCATGTAACAATGGCTGCGCATCATGTAACAAGGCCAACGCACCATGTAACAATGGCTAAGCACCATACAACAATGGCTATGCACCATGCAACAATGGCTACGAACCATGTAACAATGGCTATGCACCATGTAACAATTACTACGCTCCATGTAACAAGGCCAACGCACCATGTAACAATGGCTGTGCACCATGCAACAATATGTACACACCATGTAACAATGGCTACGCTCCAAGCAAGAATGGCTACGCACCATGCAAGAATTGCTATGCACCATGTAACAATGGCTACGTACCATGTAACAATGGCTACGCACCATGTAACAATGGCTACGCACCATGTAACAAGGCCAACGCACCATGTAACAATGGCTACGCACCATGCAACAATGGCTACGCACCATGTAACAAGGCCAACGCACCATGTAGCAATGGCTATGCACCACCTAACAATGGCTACG
Source organism: Cherax quadricarinatus (assembly GCF_026875155.1). NCBI lineage: Eukaryota > Metazoa > Arthropoda > Malacostraca > Decapoda > Parastacidae > Cherax > Cherax quadricarinatus. The sequence goes on along the minus strand of NC_069423.1, from coordinate 23,931,165 downwards.
CACCATGTAACAAGGCCAACGCACCATGTAACAATGGCTATGCACCATGTAACAATGGCTACGCACCATGTAACAAGGCCAACGCACCATGTAACAATGGCTACGCACCATGCAACAATGGCTACGCACCATGTAACAAGGCCAACGCACCATGTAACAATGGCTACGCACCATGCAACAATGGCTATGCACCATGTAACGAGGCCAACGCACCATGTAGCAATGGCTACGCACCATGCAACAATGGCTACGCACCATGTAACAAGGCCAACGCACCATGTAACAATGGCTACGCACCATGTAACAAGGCCAACGCACCATGAAGCAATGGCTACGCACCATCTAACAAGGCCAACGCAGCATGTAATAATGGCTACGCACCATTTAACAAGGCCAACGCACCATGTAGCAATGGCTACGCACCATGCAACAATGGCTACGCACCATGTAACAAGACCAACGCAGCATGTAACAATGGCTACGCACCATGCAACAATGGCTACGCACCATGTAACAAGGCCAACGCACCATGTAGCAATGGCTACGCACCATGCAACAATGGCTCCGCACCATATAACAATGGCTACGCACCATGTAACAAGGCCAACGCAGCATGTAACAATGGCTACGCACCATGTAACAAGGCCAACGCACCACATAGCAATGGCTACGCACCATGTAACAATGGCTACGCACCATGTAACAATGGCTACGCACCATGTAACAATGGCTACGCACCATGTAACAATGGCTATGCACCACATAACAATAGCTATGCACCATATAACAATGGCTACGCACCATGTAACAATGGCTACGCACCACATAATAATGGCTACGCCCCATGTAACAATGGCTACGCACCATGTAACAATGACTACGCACCATGTAACACTGGCTACGCACCATATAATGGCTACGCACCATGTAACAATGGCTACGCACCATGTAACAATGGCTACGCACCATATAATGGCTACGCACCATGTAACAATGGCTACGCACCATGTAACAATGGCTACGCACCATGTAACAATGGCTACGCACCATGTAACAATGGCTACGCACCATGTAAAAATGGCTACGCACAACGTAACAATGGCTACGCACCATATAATAATGGCTACGCACCATGTAACAATGGCTACGCACCATGTAACAATGGCTACGCACCATATAATAATGGCTACGCACCATGTAACAATGGCTACGCACCATGTAACAATGGCTACGCACCATGTAACAATGGCTACGCACCATGTAACAATGGCTACGCACCACGTAACAATTGCTACGCACCACGTAACAATGGCTACGCACCACGTAACAATGGCTACGCACCACGTAACAATGGCTACGCACCACGTAACAATGGCTACGCACCATGTAACAATGGCTACGCACCATGTAACAATGGCTACGCACCATGTAACAATGGCTACGCACCATGTAACAAGGCCAACGCACCATGTAACAATGGCTACGCACCATGTAACAATGGCTACGCACCATGTAACAATGGCTACGCACCATGTAACAATGGCTACGCACCATGTAACAGTGGCTACGCACCATGTAAAAATGGCTACGCACCACGTAACAATGGCTACGCACCATATAATAATGGCTACGCACCATGTAACAATGGCTACGCACCATGTAACAAGGCCAACGCACCATGTAACAATGGCTACGCACCATGTAACAATGGCTACGCACCATGTAACAATGGCTACGCACCATGTAACAATGGCTACGCACCATGTAACAATGGCTACGCACCATGTAAAAATGGCTACGCACACACGTAACAATGGCTACGCAACATATAATAATGGCTACGCACCATGTAACAATGGCTACGCACCATGTAACAATGGCTACGCACCATATAATAATGGCTACGCACCATGTAATAATGGCTACTCACCATGTAACAATGGCTACGCACCATGTAACAATGGCTACGCACATGTAACAATGGCTACGCACATGTAACAATGGCTACGCACCATGTAACAATGGCTACGCACCACGTAACAATGGCTACGCACCATGTAACAATGGCTACGCACCACGTAACAATGGCTACGCACCACGTAACAATGGCTACGCACCACGTAACAATGGCTACGCACCATGTAACAATGGCTACGCACCATGTAACAATGGCTACGCACCATGTAACAATGGCTACGCACCATGTAACAATGCTACGCACCATGTAACAATGGCTACGCACCATGTAACAATGGCTACGCACCACGTAACAATGGCTACGCACCATGTAACAATGGCTACGCACCACGTAACAATGGCTACGCACCATGTAACAATGGCTACGCACCATGTAACAATGACTACGCCCATGTAACAATGGTTACGCACCATGTAACAATGGCTAGCACCATGTAACAATGGCTACGCACCACGTAACAATGGCTACGCACCATGTAACAATGGCTACGCACATGTAACAATGGCTACGCACCATGTAACAATGGCTACGCACCATGTAACAATGGCTACGCACCATGTAACAATGGCTACGCACCATGTAACAATGGCTACGCACCATGTAACAAGGGTTGACTGGAACATCCTGGTGCAACTAGTCAATATTAAGTATTTATTTTATTTTCTGATAGCATGTAGATCTTGAAGAAGAAGAAGAATGTGAATATCTCGTGAGTGACTTCATTCACTTCGACCTTCGCGCATCAACATATTTTTCAGATTTAGCTCACTAGGTGGGGATTTTTTTTTACACGGTGAATAATATATATATATATATATATAATATATATATATATATATATATATATATATATATATATATATATATATAATTTTAGGACTTCTATAACTGTTATAATGAGGGCAAAAAGGAGCCAGACAGTGCAGATGCGAGGAACAGGAGGATAGCTCCATTCTCTGTGATCAAGAACCCTCCAGCCTTGGGAAAATCAACCTCCGCTCCCTGTGCCACACTTCCCTTCAAGGGTCCTTGATGCACATTGAAGAAGAAATCCTCAAGGATCCTCCAGCTCGGAGAAATCTTAAAAGTAATAGCGAAATGTTTATCAAAAAAATATTACGAAGTGCATGAATATCTTTACGAATGTTTTTATACGGAGAAGTGCTTATATATATATATATATATATATAATATATATATATATATATATATATATATATATTATATATAATATATATGTCATGACGAATAGGTAAAATTGGTCAGTTAGCATGAACTCATTTAAAATTAAGTCCTTTCTAAAATTTTCTCTTATATGTTTAAAGATATATTTTTCATTGATGTTAATTTAAAAATTAATAATTTTGTACCAAAAGAACCTTACAAAATTTCTCTAACCTTATTATAACAAGCGCAAATTAATTTAGCCTAATCCAACTCTATCAGCTTGGGGAAGTAACATTTGCACCTGAGAAAACACAAATGATGATCTCTAGGCACCATGAGGGTAATGCCGGTGCAGTAGTAAGGATGAATGAGAGGGTGTTGACACCTGGGGAACAAGTTGATATCCTTGGGGTGAAATTTGACTCCAAACTGACCACGAAAAACCACGTTGCAAATCTTGTAAACAAGGCAGCCAGGAAGCTTACAGCACTTCGCCGTATCTCGCATCTGCTTGACAGCAGGGGTTGCAAGATTTTGTACGAGGCACAAGTACTCTCACACTTTGAGTATGCTCCACTTTCTTGGTTCGCCTGCCCCCCTTCTCATCTGCGACTGCTTGACAGAGTAGAGAACAGAGCAAGACGTCTCATCTGGACCAGTCCTGGATAGATCTGTCATTTCAGCAGAACCTTCAACACAGGAGGGATGTGGGTGGCCTTACTGTTATGTACAAGGCCAGTATTGTCAAAATACCACACTATGATCCACTTCGAGGACAGCGTGAAGCAAGCTTTTATATCTCAAGAAGGATAGACAGCAGCAACTTCACTCTGGCTGTACCCTTCTCCAGAACATCACTTCATCTGAGAACATTTATCCCCAGGATGACTCGAGTATGGAATCCAATCGTACAGCATTATGATGTCAACGAGATAAAGCCAGTTGATCAGATGAAAAGGCTGGCCCACATATGGCTCCAACTTCATCCTGTGCCTTGTATATTTCATAACAATAAAAATGCTTTCAAATGAGCTGATGTAGGTAGCAGCTCTTAGCTTGTCAAAAAAGTCAGGAATCCTTAACATGTAAATAGCTTTTCAATAAAGCTAGCAATCATTAACCAAACAAAACTCCAGACCGTGGCTAACGCGACGGTCTGGAGTTTTGAGACTCTCTGACCGCGGGTTTAAATCCCACCCGTGGTATGGTTTATATATATATATATATATATAATATATATATATATATATATATATATAAATATATATATATATTATATATATATATATATATATGTCGTGACGAATATGTAAAACTGGTCAATTAGCAAGAACTCATTTTAAATTTAGTTCTTCCTAAAATATTCTTTTATACGTTTAAAGATATATTTTTTCATTAATGTTAATGTAAAAATTTATAATTTTGCACCAAAAGAATCTTAGAAAACTTACCTAACCTTATTATAACAAGCGCAATTTATTTTAGCCTAATCCTACTAAATATATTTTAAATACGTTTACAATAATTTAATACTAAACAAACACAATGAAATATATTTTTTTTCGTTACGTTCAGAATGATTTTTGTGAAATTATTGCATACACAAATTTTCACTTGCCTTATTAGGCAAGAAGAGAGTTGCTATTTAAGCCAAAAATTACACGTTTTACGTATTCAGTACGACACACACACACACACACACACACACACACACACACACACACACACACACACACACACACACACACACACACACACACAAACAAACAAATAATATATATATATATATATATATATATATATATATATATATATATATATATATATATATATATAATAATGGTATTGTGCTTAATAAGTCGAATTTGTCAATTAGGCAAAACTGACCTAAACGTCAAACTTTCGAACATTTTCTTTTATAAATAAATGTTTTTTTCCAGTGAAAATGGATTTATAAAATGTGTTAGTGTTGCAGCAAAGGTTAACTTGGAGACCTTCACCGACCTTGCTATAATGAACGTAATTTATTTTAGCCTAATTCTAATAAACATATCATAGCTCTTTTTTAAATTCATTTAATGTTAATTTTATAATCAGTGATATATATTTTTCTCGTTATGTTCAGACTGATCTTCTCAGATTTATTGCCTTTTTATGTACAACTCTCCGATTTGGCTTATTCACTATTATTATTATTAAAGATTCGCCGGTATTCTTCCGGCCCGGGCCTTTTCCAAGTGGTGGTCCGGCCTTGGCTCCCTCTTTACGGAGTGTCTGAGGCCTAAGTCTACCATGGGAGGAGGTACAAGTACCCCCTTATCTTTGGGACCAACTCTCCCCAGGCATAGCCACAAGCTAGGCCTCTCTGGTTTGCCATCCCCGCCCTAAGGGGCCTAATGGGAATGACAGTCCTGTGAGCTACAAGCTCGGGCTCAGGCACCTACCCTTCCCTAGAAGGGCTGAGCATGGTGTCAATGGCTTATTCAGCATGATATATATATATATATATATAATATTATATATATATATATATATTATATAATATATATATATATATATATATATATATAATTGTCGTGCCGAATATGTAAAACTGGTCAATTAGCAAGAACTTACTTAAAATTAAGTCCTTTCTAAAATTTTCTCTTATACGTTTAAAGATATATATTTTTTTCATTAATGTTAATTTAAAAATTTTAATTTTGCACCAAAGAATCTTAGAAAACTTACCTAACCTTATTATACAAGAGCAATTTATTAGCCTAACCAACTAAATATATTTTAGATTTGTTTACAATAATTTGATATTAAACAAACACAGTGAAATATATTTTTTTCGTTAGGTTCAGAATGATTTTGGCGAAATTATTGCATACACAAATTTTCACTTGTCATATATGGCAAGATGAGCGTTGCTATTTAAGCCAAGATCGCAAGTTCTGCCTATTCGGCACGACATAATATAAATATAATTATATATAATAATATTATATATATATATATATATAATATATATAATATATATATAATAAATAATGTATGTATATGATATAATGCAACCACGAACAAGTGATTTTAAGCAATAAGGAACTGCGGCTAGCCCGGGACTGAACCCGTGTTATTTTAGCCCACCTCGTAAAAAGCAAATAAAAAATCACTACATTTTAACAACTGTCCCAGTGGTTAAACGTCGAGCGTTTGTGTGTGTGTGTGTGTTTGTATGTTGTGTGTGTTGTGTGTGTTGTGTTTTGTAGTGTCTGTCTGTGTTTTGTGTACTGTTGGGTGTGTGTGGTGTGTGTCGTGTTGTGTGTGCTGCTGTGTGATGTTGTGATAGTGTGTGTGTAGTCTGTCGTGTGGTTGTCTGTGTGTGTGTTGTGTGTGTGTGTGTGTGTGTGTGTGTGTGTGTCTGTGTCGTGTCTGTGTCTGTGTCTGTGTATTTGGTCAGAATTGTAAAGGTTCATAAGTAATTTCAGATAATAGTAAATGAACTAAACTAGAAACTGAATATCTGTTTTATTACCAATATCCTTCTAGCTGCAATAAGGTGTCAAGCTTCACTGTATCGAGTTCTTTTGATCCATATTTGCCTTCTGTCCATCTATGTTAAATATATTAAGAAGGTTAAATACGTTAAATAATGATATCAAGATTATGGAGATCACAGAATACAGCGATAGAAAGCAAAGTGGTAACTCAAGAGAGGAAAATAAAGTTGCTTATTACTGCTTTTAGCAGTATTAAGATGAGTTTTTCAAACAAATAATTTTTAACTTTCCCAGACTGCCATCATATTGGTACATCTTGCAATGAAAAATATAAATAAAACTCAGAATACCATTATTAAACCATTTCGAAATTAAGCTGCATTGCATTAGCAAGAAGTGAAAAATCTCCATAAGCCATGTGTTGTATACGATCTAAAAACTGAATAGCCGACGTGATATGTCTGCTAATTATTATTTCCATTATAACAAACATTTTTTCAATGAACCGGCTGTATCCCACCGAGGCAAGGTGACTTAAAAAGAAAAACCGAAGGTTTTTCTTTTTAAATTTAATAATTTATACAGGAAAAGGGGTTACTAGCCCCTTGCTCCCGGCATGACTTAGGGAGGAAAAAGTCTGGCAATATAAACACAAATGCAGTATAATGTGATCCTTTATTGACTACGTTTCGCCCACACAGTGGGCTTTTTCAAGTCACAAACAGAACTGTTCTGTTTGTGACTTGAAAAAGCCCACTGTGTGGGCGAAACGTAGTCAATAAAGGATCACATTATACTGCATTTGTGTTTATATTGCCATTGTGTCGGTATTTTATACCATTTATTTCCATCACTTAGGGAGGAAAAAGTCTGTTCAATTCCCCCATGGAGATAAAAGGAAATAAGGAAGAACAAGAACTATTAAGAAAATATAAGAAAACCTATATGAGTGTGCAGATACGTGTACATGCATGTGCAATGTGACATAAGTGTCGGTAGAAGTAGGAAGATATACCTGGCATCCCTCGTGTTTATGAGACAGAAAGAAGACTCCAGCAATCCTTGTAAAACAATTACAGGATTATGTTTCACACTTAGCAGGACGGTGGTACATCCTTAGACGGTTGATCTCTGCCAACCTACTACCTATTATTTTCATCATCATCTATAATTATTATTACTCTTTCTGAAGTTGATGCAAATGAAAGTATTATTTCGTAAGATTAATTTGAACGAGGGTAATCTTTAGTATTTATATTTTCAAACTTTACATTATGTAAATATTAATAAAGCTGTTATTTGACTTAAAAAACGAGCCTCATCTTGATGTAGTTCTATATAATATTTTTTTTAAATGGCCTTTGCAACACCCACTCAACTCAATGAACGTCTCTGGGATAATTCCTGGCTTAAAATGGTCTAGGATATTCTGTTTCTTTAAACATTCTGTCTGTTCTTTGAATTAAATTAGAGTTTAAGAAAATGAACAGCTCTCGTAGGGAATTTGTTAATTTTTTTAAGTCTTGTTTGTTTCTCATTGTGAGGGGTGACAACTACCTGCCAGTTTGCTACATAATGAAGATTATTTGGATTATAGTTTCCCGTAGCCTGGTCCTAGACCAAGCCTTCTGGTTGCTAGCCTGACTAGTCAGGCTGATGGTGCTCCCAGCTCGCACTTAACATCAGCCTTTATTGCCCGGCTCATCAGGAACTGTGTGAAATTATCATGGCTTCATAAAGGTCTAGTCAGAGGGGCAACATGATCTGTAATAATATGGTCTGTACCACCAAGTGTGTATCTACCACGATCAGGAATTTCCTTGAAAAAAAAATATCCAATTTCCCTATTGAAGACAATTTTTTGATGTTGACGACTTTATAAATGAAAGAACAGCATTGAAAATTCTTATATTCTTTACATGTCGTTATCTCTTAGTGTCCTCGTGCCCATCCTTTGCAAATGGGTTACTTACCACTGTTTACCGAGCCTTTTACTCTTTTAGGAACTAATTTCAGTGTGCAGATTTGGAACCAGTCACGGCAGCATTTTCTAGGCATAGACAAGGATGCATCTTTGTCGATTGCCTTCTAGGAAATACAGTGCAGTCTGAGAGATTTAGAGAGATGATTGCTTATCTGTCATATTCTGTAATCATTACTTTTGTATAAGACTTAGTGTGTAGTTGTATCAATGAATACATATTGTTTCACGACGCACTAAACCCGTGTGAGTCATTCACCGCAATATATAAGAAAGAAGCTTTATCCTCGCTTGTTGCTAATTGGAGCCGATCTCTGACTAATCGCTCTCTTGCTATCATGCCAACAATAAAGACTAAAACTGTATCGAGGAATTATTCTCTTATTAAAAACTCAACATTGCAATTTAGACAAGAGCAACATCGTGTTCAATTGACATATTATCCTCACAAGTAGTTGGCAAAAGACACAAAATGTAAACGCTAGGACATTTTCTTGGCAGTGTTTTGGTCCTGATGAAGGTCACAGGAAAGAAATGTTCCCAGTAAAAAATATTTCTCGTAGATGAATAAGACACATGTACAACACTTGGGTGTCTTGATTTTAGAGACGTTTCTCCAGCCGGTGGCTTTATCAGTCCAAATAGAGAAAAATATCGGAGACTGTGGAAGACACGAAGTAGTTAAGGTGATCAGTCCCTCATCCTTGATAAATGCTCAGTCCATCTCATTCATCTCCTTGTTAGTTTTGTATACCATGAACATACGCTAAAGTGTCCTAGTGCTTGCATTGTTTCTTTTAGCAACTAAGAGCAATAGCTGCATTTTGAGGCAAACAATATGACTCAAACACACACACACACATACACGAATGTTCGATGTTATGATTTTATTACGAGTAATATACCAGTAACACAAGCATAACATTTCTAATAGCATGGCAGACAGCCTGGATAACACGCGAGGCACTGCATTGTAGAAAGTATTTGATGAAACGTTCCTGGAAATTGTTGAGGTTCGATCCTCCGTCTGCTCATGGCACAGTGGTTAGTTTGGTGATACATGCAAAGATACTTAGGATAATTCCATCACGCATGACACCAGACGCAGCATACATGACACTTCCAACACATTTGACAGCTAAACTCTCATAACCTCGGATACACTCAAGATTATCCTATAACACACAGGGTACTATCAGTATGATATAGGGTACTATTAGTAAGGTACATGGTACTATCAGTAAGATACATGGTACTATCAGTGAGATACATGGTGCTATCAGTAAAACACATGGTGACATCAGTAAGACACATGGTGTCATCAGTTAAACACATGGTGCCATCAGTAACACACACAGTACCATCAGTAACACACACAGTACCATCAGTAACACACACAGTACCATCAGTAACACACACAGTACCATCAGTAACACACACAGTACCATCAGTAACACACACAGTACCATCAGTAACCCATATAGTACCATCAGTAACACACACAGTACCATCAGTAACACACACAGTACCATCAGTAACACATATAGTACCATCAATAACACACATAGTACCATTACTAACATACATAGTGCCATTAGTAACACATAGTACCATCAGTAACACACAGTACCATCAGTAACACACAGTACCATCAGTAACACATAGTACCATCAGTAACACACACAGTACCATCAGTAACATACACAGTACCATCAGTAACACACACAGTACCATCAGTAACACAACACAGTAACATCAGTAACATACACAGTACATCAGTAACACACACAGTACCATCATAACACACACAGTACCATCAGTAACACATCAAGTACCATCAGTAACACACACAGTACCATCAGTAACATACACAGTACCATCAGTAACACACACAGTACCATCAGTAACACACACAGTACCATCAGTAACATACACAGTACCATCAGTAACACACACAGTACCATCAGTAACATACACAGTACCATCAGTAACACACACAGTACCATCAGTAACACACACAGTACCATCAGTAACACACACAGTACCATCAGTAACATACACAGTACCATCAGTAACACACACAGTACCATCAGTAACATACATAGATAATACAGTCAGTAACACACATGGCAACCATCGTAACACACCAGTACCATCAGTAACTATACACAGTACCATCATAACAACACAGTACATCAGTAACATACATGATAATACAGTCAGTAACACATATGGCAGACAGTAACATATGATAAGTCATTAACACATGCCAATCAGTAGCACGTGATTCAATCATTAACTCCTGACAATCTGTAATACATATGACAATCAGTAACATATATGACACAATCAGTAGCGCTCATGACACAATCAGAAACACGCAGAAACACGCATCACAATCAATAACATGGTACAATTAGTAGTGCACCTGGTACTATTAGTAGTGCACCTGGTACAATCAGTAGCACATATGGTAGAATCAGTGACACATGGTCCAATCAGTAATACATGAGAGTAACTCACATGTCACAATAAGTGACACAAATGGTACAATTAGTATTACACGTGGTTCAATCCGTCATCAATATGATACACAGTCCAATTAATAACAAACATTGCAATATCAGTAACACATGACACAACACACACAACACAATCAGTAACACATGACACAACACACAAACAAACCAGTAACACATGACACAACACACACAACACAACCAGTAACACAAGTCACTAATACACGTCACTAACACACATGATAGAATTGGTAACATACATGGTACAATCAGTAACACACAGTACCTCCATTATTATACATAGTACAATCAGTAACATTAACAGTCGGTAATTTACACAGTGTGAGGAATTCCCAATATGCATTTGGACTTACTAAGGGGTTATGACCCCTTTTAGACTCGGGGAAACAATCGTTGACTCAAGGGTGAGGAGGAGAAGGAGGGAGTCGGATCCCTAACAAGAGGAGACGGTCTCCTGGATGTGCTGGAGATAGAGAGGAGGGGGAGAATAATGTTATGGTATAAGACTACAGCCTGGGAGGTCAAGAGACTGGAAAAGGACCTCCTGGAGTGGTATAGTTATGAATTTTAAATTACGTGTGGCTGTTCGTCCAGTGATAGATTTCTCCCTCTTGTCCAAGGAATTCTTAAGTATAATCTCTCCTGTGAAATTATATTCTTCTTTTGTTGTCAAATTAGTGTTAAATAATTTTATTAACGTTCTTTTATTTTAGTATTAATTTTCAAATATTAATAAACTAATCAAATTCCCTTTTATGTCTTTTTTTTTTGTCTTCTAAGAAATATTTTACTTAGGTGTGTTTGATTGGAAAGTGGTAAGTATGACTGTAATTAGCCCTTCAGGGAGTAATTAGGAAATTTGTTCCTTATACCTGATACGACAACAGCAATCAGTAAAGCATGTGGTGATGTACATTTGTACATGTATATTGTTTTTGTGTGACGCTTGTTTATATTTCCACTCAACGCCAGCGAGGTACTCTTGATCCATGAATTGCATATGTCCTCCCCTTCCTTGGATTGATTCTGTATACCTCCCATTAGCTCTCCCCCGTGAGTGTAATAACAGCAATTAATGTTTATTGTCAGTTTTGCATTACGGTAGTAAGCGACATGTCTTTGACTCTCACCTTTGTGACCTTTGCATAATCAATTACTTTCACTATCTTTACCAGTTTAATAACATATGATAGGCTTGTTATAATGTTGTAACACAGAGCTGGGGAAGTGCTGGTATAGAAATAGATACCTTTTTTTTTAACTAACCGACAGGTGCAGTCTTTCAAAGCCTTTTCTCCCACACTCGCTCAGGGACCAGTTGGCCTTTTGCTGCTGGCCAGGGGAAGATCGGGAGCTGTTGCTCTGTCTTCATAATAAAGATCTGCATAGAAGCACCTAAACAGATTTATTTTTTTAGGAAAAGAATTTCTAAGTATTGCTTCGTGTCTGTAGTCTATGTCTACTAAGTGGAATCTGTTTTCTGAGAGTCTTGAGGATTTATATGCTCCTATGTGTTTTGACGTAAGTTTTGGAAGTAATTAAGACATGTGCAACAGTTATATTGCATATATGGATACAGCAACAGTGGAGAGGTAAAGATGATGTCAGTCCATTAACCTTGAAGGAGTAGCTTGAGATGGTCAGTCCCTCAACCTGGAGATGTGCTCAACTTCACTATCTGGCTAAACATTTCGGAAAAAAGATGCCTGTTACACATGTGTGTCTTAATTATCTAGCTGTTGTTATTGTATACCATTGTTATATTCACACTAGCACTAATGTCCAGTGCTGACTCTGTCATTTTATCTACAGTGTTGATTTTACCACTGATGGCAGGGTCACTGTGTTAAGAGCCTCCGTAACACACCGCACTCACAAAAACACACAGTCTAAGCATTCCCTTGGGTGAACTTTGTAATGAACTGAGATTATCTGGTGAAGTCTCAGGAAGAGGTTTGTTTCTGCCAATTTAGTGATGAGTGAACTTTTTATTTGCTTAGCTGTATGGACTCAAGACTTTGCAAGGACCGAATAGACTTCATCTCTGATTGCGGTGTTGGTATCTTCACAATGGACTGTGTGCATTTAGTTTTGACTAGATGGTATCTGCACAAGTTTACACTGTGTTCACTTCGGATCGTGTACCGTACATTCAGCCTAAAATTAATTTTTTCATGGTCCTCTGAAAATTGTACCCAGACCGACACTATACGTGTTATATCAGATTTTATACCGGCTTTTATACAGCAGTTCAAGTGATCTTGGACATACAGTGCCACCCCACCTTCCCCGCCTCAAGACTTTTGTGTGTGAATCATTTATACGATTAGTCCCGTATTAGCAATAGAATAATTACCACGTGTGGGTTAATTACCATAAATTTGGCATATATGATGATAAACTTGTCAGATGTTCAATGATGTCTAGGTTGTGATCACTGTTTCTCTCGTAGACTATAAATATATTTGTACAAGATTACTTTATCCTGGAAAGATGTACGCATATTAACGCCGTTCTACCAAATCCCGAAACTGATGGATAACTCCCGAGACTTATGGATAAATCCCAAGACTGATGGATAAATCCCGAGACTGATGGGTAAATCCCAAGACTGATGGATAAATCCCGAGACTGATGGATAAATCCCAAGACTGATGGATAAATCTCGAGACTGATGGATAACTCCTAATACTGATGGACAAATCCCTATACTGATGGACAAATCCTGATACTGATGGACAAATCCTGATACTGATGGACAAATCCTGATACTGATGGACAAACCCTGATGCCGATGGATAAATCTCGAAACTGATGGATAAATCTCGAGACTAATGGACAGAAGGCCATTTTCTATTCATAAGAGGAAGTTGTTTACCAACAACAATCATCATTACTTTAAGTAGAAACAAGTCTGTCTCCTGCACCGTAGCACAGTAACACAATCAGTGACACAAACAATGACACAGTGACACAATCATTGACACAATCAGTGACAGTAACACACGACACGATCATAAACTCAAGTAGCACGCATGACTCAGTAACACATGTGGCACAATAAGCAAAACACATGACAATAAATAAAACATACAATCAGTAACACAAGAGGTACAATAGGTAACTCACATGACACAATCGACAGTCAGCAACACGTGGCGCTATCAGTAACATACACGACACAGCAACACATGATAACACACATGACACAAACAGTAACGCTCATAGTGCAATCAGTAACACTCATGGTACAATCAGTAACACTCATGTTACAATCAGTAACATATGTAACAGTTACATGACAGAATAACATACCGCCATCAATGATACAGAACTAATAAATCACACAATCAGTAACACACAACACACTAACATTATAACCAGCAATACGTACTCTGCAACACAATCAGTAACACACCACAACTAGCAACAAACAATCGGTAACACACACGGAACATGCATAAACACACGAGAGCAGCAATAAAAACAACACAATTACGTTTGACAATAAAACAACGCAACACCAACCTATTGGAATACAAAGTTATATTATTTGGCACACTGCTGCTTTCAAACCTTGCGGGAAATTGTGATAAAAATTGAATGCATTCTGTTTTCAGCTAAGTCTGAAAATGCAGTGTCAGCAACATACACTTCTGAGTGTTCTGAATGGCAACATTGCTCATCCTCGCTTCTCATTGAAAACCAAATAAGATTTGACACATATTGAAAAGTGGTTGAGTGCAAATTATTCCATATTTTTTCTGTGACAAGAGCCGTCTCATTGATACTTCCTGCCTTGCCTCAGAGAATTTCATCTCCTGTCTGTTGCTGTTTTGCAGCATTGCATAGTCCTGCAAAAACGTTCCTCCGAAACAAATCTGCTGGGACCTATTCATTTCTGAAACACTGTAAACTCCTGATGTGTTGATTGCAACATGAAAGACCTAGAGCTATCATTCAATTCGTATATATATATATATATATATATATATATATATATATATATATATATATATATATATATATATATATATATATATGTCGTGCCGAATATGTAAAACTGGTCAATTAGCAGAACTCATTTAAAATTAAGTCCTTTCTAAAATTTTCTCTTATACGTTTAAAGATTGCAGAGATTGGTGGATGAATTTGGTAGGGTGTGCAAAAGAAGAAAATTAAAAGTGAATACAGGAAAGAGTAAGGTTATGAGGATAAAAAGATTAGGTGATGAAAGATTGGATATCAGATTGGAGGGAGAGAGTATGGAGGAGGTGAATGTATTCAGATATTTGGGAGTGGACGTGTCAGCGGATGGGTCTATGAAAGATGAGGTGAATCATAGAATTGATGAGGGGAAAAGGGTGAGTGGTGCACTTAGGAGTCTGTGGAGACAAAGAACTTTGTCCTTGGAGGCAAAGATGGGAATGTATGAGAGTATAGTTTTACCAACGCTCTTATATGGGTGTGAAGCATGGGTGATGAATGTTGCAGCGAGGAGAAGGCTGGAGGCAGTGGAGATGTCATGTCTGAGGGCAATGTGTGGTGTGAATATAATGCAGAGAATTCGTAGTTTGGAAGTTAGGAGGAGGTGCGGGATTACCAAAACTGTTGTCCAGAGGGCTGAGGAAGGGTTGTTGAGGTGGTTCGGACATGTAGAGAGAATGGAGCGAAACAGAGTGACTTCAAGAGTGTATCAGTCTGTAGTGGAATGAAGGCGGGGTAGGGGTCGGCCTAGGAAAGGTTGGAGGGAGGGGTAAAGGAGGTTTTGTGTGCGAGGGGCTTGGACTTCCAGCAGGCATGCGTGAGCGTGTTTGATAGGAGTGAATGGAGACAAATGGTTTTTAATACTTGACGTGCTGTTGGAGTGTGAGCAAAGTAACATTTATGAAGGGGTTCAGGGAAACCGGCAGGCCGGACTTGAGTCCTGGAGATGGGAAGTACAGTGCCTGCACTCTGAAGGAGGGGTGTTAATGTTGCAGTTTAAAAACTGTAGTGTAAAGCACCCTTCTGGCAAGACAGTGATGGAGTGAATGATGGTGAAAGTTTTTCTTTTTCGGGCCACCCTGCCTTGGTGGGAATCGGCCAGTGTGATAATAAAAAACAAAAAAATAAAAAAAAACACGTTTAAAGATATATATTTTATTCATTTATGTTAATGTAAAAATTAATAATTTTGTACCAAAAGAACCTAATCCAACTAAATATATTTTAGATAAGTTTACAAAAATTTAATAAACAAAACGAAATATATTTTTCTTGTTAGATTCAGAATGATTTTTGCGAAATTATTGCATACACAAATTTTCGCTTGCCTCATTCGGTAAGAAGAGCATTGGTATTTAAGCCAAAGTCACAAGTATTACCTATTCGGCTCAACATTATATATCTATATTCATATGTACTCACCTATTTGTACTCACCTATTTGTGGTTGCAGGGGTCGAGTCACAGCTCCTGGCCCCGCCTCTTCGCTGATTGCTACTAGGTCCTCTCTCTCCCTGCCCCATGAACTCTATCATACCTCGCCTTAAAACTATGTATGGTTCCTGCCTCCACTACATCCCTTTCTAGGCTATTCCATGGCCTGACTACTCTATGACTGAAGAAATACTTCCTAACATCCCTTTGATTCATCTGAGTTATCAACTTCCAATTGTGACCTCTTGTGTCTGTGTCCCATCTCTGGAACATCCCGTCTTTGTCCACCTTGTCTATTCCGCGCAGTATTTTATATGTCCTTATCATGTCTCCCCTGACCCTCCTGTCCTCCAGTGTCGTCAGGCCGATTTCCCTCAACCTTTCTTCGTAGGACAATCCCCATAGCTCTGGGACTATTCTTGTTGCAAACCTTTGCACTTTCTCTAATTTCTTGACGTGCTTGACTAGGTGTGGATTCCAAACTGGTGCTGCATACTCCAGTATGTGCCTGACGTAAATGGTATACAGAGTCTTAAACGAATCCTTACTGAGGTATCGGAACGCTATCCGTGTGTGTGTGTGTGTGTGCGTGCGTGCAGTAATCCTGGACATGCAATAAAAAATTAAAAAAAAAAGAAAAATTCTTTCTGGCTGGAAAGAAATATTTTTGAATCGGTGATTGTAAAACATGATAACCTTTAACAATATAATAACAACAACTTATGATTGTTCAAACTTGACTCATTTATAATTGAAGTTATTGTATTTAACCTGAAGGTAGATTCTTTATATGAATTTTCCAGACTGTCTTAAATGTTATAAATCTATGCAGATAAACCGACCTTAACTGTAGCACAAAAAAAAAATTATGTTTTGGTTTCTGCTTGCCTGCCTTCTCTTTGTGTTAGACCAGTGTCTGCTAAAAAGTTATGTAGTTTTTTTCGTCGGTTATAGAGACACGGTAGTTTAAACTAGACATACCCTTATTTGGGCTCCTATGAGTTAGGAACCCCCCCCCCTCTCATTTTTATGGGAATTTAAACCCAATCCACTCTATTTAATTCACATTTTCTAGATAGGTAACCATTGCAAAGCAATATCAAATATTTATATTTTGCATTGAGATCTATATAGATGACTATTTCGTTGGTATTTAGCATACAATGGAGAATTTCAGATAGCTATGGAAGTTCCCATAGCATTAAGATTTTCCACCATAAATTACAGAAAAATTAATCCTTATTGACTAGAAAGAAATATTTTCGTGTGAAACAATAACTTCTAATTTCCTGTTAAGTACATATGATTGAGGTGACTAATTATTTAAGAAAATTCTCCAAAAATTGCCACTAAACAAGTGAAATCAGAATTTAAGTTCCTTTATATTGAAACGTATGGAAGTCTGACGACGGCTACTACTACGTCTATTGCTTTTACTGATACTACTACTACTACTACTACTACGTCTATTGCTTTTACTTATACTACTACTACTACGTCTATTGCTTTTACTGATACTACTACTACACTACTAACGTCTATTGCTTCTACTGATACTACTAATACTACTACGTCTATTGCTTTTACTGATACTACTACTACTACTACGTCTATTGCTTTTACTGATACTACTACTACTACTACTACGTCTATTGCTTTTACTGATACTACTACTACTACTACTACTACTACGTCTATTGCTTTTACTTATACTACTACTACTACGTCTATTGCTTTTACTGATACTACTACTACTACTACGTCTATTGCTTTTACTGATACTACTACTACTACTACGTCTATTGCTTTTACTGATACTACTACTACTACTACGTCTATTGCTTTTACTGATACTACTACTATTACTACTACTGCATTTTCGTGATAATTGACATGTCACTAGCGATATATTCTCTTGGTCATTACAATATAATCAATGCTTATGGAGTGGGCCGTCTGCTCCTATTGGTTCTTAGTATACTTCCTTCAAGTTGTGCCACCTGGCACTAGAATGCCAGGCACCACCTGTAGCCCCACTCTTCATTCTTCCCTTCTGCCCGAACTCTCTACATGGAAAGTATGTGGCCAGCTCTATCGTCACTCTCTTGTACATTATCTTAATTGTTCACTGAGGAATACATAAATAGTATAATCTGTATAACATGACAAGGTATCTTATTAATGAAAACAAGATACCAGATATATTAAGCAAATTTCCTAAATTTTCCTGTAACAGATAAGTGAACTGTAGATACAAATCTGGAAGAACTTCTGTTAACTCTTTTGGGGCCTAGTTTCTAGGCATTTTGTGTATCAATATGCACTTGCGGTACCCTCCACAGGATGGATGTGAGGTGCACAATAAATAGCCACGTCGGTGGGAAAATCTGATCTAAATCCACGCCGGCGAGAATAGCTTAACAAACAAGAGCTATTTCTGAAGAATGAGCAGATTTTTTTTTTAATCACATAAATCTCTGAAAATCCATCTGAACATAAAAAATTATCAATAATTTCAATACTAAATAAATTTAGACTGATCTATGATATACTTAGTAGAATTTGATTAAAAAATTAGATAATGTAAAATGAGGTTTCTAAGTTAGGTGCCAAAAATAACTGTTTTTATAACATACTCATTGGAAAAAATATATCACTTAATCCATAAAAGAAAATTTGGTAAAATTTTAACTTTGAGGGAAGTTAATCTTAATTGACCAATTCGGCTTATAAGGTACGGCGTGTGTTTATATATAATGTCGCGGCGAATAGGTAAAACTTGCGATTTTGGCTTAAATAGCAACGTTCTTCTTGCCGAATAAGGCAAGCGAAAATTTGTGTATGCAATAATTTCGCAAAAAAAAATCATTCTGAAGCTAACGAAAAAATATATTTCATTGTGTTTGTTTATTATTAAACTATTCTAAACTTGTCTAAAATATATTTAGTTGGATTAGGCTAAATTAAATTGCGTTTGTTATAATAAAGTTATTAACGTAAAAAATATATCTCAGCGTATAAGAGAAAATTTTAAAAAGGACTTAATTTTAAATAAGTTCTTGCCAATTGACCAATTTTACCTCTTCGGCACGACATACATACATACATTTTATATATATATATAATGTCGTGCAGAATAGGCAGAACTTGCGATCTTGGCTTAAATAGCAACGCTCATCTTGCCATATAGGACAAGTGAAAATTTGTGTATGCAATAATTTCGCCAAAATCATTCTGAACCTAACGAAAAAAATATATTTCACTGTGTTTGTTTAGTATTAAATTACTGTAAACAAATCTGGGTTAGGCTAAAATAAATTGTTCTTGTTATAATAAGGTTAGGTAAGTTTTCTAAGATGCTTTTGGTGCAAAATTATAAATTTTTGCATTAACATTAATGAAAAAAATATATCTTTAAACGTATAAGAGAAAATTTCAGAAAGGAATTAATTTTAAATGAGTTCTTGCTAATTGACCAGTTTTACACATTCGGCACGATATATATATATATATATATATATATATATATATATATAATATATATATATATATATATATATATATATATATATATATATATATAAATAATATAATATATATATATATATATAATATATCGTATATTATATTGGTATATATAAATATATAGAAACTATATAGAAATATATATAATATATATTTATGATATATAAATCTTATAATATAATAAAATACATATAATATATTAATAAATATATATATATATTAATATTATATATATATAATATATATATACTAAAGATCTTATAACTCATTCACTCTGGGGAATGAAACAAGCAGAACTGATATAGGAAGAGAAGGAGTACCTAATCGTTGAATCAGAGTCTCACGCTTTAGGGTAATAGTTAAGATAAAACTAAGGGCTACCAGGAGTTTAAGGGAATATCACAACAAAATAACAGATAATAATATCAAGGAGAGCGGTAACTAAGGCACGTAACGCTGAATAAGGCATGATGGTTAACCTGAATCTTTTAGCATTTTTTATCTTACGTGGGTCACCCCGTCTTTTACGGTTTTATCTTACGTGGGTCACCCCGTCTTTTATGGTTTTATCTTACGTGGGTCACCCCGTCTTTTACGGTTTTATCTTACGTGGGTCACCCCGTCTTTACGGTTTTATCTTACGTGGGTCACCCCGTCTTTTACGGTTTTATCTTACGTGGGTCACCCCGTCTTTTACGGTTTTATCTTACGTGGGTCACCCCGTCTTTTACGGTTTTATCTTACGTGGGTCACCCCGTCTTTTACGGTTTTATCTTACGTGGGTCACCCGTCTTTTACGGTTTTATCTTTACGTGGGTCACCCCGTCTTTTACGGTTTCATCTTACGTGGGTCACCCCGTCTTTTACGGTTTCATCTTACGTGGGTCACCCCGTCTTTTATGGTTTTATCTTACGTGCGTCACCCCGTCTTTTATGGTTTTAAAGAAAAACATAAAACGTTTTAGTAAAGCAACGATCGAAATGTCCTCCAGAAATTTCTCTCCAGTTTTTAGGTTTGATGTAAATGTCCCAAAGTTGAAAATATATTACGAAGTGTAACTTATAGAAGGGAAAAGAGGATCAGTATATACAAAAAAAAAAGTGTTTGAAAGAGAGGATTTCACTGAAAGTTAAATGATTAAATTTCGAAGTAGAACGAACTGAGTGAGGAACTTGGGGAAGCAAATTGCTTCCAGTAGCTGGAAGTAGATGTAACAACCAGTCATATGAATAAAACACACACATAACTATCCACCATGTGCAATAATGAAGTCAGATTTCAGTCGAATATTGAAAAAGAAAACAATAATTGTAAGGAACTGTTTACAACAGGCGATAGCCATGTAACATAGATAAAAGCAATCAATGGGTAAATCACTCATATGAATAAAACTGATAAGGAGAGGAGGAGGAGGAGGAGGAGGAGGAGAAATTTGGCAGAAAACAGAAAACAACGTATAAAAAAATTTTGCACTAAAGTTTGTAACATTTTGTCTAAAAGTGTTAGACAAAAATCTGCTGTTAAAAAGTTTAGCTTCAGATCAGCAGCAATATTAATGTGACACACAATTTCTCTCTCTCTCTCTCTCTCTCTCTCTCTCTCTCTCTCTCTCTCTCTCTCTCTCTCTCTCTCTCTCTCTCTCTCTCTCTCTCTCTCTCTCTCTCTCTCTCACACACACACACACACACAGGCTGGGAGCTGTTATCCTACCTCATCTCATTTCAAAATCTAGCTCTACTTAAGATATCCTACTTTTCCCCAAAGTGCGACCCACAACAGCTGACAAACACTCAGGCACCTATTTCCTGCTAGGTAAACAGGGGAAACCTATTAGTTGTCCATCTTTGCTACTGCCCCTCCTCTCCCTCTCCAAGAGGTGAACAGGGAAGTAGCAGGTGTAAGGAGATTTGCCCAGTTTGTACTTATTGCTGGTAAATAGATCGTGAATTATACATATAAAAAAGTTCCACCCGCAGTGGCGAACTGTGAGGTGTGACAACACGTCTAAACATTCTCCTGGAGTTCTTCACAGGCGCTATTCACGCTACCCGATAGCACTGTGAGCGTGTTATTACATATTGCTTCTTGTTCACGCTTCACATGTCGTGCTACTTAACATTTGGCCTAAATTTCGTGCGACGTGAGAATTGCAATCAATGCAGAGTGGATATATTTTTTTCCTCTCTCTAAGGGTAGCCAATGTGAAGTCGAAGCTGGAAGGGTCGTTACCCCTTGCTGAAAGGGCGAAAGCAAATAAAAGTATTTGCGATCTTAACGTTACACGATAGGTACTCAACGGGTACCTCATGCGACTCGCCCAATCCCGAGTTTAAACCAGGGATTGGGTGATTCTACTTCCACTTGTTATTCACGTTCACCTACCATCAAGTAAGTGCCAGGGAGACTGTTGTGGGGGTAGTAACTGTTGTGGGGGGGGGGGTTAGCATGCTGGGACGTTTGTTAAATCCCAGCCCTGTGGAATGTGCTGATGTAGAACAGTTAAATTAAGCTGTGAAATAAAGTGAGGTAATCACGTGCATCTAACACTACGAATATTTACTACGTCTCCTAGTGAGTATTTACAGCGAAATGGAGCACAAAATGGACTTAGATTCCCCTTCAAGGGCTAGAGGGAAGAAAGGAAGGTTGCAGTGGAAGCTGGTTAAGGAATCAAGAGCCGTGTAAAGGGTGATCACCATTTCCTCGGATCAAACCGAATTACCCCACCCACTCCATTACCTAGAAGCTCTGTAACTCTCTCGGGCTTAGCACTGAGTCCTGGAGGTGGGAAGTATAGTGCCTGCACTCTGAAGGAGGGGCGGAGATATGTTGCAGTTTTTGAGCTGATGTGTAGGCACACCTCTGGCAAGGCAATGATGGAGTGAGTGATGATAAATGTTTCCTCTTTTTCGGGTCTTCCTGCCTTGGTGGGAAACTGCCGATGTGTTAAAATAATAATAATAATGAAGAAGAAAAAGAATTCATCTAATATTGAGAACAATATTTAATCAAAGCTAGCGAATGCTGAAGGAAAACGACTTTTGCATGGGGGGGAATCAATGTAATACTCGTATAGCAATCCGTCAGGCTGGATAATGACCTCTTATGAGTGACCTAATCTTCTGGATTGCCCAATCCAACACCAATAAGCCACCGATGGCTTTTTTTACATCCCATTACTGCCACGTTTATGTATGAATATTTCTTCCCCCTATAACCAGTATATAAATATTCTAGTCCGTTGTGAAAGATCCATATATGAATATTCCAACTTGCTCTAAAATATCCATGTATAAATATTCCAACTTGATCTAAAATATCCATGTAAGAATATTCCAACTTGCCGTGAAAATATCATGTACGAATATTCCAAACAACGCTGAAAGGTAGAGAGACAAATATTCCTGTCTAATCTGACGGATGCTTTGTCTGATACCAGCATGAATATTCCAAATAGCTCTGGAAGTTTAGAATATTAATATTTTCTCATGCCCTAACGTATCTAACGATGAATATTGAAAAGTACTCTTCAGAAACGGGTAAAAAATATTCCAACCTGTTCATGCAGACACAGATGGGAATATTCCAACCCACTGCAACAAATCCAGGTATTTTCTAAGCCACTGCAACAAATCCACGTATATAGCAACCCACTGCAACAAATCCAGATATATTCCAAACCATCGCAACAAATTCAGATATATACCAACCCACCACAACAAATCTAGATATACTCCAACCCATCGCAATAAATCCAGGTATATACCAACCCAGTCCAAAGATTACGGCCAGATTTTTTCACCGCACTTTGGGTTGACATTACTAGGAAAATTTATAATTAACTTAGCTCTTCTGTTTCTGGCAACTGTGACTCTCTCATCGCTGCTTATTTGTTATTTACTAATATTATTTTCATTACGTGAAAGTTATATTCGTAAATGTTACTGGCAAAGATTTTTTCTCATTTATTAAAGAAAAAGGTCTGTATCTTACGATTTTATTTTGCTTTTTCTTTTATATATAATGGAAGCAGAATATTCAGCAGCCTGAAGATATCTCAATATTTTTTGTTGATTTTTTTTTGCTTCTACGAGGGAATGACTCCCCATAATTGGATCTGATGGACGACTCAGTCTATGTATATATATATATATATATATATATATATATATATATATATATATATATATATATATATATATATATATATATATATATCATTAATTTTTGGTAATATTAAATAAAATTAAACTGACCTATGTTATACTTAGCAGAATATAGCTAAATAAAATTACGTTAGTTTAAGTGAGGTTAGGTGAGGTTTTTAAGTTAAGTTTGGCCCAAAAATAAAAATCTTTGTATCACTGACACTGAAAAAAAATAATTTATCATTCTGCAAAAAGACTTTTTTTGGACAAGTTTAATTTTTAAGAGTTCGTCTTATTCGGCAAATACGTTATTAGTAAACAGTTCATTATTAACAAAAATTATGCTGCATCATCAGCAAAAAGACAATATTACGGCATCATAATGCAAAATATGCGGCACCATTAGGCAAATTATGCGCTCTCGTTAGGCATCGTTAAACTCTGATGTCTCGTTAAATCATTTATGTAGTGGTTAATGAAGCATAATTGAAGATTATACGAGAAGTCGTAAGAAATACCCAATAGCCTGAGGTTGTCACGAAGGCTAGTTGACCTCACACCACTGCTGCACCTCATGGAAATCCCTCATGATCCGAGGAACTAGAGCTGCTTTCACTTAAACCTAATTGCCATCAATTTTCCATTAATTATTGGTCACTAATAATAATCATGAAAACTGAATATGATAATGATGTACAATACCGACAATTATATAAGACATGTACAACAGTTACGCAGCTTTATTCCGAAACGTTTCGCCCCTACAGTAGGCTGAAGAAGCCTAACTTTCGCACATGTCTTGTTTATCAGTCATAAAAACTACTGTGAAGATTATGTTGATTTTTGTGTGTGGAGTTAACAGGCATTGCTGCTCCCTTCCCCAAATTTTTTCAGACTTTCTGATCCAAGGAACTGAAGTTAGCCATCTTTTCCTTTGATCATAACTGATTTCCTCCCATTCCTGTATGACCCTGGTGGTTGAAATTATTGAAACTAATAAAGAAAGAAATTAATAATAATTTTCCCTTCAGTGTGGTACTCAAAAAAAAAAATGGATGAAAATTTTGTAAATTCTTACAAAAATGAAAGGAAACATATTAGAGACATCTCTCACATGGACAGACATGTGACACATCTCTCACATGGACAGACATGTGACACATCTCTTACATGGACGGACATGTGATACTTCTCTCACATTTACAGACATGTGATACATCTCTCACATGGACAGATATGTGATATATATCTCACATGGACAGACATGTGACACATCTCTCACATGGACGGACATGTGATACTTCTCTCACATGGACGGACATGTGACACATCTCTCACATGGACGGACATGTGATACTTCTCTCACATTTACAGACATGTGATACATCTCTCACATGGACAGACATGTGACACTTCTCTCACATGGACAGATATATGACACTTCTCTCACATGGAAACATGTGAAACATCTCTCACATGGAGACATGTGACACATGTCACAGGGAAGTGCAGGAGTACAGGGAGGTACAGGAATACAGGGCAGTGCAGGAGTACAGGGCAGTGCAGGAGTACAGGGCAGTGCAGGAGTACAGGGAAGTGCAGGAGTACAGGGAAGTGCAGGAGTACAGGGAAGTGCAGGAGTACAGGAAAGTGCAGGAGTACAGGAAAATGCAGGAGTATAGGAAAGTGCAGGAGTACAGGGAAGTACATGGAAATGGCAGATAGACAAGGTCAGGGTCCACACCGAGGCGACCTGCTGGGAATGACTAACTGAATTTCTGGTGACGTCTAA
Source organism: Cherax quadricarinatus (assembly GCF_026875155.1). NCBI lineage: Eukaryota > Metazoa > Arthropoda > Malacostraca > Decapoda > Parastacidae > Cherax > Cherax quadricarinatus. The sequence continues at coordinate 23,905,128 of NC_069423.1, read as the reverse complement.
ATCTAAATCATGCTGTCACTAGCCCAGATTCTCTCGCCTTCAGCCACACTGCTGGCTCCACCGACAAAAATAAGCTCACCTGCTATTACTGAACAAGGAGCTTCAATTCTGTTATTACTCTCATGATCACTGTTACTTATGCCACTTCATTTACTACTACTATCACCTCTATTATAAGTAACTAGTACAACTACTGCTGTCACAGCTGCCACTACTGCTATAAGTATTATTACTTAACCTACTACCACTTCAGTCACCTTCCCCCCCACTATCTCCTTCTGTACTATAAATTATGTCACCACTACCACTATGTCATTAGGCAGGATATATACACCACAAGGTGTCTCTCTCAGTGTATATATGCTGAAAGATTGCTCTAATCCAACTTTGGGAATTAAAGTGTTTTTGACTGATGGCAAATAGGTTACAAGTAACCTCAGTGACCCTCGTGTAGTTGTTAGGGTTCAAACCCAATTAACCAATCACTTGTGCAAATGTCACTGCCACTACTGCTGCTCCTCCTCCTACTACTACTACTGCTGTTACTACTGCTGTTGCTACTTGGTAGTAACGTAACAGCAGTAGGATGTTGATCATTCGACCAACCAGGATGATGGTCCAATGATCAACATCCTGGGAGATTCTTGAGAGTCCACATCACTTGACTCCATCAGCCTATGTATTTTATGAAGATGAATCCAATAATTCTTAGTGCTTATGTGAGTGTTAGTTTCCACATTCTGCTGCAGACAACCGCGCATTCAAATAAGCATGAAAATAAATAACAAAAAGGCACAATACCGTGACTGGAACAAAACACAAAAAAAAAAAATCCCCAATATTTCAAATTTTGCCTCGGAGTCTCAAGACACTGTTTCACGTTATTGAATAATTTTGAAATTAATTTTTTGTCAGATTTGTATCAGATTTCTTTAGCAACTTAAACCCGTGTGAGACATTCAGAATAAGAGGTAGTGAAAGTTCGATTCTCCGTCCGCTAATCGCCATACAGATACGCTAACTACCTGTTGTTAGCGATAAAAATAATCGCACCTGAGTTTGAATCAGATGTAGACGTACGTCGACGAGTTCAGACGAGCGTGTAAATGCCGACGAATTAGGTGGAGTGTAAGGGGTCAATGTGCATCGTGGGAGAGGGGAGTGGAAGGGGGGATATTTGGGGAGGTCTAGGACCAATATTATCAAAACATTTTTAAAAAACTGCCATTTTTCTCGGCCTAGTTCATACAAAGTGACTCATGTTCATATTGTTGCTGAGTTTATATTCAGTGAGTTAAAAGGTACACTGAATGTTATAGCGAGAAGACTTCATTCAATCAAGAATTTTTGAGATTGTGTTGTGTGTGTGTGTGTGTTGTGTGTGTGTGTGTGTGTGTGTGTGTGTGTGTGTGTGTGTGGTGTGTGTGTGTACGCGCACGTGCGTGCGTGTACGTGCGTGCGTGCGCGTGTAATGTGCGTACAAGTGTGTGCAAATACTCTCCTCAGCCTGGAAAATGAAACTCGTATTGCCTCAGTTTCTTCAAAAGGTTTCGACTTTAAAAAGATCTGAATGCTTTCATTTGTTTTTTTCTCTTGAGCAAATACTTTCTCTTTAGTCTTGAATACGAGGCCCCTCCCTTTTCATTCCCGATGTTATCAAGGGGTTACTGCTAGTAAAACCGTATATTCCCAGTTCTGGCCGCTTCAAGGTGCAACCCAGACAAAGTCAACACTACACTCTAAACTCCGCCTTTAACACACATTTTGCAAGAGTTTGTATATCTCAAATATGTTTATTTTTCCCTGTGCCTCTCATTTCCAGAGCATCTTAAAGCGCTTAATTGTTGACTGCGCAAGTTAGCAGCTCTTCTTTACAACACGGTACGATACACACATTCAGATCCTGAAATTCAGCTCGGTACCAGCGAATCGTCCGGCATTCAAGATTAAGATTACACGCAACCCTTAGTATAATCAATTGCTTACCCTTTGTGTTTATCGCAGGCACCTACATGGTAATATGAAAGATAACGTAATATAAATATATAACCCGAGTATATCCTCTCGTGTATATTCTCTCATGTATATTCTATCATGTATATTCTATCATGTATATTCTCTCATGTAAATCCTCCCATGAATATCCTCTCATGTATATTCTCTCATGCATATTCTCTCATGCATATCCTCCCATGTATATCCTCCCATGTATATCCTCCCATGTATATCCTCCCATGTATATCCTCCCATGACTCATGGAGTTTTGAGACTCTGATCGCGGGTTCTATCCCCGCCCGTGGTATGGTTTATATCCTCCCATGTATATCTTCCCATGTATATTGTCTCATGTATATTTTCCCATGTATATTCTCTCATGTATAACATCCCAAGTATATTCTCCCATATATATATATCCTCCCATGTACATTCTCTTATGCATATCCTCCCATGCATATTTTCCCATATATACCCTATGTGTATTCTTTCATGTATATCCACCTGTGTATATTCTCTCATGCATATCCACCCATGTATATTCTCCCATATATCCTCCCATATATAGTCTCATGTATATCCTCCCATGTATAGTCTCTCATGTATATCCTCTCATGTATAGTCTCTCATATATATCCTCCCGTGTATATTCTCTCATGCATATCCCCCATGTATATTCCTCCATGTATATTCTCCCATATATATATCCTCCCCTGTATATTCTCCAATGTATATTCTCTCATGTATAGTCTCTCATGTATATCCTCTCGTGTATAGTATCTCATGTAAATCCTCCCATGTATGGTCTCATGTATATTCTCCCATGTATAGTCTCTCATATATATCCTCCCATGCATAGTCTCCAATGTATATCCTCCCGTGTATATTCTCTCATGCAAATCCTCCCGTGTATATTCTCTCATGCAAATCCTCCCATGTATATCCTCCCATGAATATCCTCCCATGGGCCCCACGCGCTCAGAGAACTGCGCGACAGGTAAGCCGCTGGTCTTGCATCCAGCTTACGTCCCTTGTGCATGCATTAAAGGCGTATAGTGTCTTGTCTCGAGGAATACAGATTCAGATTCTCGGCAAAATCCTCTATACACAGAGACAGACACACACACATGCACGCACACACACACACACACACGCACGCACGCACACACACACACGCACGCACACACACACACGCACGCACGCACGCACGCACGCACGCACGCACGCGCGCACACACACACACACACACACACACACACACACACACACACACACACACACACACAAAACACACACACACACACACATAACTAGACTCACGAAATCGTAATGACACGATTGCAAACAAACCATACAACGGACTGGGATATATATATATATATATATATATATATATATATATATATATATATATATATATATATATATATATATATATATAATTCGCAACTAAGGCCCTATTTGAATAAGACGAATTAGACGACGTTACAATACAAATAACCTGCATATAGGAAAGAGAAGCTTATGACTACGTTTCGGTCCGACTTGGACCATTTACAAGTCCAAGTCGGACCGAAACGTCGTCGTAAGATTCTCCAATGTGCGGGTTATTTGTGTTTGTTCCAGCCACGGTATCATGACCTTAAATTTCGGGTTAAAAATGTACATTCTTCCTCTGCACGTGTGTATCTCAAACTGAAAACGTCTACTTTAGGTTGCCTCACCTCCATGCTGGAACCTGACTAATCTTTCCCTTCCTTGGATCGAACCTGATTACCTCCCATTCCCCCCCCCCTAAGGGTTTAGCGCTTCCCCCTGACTGAAATAAATAATTCTGTCTAGCATATGCTTTATAAGGTCAGTATCCAAGTCGAACTGAGGTTTCAGATTCCTTCTGAGGCAAATGAAGCCCAACCTTAAAATAAATCCACGTAACCAATAAGCTTACTTTTAAAATGAAGTGCCATTGAAAGGAAACCTAATCTTAAAATGAAACCACGCAGCCAGGAAGCTTAGTCTTACAATGAAACCACATAGCCAGGAAGCTTAGTCTTACAATGAAACCACATAGCCAGGAAGCTTAGTTTTACAATGAAACCACATAGCCAGGAAGCTTAGTTTTACAGTGAAACCACATAGCCAGGAAGCTTAGTTTTACAATGAAACCACCTAGCCAGGAAGCTTAGTCTTACAATGAAACCACATAGCCAGGAAGCTTAGTTTTACAATGAAACCACGCAGCCAGGAAGCTTAGTCTTACAATGAAACCACATTGCCAGGAAGCTTAGTCTTCCAATGAAACCACATAGCCAGGAAGCTTAGCCTTACAATGAAACCACATAACCAGGAAGCTTAGTCTTACAATGAAACCACATAGCCAGGAAGCTTAGCCTTACAATGAAACCACATAGCCAGGAAGCTTAGTCTTACAATGAAACCACACAGCCAGGAAGCTTAGTCTTACAATGAAACCACATAACCAGGAAGCTTAGTCTTACAATGAAACACGCAGCCAGAAGCTTAGCCTACAATGAAACCACGCAGCCAGGAAGCTTAGTCTTACAATGAAACCACATAGCCAGGAAGCTTAGCCTTACAATGAAACCACATAGCCAGGAAGCTTAGTCTTACAATGAAACCACATAGCCAGGAAGCTTAGCCTTACAATGAAACCACACAGCCAGGAAGCTTAGTCTTACAATGAAACCACATAGCCAGGAAGCTTAGCCTTACAATGAAACCACATAGCCAGGAAGCTTAGTCTTACAATGAAACCACGCAGCCAGGAAGCTTAGCCTTACAATGAAACCACGCAGCCAGGAAGCTTAGTCTTACAATGAAACCACATAGCCAGGAAGCTTAGCCTTACAATGAAACCACACAGCCAGGAAGCTTAGTCTTACAATGAAACCACATAGCCAGGAAGCTTAGCCTTACAATGAAACCACATAGCCAGGAAGCTTAGTCTTACAATGAAACCACACAGCCAGGAAGCTTAGTCTTACAATGAAACCACATAGCCAGGAAGCTTAGTCTTACAATGAAACCACGCAGCCAGGAAGCTTAGTCTTACAATGAAACCACATAGCCAGGAAGCTTAGTCTTACAATGAAACCACGCAGCCAGGAAGCTTAGTCTTACAATGAAACCACATAGCCAGGAAGCTTAGTCTTACAATGAAACCACATAGCCAGGAAGCAGTCTCATGCTGAAACCGCACTGTAATCCTTAAGCTACATAAACGTAGTATCATAATGAAGCCACATAATAAGCCTCGTCTAACATCGAAATACCGAAGCCACAAATGAAACCTGATATTGAAGCCTCATGACGAATACCCTGGTCTGATATTAACGCCGCATAGCAAGCATAGTCTTACTGAAGCCTCGTACAGACTAACGCTTGTTTTCGTAGAAGTCACATTCCCAGTGACCCTAGTCACTGGTTTCGTTGAAACCTCATACCCAGTAACTATTTTCATGGCAGCTACATGCCCAGCAACGCCAGTCTCACTGCAACCTCACACCGTACCGTAGTTTCATGACATCCTCATAGCTAATACGTCTAGTCTCGTAATAACATTTTACAAGTGAATACTTTCTCAGTTCCCCATAATTCCTAGCTGTAAATCTGCTGCTGTTGACGCTGGAGCAGAAATGTCCTCGCTTCCGAGAGTTGAACTCGAGTTTTTCGTCAGATGATCAACAGCTTCAGCTGCGGGTCATCATGTGATGAAGACCCACGTCAAGAAACACTTGTCCTGTTTCCTGACAAACCTTACCCAAGCTCTTATCTCACTCGCGGAGTTAGCTGCACAGTGGTTATTATGTTTTCATGTTTACGTATCCCCATACGACTATATACTGTAGACGCCAGAACGCTGCATTTTT
>NC_069423.1:23866743-23894243 GCF_026875155.1 Cherax quadricarinatus | reverse complement strand
GATGCTGTGTTGTGGTATTAGGTTTTGTTCTGTGTTATGATTCTGTGTTACGATACACTGTGTTTAGTATATTGTGATGCTGTGTTGCAATGCTGTGTTGTGATACTGTGTTTGGTGCTGTTTGGTGATGCTGTATTGTGGTGCTGATGCCTCCGGCTCCTTTTCAAATAAATGTATGAAAGAGAGAGAGGTGAGAGAGGAGAGACGAGGAGAGGGAGAGAGATGAGAGATTGAGAGATGAGGAGAGAGAGAGAGAGAGAGAGAGAGAGAGAGAAGCGAGAGAGAGAGCAAAGAGCTAACTCTACCTTTTCCCTTTTATTTAAACGTTTATCATGGTCATTGAATTATTTTCCACAGGCAAAGTAGTTCTTTGATATTTACAGTGTAAATTTACGTAGCATTTTTCCTCGACAGCTTCAGGCGATAGATTGTTTTACTTGTTTTCCTGACTAGTTCTTTTTTTTTATTTTTTTCTTGACGAGGCACTTTTTATTTTGCACCTAAGCAAAACGTAAATATAGATCAAAATTTCCGGAGTACCGAATAAAATGTACAGGCATTCATTAATTCTCTCTTTCAAGGAAGTTTTTCTTAATTTCTCTCTCTCTCTCTCTCTCTCTCTCTCTCTCTCTCTCTCTCTCTCTCTCTCTCTCTCTCTCTCTCTCTCTCTCTCTCTCTCTCTCTCTCTCTCTCACATGGCTTGACAAGGTTAGGTTAAGAATCCCTAGCTTTATTGGCAAGCTAAGAGCTATTACCTACATCAGCTCATTTGAAACCATTTTTATTCTTATGAAACATACAAGTAGGGAACAGGATGAAGTTGGAGCCATCTGTCGGCCAGAATTTTCATTTGATCAACTGACTTTATCTCGTTGACATCATAATGCTGTACGAATGTATTCCATACTAGAGTCATCCTGGAGATAAATGATCTCTGATGAAGTGATGTTCTGGAGAAGGGTACAGCCAGAGTGAAGTTGCTGCTTTCTGCCCGTCTAGTGGTACAGAAGCTTGTTTCACGCTGTCCTCGAAGTGGATCCAAGTGTGGTACTTTGACAATATTGGCCTTGAACATAATAGTACGGCCACCTACATCCCTCCTGTGTTGAAGGCTCTGCTGAAATGACAGATCTATCCAGGATGGATCAAGCGAGGTGAGACGTCTTGTTCTCTACTCTGTCAAGCAGTCGCAGATGAGAGGGGGGGGGGGCAGGCAAACCAAGAAAGTGGAGCATACTCAAGGTGTGAGCGTACTTGTGCCTCATACAGAATCTTGCAACCCCTACTGCCAAGCAGATGCGAGATACGGCGAAGTGCTGTAAGCTTCCTGGCTGCCTTGTTTGCAAGATTTACAACGTGGATCTTCATGGTCAGTTTGGAGTCAAATTTCACCCCACGGATATCAACTTCTTCCCCAAGTACCAACACCCTCCCATTCATCCTTACTACTGCACCGGCATTACCATCATGGTGCCTAGAGACCATCATCATTTGTGTTTCCTCAGGTGCAAATGTTACTTGTCATATATTTCCTCAAGCTGATATAGCTCTTACCTGGTGTTTGATGTAGCTTAGAGCAGCTGGCATTTTTTCTCTTGGATAAGTGAATGTCACTGTACAGTCGTCTGCGTATGCATGGAATTCTGGGATGAGATGAAGGCCATTGAAGACGTTGTGTAGAGCCTACAGTTCCCAGAGCTTGCAGTTTTGCTAAGAGGCCCTGGTGCCACACCCGGTCGAGAGCACCAGCAATGTCCAGTGCTACCACACAGCTGACTTTGCATTCATCCAGTGACTGGTGCAATTTAGTGAAGAGATTTAACAACAAATCAACAGCAGAATAACCTTTTCTGAAGCCATATTGACGGTCACAAAGTGAGTGGTAGTCAAAAAACTCTGTCATTTGACTTGAGATTATTGTCCCAAGGATCTTGCCAGTGATTGACAAGAGTGACACTGGTCTGTAGTTGCTGATTTCCTCTGCTCTTCTTTTTTGTGAACAGGGACTACATTTGCCTCTTTCCACAGAGAAGGACATGTACACTGTGCTAGGCAGTGCTGAAAGATACGAATTAGAGGTGCTGCTAGCTGGTCTGTACATCTTCTGAGCAATCTTGGGCTCAACGTGCCTGGGCCTACAGCCTTTTCTTGGTCAAGCGATTTAAGAAGGAAATTCACCTCCTCCTGCCTTATTGTCACCACTGACAGTTTTGACACAGTTCTTGCAGCTAGCCAAGGAGGGTCCCTTGCTGGATCAGGAACTTGCATTTTGGTAGCAAAGTGTTCGGCAAAGAGGTCCGTTTCTCTTGACTACTAGTACATGTGGTCTCATGCTGTCGATTTAAAGGTGGAATGAGTTCATCAGGCAGATAACCTTGTCTGTCCTTGACCAGGGACCACCAGGTTTTGGATCCTACTCTACCTGATGCTGGCTTTCTTTTTGTGTCCACCTCCCATTTAGCGATGGCCCACTTTTGAACGTCACCCATATGCCTACAGACTTGCATGTGCAAGTTTCTGTTATAGGTGGTAGGATGTCTCTTATACCTTCGCCATGCTTTGTACTTAGCAGCAGCAGCCGCCTCTCTACAACGAAAGCCAAACCAAGGCTGATTTGTAGGCGTCGTCACATATTGCCGGTGAGGAATGTGTTCTTATTGTAGATTAAAGATGTGTCCAGTGAAGGCTTTCATTTGGTTGTCAACATCCCCCTGGAGAAGAACATTCCAATTGGTGGTGGCGAGCTCAGAGCAAAGGGCTGGCCAATTACCTCTTTCCCATAGCCAGGTTGTGCGTGTGGACTCCTCACCTTGTTCTGTTGGGATCTTAAGTGTCGTAAAAACAGCCTTGTGGTCAGACGATCCAACGTAGCCGAGGGTGTTGACAAGTGACTATGCCTTCTGCCGGATCACTCACTACTGGGTCTCTCTCTCTCTCTCTCTCTCTCTCTCTCTCTCTCTCTCTCTCTCTCTCTCTCTCTCTCTCTCTCTCTCTCTCTCTCTCTCTCTCTCTCTCTTTCTCTCTCCCCTCTCTCTCTCTCTCTCTCTCTCTCTCTCTCTCTCTCTCTCTCTCTCTCTCTCTCTCTCTCTCTCTCTCTCTCTCTCTCTCTCCAGTCGATGAAGAGACTTATAAAAGTGCGTAAACATTATTATAAAAGGGTTGTTGAAGGGCTCTTGATCCAAGGAATAACTGTTATTTCTTTTCTGGGTTAAACGTCATTACCTCAAATATCCCAAGCATGTATGTTTATATGTCCCAAGCATGAGTATATATATTCCAAACATATGTATGTATATACCCTAAGCATATGAGATTATCACTTTATCATATAATCATACAACATTATTATTTTTATTATTATTATAAGCATGGGAACTAAATAAGCAAAACATGTGCAACATTCGGGTGTCTTTCGGGAACACAATGGACAATGTGTCGATCACTTAGGTGGCCAATACTTAGTGAGCCGAAGCAACCCTTATACCTGATTACTTCCCAAGGATGGTAGGTAATTAAATTTCATGCAAATAAGGGCATAACAGCTCCCATTCCTTGGATCACAACTCTTCAGCTTCAAAACACTTTCCCCCTTCCCTCCCTCACCACCCTCACCACCCTCATTCCCTTCTTTCCCTTGAAGGGATTGGATTGTTAAATGACTCTGAATTAGACGAGCTTCGTTCGGAATTAAATTTCACGTCAGAGAACCACAATATGTCATCCGTTTAACTTTGCCTTGGTCCGGATCATCCTTCCATGATCTGATTGATTTATCATCCTGGGAGGAAAGGCCCGTGTGTGAGTATTTCCGCTTGATGAAAGTCATCACTTATGTTGTGACATTCAAAATATAAAAGGGATTCAGATATATGACTTAATCACGATCCAGGTTTTTCATGGCCTAGAAAGTATATGCAGGATATTATGCAGGAGCAAGCAATGTTAATAAGGCTGGTTATGGCATTTTACTGAGAAAACGTTTCGCCCATCAGGGACATCACCCATCTCTGTGGCAATTAATAACGTCCCTGGTGGGCAAAACGTCTTCTCAATAACATGCTGTAAATTACAATATGTCTTGATAACACTATCTACAAGCTCTAATTAACTCTATAAGCTCTAATACATTCTAAAATCTCTAATAAATTCTAAAGAACTGAGTCAGCGCATATATATATTATATATATATATATATATATATATAATATAATATAATATATATATATATAATGTCGTGCCGAGTAGGCAGAACTTGCGATCTTGGCTTAAATAGCAACGCTCATCTTGCCATATAGTATAAGCGAAAATTTGTGTTTGCAATAATTTCGCCAAAATCATTTTGAGCCTAACAAAAAAAATATATTTCACTGTGTTTGTTTAGTATTAAATTATTGTAAACAAATCTAAAATATATTTAGTTGGGTTAGGCTAAAATAAATTGTTCTTGTTATAATAAGGTTAGGTAAGTTTTCTAAGATTCTTTTGGTGCAAAATTATAAATTTTTACATTAACATTAATGAAAAAAATATATTTTTAAACGTATAAGAGAAAATTTCAGAAAGGACTTAATTTTAAATGAGTTTTTGCTAACTGACCAGTTTTATATATTCGGCACGACATTATATATATTATAATTATATATAATATATATATATATATATATTATATATATTATATATATATATATATATATATAAACTGGGGTATATATATAATACTGGGATACGGGGATACAATTCTCATTTTGCACATCGACCTAAATGCATAAGTTTTAATAAATAAATGGTTATAGAAACCCGACACTTGTGCAACATTTGAGGATCTTCATTCCGGAAATGTTTCGACAGCCTGTGGCTTCTTCAGTCCAGTACAGAGAACGCTGGGAGATGAAGAGGTAATCAGTCCCTCAGCCTGGAGTTGATGTGTTCAGTCCATCATTCTTGATAAAAATGCAGCATATGTGCAGAGAAGGGGCTAATATACTGAGGACAGGTAAGATGAAACCGTGGAAAAGTTCACTAGTGGAAGTAACTAGCGTCACTTGGGGATTTTTCCATTGGTGGCGCCGCCTACAACTGCTTCACCTCACCTGTCTGTAGTATATTATCCCCTAACCTGTGCATATGCTGTATTTTTATCGAGATTGATGGACTGAACACATCAACTCCAGGCTGAGAGACTGATTACCTAAACTCCTTTTCATCTTCCACCGTCCTTCTCTGTACTGGACTGAAGAAGCCACAGACAGACGAATCGTTACCAGAATAAAGATATCCAAATTTTACACAATCGTCTCATTTAACATCATATGTTTTAATATTCATAAGGTGAATATATGGTTGGACTGAGGACTCCGGCTTCCTTCCTTGACGAGCTGCGTTAAACACACAGTTAATAATATATTACAAAAAGAAAAGTACACATGAGTTTTGAATAATGGTTCGGTTGACGGCTCACTCAGCTCATAAACTGAGTGTCCGTAGTTTGATCCCCGGTACGGGTGGAATAATTTTGCCTGTTTCCTTTACATGCTGCCTCTGTTCACCTAGCAGCAAGTAGGTACCTGGATGTTAGTCGACTGATGTGGGTCGCATCCTGGGGGACAAGATTAACCTAAGTTGCCCGAAATGCTCTGCATAACAAGAGGCTTTCTATATAATATATCACAGATGTCTGCTAGGCCTTATAAGTCGTATCCTGTACATAATAAAAAAATAATAATAATTATTATAACTATTATTATTATTATTGTTATTATTATTATTATTTATTTTTATTATTATTATTTATTATTATTATGAGAAGGTGCTGTGTCAGCTGATGTTTCGTCTGATTGTAATCTTAACGGAGCACTTAGGCCACGATGTTTCGTCTGATATAAGACTGATTTCCTCTAGAAGCAGATTTACACCAAATATCGCCGGTTTTCTTCAAACTTTTTTTTTTCACTCACAGTACACAGCTGGTCCACTTCAAGACTAACAATTTCAACTTCTCTTACAAGATAAGACTTTGGTCATTTAATACGTACACACATGTGGGCTGCAAGGTTACATTGGGCGAGACACAACGCGCAGACAGACAATTAAAGCACTTTACACATCGATAAAGCCACTGTTACGTTAAAACACACAAGCCACGACAAGCGTGGCGGAGAAGCTCTGTGATCACCTGTTAATATTTAAGCTAAAAGATCCACTTCTTCATGAGACACTGAAACCGTAAGCTCTCAGTGTGTATACACTGAGAGATCTATGCATGGGCTCAGGAATGCAGTGATGCTGAATTCTCTGCTTCATAAACGTTGATCGAAGCAGACGTTCCTGCTTCGTTGTTCGTATAAGCACCTACTGTTTTAAATAAACGAACGGTGAGCCGGATTTGAGTCCTGGAGGTTGGAGGTACAGTGCCTGCACTCTGAGAGAGGGTTGAGGATATTGCAATCTGAACTGTGAAGTTATCATATTATATATATATATTATATATATATATATATTATATATATATATATATATATATATATATATATATATATATATCTTCAGGGAGAACCTTGAGTTTTCCATGAAGCAAGTTTATTCTTTTCTTTAAGGATGAGGTTCCCAGAACAGTTCTAGAGGTGGTACCTCCCTATATTTATATATGGATGGGTCTATGAAAGATGAGGTGAATCATAGAATTGATGAGGGAAAAAGAGTGAGTGGTGCACTTAGGAGTCTGTGGAGACAAAGAACTTTGTCCTTGGAGGCAAAGAGGGGAATGTATGAGAGTATAGTTTTACCAACGCTCTTATATGGGTGTGAAGCGTGGGTGATGAATGTTGCAGCGAGGAGAAGGCTGGAGGCAGTGGAGATGTCATGTCTGAGGGCAATGTGTGGTGTGAATATAATGCAGAGAATTCGTAGTTTGGAAGTTAGGAGGAGGTGCGGGATTACCAAAACTGTTGTCCAGAGGGCTGAGGAAGGGTTGTTGAGGTGGTTCGGACATGTAGAGAGAATGGAGCGAAACAGAGTGACTTCAAGAGTGTATCAGTCTGTAGTGGAAGGAAGGCGGGTTAGGGGTCGGCCTAGGAAAGGTTGGAGGGAGGGGGTAAAGGCATGCGTGAGCGTGTTTGATAGGAGTGAATGGAGACAAATGGTTTTTAATACTTAACGTGCTGTTGGAGTGTGAGCAAAGTAACATTTATGAAGGGGTTCAGGGAAACCGGCAGGCCGGACTTGAGTCCTGGAGATGGGAAGTACAGTGCCTGCACTCTGAAGGAGGGGTGCTAATGTTGCAGTTTAAAAACTGTAGTGTAAAGCACCCTTCTGGCAAGACAGTGATGGAGTGAATGTTGGTGAAAGTTTTTCTTTTTCGGGCCACCCTGCCTTGGTGGGAATCGGCCAGTGGGATAATAAAAAAAAATATATGTATATATTATATCGTGTCGAATAGGCAAAACTTGCGATTCTGGATTGAATAGCAACGCTTTTCTTGCCGAATAAGGCAAGCAAAAATTTGTGTATGCAATAATTTCGCAAAAATCATTTTGAACCTAACGAAAAATATATATTTCATTGTGATTGTTTATTATTAAATTAGTGTAAACTTATCTAAAATATATTTACTCGGATTAGGCTAAATTAAATTGCGCTTGTTATAATAAGTTCAGGTAAGTTTCCTAAGGTTCTTTTGGTAAAAAAAATTATTAATTTTTACTTTAACATAAATGAAAAAATATATATTAAACGCATAAGAGAAATTTTTAGAACATTTTTAAACGAGTTCATGCTAATTGACCAGTTTTACATATTCGGCATGACATATATATATATATATATATATATATATATATATATATATATATATATATATATATCTTGGTGTGTGTGTGTACAGTAGCCAGGGAGAATGCCAATATGTTTTCTTAATAAGACCAACAATATTTTAAATGGATTAACTGGACTCTGGTATAAAATATTTCTCTCATATATTTCACAATTGAAATTTGTTACGTTACGTTAATGCAAATTACAGTTTATTGCACTGAAGTTATATCCTAATATCCTCGCCAACGAATCCTTTGTGTTGCATTGCCAATATATACAATCATAACACGAATTTTCATCCAATATGATTTTGAGTGAATTTTTTATGGATTTTTTTTATGTTATGCTCTAAGCTCGTGTAGGTCATTCAGCGTGAGGAATGGTGGAGGCTCGATCCTCTGTCTTTTAATCATTGTCCAAACTATAACCAGTCAAGTTGAGTTTCATCAACAGTCTATTAAAGCAGAACTGGAAAAAAAAGGGGAGCGTTTACGTACGGCGGATCGAGCCTCCACCACACTCTTGACGCGAATGGCATGCGGGTTTAGAGCTTCTTGACATGGAAAGTAAACGTAACTCGTGGAAACCTCGGTGGGTAGGAAGATATCGGGAAACCTCGGTGTGTAGGAAGATATCGGGAAACCTCGGTGGGTAGGAAGATATCGGGAAACCTCGGTGGGTAGGAAGATATCGGGAAACCTCGGTGGGTAGGAAGATATCGGGGAAACCTCGGTGGGTAGGAAGATATCGGGGAACCTCGGTGTGTAGGAAGATATCGGGAAACCTCGGTGGGTAGGAAGATATCGGGGAAACCTCGGTGTGTACGAAGATATCGGGGAAACCTCGGTGGGTAGGAAGATATCGGGAAACCTCGGTGTGTAGGAAGATATCGGAAACCTGGGTTTGTGTAGGAAGATATCGGGAAACCTCGGTGGGTAGTAATGATATCGGAAACCTCGGTGGGTAGGAAGATATCGGAAACCTCGGGGGGTAGGAAGATATCGGGAAACCCTCGGTGTGTAGGAGATTATCGGAAACCTTGGGGGGTAGGAAGATATCGGGGAAACCTCGGTGTGTACGAAGATATCGGGGAAACCTCGGTGTGTACGAAGATATCGGGGAAACCTAGGTGGGTAGGAAGATATCGGGAAACCTAGGTGGGTAGGAAGATATCGGGAAACCTCGGTGGGTAGGAAGATATGGGGAAAACCTCGTGGGTAGGAAGATATCGGGAAACTTCGGTTGGTAGGAAGATATCGGGAAACCTCGGTGTGTAGGAAGATATCGGGAAAGCTCGGTGGGTAGGAAGATATCGGGAAACCTCGGTGGGTAGGAAATATCGGGAAACTTGGGTTTTGGTAGGAAGATATCGGGAAACCTCGGTGTGTAGGAAGATATCGGGAAACCTCGTGGTAGGAAGATATCGGGAAACCTCGGTGGGAGGAAGATATCGGGAAATTCGGTTGGTGAAGATATCGGGAAACTTCGGTTGGTAGGAAGATTTTCGGGAAACCTCGGTGGTAGGAAATTTTGGGGGAAACCTCGGTGGGTAGGAAGATATCGGAAACCTGGGTTGGTAGGAAGATATGGAAACCTGGGTGTGTAGGAAGATATCGGGAAACCTCGGTGGGTAGGAAGATATCGGGAAACCTTGGTGGGTAGGAAGATATCGGGAAACTTCAGTTGGTAGGAAGATATCGGGAAACCTCGGTGTGTGGGAAGATATCGGGGAAACCTCGGTGGGTAGGAAGATATCGGGAAACCTCGGTGGGTGGGAAGTTTATCGGGAAACTTGGGTTTGGGTAGGAAAAATATCGGGAAACCTCGGTGTGTGGGAAAATATCGGAACCTGGGTGGGTAGGAAGATATCTGGAAAACCTCGGTGGGTAGGAAGATATCGGGAAACCTCGGTGGGTAGGAAGATATCGGGAAACCTCGGGGGGTGGGAAGATATCGGGAAACCTCGGTGTGTAGGAAGATATCGGGAAACTCGGTGTGTAGGAAATATCGGGGAAACCTCGGTGGGTGGGAAGATATCGGAAATCGGTGGGTAGGAAGATATCGGAAACTTCGGTTGGTAGGAAGATATCGGGAAACCTCGGTGTGTGGGAAAAAATATCGGAAAAACCTCGGTGGGTAGGAAGATATCTGGAAAACCTCGGTGGTAGGAAGATATGGGGAAACCTCGGTGGTAGGGAGATATCGGGAAACCTCGGTGTGTAGGAAGATATGGGGAAAACCCCTCGGTGTGTAGGAAGATATCGGGAAACCTCGGGGGGTAGGAAGATATCGGGAAACCTCGGTGGGTAGGAAGATATCGGAAACCTCGGTGTGTAGGAAAATATCGGGAAACCTCGGGGGGTAGAAAGATATCTGGAAAAACCCTCGGTGGGTAGGAAGATATCGGGAAACCTCGTGGTAGGGAGATATCGGGAAACCTCGGTGTGTAGGAAATATCGGGAAACCTCGGTGTGTAGGAAGATATCGGAAACCTCGGTGGGTGGGAAGATATCGGGAAACCTCGGTGGGTGGGAAAGATATCGGGAAAAACCTCGGTGGGTAGGAAATATCGGGGAAACCACGGTGTGTAGGAAGATACCGGGAAACCTCGGTGGGTAGGACGATATCTGGAAACCTCGGTGGGTAGGAAGATATCGGAAAACCTCGGTGGGTAGGAAGATATCGGGAAAACCTCGGCGGGCAGGAAGATATCGGGGAAATCACGGTGGGTAGGAAGATATAAGGGAAACCACGGTGGGTAGGAAGATATCGGGTTAACCTCGGTGGGAAGGAAGATTTCGGGGAAACCACGGTGGGCAGGAAGATATCGGGGAAACAACGATGGGTAGGAAGATATCGGGGAAACCACGGTGGGCAGGAAGATATCGGGGAAACCACGGTGGGCAGGAAGATATCGGGGAAACCACGGTGGGTAGGAAGATATCGGGGAAACCACGGTGGGTAGGTAAGGGGGACATAAGGAAACAACTGTAGCTAAGGTTACGTCAGGTAGGGAGGGAAAAATTCTTCAACCACGATATATAGTGTTGTTGAATTAGACACATGTGCAACTCTTGGGTATCTTTATTGGGGAAACGTTTCGCCACACAGTGGCTTCATCAGTCCATACAAAGGAGAAACTTGAAGAACAGGAGGAGAATGAGGTAATCAGTCCCTCAGCCTAGAGTCGATGTGGTCAGTCCATCAATCTTGAATAGAATACGGCATATGAGCGGAGAAGCAGGTTATAAACCGTAGACAGGTGAGGGGCAGCAGTCGTAGGTGGTGTCACATTTGTCCAATGTGGAAGTAGGTCGTGCCCAAGGGTTATGCAAGTGAAGAATTGTGCAAGAATGGTATATAATACCGACAAGATGAAATTAAGACACATGTGCAACATCTGGGTATCTTTATTGTAGACGTTTCGCCATCCAGTGGATTATCAATACAAATTCTAGGACATAACTTGAAGACAGTAGGACTATATACAGAAGATGAGGTAATCAGTCCCTCAACTAGGAGTAGGTGCGAAGAGCACCGTAGTCTTGGAGATTCTGAAGCAGAAGGTATGTATGTATAATGTTCGCCAGGACCAGGGTCCTGGCACGGGTCTTAATCTTGAGAAGACCCGTCGTCTCTGGCTCCTGAAGGAGAATTGATTCTTCACTGTTGCAGCATATAAGCGTTTGGAATTTCACTATTCTTTCAAGCACAGTTCCGGACAGTTCAGCTAGTGTGCCTCATAAGCGACTGAAGTTACTCCATCTCAGTTGTTTCCTGAGCTGGGGACTGGGCTCTGTCCTCTCTGATAATCTGCGGATTCATGGCATCCACTGCTTCCTGCTCTGTCAGTAAGCATACCCTCAGGAGTGTGCTGACCATCTGCCGGAACATGCTCTGTTGTTCCGTGGAGGTGATTGTGTTGCAGATAATATCCGTGAATGCCTTGATGAGTGTTAAGAGATCCTCTCTGTTCAGGGCTTGCGTTGTCGGTGGGTTCGAAGCAGTGGACATTATCTGGGCTGTCGTAATCTGTGGGGACTGCTGAGGGTTGTATTTCTTCACTGTGCACACCGTGGGCTGTTGCTGTATTCCAGGTTGTGTACCCGGTATCTGCTGGTGAGGTGCAGCCACAGCCTGCATAGTGGTTGTGCCTGGCAAGGAGGCCGGTGGGGGCTCGTGTAGTGCCGTCTGCTGATTGCGTTGCCCAGATGTTTCCTGTTGGCGCCGCTTGTTCCTCATGTTTTTGTTTCTTCGTTGCGGTAGTGGGGGAGGATGCTCCTGTTCATGACACCTGGTTGAGTTTTCAAGGGTCGGAAATTCCTGGGCACTGAGTTGGGTTGACTGATGAGAGTTCTGCAGTATGGCAGGATTCTCTGCACCCATAGTCTGCTGAGGGTGATGCTCTGCCGTAGCCTGCTGTCTCGTCGTTGGTGTCTTCCAGGCCTCACGAATTCTAGTGAGCCTCTCAGGGCATCGAGGGTTCCAGGCATGGTGTTTCTGCCTGCAATTCGGGCATCGTGGAGTGGGTGGCGATGCATTCTTCAGCTTGGTGATGCATTCCTCGGTAGGGTGGGGCTGGGTGCAGACACCGCAGATTACTCTGTTCGGACAGAGTGCACCCAGGTGTCCGTAACGCTGGCACTTGAAACAGCGAACTGGTTTCTGCCGTGAAGGTCCTAACATCGTACCTGCCCCAAGAACCAAGGTCCAGCTGGGATGGCAGCGGTCCTACATGCTGAATGAGGACCTGCCGGGTTGGTGCATTGCCTGCCGATTTTGCCTTGAGACGCTGAGTTGACACGACACTGGGGTGAGCTGCTACTGCCTCGATGGGCATCATCAGCGGGTATCGCATCACTACACCCTTGGTGACCTTCTGCCGAGAATCCAGTTCCTCCAGGGTGAAGGAGCGGTCTGTCTCCATGACTTTCTTCAAGGTGATATGCATTTCCCTGTTGATAGGAGTCAGTATTGGTTCTCTCCCCTCAGGTTGAACCATATCTTGAACCTCAGTTTGTGCCGTGTTTCCAGGTGTGTAACAACGCCATAGTGGGTTTTGTGTTCCCCATAAGCCTTTACCTTGAATCTGGAAGGTGATTTGAGCTGGTTTACCTGCTCCTTGGAGGGACGGTGTGTCTTACTGTTCACATTGATCCATCCTTCCGTATTCTCTGGCTGCATGGTTAGGCTTGTCAGAACTGGAGACTTTTCCTCTGATGACACGGAGTGGTCTCGCAACTTCTTCGCTAGGATTGCGCCCCACATTTCTAAATCCGAGTCGTCCATTTCTAAATCTGAGTCATCCGTCGTGTCCCTGGAACATCGTGACCTCTTCCTTTCGGCAGAAGCCATGTGTCTGTCCACGTGGTGCTGGACTGTGATGCTGAAGTGTGAGAAGCAGAAGGAAGGAGCCTGGCGCTTATACAGTAACGTCAGGTGTAGCAGACGAGGGCATAGTCACCGGTAGGCGGGATTCCCCAGTGGAAGTAGGTCCTTCCCAAAGAGATGGGTTAGTTGTAGTAGTAGTTGTCGTAGTCGTGAAGGTTATGTACATGTCCTCAGAATCAAGATTCTATGATGTTGCAGTGTCTGACAAGTTGTGCAAGAATGGTATATAATACCGACAAGATGAAGAATTCCCAAGTATTAAGATCCCAAGAAGTTGCAGTGTCTGACAGGATTGTAGATGAATGGTTTATAAGCTGCTTCTCCGCTCATATGCCGTATTCTGTTCAAGATTGATGGACTGACCACATCGACTCTAGGCTGAGGAACTGATTACCTCATTCTCCTCCTGTTCTTCAAGTTTCTCCTTTGTATGGACTGATGAAGCCACTGTGTGGCGAAACGTTTCCTCAATAAAGATACCCAAGAGTTGTACATGTGTCTAATTCAACAACATGTCGGTTCTCTGAACCATTCATCCACGATAGATAGAGAGATATTATCAAACTACGATAGATAGGGAGATATTACCAAACTACGATGGACAGGGAGATATTACCAAACTACGATAGATAGGGTGATATTACCAAACTACGATAGATAGGGAAATATTACCAAACTACGATAGATAGAGAGATATAACCAAACTACGATAGATAGAGATTACCAAACTACGATAAATAGGGAAATATAACGAAACTACGATAGATAGGGAGATATTACCAGACTAAGATAGATAGGGAGATATTACCAAACTACGATAGGTTACGGTGACACTGCGGGCTTATTCTTACAACTTTTTCTCTCTCTCTTCGTTATGGGTTGAAATCACAAGAACGTTCCTTCAGATCTAATTCTCGGATATCGTGAATATTTATAACACTCTTCTTTTCCCGATATCCTCCCCTCTCTTTTCGAACGATATCTAAAGAACTTTTCCTCCCATCTCATGTCGGATATCTTAAGAATGTTTCATCCCGTCTCGTTTTCAGACTGTTAGAAGAATATTTCCGTCTCTTCGATTCCGGACGGTATCATGAAAATGTGTCTCACCATCTCTCTAAGGCGATTACGGGAGAGAGCGTCTCTTCCGTATCTCTTCCTTCAGGGATAACAGCTTTAGATCGCTGCCTTATATACAGTCTTTTCCCTTAGCCATAGAAACAAGCAGTTGGATCAGACCAAGTAAATATATGCAGAGGGCGATGATGGGTTGGGCGAATTTTTTAGTGGGTTTTGGTTTGACAAGGACTTGCCAGAGTATTGGCCGGTAGGCCTTCTGCAGTGTTACTTCTTTCTTATGTTTTCACGAATATAACGTATATCTTTTTCGTACCTACAACTCCACCTGCTTTGTCTGTAACATGAGCAGCACGAACAGTAAAAAAAAATGTCTTCTGTATCAGAGACAGTAATATAATTTAAGCTACACTGAGTTGTTAGTACGTATATGTTTACTTCTGCAGTGGACAAGCTCTGTCCTATCTGTAAGATGATCTGTCGTATACTCTGTAAGATGATCTGTCGCATACTCTGTAAGATTATATACTGAATACTCTGCTGCAAAATGATCTACTGTATACCCTGTAAGATGATCTGCCTTATACTCTGTAAGATGACGACCTGTCGTACTCTGTAGGAAGATAATCTATCGTACTCTGTAGGGAAATGACCTGCCGTACTCTGTAGGGAGATGATCTATCGTTCTTGGTAAGGAAATGATCTGTTATACTCTGCAAGGAAATAATTGATCGTACTCTGTAGGGAGATGATCTATCGTAGTCAGCAGACATAGGTTCACTTCTATACTGACAGCAGTAAGGCCACATTTCCAAGTTTAATACATTTCAACTTAACGTGTCAAAGATGTATCGTTTGAATCGATGGATTTGGCTTCGTTTGGACGTTGATTATCACAGCTGTCAATATATGCATCTCTGGTTGATCAAACATAACGTAGATCCTGCGTGTTGCTTATCAAAGCTATAAAATATATGCAACACCCTCAGGTTGATTAAACATGACGCCGATCCTTCGTGAAGTATTAGCACTTGTGAGAGTGTTGCAATCATAACTGTTTAATACGACAGTTTCCGGACAATCTAAATCAAGTTCCTCGTTTCAAGAATCGTGTTTGGCGAGTAAGATATATTAAGTGTATCACTTATTTATCATTTTTCTTTTTTGGCAGAACGTTTCAGCTGTACAGCAGGTTTCTTCAGTCAAATACAGGCAAATACTGTGAAGGCAACACTATTCGACAGCATAGATACTCAAGTGTTTTAAATGCGTCTTCTTCATCAGCTTGTGGGTATCGTATACCTTTCATAATACAGTGTTTGACCCATGATACCTTTCATAATACAGTGTTTGACCCATGATGCCTTTCATAATACAGTGTTTGACCCATGATACCTTTCATAATACAGTGTTTGACCCATGATGCCTTTCATAATGCAGTGTTTGACCCATGATACCTTTCAT
Organism: Cherax quadricarinatus; assembly: GCF_026875155.1. Classification (NCBI taxonomy): domain Eukaryota; kingdom Metazoa; phylum Arthropoda; class Malacostraca; order Decapoda; family Parastacidae; genus Cherax; species Cherax quadricarinatus. Next base: position 23,878,502 of record NC_069423.1, on the reverse strand, counting down.
AATACAGTGTTTGACCCATGATACCTTTCATAATACAGTGTTTGACCCATGATGCCTTTCATAATACAGTGTTTGACCCATGATACCTTTCATAATACAGTGTTTGACCCATGATGCCTTTCATAATGCAGTGTTTGACCCATGATACCTTTCATAATACAGTGTTTGACCCATGATACCTTTCATAATACAGTGTTTGACCCATGATGCCTTTCATAATAAGACAGTGTTTGACCCATGACATACACATACATATCAAGAGATAGCTTTCTTAACACATTTGCGATATCACGGCTTCTTGTCAAGCCACGGAGAACTGAAGACATCTGTGGATATATGTTGGTGCGTTTGCCAGTGTTGAACGATGATATTGTTGGTGATAATGATGATATTTGTGTGCTATGGAAAAGTTCACTTAAGTGTGCACTGGTATTATCCTTGTGAAGGATCCAACACCACTTGTGAAGTAAAGGTTATCCGCGTGAAGGATCCAACACCACTTGTGAAGTAAAGGGTATCCGCGTGAAGGATCCAACACCACTTGTGAAGTAAAGGTTATCCGCGTGAAGGATCCAACACCACTTGTGAAGGTTATCCTCGTGAAGGATCTAACACCACTTGTGAAGGTTATCCTCGTGAAGGATCCAAAACCACTTGTGAAGCTAATATCTGTAAAGGATCCAACACTTGTGATGTTAAGTTTATCATTATACAGGATCCACCAATACTAGTGAAACTTCTCTTCGTAAACGATTAAATCCTACTCGTGAAACTTATCCTGCTGAAGGATCCAACGCCACTTGTCACGGTGAATAACACTGCTTTTAAATCCATTCCAATCGGGAAATAACAGAGTTTATGTACAGGTAAAATAAATCGGTAGTGGCGATATAACTGTGTGTAAATTGTTAACTAAACCAAGGCAAAAATATTATAGGGAAAAAACAAGCATCAACATGTGTGTGTGTGTGTGTGTGTGTGTATGTATGTGTGTGTGTGTGTGTGTATGTGTCTGTGTGTGTGTGCGTGTGTGTGTGTGTGTGTGTGTGTGTGTGTGTCTGTACTGTTGTCTGTCTGTCTGTCTGTGTGTGTGTGTGTGTGTGTGTGTGTGTGTGTGCGTGTGTGTGTGTGTGTGTGTGTGTGTGTGTGTGTGTGTGTATTCACCTATTTGTATTCACCTATTTGTGGTTGCAGGGGTCGATTCATAGCTCCTGGCTCCGCCTCTTCACTGATAGCTACTAGGTCCTCTCTCTCTCTCCCTGCTCCATGAGCTTTATCATACCTCGTCTTAAAACTTTGTATGGCTCCTGCCTCCACTACGTCACATTCTAGGCTCTTCCACTTCCTGACAACTCTGTGACTGAAGAAATACTTCCTAACATCCCCTTGACTCATCGGAGTCTTCAACTTCCAATTGTGACCCCTTGTTTGTGTGTCCCATCTCTGGAACATCCTATCTTTATCCACCTTGTCAATTCCTCGCAGTATTTTGTATGTCGTTATCATGTCTTCCCTAACCCTCCTGTCCTCCGTTCTGTTAAGAATTAATGAACTACGTTTGGTAGCATGTGCTGGGAACTTTGATATCATTGCATTAACTGAAACGTGGTATGATTTAAAGAGTCGGGATATGACTGCTGAGTGTAATATTCAGGGATTTAAGTTGTTCAATGTACATAGATGTAATGGGAAGGGGGGAGGAGTTGCATTATATGTTCGAGAAAATATTAATTGTTGCATAAAAACAGGTATAAAAATAGATGGAGCAGTAACAGAATCTGTTTGGGTAGAGTTTGTAGAGGGTCAAGAAAAACTAATTCTAGATGTAATATACCGACCTCCAGGCTTGGATCACGATAGAGGGAGACTTCTTTGGGACGAAATTGTTAGGGCTTCTAGACACACTAACATAGTCATAGTAGGGGACTTTAACTTTAGTCAAATTGACTGGAATTCTTTGACAGGTAATCTAGAGTCCAGTGACTTTATGGAAACAGTTCAGGACTGTTTTCTGAAGCAGTGCGTAACAGAGCCTACCAGGGGTAATAATTTGCTAGACCTAGTCTTGTCAAATAAGGAAACACTCGTGAATAATCTGGAGATCACTGAAGAGCTTGGCGCAAGTGATCACAAGTCCATCACTTTTAGCTTTAACTGGGAATGCAAGAATAATGATAATACAGTAAAAATCCCTGATTTCCGTTCTGCCGACTATAATGGACTTAGGGAACATTTGTCAAATCTTGATTGGGGTTACCTAGCTAATGATTTTATTGGCGATGATCATACTTATGATTATGAAGGGATCTGCTTTTATGATTTTTTCTAATAATGTACACCGTGCCCTGAGTATATACATTCCCCAGAGAGATATTAGGTCTAATAATAACGATCCCAAATGGGTTAACAGGAGGCTAAAGCATCTATTAGGGGAGAAAAGGGGAATTTATAGGCGCATCAGAAGAGGAGAGGTTAACCTTACTGACCAATATGTTCAGCTTAAAAGAGAAGTAAAAAGGGGGATTAGAAAGGCTAAACGTGACTATGAAATTAGAGTTGCTAGTGAATCAAAGACTAATCCAAAGGGGTTCTTTCAAATGTATAGGACGAAGGTGAAGGAAAAAGTAGGACCTCTGAAAATTGGGAATGGACAGCTGACGGATAACGAACTGGAAATGTGTTCCTTATTTAATGACTATTTTTTGTCAGTTTTTACACAGGAAGATGTAAATGAGATTCCAGTAATTAACAATTATTTAGTTCCTGATGAATTTAAATTAACTAATATTACTGTCACGAGGGACATGGTTATTAAACAGATAGACAAACTGAAGAAAAATAAGTCCCCGGGACCCGATGAGTTGTGTTCCAGGGTACTTAAGGAATGCAAGATGGAACTTAGTCAGCCATTAACGAGTGTGTTTAATGCGTCCATCCTTACCGGTGTTGTGCCAGAGTTGTGGAAGATGGCTAATGTGGTTCCAATATTCAAATCAGGGGATAAGTCCGTTCCTTCAAATTACCGTCCAATAAGCCTGACATCTGTAGTGGGCAAGTTACTAGAATCAATTATAGCTGACATTATTAGAAGTCACCTTGAAGAGCATAACTTGATAATGAATCTCAGCATGGATTCACGAGAGGTCGTTCCTGCCTGACAAACTTGCTGACGTTCTTCAATAGAACATTTGAGGCAGTAGACAGTGATAAGGAATATGATATTGTTTATTTGGATTTTAGTAAAGCCTTCGATGGAGTACCTCACAGGAGACTCTTGAAAAAAGTGGCAGCTCATGGTATAGGAGGTAAAGTTCTACCATGGACAGAGGCATGGTTTACAAATAGAAAGCAGAGAGTTACCATTAATGGAGTGAAATCTGAATGGGGATTAGTCACTAGTGGCGTACCACAAGGATCAGTTTTAGGCCCTCTCTGTTCATAATTTACATTAATGACCTTGATGAAGGGATTACGAGTGACATGAGTAAGTTTGCTGATGATACAAAGATAGGCCGTATAATTCACTCTGAGGAGGATAGCAATGAACTCCAAGAGGATTTGGACAAATTAATGTCTTGGTCTGAAAAATGGCAGATGAAGTTCAATGTGGATAAGTGTAAGGTACTAGCCCTTGGTAATGAAAATAACCCTCGAAGCTATAATCTAGGTGAAGTAGAGCTTGATCGTACAGAATGTGAAAAGGACTTGGGAGTCATGGTGAGCAGAAATCTAAAGCCAAGACAGCAGTGCCTTAGTGTGCGCAACAAGGCCAACAGATTACTTAGATTTATCTCAAGAAGTATAAGTAACAGAAGTCCAAAAGTTATTTTACAGCTCTACACATCACTAGTGAGGCCTCATTTAGATTATGCTGCTCAGTTTTGGTCCCCTTACTACAGGATGGATATAGACTCATTAGAGAACATACAGAGAAGAATGACTAAAATGATTTATTGTGTAAGGAACCTCCCGTATGAAGATAGACTTAAAACCTTAAATCTCCACTCTCTGGAGAGGCGTAGAATGAGGGGAGATATCATTGAAGTGTATAAGTGGATGACGGGCATAAACAAGGGAGATATTAATAAAGTACTGAGGGTGTCGAACCAGGTAAGAACCAGAAATAATGGATTTAAGTTGGATAAATTTAGATTTAGAAAGGGCATAGGTAAGTACTGGTTTTCTAACAGAGTTGTTGATGCGTGGAACAGTCTTCCCAGTAGGGTGATAGAGGCTAGGACCTTGGGTAGCTTTAAGAAGAGACTGGACAAATATGTGAGTGGGAGGGGCTGGGTTTGATTGGTGTTATTGGATACGGGAGTTATTTCTTGGGTAGCTTTAGGTAGAGATCGTTTTGATAAGGACCTGCCTCGCATGGGCCAGTAGGCCTTCTGCAGTGTTCCTACATTCTTATGTTCTTATGTTCTTAAGAAAGTGTCGAAGTATGTTCCTTGAATGCAGTTTTGGCAATAGACCTATTGTAACCTTCGTGAGATGGAAATTTTCTTGAGTGCAGATTAAAGCCAATTCAATAATTTTTCTCGTGTAGAGACAGGATGTTTTGTGTTCAGCTGAGGCTTCATTCCATTTGGTTGTGAGGTTGAAAGGTTTCCTACGCAGGATAAATTCTTTGGGCCGCATCTAGCAGTAACGATATATTTATTTAACCCTTTGTCCAGACAACGTCTTGTTTGTCGTAGTTACACTGCTTTAACTACTGAAAGGGATGCTGTAGACTCCAGGTGCATCCAGAGAGATGGGAGTGCGTTTGCAGAACACATTAGCAAGCTTGACGGGATACGAAAAGGCTGGATCCTAGAATATATTCAATATCCTGACTGTCCCTTTATGATATGCAACGACCAATTGCATCTTCGCGGTTTTCCTAGTATATTCCGATTTAAAAGTTATTCTTATTAGGTTCATGCGAATCTGTTTCCACAAACCAAACTGGATACCCTGACACCGTCTGTGAGGCAGCAGCGTTGCCTGCCAGTGCTCCTACAAAAAAAAATTAAATTAAATATTGGAGTTTATTTAACCAGAACTTAATTTTGGCACTATTACGTTGCTCATTTTAAATGAGTCATTATTTATATAATTTTAAGTCATCAGATTTTCTTATAAATGTTTTAAATTCCCATAGCTCTCCGTGGACTCTAGTTTGAAAACCACTGAAGATAAATACGTTGTTCTGGAGTAATATCTAGACCGAGGGATGAGTCGAGGTGCCAGAGAGCAGACAAGTGGCTGAGAAAAAGTCGAGGGAGAGCTTACTGAAAAGAAAAATCACTGTGGCATTTGTAAACTAAATAATGTTCAACTCAAACTGACTGCATACAAAAGCTTACGAGTTTTTAGGTTACGTAAGATTTGTCAGAAAATAAGATGTGTGTTTCTCGCTGCTGGAGCTTTTGGTCATCTGATCGAGGCCTTCCGTTGGCTTACCAGTCCACCCCTTTAAAAAATTATGCTAATGATTATAACCATTTTGGGGAGAAGAAGAAATTTTTGTAAGATTGCAAATTAATAAACTGATCAAGATTCCCTTGAGCTAAACATTGCCATAAAACAAAGACTAACGCTCTTTCGTGTGTTATTCCATCCAGTTCCCAACACTCGAATCCATTCAGACATCTTAGCAATCTTTCTTTTAAAAGAGGTCAATATTTTTCGTGTTACCGAGAACGTGGAAGTGGAAAAGGCAGCGAGATGACGAAACGATGGAGAGAGGCGAGAAACAGAGTATACTTGGAGTATACCTGGAGAGGGTTTTGGGGGTCAACGCCCCCGCAGCTCGGTTTGAGACCAGGCCTCGTGGTGGATTAAGGTCTGATCAACCAGGCTGCTACTGCTGGCCGCACGCAAGCTGACGAACGAACCACAGCCCGGCTAGTCAGGTACTGACTTTAGGTGCCTGTCCAGTGCCTTCTTGAAGACAGCCAGGGGTCTATTGGTAATCCCCCTTATACATGCTGGGAAGCAGTTGAACAGTCTTTGGCCCCTGACACTTATTGTGTTGTCTCTCAGTGTACTCATGGCGCCCCTGCTTTTCATTGAACATAAGAACATAAGAAAGGAGGAACACTGCAGGAGGCCTGCTGGCCCATACTAGGCAGGTCCTTTACAATTCATCCCACTAACAAAACATTTGCCCTACCCAATTTTCAATGCCACCCAAGAAATAAGCTCTGATGTGAAAGTCCCACTCAAATCCAACCCATCCCACTCATGTACTTATCCAACCTAGATTTGAAACTACCCAAAGTCCCAGCCTCAATAACCCAACTAGGTAGACTGTTCCACTCATCAACTACCCTATTTCCAAACCAATACTTTCCGATGTCCTTTCTAAATCTAACTTATCTAATTTAAATCCATTACTGCGCGTTCTCTCTTGGAGAGACATCCTCAAGACCTTATTAATATCCCCTTTATTAATACCTATCTTCCACTTATACACTTCGATCAGGTTCCTCTCATTCTTCGTCTAACAAGTGAATGTAACTTAAGTCTTCAATCTTTCTTCATAAGGAAGATTTCTGATGCTTTTGTATTAATTTAGTCATCCTACGCTGAATGTTTTAACGAATTTATGTCCATTTGTAATACGGAGACCAGAATGAGCTGCATAATCAAGGTGAGGCCTTACTAATGATGTATAAAGCTGCAGTAGGGACCTCTGGACTTCTGTTGCTTACACTTCTTGATATAAATCCCAGTAATCTATTTGCCTTATTACGTACGCTTAGGCATTGCTGTCTTGGTTTAAGGTTGCTGCTCACCATAACCCCAAGTCCTTTTCGTAATCTGTATGGCTAAGTTCTACATCATTTAATTTATAAGTACTAGGGTTATGGGCACTCCCAAGCTTCAGAACCTTGCATTTATCTACATTGAACTGCATCTGCCACTTTTCTGACCAAGAATAGAGTTTGTTTAAATCCTCCTGAAGTTCCCTAACATCTACGTTTGAATCAATTATCCTACCTATCTTTGTGTCATCGGCGAATTTGCTCATATCACTAGTAATTCCCTCATCAAGATCATTGATATATATTATAAATAACAACGGGCCCAAGACTGATCCCTGTGGAACGCCACTTGTTACAGATCCCCACTCGGATTTAACCCCATTTATGGACACTCTCTGCTTCCTGTCAGTGAGCCATGACTCGATCCACGAGAGCACTTTTCCCCAATGCCATGAGCTGCCACTTTCTTTAACAGTCTATGGTGCGGAACTCTATCAAAAGCCTTACTAAAATCTAAGTAAATAATATCAAATTCTTTATTGTGGTCAACAGCCTCAAAAGCTTTACTGAAAAAGTTAATAAATTAGTTAGACAAGACCGGCCTCTTGTGAATCCATGCTGAGTATCATTAATCAAGCTATGCTTATCGAGATGGCTTCTTATAATCTCAGCTATAATTGACTCTAGTAATTTGCCTACAATTGAGGTCAGGCTTATTGGGCGGTAATTTGACGGTAACGACTTGTCCCTGTTTTAAATATAGGAATTACATTAGCCATCTTCCACATATCAGACACTACACCTGTTTGAAGAGATAAATTAAAAATATTAGTTAATGGTTCACAGAGTTCCATTTTGCATTCCTAAGAACCCTTGAAAAAACTCATCAGGACCCGGCGACTTATTTTGCTTCAGTCTGTCTATCTGCCTCACAACCATCTCACTAGTGACTGTGATGTTACATAATTTATCTTCTTCTAGCCCACTGTAAAAATTAATTACTGGAATATTGTTAGTGTCTTCCTGTGTAAAAACTGAGAGAAAATAATTATTTAAAATCAAGCACATTTCATTCTCATTGTCAGTAAGGTGCCCATAGTTATTTTTAAGGGGACCTATCTTATCTCTAACTTTTGTTCTATAGACCTGGAAAAAACTTTTTGGGTTAGTTTAGAATCCCTAGCAACTTTAATTTCATAGTCCCTTTTAGCTTTTCTTATCCCCTTTTTAATGTCCCTCTTAATGTCAATATACTGATTCATAAGATGACCCTCACCTCTTTTGATACGCCTATAAATTCCTTTCTTATGCCCTAGTAGATATTTGAGCCTATTATTCATCCATTTTGGGTCATTTCTATTTGATCTAATTTCTTTATATGGGATAAACGCTCTTTGAGCAGCATGTATAGTGTTCAGAAAACTGTCATATTGATAGCTCTCTTCGTTACCCAGTCAACAGATGATAAGTGTTCTCTAAGCCCATCGTAATCTGCTAAGCGAAAATCTGGGACTGTTACTGAGTTATCGCTACTATCGTACTTCCATTCAATGCTAAATGTAATTGATTTGTGGTCGCTAGCACCCAGTTCCTCTGAAATTTCTAAATTATTAACAAGGGATTCATTGTTTGCCATAACTAAGTCAAGCAGGTTATTTCCCCTTGTAGGTTCTGTCACAAACTGCTTCAAAAAACAATCCTGAAATACTTCTAAGAAGTGTACGATTCTAAATTCCCAGTCAAAATTCCAATCAACATGACTAAAGTTAAAGTCTCCTAGAATTACTACATTATCGTGCCTTGTGGCCTTAACAATTTCCTCCCATAGTAGTTTCCCTTGGTCCCTATCTAAGTTAGGGGGACGGTATATCACTCCTAAAATCAGTTTTTCATGCCCCTCTGAAAATTCTATCCAAACAGACTCTGTATGTGTTACTTCAGACTTAATACCCGTTTTTATGCAACAGTTCAAGCGATCTCGGACATACAATGCCACCCCACCCCCCCTCCCAATACTTCTATCTTCTTGGAACAATTTAAAACCTGAATATGACATTCCGCAGGCATTTTCCCGACTTTTTGAATTAAACCACGTCTCAGTTAAGGCAAATACATCAATGTTACCTACACTAGCAACTAATCTCAACTCGTCCATCTTATTCCCAGCACTACGGCAATTAGCATAATAAACATTGAAAGACTCTCCTTTCTCTTTACCCTTCCTGCTCATTTCTATTTTCCTACTAAACCTATTACTGTCCTTATCACCCAAGGTCCCTGGCTTTTTCAATATCTATCTCGTTCTTATTATTACTGTTTCCCTAGAACTCGTAATATTACTACACTGGGACTTCACTGTTTTCCTGCCAAAACCCATACCACTAACTATTCCTAGTTTAAAGTCCTAACTGCTCCCTCCACTGCAGTTGCAGTGCTTCCACCCCACACCTAGATAAGTGAACCCCATCCCTAGCATACATGTCATTTCTGCCATAGAGAGGTCCCAGTTGTCAATGAATGTTACCGCATTTTCCTTACAGTTTTGTTCAGCCAGCAATTGAACCAATTGCCCTGGACAACCATTCACTTCCAACTCCCCCCCTTGGCAAAATACCACATATGAGAGGGTTCCCACCCTTACTTCTAATTATTTCTATTGCTGACCTATACCTGCTAATCAGGTCCTCACTCCTACGTCTGCCAACATCGTTGCCTCCAGCACTGAGACAGATTTAAAAGGATTGCTCCCATTACCTCTCATGATGTCATCCAGACGGCTAACAATATCCTCCATCCCAGCCCCAGGAAAGCAAACTCTCTGTCTCCTACTCCTGTCCTTCAAGCAGAACGCCCTATCCATATACCTAACTTGGCTATCCCCAACAACAACAATATTCTTACCTTCCTTAATGTCTTTCGTCGTGTCGTTCCCAGTAGTCAACTCACATTCGTCGGGTAGCACTGAGAATGTATTGGATGTTTCCACAACAGTTTCCACGGCAGTCTCTTTCTTCTTCATCGTTTCTACCTTTCCATTCGTCTTCTTAATCGTCAACTTCTTTCCCTGCTGTCCAGCCACTGACCAGTTTCCCTTCTTGACCTGAGGACTCAAAACAGGAGGACTACGAATCTTCTTGTTTTCCTCGGTCAATCGCCTAATTTCCAAATTCGCCAACCTCAATTCTTCCTTAAGCTGTTGGTAAAGTTGCTCGATGGAGGGCATCTTGCTTCAATTCTAGAGAGCGCGCAAACAGGTCTTCACAGAGCCAAGTACACGTTGCGTCTCCTGTCGAGTCTTTTGCTTTCATAGGGAGTGATTTTCGTGTGCAAGTTTGGTACTAATCCCTCTAGGATTTTCCATGTGTATATTATCACGTATCTCTCTCGCCTGCGTTCCATGGAGTACAAATCAAGGGACTTCAACCGTTCCCAGTAGTTTATCGTACATATGTGTGCAGTGAAAGTTCTTTATACACTTTCCAGGTCAGCAATTTCATTTGCCTTGAAGGGGGCAGTTAGTGTACAGCAGTATTCAATCCCAGAGAGAACAAGCGATTTGAAGATAATCATCATGGGTTTGCGGTCCCTATTTGTGAAGGTTCTCATTATCCATCCCATCATTTTTCTAGCAGATGCAGTAGATACATTGTTGTGGTCTTTGAAGGTGAGATCACTTGACATTATCACTCCTAGGATCTTCACATTACTCTTTCGCTCTGTTGCATGGTCAGAAATTGTTCTATACCCTGGTACAGTGTTAATTTCCATATCTGAGTAGTTTGAAGTTTCTCTTCAATGAACTTCATACTGTCTGAGCGGCCCATTTGAAAAGGTGTATCTCTCTCGGCGGGTATATGCCGAGAATTTACTTTAATCACACAAAAAGCATTATTGTCTGTTTGCAAAAATGTTTAGAGCACCATTGATGACCCTAGAGCAGTCCATAGCCTTTAAACCCCGTAAACAATAATGCGGCATATTATTTTTTTATGCGCACTGACGCTGTGTTTGTGTAACAGGTAATAATCAGTATATAAATCGCCTGCATGCTCTTCTGTTTATATAATAGACACTGACTATATAAATGTATATTGTTCGTCTCGCTCTCTATTTTCTTTTTTATGTTAGTCATAAACATGGCGTGAAAGAGCCAGGAGGCTCTTGCAGCCGTGAAAGAGTAATAAAGAGCGGGAGGCTCTTGCAGCTGTGAGAGAGTAATAAAGAGCGGGAGGCTCTTGTAGCTGTGAGAGAGTAATAAAGAGCGGGAGGCTCTTGCAGCTGTGAGAGAGTAATAAAGAGCCGGAGGCTCTTGCAGCTGTGAGAGAGTAATAAAGAGCCGGAGGCTCTTGCAGCCGTGAGAGAGTAATAAAGAGTGGGAGGCTCTTGCAGCCGTGAGAGAATAATAAAGAGTGGGAGGCTCTTGCAGCCGTGAGAGAGTAATAAAGAGTGGGAGGCTGTTGCAGCCGTGAGAGAATAATAAAGAGTGTGAGGCTCTTGCAGCCGTGAGAGAATAATAAAGAGTGGGAGGCTCTTGCAGCCGTGAGAGAATAATAAAGAGTGGGAGGCTCTTGCAGCCGTGAGAGAATAATAAAGAGTGGGAGGCTCTTGCAGCCGTGAGAGAGTAATAAAGAGTGGGAGGCTCTTGCAGCCGTGAGAGAGTAATAAAGAGTGGGAGGCTCTTGCAGCCGTGAGAGAGTAATAAAGAGTGGGAGGCTCTTGCGGCCGTGAGAGAATAATAAAGAGTGGGAGGCTCTTGCAGCTGTGAGAGAGTAATAAAGTGTGGGAGGCTCTTGCAGCTGTGAGAGAGTAATAAAGTGTGGGAGGCTCTTGCAGCTGTGAGAGAGTAATAAAGTGTGGGAGGCTCTTGCAGCTGTGAGAGAGTAATAAAGTGTGGGAGGCTCTTGCAGCTGTGAGAGAGTAATAAAGAGCGGGAGGCTCTTGCAGCTGCTACAGTGTAACAGCGGTGGGTGACATTTTGCAGCTGAAGTACAGTAATAAAGTACA
>NC_069423.1:23839047-23866243 GCF_026875155.1 Cherax quadricarinatus | reverse complement strand
CTACAATCACACCTATACATTACCATCAGCCATACATATCTAACATCATTACACTTCTACAATTTATAACACATCTACCATCAGCACACTACTCATCTACCATCACTACATGTCTACGATCATTACACATCTAACACCATTAATACACTAATCATCTACCATCACTTCACATCTACCATCAGTACACATCTATGATCATTACATATCTACCATCACTTCACATATACTATCAATACACATCTACCATCACTACATATCTTCCATTAGTACACAATGCATCTACCATCACTCCATATAGACAATCACTACACATGTAACCATGCACTACACCTATACCATCACTACTCGACCATCACTACACTATAGATTTACCATTGCTACACTACAGATCTACCTTCACTACCCTACACATCAACAATCAGTACACATCATACCATCACTACACTACACATCTCCTATCACTACACTTTACATCTACCCATTTTATAATCTTCATCTACCATCATGAGACCACATATCTACCATCACTGCACAACACATCTATCTTCACTACTCATCTACAATCACTGCATATCTATCATCACTATACTTGATATGTACCATCACTACACATCTACCATCACTATACATCTTCCATCACTACATATCTACCATTACTAAACTTCACTACACATCTACACTCAATACATATCTTCCCTCGCAAGACATCTACCATCATTATACTATACATCAATGATCTCTACACATCTACCATTACTGCACTGCACATCTACAGAGAAGCAAAAATCACTGGATAAGTACCTACACAGATTTCATAGATTTGTTTTGTACTCTCCTATTTACTTTTTAAAACTTTTTCAGTTTTATGCAATGGATGAGGACTTACAGAGAAGAAATGCATTTTTTCTATTAATATTCTGTGATAAAACATGTTTGTATGTTTGAAACTACCAGAAGTGTTTCTTTTATCCATCTTAATGGTTACTGAAAATTTCTGTTTTTTGTTATTCAGTTTATGGTAACTAGTTTTCTGTTTGTGTATTTTTGGTGGACATCTTATTGCACTTGAAGTAGTGGGCAAATTTGTCAGTAGTATTGCAGAATATTTGAAAACATGGAATGTTGATCTACTTTTCAGCCTCTCCTCACTAGCGATGTACTCATTTTTCTGATGCCTGGGACTTACGATGGGCTCTTTGACCAACCAGTATTCATACCTAAATAATGTATTACAGCTGATTTCCTCTATTGTTTATTTCAATAGCATTTAACACACTTAAAAAACTTATAAAAATTACCCAGAAAAGTGACAAACAATATCAACGAGGGTTTGAAACAAACTCACTACTTTTAAATAGTATGCGCCTCACTTAGCGATGAATTTGTTTAGCCATGTGGTCTTAGGAATGGAACTCTGTCATTAAGTGAGGAGGGGAAATGTATATATGTTCAAAATTTATTGCCATTTCACAGAGACAAAATGTAGCATAAATGTTTTTTGGATATTTTTGGGTACAGCTTAACTCAAGGAACCTACAATAAATACTTTTTTTTTCCAGGTAGATAAGCAGAGAGATAACCTGTTATTCTACATCATCTTCCTACGTATCACGCCCTTCCTCCCAAATTGGTTCATCAACATCACTAGCCCCATTATTAAGTGCCTCTTCTGGCCATTTGGTTGGAAAACATTTTTAGGTAAGTAATCTTAACATATCAAAGTTATATTTTATTCATGAATATCTAAATATATTTTCTAAGGTCTTTGTATATTGTGATAAAATGTACTTGCTAGAAACTCAGCATATAGCATGATTGAGATATTGCCACCCAATTTTGAATAGCATATGTAAATTTTGGGGAGATAAGCATCAGTCTGCTGTTAATCTTTGGGTAAAGTAGTACAGTGGACCCCGCATAAGATATTAATCTGTTCATGAGAGCTCATTGTTATGCAAAATTAATCATTATGCGAATGAATTTCCCCATAAGAAATAATGGAAATCAAATTAATCCGTGCAAGACACCCAAAAGTATGAAAGAAAAAATTTTACCACATGAAATATACATTTTTCCTACACACAAAGAGAAGGTTTCATGCACAATAGTAGATAGAAACATGCAAAATATATATTGTGCATGTACTACTCTACTAAATGAAGAATAAATGACACTTACCTTTATTGAAGATGCAGCAATGCTGATGAGACACTGTGTCCGGGGAGTGCCTTTTTCCCTCTGAGTACTGTAGGTCCTGTTTGGCATTTTCTTCCAGAACAGGCCTTATCACACTGTGTATGCCACTACGATTCTTAAATCTCTCAAACCAACCTTTGCTGGCTTTAAATTCACCAATATAGCACTAGTTCCAGGCGTTTTTCCCTGTTCACCTGGGTGTTAGTCGACTGGTGTGGGTTGCATCCTGGGAGACAAGATTAAGGACCACAATGGAAATAAATTAGACAGTCTTTGATGACACTTTTTGGGTTTCCTGGTTGCTAACCTCTGGGGTTAATGGTTTCTTGGTATTCTAAAAAAGCCACACCAACAACGGGGGCAACTGGCAGCTGACGTGTACAGCAGCAGCAGCAGCTGACAGTGCTAAGCAGCTCGCAGCAATTAAGCACACACAAGCACAGCAACAGCAGCACAACAGTACAGCAGCAGCAGCACTGACAGTGGTACAGCAGCAGCACGACAGTTACAGCACACAAATGGGTACACTCAGCAAGACGGTACACAACAGAGCAGCAGCAGCAGCAGACGGTTACCGCAGCAGCAGCAGCTGACGGTGGTACCCGCAGCATGAGCCCGCAGCAGCGACGGTCTAAAAGCAGCAGCAGCAGCTGGGCGGTGCTACAGCAGCAAGCCCGCAGCTGACCTGGTACCCCAGACGAAGTACGGCTTTTTACACAGGGGCACAGAACTTTCGGTGGGCCCAGGTCCACATTGCCCGGTACCAAAAAAGTATTCGAAGTAATTTTGCTTTTTACCCAGGTGGCCTAGAACTTCCCCATGGTAAAATTGGGGAGTAAAATATCCCCAAAAACACTGTAATTTTTACGGGAAAAGACCCAAAATCTTGGATTTAGGTAGGGTGTTGTTTGTAAAACAATGCCGGGGGAAAATGTGAGGTGTAGGAAACAAAATTAGAGCTCGACAACGATTTACGATGAGGTGTTTAGCTTCACCAACAATTTTAGGTTAAAATGTAAATTGTATGCGGATTTAAACAAAGAAGGGCCACTTAACGACTGGGGGTTCAAATGTATAGGGTAAAAAAATTTGGTATAGAAGCCCTTACATTATTTTCCTGAACTCTTACAACTCATGGGGGAATGAAAGAAATTTCCCCCCAACCATGCGATTTGTAATTGTTGTAGCCAGCTAATTTCCCCCATCCTTCCTTTAAACCCCCCATAGAAGCCTTTTCTCTAAAATATGATTGAGGTCTTCTTTTAAAATACTGCCATGAACAAAAACATTATTCAGTTCAGAAACTCAACATTTATCCCGACTGCAACTCCTTCATCAACTTCATGGGAGAGTGGAACAGAATTCTCCCTCCATAAGCCATGCGTGTTGTAAGAAGCAACTAAAATGCTGGGAGCAAGGGGCTAGTTACCCCTTCTCCTATATACAGTGGACCCACGACTTACGAAGGCCTCATCTAATGATAAAATCGACTTACGAAGCGTTTCTCTACGTAAAAAAATTCCCCTGACCTATGAACAAAAACTCTACATATCATTCATCCCGAACACGTCCACGTGTCCCTCTGGCCTGAGCGTGCATTAGCTGCCTACCTTCAATTAGCGTGCCAATGTTTACAAGCCAGTGCGGTTTGCTTCCACAAATACATTCGGTACATTTTGCATGATTCCAGTGTTTTTAGTGCTTGTACAGTGGATTCTCAGCTAACGATATTAATCCATTCCTGAAAGCTCATCATTAGCTGAAATTATCATTAGCTGAATTAATTTTCCCCATAAGAATTAATGGAAATCAAATTAATCCATGCAAGACACCACAAAGTATGAAAAAAAAAATTTTACCACATGAAATATTAATTTTGATGCACACAAACTGACACTTACCTTTATTGAAGATCTGGTGATGATTGATGGGATGGGAGGAGGGGAGAGTATGGAAGTTGTTAATGTTTAGAAGGGGAATCCCCTTTCATTAGGACTTTAGGTAGCACGTCCTTTTCCAGGGTTATTTCCCTTCTTCTTTTAATGCCACTAGGACCAGCTGACCGTGGTGCAGCAACAGCTGACCGTGGTGCAGCAACAGCTGACTGTGGTGCAGCAACAGCTGATCATGGTGCAGCAACAGCTGACTGTGGTGCAGCAACAGCTGACTGTGGTGCAGCAACAGCTGACTGTGGTGCAGCAATAGCTGACTGTGGTGCAGCAACAGCTGACTGTGGTGCAGCAACAGCTGACTGTGGTGCAGCAACAGCTGACTGTGGTGCAACAGCAGCTCACCATGGTTCAGCAACAGCTGACTGGTGCAGCAACAGCTGACCATTGTGCAGCAACAGATGATGGTTGTGTAGCAGCAGCTGGGGCACGTGAGGGGACCGTCGCTCACTGGTAAACAATGGCACACTGGCTGGGAAGGAAAGGCCGAGGTGGCTCAGAGCGTGAGTACGCATCCAGGACAAAGGACTATTAGCGAGTTACCGGACCATTTGCGAGCCAATATTTTGACGAAAAAAACAGGACTATTTCCGAAATGGACAACTTTCAGGCCGGACGATTATTGAGGGACCACTGCACAATCACTAAAAACTCTGTGATAATATGAAATGCTCCGATTGTATGCGTGGATGCGACCGCACTGGCTGGCTTGTAAACACTGGCACCCATGGGACAACTGAGGCGCACTCAGGCCACATGTGGACGCTTCTTGAACGAATCGTGTTGGGTGAGTTTTTTAGCGTTAGCTGAGGCAAAATTTTTGCGTTAAAATGTATCGTTAGCTGATGCAATCGTTAGCTGAGGGTCCACTGTAACTGCTAAATAAGCCACCGTGGGCCAAAAGAAAGCTTCTAGTGTCAACCTTGTGGTAAAAAGGGTGAAAATTACAATCGAAATGACAGTGGAGTATGTGTCTCCAAGCTGGCCAGGTTGTACAACAAACCCCAATCAACCATTGCTACTGTCTTGGCCAACATAAAGGTAATCAAGGAAGCTATTGTTGCAAAAGGTGCAAGTATCTTTTCGAAACACAGATCACAAGTACTCGAAGATGTTGAGAGACTGTTGTTGGTGTGGATAAATGAAAAGCAGATAGAAGATAGGATCTCTCAAGCGATCATATATGAAAAGGCAAGGCAGTTGCTTGATGAATTAATTAAAAAAAATGCCTGCAACTAGTGATGAGAGTGAATTTAAGGCCAGCAAAGGTTGGTTTGAGAGATTTAAGAATCATAGTGGCATACATGGTGTGATAAGGCATGGTGAGGCTGCCAGTTCGGACAAAAAAAAAAAGTGGCTGAAAAATATGTGCAGGAATACCAGGGGTACATAGAGGCTGAAGGATTGCAACCCCAACAAGTGTTTGTGATGAAACAGGCCTGTTTTGGAAGAAAATGCCAAACAGGACCTACATTACACAGAAGGAAAAAGCACTCCCAGGGCACAAGCCTATGAAGGACAGGGTTACTTAATGTTGTGTAGTAAAGCTAGGGGGGATTGCAAGTGAAGCCTCTACTTGTGTATCACTCTGAAACTCCCAGAGTGTTCAGGAAAAACAATGTCGTCAAGGCAATTTTGGTGTGATGTTGAGGGCAAACAGTAAGGCATGGTCACTGGGGACATTTTTCTATGACTGGTTTTACCATTTTGTTGGGCCCCACGTGAAAAATTACCTCCTGGAAAAATTTGACCTTAAGTGCCTCCTGGTATTAGACAATGCACCTGTTCATCCTTCAGACTGCCAGAGCGAATTTCGGGGGAGTTGAGTTTTTTTAAACCGCTTAAACTGCCCACAACCCCAAATCCTGAGGTTCTCCTGGTTTGTCGCAAATTTCCAAAAAAAAAAAAAAAAAAAAAAAAAAAAAAAAAAAAAAAAAAAAAAAAAAAAAAAAAAAAAAAAATTTCTTATGAAATAATAAGAATCTTTTCCAATTGTAATGACGCCAAAAAACGAAATTTGATGGAAAACTGACGGAATTACGCTCTTGTAAAGTTAGTGACCTCGGCGATGTTTACGAATCGGCGATTTCGCCCACTTTGACCCCGGTTTTGGGTGGCTAATTCCATTTTCCAATCGACCAAACTCATAGCTATTTCTTTAGAACGCCAATTTTCTGTCGATTGAGTACAAGAAACTGCCCATTTACCGATTCAACTACTCAATAACGTGGCCAGAAATTTGGGAATTTGGCCAATTTCACCAAAATTAAAAAATATGACAATTTCAAAAAAGGGTCCAAATGAACAGCACGGACATTCCTGGCTCAAAAAAAATATTTTTAATGTCCATCAGTCACGTCTCCAGGCCCCTCGAATTACTCTTGCTTTTTTATTTTGAATTTTATTCAAACAAAAAATAAAAAATTTACTGTTAGGGAGGCTACTGCAATATTTTAATAATTGTATAAATAATGCAACCCATTCATGATTGCATATTAGAATGGCTACTTGGACATTTAATGGAAAATGACATCATTTGTTTTTCTTTTGAACATCGGCAAAAATCAAACATTCCCATACTTGAGCTCCATTTCAAGGTTCTTTTCATAGGAAAGTCAATAACCCTGGAAAAGGACTTGCTACCTTTTGGAAGGAATTCCTTCCAAAAAATAATAAAACTCCTTTTTTCCCCTCATCCCATCCCATCACTCATCACTACATTTTCAATAAAGGAAAGTGTCATTTATTCTTCATTTAGTACAGTACATGTACAATATATATTGTGCATGTATCCTTCTTGTTGTGTAGGAAAACTATATTTCATGTGGTAAAAATTTCTTTTCATACTTTTGGGTGGCTGGAACGAATTTTTATTGGATTTCCATTGTTTCTTATGGGGAAAATTAATTCAGCTTAAGATAATTTCGTCTAGCGATGACTCCCTGGAACAGATTAATATTTTAAGTCGAGGGTCCACTGTACATACTAAATTTAAAAGAGAAACTTTTTTTTTTTCTTTTTGGGCCAAACCCTGCCTTTGGGTGGGATACAGCCAGTTATTGAAAGAAGTACTCTGCATCAGTATCCACACAAAACCACAGCTGTTATTGGTTGCTGCTCTTTAGGGCATCAAGTGCATGCTGTACTGAGCCCTGCTTCCCAGTTTTCTGGGGAAGGAGTACAAACTTAACTGAGAATCTGACTCTCCCCTGGTAGGTGATTGTTGTATAGGTAGTGGTAGTTAATACTGTCTACCACAGGTTCGTACAGGTATTGTACAGAGCAACATTAACCCTTTGACTGTTTGGTCATATATATACGTCTTACAAGCCAGTGTTTCAGACATATAATACTCAATTCTAGCGGGTTCAAATCAAGCAAGAGAAAGCTGGGAGGCCCACATGGGAGAGAAGGATCTGTGTGGGCCGTGTGCACAATATAAAAAAAGTCCTGCAGCACGCAGTGCATAAAGAGGAAAAAAACTGACCATTTTTTTGGATTAAACGCTGACTTTGAGATGTATTTTCGATAGTATTATCGTTTATTCTCATTTTCATGGTCTCATGTGATAAAAGGGAAAAAAATTTACAGAAATAGAGATGTTTTTGATTTTTTTTCACGAGGGAAAACAAACCTTGAAATTGAGCTGAAAGAAAGGGGAAAAAATTTTTTCAAATTTTTCCCAAATTGTTCAAGAGTAAGGAAATCACACCACAGGGCCCAAAATAACCGCCCAACGGGGGAAAGGTCAAAATATTTTTTTCACGGGGCCCACTGATATTTTTATCCCTTTTTTAAAATAGGGGGCAGTAGTCTGCAAAACAGTAAATCTTCAAATTTTTTTTTTTATGAAAAAAAAAATAAAAAAAAGGAAAAGCAATTGTAATATAAGGGGGGCCTAGAAGGGAAACTAATGAACAAGGAAAGTTTTTTAGTGCCAAAAAAAGTTTAAATTTTTTTATTCTGGGACCCTTTTTTTGAAATTGGAATCTTTTTTAAATTTTGCGAAAAATTGGGCCAAATTGCAAATTTTGGGCCACTTTATTGGGTGGGAAAAATCAAAAAATTTGGAGGGTTTTTTTGTACTCAGTTGATAGAAAAAATGGAGTTTTTTAAAGAAATAGTTTAAATTTTGGCCCAACGGGGAAACAAGGGAAATTTGGCCAAAAAAGGCTCAAAATGGGCCCCAAAATTGCTAAATGCGTATAGTTCCCGGGAGCCCCCTTTTTGGGCGGGAGTGTAATTCCATGATTTTTAAAACCAAAAATTTCATACTTTTGGTGTCATTACCATCGGGGAAAAATTATCTTTTAAAAAAAAATTTTTTTTTTTTTTTTTCCAAAATTTTTCCGACAGCTGCCCAGTTTCAAAAAGGGGGGCTTGGACAGAAAAAGGGGTTTAAAACCCTTAATTTGTCCAAACAAAGATCTACGTTTTCCCACTAGTGCTTAAAACGTAGATAACCGTTTTTTTTTTTCATGCCTTAAAAATTTGGCTTTAAGGGCCCTGAGATCCCTTTGGTAAGTATAGAAGGGTTTTTTAACATTTGGGTGTGCACAGAAATTAAAAAAATTTCGGGGAACCACTTAGTACCGTGGGGGGAGCCCCATTCAATTGACACCAGTTTAAGCTTTACAGCGGGGAAAAAACCCAGAGATTCATGATGCCAGGGTCTTTTTAAACCCACCCCCCCTTTTTAAGAGGAAAGTCATGTTGACCCAAAGAGTTTAGTAAATTTTTGAGATAGTGTAGCCAAGTGGTTTAGGAAATATCATAAACCTTATTTAATTTAAACCCCTGTGCAACCTTTGTTTCCCCAAAAAAATTTTTAAATTTTTTTACCACTGGTAATGAAACCTTCAGAATTTCCCCTTTAAAACCTGGCCCCCAAGTAAAGAAAACAATTTTTGGAACATGTGTAATTCAAAATTTGGGGAGGGTGGTGGGGGGACGGCTGGCTGGCCGCCCCGCCATTCTAACTCCGTCTGTCTATCTCTGTCTTTTCCCCCACAGGTTTCACATAAAAAACCCTTTTTACAAATTTTAAAATTTCCTAGGAAAAACCCCAAAAATTTCAGACAAAAATGCTAAACCGTGCTTTTAGTTTTTTGTATAAGGCATTAAAAGCTTTATTGGGAAGTAAAACGCATTTTTCCCCTTAACGGGTTTAACCGACAACTCTGGGATCGTGTGTAAAACCCATTGGGTTTATGACAAATCCTGGACAAAACAACAGAGAGAGACAGGAAGCAGACACACACAGGCAGGGAGAAAATACAGGCGAAGGGCAGAGAAAACATGTTTTTTGTGTAACATTGAAAACAAATAAAGTCAAGGTTCCCTGGAGCAGTGCTTGATCAGCAGTGGAGTGACACTCATCTTACACCATGCTTCAAGGAGTTTTATATACACTCTAGCCTGTCTAAAACATTGTTGAGCCCTATAAATACTTTGTATATACACCTACCATCCGACTTACTACCAAGCTTGGTTCCGCCCAAACCCGGGTCGTAAGCCAAAATGGACGTAAGTCGAACCTTTAAAAAATTACCGACATATTGGGTAGGGCATAATGTCAAAACTTTCCTATATAAACTACCTACATAATACTGTAATGTAATGTACAATCATTATTTCATTCTTTTTTACCATAATTTACTAATATTCTTGTACAGCAGGGCCCCACTTATATGGCAGGTTAGGTTCCAGGCTACCGCCGTAAAGCGGAAACGCCGTAAAGTGGAAACCGCCGTAAAGTGGAACACCCTTTTTTTCCACTTATAAATGGATACAAACACTAGATAACAAGTTTACACTAACATATATTAAGTTAGCAGTAGAACCAGGCATCAAAAAACAATAAAAAAGTACAATACACACATAGTGCACTCATTACTTACCTTAAAATATTTATAGTCTTAATCTGGGGTGAGACAAGTAGTATTTTTTGTAAGAAATCAAGTGTGGTATGTATGGCAATCAGCCAGGCTACCTTACCAGGCCAACCCACCCACACATATATTCTATGAAAATTTAAGCATCCCAGAGCGATAAAATGTATATACAGTTCACTCATTACTTACCTTAAAATATTAGTAGTCTTAATGTGGGGTCAGGAGTAAGTAAATGAGATAAAACGAATAAAATGAGAGAGAGAAAGAATGAGTACATGAGAGAGGACAGGCGCAGAGTTATGTAAACAAACCAGGCAAAGGTAAGTTTTTTAAACAAACAAAGTGTACACGTCTGGTTTGTGTGCAAGTTACATTGTGTACAGGTTGTCTCTACATTGTTACGGTAGAATTAATAAAGAAGAACACTCCCATTCTCATGTTTAAAACCATTTGAGAAAAATGAAGCTCTGAGTGAAGGCAATGGAAATAAGTCACACTGACTTTTTTTGGGTTATCCTAGGTTCTCTACACATATGTTGTTATGTATGATAATCTATGTAACTGTATTTGTGTATACCTGAATAAACTTACATACATACGAAAGGAATAATTTTCTACTGTTACCCCCCAGTAACACATTTTCTCTTTTGTTAGATTAGAGAAAATGTATTCTTGGCATCACTTTACAAGTTATCTGGCTCCCACATCTTATATTTATGTTTATTTATTCTATTGTGGGGTGTATTTATCATCTTTTTATGTTATGTATCGTGTTTATTATATAATTTCGAAAAAAATATCATGGATGGATTAATGAAAATGTGTATATTAACGTAATATACGACATTTAATGAGACTCGGTGAGTATTGTTATTATTATTATTATTATTTCTAATATGGCGTCACTTGTACAAGTCGTCTGCTACCACATCTCACATTTATGTTTATTTTATCTACTGTGGGGTGTTATTTATCTTATTTATATGTTATGCATCGTGTTTTATTATATAATTTTGAAAAAATATCATAGATGGATTAATGAAAATGTATATATTAACGTAATATACGACATTTAAATGACTCGATGATTATTATCATTACTAATATGACGTCTGGAGACATAAGACACTTACCAATTTTAATGTGTACCTGCATGCCAGCACAGTATGTAAGTTTATTTAGGTACAGGTATACATAAGTATAATTATCAGAGTATATATAAAATATGAAATAACTTTTAAAAACATTTGAAATTTTGGAGTTTCCAGACAAAATGGAGAGACTTAGTGCTTACTGACTCACGGAGAATGTAAACAAACAGGGTGGGGCATGGTGACCGTATTAGAAAGTCAGGTGGGGGGAGCCGTATAGCGAGTTTTGGTCATAATTTGAAATGACCGTATTAGCGGAACGCCGTAAAGTGAAACGCCGTAAAGCGGGGCCCTACTGTATTTTTTAAATTTTAAATTATTTACTGTATATAATGTTTACATGGTAGTGATATGTATTGTAAATTTTACATCGCATACAGTATCATATGTTACTATTATCTTTATGTATAGTCGACACAGTGGAATGGGAGAATACCACTGGTAGTGTCATCCTGCCAGAATGTTGTGTAACCTATACCCTAAGTAAAGAGAAACAACTCTGGAACATGTGTAATACATATCTGGCTGGCTGGCTGGTTGGCCGGGTCTGTGGTTGGCCAGGTGGGTGGGTGGCTGGCTGGCTGGCTGGATGGATGGGTGGGTGGGTGGCTGGATGGGTGACTGGATGATGGGTGGCTGGGTAGGTGGGTGGCCCGGATGGGTGGGGGGGTAGTTGGCTGACTGGCTGACCGAATGTGGCTGTCTCTTTGTATCTCTCTCTCTGTATCTCTGTATCCTCTCTCTCTCTCTCTCTCTCTCTCTCTCTCTCTCTCTCTCTCACTGGTACAACGCAAGTCAAGTTATCATACATGTATTATAAATTACCTAGGATAACCCAAAAAATCCAGACAAAGTGCTATAACAGTGGATCTGTGCCCAGTGCCCTAAATTAATAATAAAATTAATAATAATTATTATTACAATAAAAACAAAATGTACTAATATTATTACACCTACCATCCGACTTACGACCAAGTTTGGTTCCGACCAACTGGCGTAAGTCAAATGGACGTAAGTCGAACCTTTGAAAATTGGACGAAAATATTGGGTGGGGCATAATGTCAAAACTTTCCCATATAAACTACCTACATAATACTGTAATGTAATGTACAATCATATTTCATTCTTTTACCATAATTTACTTCTATTGTTGTATTTTAATTTTTTATGTACTGTAAATAATTGTATATGGTATTTGATATGTATTGTAAATTTTACATCGCATACATATCGTATGTTACTATTATTTTCATGTATTGTCGACACAGTGGAATGGGAGAATACCACTGGAGTGTCATCCTGCCCGAATGTTGTATAACCCAACCCTAAAATAAAGAGAAACAACTCTGGAACAGTGTAATACGTATCCAGCTGGCTGGCTGGGTGGCCGGTTTTGTGGTTGGTCGGGTGGCTGGCTGGCTGGTTGGATGGGTGGGTGGCTGGATGGGTGGGGAGGTGCTGGAAGGGGGGGTTTGGGGGTGGCTGGATGGGTGGGTGGGTAGTTGGCCGACTGGCTGACCGAAATGGGCTGTCTCTTTGTATCTCTCTCTCTCTATCTCTGATCTCTCTCCTCTCTCTCTCTCTCTCTCACTCATTGTACAAAGTGAGTCAAGTTATTTTTTTTTTTTATCACACTGGCCGATTCCCACCAAGGCAGGGGGCCCGAAAAAGAAAAACTTTCAACCATCATTCACTCCAAACACTGTCTTGCCAGAAGGGTGCTTTAAAACTACAGTTTTTACCCTTTCAAGGGGCCGTCCCTTGATCAACGGCTTACGTTGAGTGTCCAAACCGTAGATCAATGCCAAAATTCTAGCGCCGTCAAATTTAGCGCGAAAACGCTCATAGGCCTACTGTGAGAGAACGGGTCTGCGGGTGGGTGTGCGCCATAAACAAAAAATCTAGGGGCCCGCAAGCATTGGGGAACGCCGGGTCAGTTACCCTTGTTTCACCATGCCTCGTTTTCAAGTCAGGGTCTCACTCCCCAGAAAATTGGGACTCCCTCTTCCTATCGATAGTTCCTGACACTGATGGAAGTGGAAATGAAGACAATCTAAAGGCTTTGATCAGTTAGTGACAAAAAAGAATGACCAGATATCGATAATAGTGCAGAAAACCCTGTCGATCCACAACCTTCTACCTCTGGTGTGGGCACTCATGACACACGGTCAGTTGTTCCTCATCGCAAGAGAAAACTAATATTTTCGCGTGGCCAGGCCTCTGACTGTCAGTAATGATGATGAAGTGACTTGGACTGTGATTTTTACTATGCGCCTGACGATCAATCGAGTAGTGATAGTGAGGAATCATATTCACCCAGGAAGCGTCGTATGTTCGCCGCGCATGCGCTCGGTTAGTGTACCCTAGCTGTGCCCAGGGACGGAGTACATCCGGAGTACTCCCGGAGACATCCCATGCCCAACACCAGTTTTTAGGTAGTGTAGTGAGGATGATGGGCTACACTTGGCTGATAGAACCAATGGCATCAGTGGATGGAGTATAGTGGTGAAGGTAATTGGCACCGCATGCGTGACTCACGAGGCCAACGCTTGGGACCCATGCGCTGACTCATGTCAGTTCACGGACAAAGCGGAGCGCCAGTCCACCCAGCCCACCACAACCACAACCACCCCCTACAACCAGCCTATGATGTCCAGTATCCACCCAGCAAACCGTTTGTGGGATTGGCCGCAAAATCCAATTTTAGTTCCCAAGCCTCACCACTTTGATGATTCTCAAAGTGGAATTCTACCTACTTGTCCCCTTGGAAGACCACGGCCCATGAACAGGAATTCTTTTGAATTATATCTTTGACCCACAGCCATTGATGAAATTATAGTCAGGAAAGTAATAAGTATTTTTGGAGTACACCATGGCAAGATACGATCTCATCACACAGTCAAGACTACACGGTGGGAAGAGACACTTTTGCAGAAATTGTATTTGCTTTTGCAACCAAAATGCTATGCCTCACTCTAATAAGCAAATATAAAATCAAACTGGTCCACAGATCGGCTTAATTTTCAACCCCGGTCCCTTCCAGTGAAATCATACCAGTGAACAGGGTTTAAACTTACTCTTACGTATGTTGCACCTTCTCTGACAAAACCATGGCCTGACAGAAGTGACAGGTTATACAAGATTAGAAATGTTTTCATGTATCTCAAACAAAAGTCATCAAATACATTTATCCATTCCCGAATCTTGTAAATTTGACGAGTCTTTGAATTTGTTCAAAGGTAGACTGTCATTCAAGCAGTAATACCGATCAAGAGGAAACCTTTGTGTATAAAACTGTTTGTACACTGTATTGTTAGACAGTGGCCTGGTGTTGGATAATTGTTGTATACACGGGTAGTAAAACATTGAAATATACCAAGATGATATTGGGTATCTCAGTGACCGTAGTGAGAAACATGATGGCACGCACCTTAGCCTTGGTAAGGGACAATACATTATAAAACCGCTAACTGGTACACAAGCCCATTAACTCAGAGATTTTCATGCGATGTAAACAAGACAGAATGTGTGGCACAGTAGCGTTCTAATCGTACACAATATGCCCAGGCTCAACGCAGTGGCTCGAGGTGAATGACGAGCAGGTGTTTACTGCCAATTACATCATGCAAAACGGTGCATGACCAAACGAGATGTCACATTGTTGACAACCCATTCACCGTAATGAAATTCAAGACAGTGGCAAAAGTTGATCGAGTGACAAATGAACATTCGAAAACCAGTGTCAATGATTGATTATACACAAAACATGCGCTTGGTTGCCAATGTGACATGCCATGATAGGTTTTGTTGTAACTGTGTCTTAAAGAGTTACAAGTGGTAACATGAAACTTTCTTCCATCTCATGACATTTTCAAGCTCAATGCATATATATGTACCAAATAAAGATACTGGCAACAGACCACCGTATGGTGAATTTTGTTTTCTTTTGTCAGACAACTCATAATGAAGATCCCAGGTAACAACAACTGCAATACAACATGGTCCTCGAATTCCTCAGATATACCCAAGCGTTAGAAGGAGAGATGGTGATCATTTCATAATACAGCTTCCTTCAACTACAAGAAATTTGCTCAGAAAGATGCATAGTGCACAAACAAAACAACGGCAACAAAGAGCCAAAGACACTCTTTTATGATGAGGAATGTAAGGTGCCTCTGTGCCATTGTCCTTGTTTTCAAGGAGTGTCCACAAGCTCCCGCAGTTCTAAACCATGTCCAGTGATTTGTAAATATGTAAATAAATGATAGAACATAGTATTATACTAGATTCTGTGCATTTTATTGTAATAAACAATTATGGTAACCAGTAATATGATAATAACTTTAGTGCGTTATTGGTGTTCAATACAGTGAATTTAATATATATAACCATATATACAGTATTGGTCTCTCAGGCCCCAAATGTTAGGTAGGAATAGAAAAAATTTGGAAAGGAAAAGAAAAACAACTCACAACCACAAATAATGTAATGCGCATATGTGGAATTTGTCGATGTTGCCTTTTACACATCATTTTTGACACACAATCTATGGCATGTTATCTCGGTAATTACTGAATCAGATTTTTTTTTTTGTCTTATTACCTTCACAATAATAATGCTCTTTAATTCTGCAAGAAAAAATAATTTTTTTTTTTTTCAAAAATTTCTTGGAACACTGGTAGCACCACTACAGATTTTGCCTTGGACCCGAAAGGGTTAACTGCAACATTAACACCGACCTCCTTCAGAGTGCAGGCACGTACTTCCCATACCAGGACTCAAGTCCCGGCTCTGCAGATTTCCCTGAACCCTTCATAAATGTTACTTTGTCAATAAAGAATCAAGTATCAAATAAAACCTTTTTGCTCCAATTCTCCGAGTGCAAGTTATCATACATATTAAAAATTACCTAGTGATAACCAAAAAATCCAGGACAGAGGGCTATCAGTGGATCTGCTGCTCAGTGCCCCAATTTAAATATTTAATTTATAACATATATGTACCAATAATACATATGTACTAATCATTATATTATTATTAAGCTATAATATAATAATCCTGTCCACTCATTACTTACCTTAAATATCTGTAGTTTTAATGTAGAGTGAGAGAGTGAGTAAACAAGATTAAATGAATAAATGAGAGAGAGAATGAGAATGTAGAATGTTCACGAGTTATGTAAACAAACGTTGTTGTTGTTGTTGTTACCAGCCCGGACACGAACGGTTCCAGTTCACTGTCAAGCCGACCAGAAAAACATCTCATATTTGTTAATTTATATGTTATGTAGCATGTTTATTATATAATTTTGAAAAAAAATCATAGATGGATTAAGCAAAATGTCTATATTAACGTTTTATACACATTTAATGTGCCTCAGTGATTATTATTGTTATTACCATTATTAATATGGCATTGTCAAGACCAAGTACACTTTAATGATGGCTCTGAGCAGAAAGCAGACAAGACAGACACATAGATAGACAGACAGACAGACACAGGTAGACATAAAGACAGACACAGGTAGACAGAAAGACAAACAGAAAGACAGACACACAGGTAGACAGAAAGACACAGGTAGACAGACACACAGAAAGACAACACACACAGGTAGACAGAAAGACAGACACACTAGTAGACAGAACAGACACACAGAGATACAGACAGATATACAGGCAGACAGATACAGACAGGTTTATGTGCAACAGTGAAAACAAATAGAGAGTTCGAGAGTAAGAGCCTTTCTTGCCACGATCTCCAGTGCAAGATTCAGACTTCATCTTAGGGGCCATGGTGAAATTTACTGTCTAGTTAGTACATTTAATACAGTATGATGCTGCTGATAGGGCAGGGTTACTCAAACTGATGCTGCCTGCAATGACACATTGCCCCGCGAATATTGTCAAATATTGTACAGTGGTGTGCATCAGCTGGCCCAGCACAGCTGCCAGATGCATGGTTCGTAAGTCGAGTGGACGTATGTCGAGCAGGTCGTAAGTCGGATGGTAGGTGTATTTGTAGACAATAGTGTGTGACCAAGACAGGTGAAAATGTTCACCTGTCTGTGTGTTTTTACTATCTGAGTTCTATTTCAGTACCTAATATTAGTGTCAGAACAAAGATTGGCTATGAAATCATAAGAACTACTATAAATTGTAATTATCAGAACTTAAAAAATTATATAAATTAAAATAAAATGAGAAAAAAGGTAAATCGGGAACACTTCTGCAAGTGGCAGGACTCCATGTTACCGTCAGGTGAGCATCCAGTGCCAACTTCGTGGCCTTATATCTGGCAAGTACTGACCCTAAAAATTTTTTTATTCTATTACATGTAGAAAATTGCCCTCTTTAATTTTTTTTTTCCAAAACATTTGGAACGCTGGCAATGAAAATGTAGATCTACTTTTGGACAGTTTAAGCGTTAATCCTCGACACACATTTGTAAGCAACAACCAGAATTTAAAATATCATACAGTAACTCAATAATACTCTTATACTTTCTTCAGTCTGAGTAACACTAGTTTGTATACCATGCTGGTTTTCAGGAGCATAACCTCTGTTTTTTGGGCCTCAACTGTAGTAATGTTTTTCATTGTTGAGAGTGAGTTTATCATACAGGTGTAGAATATTTTTTATTTCATCATTATATTATTAAAAGTCAGGGATTAGAGCATAGTAAAATCTCTTTCAACAGAGTGGCCGTATCCCACCGAGGCAGGATGGCTCAAAAGGAAAAACAAAAGTTTCTCCTTTTAACCCATAAACGGTCCAAACGTATATATACGTTTTTTCAACATTTGAAAGTACAGTGGACCCCCGGTTCGCAATATTAATCCGTTCCTGAGAGCTCATCGTAAACCAAAATTATCGGAAAGCGAATCAATTTTCCCATAGAAATAATGGAAATCAAATTAATCCGTGCAAGACACCCAAAAGTATGAAAAAAAAAACTTTTGCCACATGAAATATTAAGTTTAATGCAATAGAATAATTACAATAACAACAATAACAATAGAATAATTGACACTTACCTTTAATGAAGATCTTGTGATGATTGATGGGATGGGAGGAGGGGTGTGTGTTGAACTTATTGTTTAGAAGGGGAATCCCCATCCATTAGGACTTGAGGTAGCTTTTCCTCCTGAGTAATGTAGGTCCTGCTTGGCAATTTCTTCCAAAACAGCCTGTTTTGTCACAATTAAAAACTTGTTCAGGTTTCAATCCTTCAGCCTCTATATGCTCCTTGAATTCATGCACATATTTTTCAGCCACTTTGTGGTCTGAACTGGCAGCCTCACCATGCCTAATCACACTATGTATGCCACTACGATTCTTAAATCTTTCAAACCAACCTTTGCTGGCCTTAAATTCACTCACATCACCACTAGCTGCTGGCAATTTCTTTACCAAATCGTCATGCAACTGCCTAGCCTTTTCACAAATGATCGCTTGAGAGATGCTATCTCCTCCTATATGTTTTTCATTTATCCACACCAATAACAGTCTCTCAACATTTTCTAACACTTGTGGTCGCTGTTTTGTAATCACAGTTGCACCTTTTGCAAGAACAGCTTCCTTGATTGCTGTTTTCCTGCTCACTATAGCAGCCTGACCAGCTCCAATACACGCACTCCACTTTCATATTTTACAATTATCTCTTTCTTCATTTCAATAGTCATTAGCACCCTTGGTCTCGAAGGGTTGGCACTAGAAGCTTTCTTGGGGCCCATGGTGAATTATTTTGCAGAAACAAGCACCAAAAACAGTGATAATATGGATAATATAGAATGTACCAAATGTATCCTTAGATGCGCGCACACTGGCTGGCTTGTAAACACTGGACACGTCTCGTACGAATCATATCGCATACCGGGTTTTGTATCGGGAAGCGAGGCAAATTTTTTTCAATCAAATGCATCGGCTACCGGATTTATCGGATACCGATAGCATCGGGAACCGGGGATCCACTGTATGTAAAAAAGGTAGATCTTCTTTTTGTTTTTCTACATTTGAAAATGTGTAAAAAAAAACTTTGATCTACTTTTTTTTTTTGTTATACAGTGGACCCTTGACCAACGATGGCATCGATTAACGATAAATCCGACTAGCGATACATTTTATCGCAAAAATTTTGCCTCGACTAGCGCTAAAAAACCCGACCAACGCTATTCGTTCTGTTCAAGAGGCGTCCACTTTGGCCTGAGCGCGCCTCACTTGTCCCATGGGTGCCAGTGTTTACAAGCTAGCCAGCCACTGCGGTCGCTTCCAAACATACAATTGGAACATTTCATATTATCACAGCCTTTGTTGTGATTGCACCTGCAAAATAAGTCACCATGGGCCCCAAGAAAGCTTCTAGTGCCAACCCTACAGCAAAAAGGGTGAGAATTATTATGGAGATGAAGTAAGAGATCATTGCTAAGTATGAAAGTGGAGTGCGTGTCTCTGAGCTGGTCAGGTTGTATAGTAAACCCCACTCAACCATCACTACTATTGTGGGCAAGAAAACAGCAATCAAGGAAGCTGTTCTTGCCAAAGGTGCAACTATGTTTTCGAAACTGAGATCGCAAGTGATAGAAGATGTTGAGAGAGTCAAAACCTAGGAAGTATGATAACTGATGCACGCATGAACAAAGATCACTTACTACTCTCAGGTGACTTCAGTATAAATCTCCTGCAAGACCAGGACCCACACGTTACTGAATTCACAAACACAATGAGTAACTGCATGTTGCTACCAACAGTAACAAAACCTACAAGAGTTACAGAGACTAGTGTTTCCCTACTTGACCACATCTGGACCAACACCATATCCCCTTTAAAATCAGGCATAATTACAGATAATACCACAGACCACTACCCTACTTTCCTCATAACAACTCTTGGTAAAATACCCCAAGACACTACTAAAGTCACCTTCAGACTTCACAATGAGGCAGCCATTTAATAACTTCACAACAGCAGTAACAAACATTGACTGGCACACTGAGCTAGAAATCTATACAGATATTGACAAATGTTTTAATAATTTTCTAAAAAAGACCCAATACCTTTATAACAAGCACTGCCCTAAAAAAACTAAACAGATGACAGCTAAGAGACTGAACAGTCCCTGGCTAACACCCAGCATTCTCAAATCCATAAATACAAAAACCGATATGAAAAACAGTACAGAATGGGTCACATAACCAGAGACCAAACAAAACGTTACTCGTCAATCTTAACCAGCCTGATAAGAAGGGCAAAAAAATTGTATTATGAGAACAGATTATCCAACTTACGAGGTGATATAAAAAAGACCTGGAAGACCCTATCAGAAATTCTGGGAACAAAAAAGATATCACGACATAGCGAAATAAAATTAGCAAAATCAGATATACCCCAACTCCCACCAACAGAAACAGCAAACAGACTCAATGATTTCTTCTCCACTATAGGTCAAAACCTTGCCAATAAAATCCCAAGCTCAGATACTCCACCAAATGACTACCTCACTGGCAACTACCCGAACACACTGTTCCTAGCTCCGACTAACCCATACGAAGTCTCCCTTATTATCAACGCACTGAAAAACAAGGCAGGAGATTTAAATACCTTACCACCCTTTATATACAAAAAAGCATCACAAGTACTATCACCAATCATTGCAACACTCTTTAACAAATCCATTGAATCCTCCACCTTCCCTACAGTTCTCAAAATAGCAAGGGTCACCCTGATCCATAAAGGAGGAGACCAAACATAGTTGAATAACTATAGGCCAATATCCAATTTACACCTTCTCTCAAAAATCTTCGAAAAATTAATTCATAAACGAATCTACTCCTACCTCATCTCCCAAAACATTCTCAACCCCTGCCAATTTGGATTCAGGCCTAATAAAAATACGTACTAATGATGCTATTATACACATGCTAGAACATATATACACTGCAATAGAGAAAAAAGAAGTCCCACTGGGGATCTTCATTGACTTACGTAAAGCTTTTGATACAGTTGACCATGACTTGCTCCACATAAAATTGTCACACTATGGTATTAGAGGACACTCCCTCAACTACCTCAAGTCTTACCTCAGCAACAGAAGCCAATATGTGTACGCAAATGGGGCATGCTCTTCCGCACAACCAATTACAGTTGGTGTCCCACAGGGAAGTGTCCTTGGCCCTCTTCTCTTTCTCCTATACATAAATGACCTACCAAATGCTTCGCAATTACTCAAACCCACACTTTTTGCAGATGACACTACATACGTCTTCTCTCACCCGAGCCCAGTCACGCTAGCCAATACTGTAAACACCGAATTACAGAAAATATCTACCTGGATGAGGACTAACAAACTTACACTAAACATTGACAAAACCTACTTCATTCAGTTTGGTAACAGAGTACAGATGTACCTCTTAACATAACAATAAACAGATCACCTATCACAAAGCTAACAGAGGGAAAATTCCTAGGAATCCACCTCAATAATAGACTCAAATTTCATACACATATACAACAAATTTCTAAGAAAATCTCCAAGACTGTAGGCATACTATCGAAGATACGGTACTATGTTCCACAGTCAGCCTCCTGGCCCTTTATCACTCTCTTATTTACCCCTATCTCACATATGGAATTTGTGCATGGGGCTCAACAACAATTAACCATCTCAGACCACTAATTACCCAACAAAAGGCTGCAGTTAGAATGATAACAAATTCTCACTACAGGCAACACACTCCACCAATATTCAAAACACTCAACCTACTCACCATACAAAACATCCATACTTATTATTGCACCTATTACATACATAGAACACTTAACTCTGATATTAACCTCCCCTCAAACATCTCCTTGCCAACCTCAACAGAACACATGACCATAACACAAGGCACAGATCACTCTTTGATGTTCCTCGTGTCCATCTCACGCTATGCAAAAACTCAATGCACATAAAAGGCCCTAAAATCTGAATTCATTACCTGTAAATATAAAAGAAACACTACCTGTTTATAAATTCAAGTCTCTTCTCAAAGATCACTTACTCACTCAAAACCAAATAAATACTGAATAACTGAACCTTATAAATTGTATATCCTATATGTTACTCACAATTATATCACACAAATGTTAAACCTAGGACCCAATCTAACTTTATTATTTTTTTAAATACACTACCTAACAGAATACTCCATTCGACTGAATATACAGCAATGCAAGCAACCATATGACGTGTCTTTGTAATACTCATTTGTGCTTTATAGTTATCTGTTTACAATAATGTTTTATCACTGATTTCATCATTGCTTAGTTAATCTTAAGTTAATTTTAAGCCAGCCCGTAATGCTATGCATATAAGTGGCTTTGGCATGCTGCTCTTACCTGTATTTTTTGTACCTCTGTTTGTATGCTTAAATTACTAAATAAATAAATAAATAAATTGGTGTAGATAAACGGAAAACAGATAACAGGAGATAGCATTTCTCAAGCGATCATATGTGAAAAGGCTAGGAAGTTGCATGACGATTTAATTAAAAAAATGCCAGCAACTAGTGGTGATGGAGTGAATTTAAGGTCAGCAAAGGTTGGTTTGAGAGATTTAAGAAGCGTAGTGGCATTCATAGTGTGATAAGGCATGGTGAGGCTGCCAGTTCGGACCACAAAGCAGCTGAAAAATATGTGCATGAATTCAAGGAGTACATAGACAGTGAAGGACTGAAACCTGAACAAGTGTTTAATTGTGACAAAGCAGGCCTGTTTTGGAAGAAAATGCCAAGCAGGACCTACATTACTCAGGAGGAAAAGGCACTCCCAGGACATAAGCCTATGAAAGACAGGCTTACTCTTCTCATGTGTTCCAATGCTAGTGGTGATTGCAAAGTGAAGCCTTTATTGGTGTATCACTCTGAAACTCCCAGAGTGTTCAGGAAAAACAATGTCCTCAAGGCTAATTTGTGTGTGCTGTGGAGGGCAAGCAGTAAGGCATGGGTCACTAGGGACTTTTTCTGTGACGGGTTACACCATGCATTTGCCCCCACTGTGAAAAATTACCTAATTGAAAAGAAATTAGACCTTAAGTGCCTCCTGGTATTAGACAATGCCCCTGGTCATCCTACAGACTTGGCAGAGCAACTTTCTGGGGACATGAGCTTCATTAAGGTCAAGTTTTTGCCTCCTAATACCACTCCTCTCCTGCAGCCCATGGACCAGCAGGTCATTTCCAACTTCAAGAAACTGTACACAAAAGCTATGTTTCAAAAGTGCTTTGTAGTGACCACAGAAACTCAGCTGACTCTAAAAGAGTTTTGGAAGGATCACTTGAATATCCTCAATTGTGTAAACCTTATAGGTATGGCTTGGGAGGGAGTGACTAAGAGGACCTTGAACTCTGCTTGGAAGAAACTGTGGCCAGAATTTGTGGACAAAAGGGATTTTGAAGGATTTGAGGCTAACCCTGAGAAGCATATGCCAGTTGAGGAATCCATTGTGGCATTGGGGAAGTCCTTGGGGTTGGAGGTTAGTGAGGAGGATGTGGAAGAGTTGGTGGAGGAGGTCATTGAAGAACTAACCACTTATGAGCTGCTAGATCATCTTCAACAGCAAGAGGTCACACCTGGGGAAATTGCTTCGGAGGAGGGGATAGAGAAATTGAAGAAGTTGCCTACTTCACAGATTAAGGAAATGTGTGCAATGTGGCTTAAAGTGCAAGCCTTTTTTGATGAAAATCACCCTAACACAGCTATTGCAAGCCATGCTGGTGACTATTACATTGACAATGTTGTGAAACACTTTAGGAATGTCATAAAGGAACGGGAGGTACAAGCCACTATGGACAGATATGTTGTGCGACAGAAGTCCAGTGACTCTCAAGCTGGTCCTAGTGGCATTAAAAGAAGAAGGGAAGTAACCCCAGAAAAGGGCTTGTTACCTCAAGTCCTAATGGAAGGGGATTCCCCTTCTAAACACTTAACACCTCTCCCGTCCTCCCATCCCATCAATCATCACCAGATCTTCATTAAAGGTAAGTGTCAATTATTCTATTGTTATTGTTGTTATTGTAATTATTCTATTGCATTAAACTTAATATTTCATGTAGTAAAATTTTTTTTTTCATACTTTTGGGTGTGTTGCACGGATTAATTTAATTTCCATTATTTCTTATGAGGAAAATTGATTTGCTTTTCGATATTTTTGGTATTCGATGAGCTCTCAGGAACGGATTAATATCGAATACCAGGGGTCCACTGTATTATGAAATATTTCGTATGAACAAGTGAGGGGACCGTCGCTCAATGGTAAACAATGCCACACTGGCTGGGAAGGGAGGCCAAGGCAGCTCAGAGCCGTGAGTACGCATCCAGGACGAACGACGATTAGTGAGTCAACCGACCATTTGTGAGCCAATGTTTGGACGAAAATAATGCGTCGATTTCTGAAAAGGATGACTATCGAGCCCAACGATTATCGAGGGACCACTGTACTCATTAAACCAACAGATAACTGATCCCACTAGAAATGAAAATACCCTGGACTTGATATTCACAAACAACGAGGAACTAATCAGAGACATAACAGTTGCAAAAACTACATACAGTGGACCCCCGGTTTACGATATTATTTCATTCCAGAAGTATGTTCAGGTGCCAGTACTGAACAAATGTGTTCCCATAAGGAATATTGTGAATTAGATTAGTCCATTTCAGACCCCCAAACATACACGTACAAAAGCACTTACATAAATACACTTACATAATTGGTCGCATTGGGAGGTGATCGTAAAGCGGGGGTCCACTGTACTCTGATCACAACATTGTAGAAGTTCAGATGAGTATTAACTCAGGGTTAGGGAACTGCGTCACTAATGTTAGAGACGGGATGTCCAGTAAGTTTAATTTTAACAACTATAGAATTGACTGGGTAAAAAAATAAACCAAGAGCTATCAGACATATCCTGGGAATCGGACATGAACACTCTAAATCCTCACCAGTGCCTAGAGAAGCTGAATAGAGAAGCATACAAGGTATATATGAAGCATGTACCATTGAGGAAACCCAGAAGATCAGATGCAGAGAGAGAGTGTAGGAGATGGTACAGAAGAAGAAAATGGGTTGATAAATTAAGACACATGTGCAACTCTTGGGTATCTTTATTGAGGAAACGTTTCACCACACAGTGGCTTCATCAGTCCATACAAAGGAGAATCTTGAAGAACAGGAGGAGAATGAGGTAATCAGTCCCTCAACCTTGAGTCGATGTGGTCAATCAATCTTGAATAGAATATGGCATACGTGCGGAGAAGGAGCTTATAAACCGTAGGCAGAAGAGGTGCAGCAGTCATAGGTGGTGTCACATTTGTTCAATGTGGAAGTAGGTCGCGCCCAAGAATTAGGCAAGCGAAGAAATCCCAAGTATTAAGATCCCAAGAAGTTGCAGTGTCTGACAGGTTTGTAGATGAATGGTTCATAGAACCGACATGTTGATAATGGACTGATGAAGCCACTGGGCGGCAAAACGTTTCCTCAATAAAGATACCCAAGAGTTGCACATGTGTCTAATTTATACACTTGTCGGTTCTCTGAACCATTCATCAAGAAAATAGGCTACTGAATTGGTTAAAAACACAAATATTCTTCAGCAGAGGAAAGATAGACTTAGATGAGAGATCATTGAACTAGAGCAAAAACTTAGGATGTCATACTTAACAGAAGAAGTACAAAGGGCCATACAGAATATTGCAAGAAACCCAAAATATTTCTATTTGTATGCAAAATCCAAGTTAAGAACTACCTATAGAATTGGCCCACTACTGAGAGGAGACCTGTATACTGACGATGAACA
This sequence comes from Cherax quadricarinatus, assembly GCF_026875155.1. Classification (NCBI taxonomy): domain Eukaryota; kingdom Metazoa; phylum Arthropoda; class Malacostraca; order Decapoda; family Parastacidae; genus Cherax; species Cherax quadricarinatus. Next base: position 23,840,221 of record NC_069423.1, on the reverse strand, counting down.
GGAAATGAGTTCAGCAACCCACTATATGAAAGCAAGGTAGAAAGTGCAGAAATATTTTTCACTCCAGAAGAAGGCTGTACAGAACAACTAACTGACACTAGTACAAATCCCATAGATTTTGAAAAAGAAATGGACAACGTGCCCACTCACTCAGCACCTGGACCAGATTCATGGAATGCTCTATTTATAAAGAAGTGTAAAGTACCATTAGCAAGAGCACTCGGTATTCTTTGGAGAAAGAGCCTAGATCTAGGTGAAATACCAGAGGCCTTAATGAGTGCAGACATTGCTCCTTTGCATAAGGGAGGTAGTAGAGCACTAGCTAAAAATTACAGACCAGTAGCCCAAACTTCTCACATCATAAAAATATTTGAAAGAGTGATGAGACAGCAGATTACAAATTTCAAGGACCAACATGACCAGCATAATCCAAACCAGCATGATTTTAGAGCAGGATGATCATGCCTGTCACAGTTGCTGAACCATTATGACAGAATTACGGAGGCATTGGAAAATGACCAAAACGCAGATGTAATTTACACAGATTTTGCTAAGGCGTTTGACAAATGCAATCATGGAGTGATAGCACATAAAATGAAGGCCATTGACATTACGGGGAAGGTAGGCAGATGGATTTTCGGGTTCCTAACACAACCAACACAAAAGGTAGTAGTGAATAGGGCAAGATCCAGCATCAGCGAGGTCAACAGCTCAGTGCCCCAAGGCACTGTCCTGGCACCTCTGCTGTTTCTCATCCTTATAGCAGACATAGATAAAAACACCCGGCACACTTTTGTATCATCGTTTGCAGATGACACTAAAATAAGAATGAAAGTCACTACGGTAGAGGACACTGAAAAAGTACAGGAAGACATAAACAGGGTTTTCCAGTGGACAGTGGAGAACAACATGATGTTCAATGGTGATAAGTTCCAGCTGCTTAGGTATGGAAAGAATGAAGAACTCAAAAGGAACACTATATAAAGAACTCAAGAGGGTCACCAAATGGAATGTAAGGAACTCATAAAAGACCTGGGAATAATTATGTCAGCTGACCTTTCTTTTAACCCTTTCAGGGTCCGTCCCGTAGATCAACGGCTTTACGTTCAGGGTCCAAACCGTAGATCTACGTCATGAGCTCAGCTCACTCTGATAAACTGTGAGTGGGAAATTT
>NC_069423.1:23698186-23838547 GCF_026875155.1 Cherax quadricarinatus | reverse complement strand
AAAAAACACAGTCAACCACATCTCATCATTAAAAATCAAGGTTGGCCCATATGCGAAAATAAGTTTTCTCTTGCGATGAGGAACAACCGACCGTGAGTCACGAGTGCCCACACCAGAGGTAGAAGGTTGAGGATCGTCAGGGTTTTCTGCACTATTATCGATATCCTGGTCATTCTTTTCGGTCACTAACTGATCAAAGCCGTAGAATTCGTCTTCATTTCCACTTCCATCAGTGTCAGAACTATCAGATAGGAAGAGGAGAGTCCCAATTTTCCGGGGAGTGAGAGCTGACTTGCGACGAGGCATGGTGAACAAGGATAACTGAGCCGGCGTTCCCACAATGCTATGCGGGCGCCTAGATTTTTTGTTTATGGCGCACACCCACCACGCAGACCCGTTCTCTCACATGTAGGCCTATGAGCATTTTCGCGCTAAATTTGATGGCGCTAGAATTTTGGCGTAGATCTATGGTTTGGACACTCAACGTAAAGCCGTTGATCTATGGGACGGACCCTGAAAGAGTTAATTAAAAAAAAATGGTTGGAGTTTTTTTTTCTCATTATGCACTGCATGCTCCAGGATTTTTTTTTTACATGGTGCACACTGACCACACAGACCCATTCTCTCACATGTGGGCCTACCAGCTTTCTCCTGCTTGATTTGAAGCCGCTAGAATTTATGAGTGTATATACGTCAAACACGGTACCTCGTAAGACGTATATGTATATACGACCGCGACAGTCAAAGGGTTAATAAGAGAAGCTTTCATTTTTCCTTTTAGGTCAACCTGCCTGGATGGAATACAGCCAGTTTGTTGAAAAAAAAAAATATTAAGGCTCCTTTCATATTCTCACTCCATAAATTTTTTACGATAAACAAGCTACAGTGGACCCTCGGTTTTCATGTTTAATTCGTTCCAGAGCCATCGGCCAAAACTAAAATCAGCCAAATCTGAAACCATTTTCCCCTTAAGAAACAATGTAAATGGAATTAATCTGTTCCAGACACCCAGAAGTATCAACAAAAAAATTTTTTTTTACCATTTTTTTTTTTTTTTATCAAGTCGGCCATCTCCCACTGAGGCAGGGTGACCCAAAAAGAAAATATTTTCATCATCACTCAACACTTTCACCTCACTTACACATAATCACTGTTTTTGCAGAGGTGCTCAGAACACAACAGTTTAGAAGCATATATATGAATGAATAAAGATACAAGACATATCCCTCCAAACTGCTAATATCCCGAACCCCTCCTTTAGATTGCAGGCATTGTACTTCCCATTTCCAGGACTCAAGTCCGGTTATATAAAAATAACTGGTTTCCCTGAATCCCTTCACTAAATATTACCCTGCTCACACTCCAACAGATCGTCAGGTCCCAAATACCCCTTCCCCCCAACCTTTTCGAGGACGACCCCTACCCTGCCTTCCTTCCCCTACAAATTTATACGCTCTCCATGTCATTCTACTTTGATCCATTCTCTCTAAATGACCAAACCACCTCAACAACCCCTCTTCAGCTCTCTGACTAATACTTTTATTAACTCCACACTCTGAATTTTCTGCACAATATTTACACCACACATTGCCCTCAGACAGGACATCTCCACTGCCTCCAACCGCCTCCTTGCTGCTGCATTCACAACCCAAGCTTCACACCCGTATAAGAGTGTTGGTACTACTATACTTTCATACATTCCCTTCTTTGCCTCCATAGACAATATTTTTTGTCTCCACATATACCTCAACGCACCACTCACCTTCTATTCCTCATCAATTCAAATGATTAACCTCATCCTTCATAAATCCATCCGCCGACACGTCAACTCCAAAGTATGTATCTGAAAACATTCACTTCTTCCATACTCCTCCTCCCCAATTTGATATCCAATTTTTCTTTATCTAAATCATTTGATACCCTCATCACCTTACTTTTCTATGTTCACTTTCAACTTTCTACTTTACACAAACTCCCAAACTCATCCACTAACCCTTTGCAATTTTTCTTTAGAATCTCCCAAAAAGCACAATATCTCCCGCAAAAAGCAGCTGTGTCAATTCCCATTTTGTATTTAATTTTCCCCCTAATTTAATCCCCCCCTCTCCCGAAAACCCTAGCATTTACTTCTTTTACAACCCCATCTATAAATATATTAAACAACCATGGTGATGTTACACATCCCTGTCTAAGACCTACTTTTACTGGGAAGTAGTCTCCCTCTCTTCTACACACCCTAACCTGAGCCACACTATCTCATAAAAACTCTTTACAGCATTTAGTAACTTACCACCTATTCCATATACAGTGGACCCCGGCATAGCGACTTTAATCCGTGCAAGAGGGCTGGTTGTTATGTGAAATGTTCGGTATGCGAATGAATTTTCCCCATAAGAAATAATGGAAATCAAATTAATCCGTGCAAGACACCCAAAAAGTATGAAAAAAAAAAATTTTTTACCACATAAAATGTTAATTTTTTACACACAAACTAAAAAAGGGGCTGCCAATACAGACACTTATTTTATTGAAGATTTTGATGATTGGGGGGATGGAGGAGGGGAGAGAGAGTGTTAGTGTTTAAAGGGGAACCCCTTCCAAAGATTGAGGTGTCGAGTCCTTTTTCGGGGGTTACTTCCCTTCTCTTTTAATCCCACTAGGCCAGCTTCAAAGTCACGGGGATTTCCCTTTCGCCAACAATCTGCCCAAAGGGGCCTTTCCTCCTTTCCTTTATATTCCCCTAAAGTTTTTTCACAACATTGCAGTGTACAGGTTGCCACCGGCTTGCAATGCTGTGTGGGGGTGATTTTAAAATCCATGAAGGTTTGCACTTCAACCCCTTTTCACAATTTCCTAATTTTTGTAGTGGGGAAACTTTTTCAATTTCTCTCTCCCTCCTTGAACCATTTTCCTCGGTCGGGCTTTTGCGTTAAAATTTAAAACTATCATCATCAGTGTTTAGTTCTTTTTTTCCTTTCCTCCACCAACTCTTCCACATCATCCCCCACTAACTCCAACCCTAAGGACTTTCCCAATGCCACAAAGGTTCTCAACTGGCATAATCTCTCAGGGTTAGCCGAAAACCTTTTAAAAAACCCTTTTGTCACACTTCGGGGCCCCAGTTTTTCCAAGCAGAGTTCAAGGGCTTCTTAGTCCCTCCCCCCAAGCCTTTCCTATAAGGTTTTAAAACCCAAATTTAGGATTTAAAATGATCTCCCAAAAATCTTTAGAGTAGTTGAGTTTCTGAGGCACTACAAGACCTTTCAAACAGAGCTTTTTTGTACAGTTTTTTGAAGTTTGCAATAACCTGCTGGTCCATGGGGCTGCAGGAGAGGAGTGGTATTAGGAGGTAAAAACTTCACCTTAATGAATTCATGTCCCCATAAAGTCGCTCTGCCACGTCTGTAGGATGACCGGGGGCTTTGGGTCTAACACCAGGAGGCACTTAAGTTCTAATTTCTTTCAGTTAGGTAATCTTTCACTTTGGGGGGCAAATGCATGGTGTAACCGTCATAGAAAAAGTCCCTAGTGACCCTTTGCCTTACTGTTTGCCCTCCACAGCACACAACAAATTCTCCTTGAGGACATTCTTTTGCCTGAAGGTCTGGGAGTTTCAGAGTGATACACTAATAAAGGCTTCACTTTGCAATCACCATAGCATTGGAACACATCAACAAAGTAAGCCTGTCTTTCATAGGCTTATGTCCTGGGAGTGCCTTTTCCTCCTGAGTAATGTAGGTCCTGCTTGGCATTTTCTTCCAGAACAGGCCTTTTTCATCACAATTAAACACTTGTTCGGGTTTCAGTCCTTCACTTTCTATGTACTCCTTGAATTCCTGCACATATTTTTCAGCGCTTTGTGGTCCGAACTGGCAGCCTCACCATGCCTTATCACACTATGAAATGCCACTACGTTTTCTTAATCTCTAAAACCAACCTTTGCTGGCCTTAATCACTCACATCATCACTTAGTTGCGGGCATTTTTTTTAATTAAATCCTCATGCAACTTTTCCTAGCCTTTTCGCTTATATCGCTTTAGAGACGCTATCTCCTGCTAGCTCTTTTTCATTTATCCACACCAATAAGAGTTCTCTCAACATTTCCATCACTTGCGATCTCTGTTTCGAAAACACAGTTAAACCTTTGGCAAGAACAGCTTCCTTGATTGCCTTTTTTGTTGCCCACAATAGTAGAGATGGTTGATTTGGGTTTCTTGTACAACCTGACCAGGTCGGCGAACGCACTCCACTTTCATACTTACAATGATCTCTTTCTTCATTCTATTGGAAATCTCACCCTTATTGCTGTAGGGGTTTGGAAATAGAAGCTTTCTTGGGGCCCATGGGCACTTATTTTCCAGATAAAGCACCGAAAACACTGTAATAATACAAAAAATTCCGATTGTATGCTTGGATGTTACCGCGGAGGCTGGCTGGTAAACAATGCCACCGGCGGAACATATGAGGCTGGCTCAGGCCGCACATTGGACGTGTCTCGGACGAAGGGCGGTGAGCGGGTTTTTGGGCGGTATGCGAGGCAAAATTTTTGCGATCAAAGCGAGCGGTATGCGGATTGTACGGTATGCGATGCGTACAGTATGCAGGGGTCCACTGTACAATGGTCCCTCGTTGTTCGTAATTAATCCGTTCCTGGAGCCGTTACTATAAACGAAATTTATGATTTACGAATCAATTTTCCCCATAAGAAATAATGTAAATACAATTAATCCACTCCTGACACCCTGTTACGTTGGTTTGTCCCTTATTACTTTGATAGTAAGGTTCTCACTACATGTTCTAGTGTGGGGTAGCTTTTACTTAATGGTCTTATTTGTCTAGGGGTAATACTTACATCATGGCTGATCATCCTGAGTGTCTCTGATACCCTTTCACCAGCCCTCTTCACAGGTTATGTAAACTACTACTATAAAAATATAACTGTATTCTCAATAGATATGTACAGAATATACAATTACAGCCTCACATTTTCAAAACAACGATCTACACACTGCATAGCTGTTCTCCCACATGGTGTATCTCAACAACTTTTGTCCTCTCTTCTTGACATAACTCTGGGCTAACCAGTGTTTTTGACACACTTTAGTCACCCTGGTATGGTGGTCACAACTTAAATTATAAAAACTCACCCCTGGAGCACACATAATGCCCAAAAGATAGAAGAAGGACCCAGAGATCCTGCCAGGTTGAAGGCCACCACAGAGAGAGAGAGTCAGTCAGAGGGAGAGAGAGAGAGAGCCTGGCTAACTCCTCCCACCAAAACAAAAGACTGTTGCCAAGCACAATTCTCCAGTTACCACAATTCTACCACCTCTTAACTTTACTTTTACAAAAAGAAATACAACTTTATAAACTACTTATTTAAATTGTGTGTGTTTATGTGTCTATAGTATAACCTATTATATTGAGAAAAATAGGTTTGACCCAGCTGCCTCTCTAGTCATAAGGTTGATCAGTCCTTCTGACATTTAGAGCAAAGTCCCCATCAATTCAATATAATTAGGTATTCCAGAGTAACTGTTACTTATAAATACATGTTGGGTCCTATAGCCCCATAACACCCCCACCTCCAGACGAAGTCTCACAAAAGCTAGCCGTGTCCCTCAGGATACGGCTAGTAAAAAGTATATTGCTTAAGTCTGAAGGCGGTAAACAAGACTACTAGAAAATGCTCATTTTCCCAGCACCATAACTACTCTTCACTTTACTGTTATTTACAAGAGATTGCAGAATTTTTTAGAAAAGCATTTTAACCATACCCATATACTCAAGGGTGTAACTATCTACAATTTTAGTGACTTTTAAACAATACACATTACAATGCAAAAATTTGCACACAATGCCCACTGGAAAGCCCGCACCAACAGGCCTGTGCCTCTGCTACGGTAATCCAGCAAGCAACTGGTAATCCAGGGTGGCAACTTCCTGATCAGGAGACGAGAGTAGAGCCAAACCCAGAGCAGTCAGGTGTACACCAGCAGGAAACTTCACAAAACATGTCAAGGTGTCTCTCACTTGGTGGCCGAACCAAACAGTGAGACTTCCAGTCAACACTCACGATCCTTAACATGGTCAGGCACTCAAGCCATCTTCCGAGGTCCACTCCACACAGATCCTCCAAACTTATGAAGAGGAGGCTGTCATAGAACATGGAGGGGTCCAGGGGACCACAAAGGCAAACCGTCGGGCCGTTTTGTATATAGAGCACACCAAGACACACACATCACATACCTTCTGAACGTCTCATGTTACCGAAGGTTGTCAACCACTGCCTCAACTCACATTTAAGTACACCCTGACCCTCGTCACACTTTTGGCTCTGACTCGACTCCTTCACAGTCAGATGGCTGGTAGAGAGTACTCAGGCTCGCTGAGAGTTCACCACTGCAAAAACAACAAGGTCAGCACATGACAAACACTATGTACAAAGTACGCACCATGCATCTACATGAAACATCTAGAGAGAGCATCAGCAACCACATTCTCTGAGCCTTTTATATATTTAACTTTCAAATTAAAAGGCTGTAGGAACAAAGCCCATTTTAAGAGTCTGATTTTAGTCACTATACACAGGAACAGGATGAAGAGATCCTGAGACATGTACAAATGCTGAATAGCCAGCCCCAAAATGAAAATTTCTTTCCTGTGGTAAAATGTTGACATTTAAACTTAGAAGGTTGTTCATAGACAATAACAGTTCTGCAACCTCTCGCAGTGCAACAACAAACACCAAAGACTTCTCTTTGCACCCAGGTTGGATACATCAAGTTTACACAAACACCATCACGTTCCATCTCACACACAAATTTTAAGCACACAATGAACACAATTTGCATTACACACATTAAAATGGTACTGGAACACAGGCCATGGAAATCACATCTTCCATGTTTTAGCTTATTTAAAATGTTTGCATCTTTTAGTGCATAAGTATCAATCTTTCTAATTCTGTAAACCTTAGTTGTTAAACGTACTCTGTGGTAGTCAGTGTTTATGCCCAGGGTGCCATCTAATTTGGGAACCATGAAGCATGGAATGCCCACTGACTCTCACTAAGCACTACAAACTGGTGTTGGAAGAATTTCACTTCTTCCTCCATCTCCAATTTTTCATACAGATTTTTCCCACACAAAAATTGTTGAATTGGCTCAGTTTCCTTAACAATTTCCTCATGGAGTTTCAATTTTTCCCCATTACTGACATCCCATACTTTTATATACGTAGTTCCAAGGTGGCTGAGCCAACTCTCCAACACTTTTTTCTCATTAAACCCAAGCATGCATTTCCCAAAATCTTTTACACACAGTATTTCTTAAATACGCTTTTGGTATTTCATACAGATTGTTTTGCAGCCCTTTACATCCATTAAAACATTGGTCTCTCTGAATTTTTGACACAACTTCAAACCCTTTGACCGGTTACTGTGTACATTATACTCATTCTTTTCTGCTCAGGGTATGGGTTTTATATCAACCCCTGGGAACTTCCCCCACAACATGTTCAGCTCACAGCAACTTGCCATTCAGATTTCACTTGAATTGGCTCCAGTATCAGCACTTCCTCTCCAGCCTCCAGAGTATCATGGTCCATATTATGTCCCACATCATCATCCCTGGTCTGGTTGATGGGCACGTTCACTGGTACCATCCACCTCATACGAGTCAAACAGTATCTGAAACTGAGAAAAAGCTCCGAGGGGGGAGCATCACCATCCTCCCCAAGCCAATAGCTCAGAAATTCCAGAGTGCTTCCCCACTCAGCAAATACAAAGAAAGGGATCCTCTCATCCCAGTTGTTAGTATTGTCTATACCATAGGCTTGCATCATTGTCTTGAGGGCTTGATGTAATTTCTCTATTTCCCCTTGAGATGGAGGGTGATAGGCCATTGCAAAGTTAGGCTCTACTTTTAATTCCTTCAAAACATTTCTAAAAGACTTTGAGGTAAAGTTAGGCCCCTGGTCTTTTTGCACTGCTTGTGGAAAACCAACATGAAAAAAGAACTTCATCAAAGCCCTTAAGACTACATGAGCTGTTATCTTATGCAGAGGGACTGCTTCCAGGTACCTGGTAGTGGAGCAAATATTTGTGAGTAAATAATCATTTCCCATTCTGGTCCTTGGGAGTGGCCAACGACATCCACTACCAGCTTGCTGAAGGGTTCACCTGGTGCTGAAATCGGCTGAAGGGGAACAGGTTTAATACTTCGACTAGGTTTCCCTATAATTTGAAAGGCATGAGGTCTCAATATGCTCTCTGACAGTCTCCCACAGCTGAGACCAGAAGAAATGCCTGGAAAACCTTGGACATCACCACCTGGGGACAAAGCCCTTGTTCTCCTTCCATCGATACTGCAAACAGAGGTGAATTCTTTATAAGAGTTTCCTCCCTGAAATGAAAACACTTATTTAACTGTAAAATCTCTTCCTCAGCAACAGCGACATTTTCCTGCACAGAAATTAATTGCACCCTAGCAGGTGCAGCCTCTCTCACACAATTTAAACTGATCCATTCTCCAATCATGCTCAGCTCTGGCTGGAACATCCTTTTCTTCAGTTGACTGCAGTTCAACATCAGAAAGCAGGTTACCAAACTTAAGCCCTCACCATCCTCATGAGAAATATCATGAAGACTGTTGGTAGCATGATCATGAGCCATACTTCTCATGGTGGAACCACAGGGAGAAGGTCTGGCAGGGTTTTCCTAGCCATTTCCTCCCAACATTTCGGACTTGGTTTCCCCCAAACTAGTTGTTCCTCACTGTCTAACAGGCCCATAACATTATTCCCTAATAAGAGGTCGACCCCTTCGAAGGGAATTTCATCGGAGATACCTACAGGGAGATAGCCAACTTGGTATGCAGATTCTACCCTAATTTGTGTACAGGTGTCCTTATGGTTGAACCCGTAATACCCTTCAACAATATATCTACCCAGTATAGGTATCCTTAGACACTGGTAGCACTCCAGCACGTAGCAAAGAGTAGGTGCTACATCCATCTCTCAAGGACAATATGTTCTCAACTCTGCCTACATTCTTTTGCAAACCAACTGTGGACCTACTAGAAAATATACACATCCTGGGTCTAGATCCAAGGTTCCTCCTCACCTTGCCTTGAAGACCTAAGCAGGCAACTGGATGTATCTCTGCAGTTAGAGTCCTCTGGGGTGGTTCCTCCCTTTCCTGATCTCGCCGCCTTGACCAGCAAAACTTTTGTGTGTGTCCAGTTTTGTTACAGTAATAACAGATAAAACTCTTAAAGGTATTTTTACCATTTGGTGTAGGACTGGTACTGTTTACTCGAGGATCTGAAACATCTGATTGTCTAAGTAAACTTTGAACTCCAGCTGACTTACCTTTTCCTTCTATTTTAGAGGGCACCTCAGCCTTCATTTGTCCCTGAAAATTCTTGTCCCACTTACCTTTATGACCATAGGACTTGGAATAAGGTTTAGAATGAGTGGGGAAATTTTCAGGAGCATGACTGTTTTTACTTACCAATTCCCTGCGAGCCAAGAATCGGTCACCTAGATCCAGTGCTTCTGAAAGATTATCTGGGTTTTTGTCCTCCAAATATTCTCTGAGGTCAACAGGGATTGTATTGTACAATTCCTCATGAACCATTAGATCTACTAATTTGTTATAGTCTTTATTAACTCCTTTAGAACAACCCATTTCTAAAAAGGAACAGTTTTCTCATTCCCCAAACTCAGTTAAGGTCTGCCCATCCTGAAATTTTTGATTCCTGAACTTTTGTCTATATTTCTCAGGTATCATTTGGTATGCAAGCAATACTTCCTCTTTAATCTTATCATAATCAGAAAAAATCTGCCCCTCCAGAGTCTCTACTCTTTGGAATCCTTTACCTACAAGTTGTGTGCGAACTAGGGTAGCCCACTTCTGTTTGGGCCATCCTTGCTCCAAAGCAGTCTTCTCAAAAAAAGAAAAATACCTATCTGGGTCACTCTCTGTAAACTTAGGGACAAAATTTGCAGCTTTAGTTATGTTAAAGTACTGCTCAGGCTCTTGTTCTGAACCTCCTAACCTTTGACGTTCTTTCTCCTTAGCTTCATTAATTTCATTTCACCTCTAGTACAGCTAATTTCAGTCTCATTCTCTCCATTTCCATATCACCTGGAGTAGGTGATTCCTCATCTTCACTATTAACAGGCATGTTTACTGATGAATTATTACCTTCTTCCCTGAAGCCTAAAAAATCTGAAGACTCTCTTCTGACATAGTTTTATCTTTAAACACTTGCTTCCCTCTTACAGTATCAGTGGACAAAGTTTTCCCACAGGCACATAAAATAACACAAATTGAATGTAAACTATGCACATAGCACTTACCATAACCACAACAAAAATGTGTTACTCCCTTTCCCCCCACCTTAGGAGAAAAACAACCTGTAAACTAATATATGAAAATAACACTTCCACTGACACCACCTTGGTAAATCTTCTACCAGAAACATGCAACTGTTATTACCCCATACCAGCACATATAGTTCAAAGAATGTTTTGAGTTATTTTAGCAGTCAAATAACTCTCCCGGTCAAGCTCCCATGTTACGTTGGTTTGTCCCTTATTACTTTGATAGTAAGGTTCTCACTACATGTTCTAGTGTGGGGTAGCTTTTACTTAATGGTCTTATTTGTCTAGGGGTAATACTTACATCATGGCTGATCATCCTGAGTGTCTCTGATACCCTTTCACCAGCCCTCTTCACAGGTTATGTAAACTACTACTATAAAAATATAACTGTATTCTCAATAGATATGTACAGAATATACAATTACAGCCTCACATTTTCAAAACAACGATCTACACACTGCATAGCTGTTCTCCCACATGGTGTATCTCAACAACTTTTGTCCTCTCTTCTTCACATAACTCTGGGCTAACCAGTGTTTTGACACACTTTAGTCACCCTGGGTATGGTGGTCACAACTTAAATTATAAAAACTCACCCCTGGAGCACACATAATGCCCCAAAAGATAGAAGAAGGACCCAGAGATCCTGCCAGGTTGAAGGCCAGCCACAGAGAGAGAGAGTCAGTCAGAGGGAGAGAGAGAGAGAGCCTGGCTAACTCCTCCCACCAAAACAAAAGACTGTTGCCAAGCACAATTCTCCAGTTACCACAATTCTACCACCTCTTAACTTTACTTTTACAAAAAGAAATACAACTTTATAAACTACTTATTTAAATTGTGTGTTTATGTGTCTATAGTATAACCTATTATATTGAGAAAAATAGGTTTGACCCAGCTGCCTCTCAGTCATAAGGTTGATCAGTCCTTCTGACATTTAGAGCAAAGTCCCCATCAATTCAATATAATTAGGTATTCCAGAGTAACTGTTACTTATAAATACATGTTGGGTCCTATAGCCCCATAACACACCCAGAAGTATTAAAACAAACATTTTTTTAACGTGAAATATGCATGTAGTACATAAACAATACAATGGGAAATGATGAATGAAACATTAACAGCATAACACTTACCTTTATTGGAGATTCTTCTTAGTGTATGGGAGACTGGAGGAGGAGAGAGAGTGGATTGTTTATAGTTTGGAAGGGGAATCCCCTTCCATCAACACCTCAGGTACCATTTGCTTTTCTGGGGTTGCTTCTCTTCTCTGTTTCTTAATGCCACTAGGACCACCTTGAGAGTCACTGGAGTCCTGTCTCACAAAATAACTGTGGAGAGAGCTCTGTTTCTGGCGTCTCTTTAACACTTCCCTAAAATGACCCAAGACTTTGTCACTGTACATGTTGCCAACCTGGCTTGCAACAACCTTGTTAGGGTGATGTTTCTCCTCCAGGTGCATATATGCTTACTATAACCCACTTTTCACATCCAACCTTTATTTTATTCCACATAATCCTTGAATTAATACATTTACAGTCCCTCTTCTCCTGCCATAACTTATCCTTCAACATTATTGCTACTCCTTCTTTAGCTCTATTTGAAACCCCTGACCTAATCCCATTTATTCCTCTCCACTGAAACTCTCCCACCCCCTTCAGCTTTGTTTCACTTAAAGCCAGGACATCCAGCTTCTTCTCATTCATTACATCCACAATCATCTCTTTCTTATCATTTGCACAACATCCACACACATTCAGACTTCCCACTTTGACAATTTTCTTCTTATTCTTTTCAGTAATTATTACAGGAAAAGGGGTTACTAGCCCATTGTTCCCGGCATTTTAGTTGACTTCTACAACACGCATGGCTTACGGAGGAAAGATTCTTATTCCACTTCCCCATGGATATAAAAGGAAAGGTAATAAGACCAAGAACTATTAAGGTAAAATCAAAGAAAACTCAGATGAGTGTGTATAAATAAACATGTACATGTATGTGTAGTGTGACCTAAGTGTAAGTAAAAGTAGAAAGATGTACCTGTAATCTTGCATATTTATGAGACAGACAAAACACACCAGTAATCCTACCATCATGTGAAACAATTACAGGCTTTCGTTTCACAATCGCTTGGCAGGACGGTAGTACCCCCCTGGGTGGTTGCTGTCTATCAACCTACTACCTATAAAGATAGTTACATGCACAAAAGAATGAACATTACACATAACACTAACCTTTATTGAAGGCTGTTGTTACTGGAAGGAAGACAGGGAGGAGAGGAGAGGGAAGATAGGTTATTGTTTGGAAGGGGACTCCCCTTCCATAAGGACTCTAGGTACCAAGTCCTTATCCGGGGTCACTTCTTTCCTTTGTTCTTTAATGCCACTAGGACCAGCTTGAGAGTCACTGGACCCCTGTCGCACAAAATATCTGCCCAGATAGGTCTGTTTCTGGCGCCTCTAAGATTTGCCTAATATCGGACATGGCACTGACATTGTAAGAGTCACCAGCACGAATTGCAACAACTTTCTCAGGGTGATTTCCTCCACATTGCATAAATCTCGTTAATCTTTGAAGAAGGCACCTTCTTCCATCTCTCTTCCTCCTCCTCTGAAGCAATTTCCTCAACTGTGGTCTGTTGCTGTTGCAGATGAAGCTCTTGCAGCTCATCAGTGGTTAGCTCTTCATTGTGGTCCTTCACCAACTCTTCCACATCCTGGCCACTCACATCCAACCCCATGGAATTACCCAGTGCCACAATTGATTGTACAACAGGTGTAGGGTTGACAGGGTCAGCCTCAAACCCTTCAAAATCCTTCTTTTGGACACAATCTGGCCACAGCTTTCCCCAAGCAGAATTCATCATCCTGGAAGTCACTCCCTGCCAAGCCTTATCTATAAGGCCTGTGCAGTGAAAGATATTGAAGTGATTCTTCCAGAACTCTCTTAGGGCCAATTCAGAGTCTGAGGTTATGTCAAAACACCTTCGAAACATTGCTTTGGTGTACAGTTTTTTTAATCTGCTGGTCCATGGGCTGAAGGAGTGGTGTTAGGAGGCAAGAACTTCACTGCTGTAAGTCTGGAGGACGAGCAGGAGCATTGTCCATTAACAGGAGGCACTGGAGTGGCAATTTATTATTTAAGAGGTATTTCTTCACACTCGGGCCAAACGCTTCATTAAACCATTCCAGGAAAATTTCCCTAGTGACCCATGCCCTACTGTTAGCCTTCCACATCACACACAATTTACTCTTGACAAAACTTTTTCTTGAACACACTGGGATTTTCAGAGTGATACACCAGTGAAGGCTTCACTTTGAAATCCCCACTAGCATTACCACACAACAAGAGAGTTAGCCTGTCTTTCATAGGCTTGTGTCCTGGGAGTTGCCTTTTCCTCCTGTATAATATAGGTCCTTATTGGCATTTTCTTCCTAAACAGGCCTGTTTTATCACAACTGAACACTTGTTGGGGTTGGAATTTTACAGCCTCTACATAACATTTGAATTCCCGCATGAATTTTTCAGCCGCTTGTTTGTCTGAACTGGCACCCTCACTGTGCCTTACAACACTGTGTATGCCACTTTGCTTCTTGAATTTTTCAAACCAGCCTTTGCTGGCCTTAAATTCACCTACATCAGCAGTTGTTTTAGGCAGTTTCTTAATGAGGTTGTCATGCAACTGCTTTGCCTTTTCACAAATAATAGACTGCACAACACTATCTCCTGCTAACTCTTTCTCTCTGATCCACACCAACAACAATTTCTTCACTTCTTCAATTGTTTGGGATCTCTGTTTGGTTATCACATTCACCCCTTTTTCAACATCAGCTTCCATAATTTCTTTTCCCTTTGCCACAATGGAGCTGATTGTTGATGGCGACTTCCCATACATCCTGCTGACTTCAGCAATGCATATGCCACTATCATAATTTCTTAGGATTTCTTTTTTCAGTTCTACAGTGTTCCTCACTTTCTTTACCAAAGCACTGGCACTAAGAGCTTTCTTTGGGGCCATGGTCGCTTATTTAGCAGTCACATACAATAAATAAGTGTCTTATGACCTGGCTGGCAGGATATGTTCACTTACCGAGAAACACTACACTGGCTGAGAATGGTGTGGGAGGCAGCTTTGTCTGTATGCTTGGGACTGGACAGGTTCCATATGATCGACGAAAATGGAGGTAATCAACGAAAACAGAACCAAAAAATTGACGAAAAAAGTCGGCCAAAACCAAAATTGGCGATAACGGAGATCGATGAAAACAGAGGGTCCACTGCATATCATTTTAACATTAATAAAGTTACAAAATTACAGTTGGTTGATAAGACCCTGATGCACCACGAGGCCTGGTCTCAGACCAGGCCACAACCCCCAAAACCCTCTCCAGGTATACTCCAAGTATTAGACAAGTCCTGTTTTATAGGGTAACAAATCTTATTGTGGGGTACGAAATCTTGTTTTATTATGGGGTAACAAGTGCACTGGTAACAATGCGGTTGTATTAACACTGTATTATAGATGTTAAAAATGATGTTCTAACCTTTGTGTATGGCTTCATCAGTCAGTGACCTTGACATGAATTGAATTTTAACCAAAATTAATATATTTTTTTCCTAAGGCAGTGGTTCCCAAACTTATGTAGATCATGTACTTCTTAGCATTTTATATTATCAACTTCATACCCCTTCATACACAAGGAAAAAATAACTTTTTACAAATACGGTAGGATAAAGACAAAGAATAATATACTCCTAAATTTTAACAAAAATGTAAGCAGAGCACTGAAATACTATTTTATTAAACACTGTTATCTCAATATTTCAGATGTTCACGTCTCTCCATACAATGCTAAATATAAGTAAGTTAAAAAAGATTGCTGATGACAATAACATAACAAACTATAGTACCTCTTACATACCTCCTGAAAATACCTTTGCATATCCCTGGGAAAACGTTTAATCCATTTTAGGAACCCTTGGCCCTGTGCTATTTGTCAGTTCAATACTTGAAAAAAATTTTGGCAATAAAGTTTTAATATATTTATTGAAATACTTAACATGACAAGAGCTTCCATATCTAACATCACAAGAGCTAATACATCAAGTATTTAAATTAAGGCAAGTTGCATCATTACAGTAAAAAATAACTTAAGTGATCCAAAAATATGTACACTACTATTTTATTACTTCAGTTTCAAACTGACCTTGGTATAATTGTCAGCTGTCATGTGCAGTCATATCTGCACATTATATCAGGGATGATAATCTTCACCAACCATGGGCCTAGACCCTTTGTGGAAGTTTACCAGGAATGTTTCTTTGCCATTTCATAGCACATCATTTTGAGATTTTTATAAACTTCCACCAGTGCATTGTCTTGATAACCAAAATTATTGATTGCAAGAATTATTGATTGCAAGGTCACAACTGAAGTTCACTTTTCAAAATAAACACTGGCAAAATTTTGCTTCAGTGATGTCACCATATTTGAATCATCAAGCCAAAGGGAGTTCTTTACTGTCCTTTACCAAAATTACTAGTGCAAACACATTCAAAACAAGAGTAAAAATATTTGACTGAATGACCTCTGAGTTTGTGCTTTAAGTAGGAATTCAGATATCATCCATGGAAGAGGAGATAAAAAAAAAGCTCTAGTCCCACATCAAAAGCCCTTCAACTATTAAAAATATTCTAACCATTAAACCTTCATCTGACTGGTTAAATGCACATAATTTTATTGAAAGAATAAATGAATAAAGTGCACTTAACCAGTTGATAAAGTTTATTGCTTCAAATATTTTTAATATTATCAAAACTAAGTGCTCACTTACAGTTGGTGAAGGACTTGATCTGTGGAACTAGAACTGCTTGTCTCTCTCCTCTTCCATGAATGAAATCTGAATAACTATGCAGAGTACATGTTCAGAGGTCATTATTTTTGCTAGACTATACAGTTTTTTGTTTTGCAACACAGACCAGCAATACTGCCAGTAATTTTGCAAGTGCCAGGGGTGGAGGAAAGAAAAAAAGACTGTGGAATCTGCAGAGTACTGTAAGTGCTAGGTCAGACTGGGTAATGCAGTACATGAGGTCAGTGGTCAGTACGCTGATGTCAGTAGTTACCTGCGGTCATACCTGTCCTAAGCTCTTGGGAGTTAGTGTGGGCTGTTACTAAGCACCATGGCTTGTTGTAGTGTTTTAGAATCTCAGGTTCAAGTGTTGAAGAAGGAGATTATTCTTCTTCAGGAGGAAAATAGGAGGCTGAAGCTTCGCATAGAGGAGTTTGGGAGCGAGTGTGAGAAGGATTTAGCTGGTAAGGAAGGAATGGTCACCAGCAGTGATAGTGGCAGCCACGTGGCAAGTGGTTCACAGTTCAGGAAGAAGGAAGATGAGGAGAGTTAATAGAGAAGATGTGAAGGTAGGAAATCGATTCTCTGTTCTCCAAGACGAGTGTACTTCAGTGGTTAGTGAGGTTGAAGGTACCACTGATTCCCCTGCTAATCAAGGTAAGAATATTTTAATAGTAGGCGATTCTCAGGTAAGATATATGGACCGTGCATTTTGTAACAGAGACAGAAAGGTCAGACAGAGAGTGTGTCTTCCTGGAGCTGGTGTTGGTGACATAGTCAGCAGGTTGGATAATATTATGGCAGGTATGGGAACAAGCCCATTATCTGTCTTAGTGCTGGGGATAATGACATTGGGAAGGGCAGGAGAGAGGAACTGCTGGATAAGTACAGGTCAGCCATAGAAGTAGTTAGGTCTAAGGGAGGTATCCCAGTCATATGTAGCATCTTGCCTAGAAAGGGAGTGGGCAATGAATGGATGTCTAGGGCAATTGGTATAAATTGCTGGCTAGACAGGTACTGCAATGAACTTGCAATCCCATTCATTGATAACTGGGACCTATTCTTTGGCAAACGTGATATGTATGCAAGGGATGGGGCTCATCTCTCTGGGGATGGAGTGGTTGCATTAGCCAATTCAATTGAGAGGGTAAATGATGACTTGTCTAGGAATTTAAACTGATAGATTATAGAGGTATGGGTGTTTGTGGGAAACAATCAGGCTGCAGCATAAGGGTTAAAAACAGTAGTTATTACCGGGATACCTCAGAAATATGTTTAAAAGACAATATTCAAAATAAAGTTGCTAGTAATGGCAAATCAATTGATCAACAAACAAAGAGGGATAGTAGAGGGCAACGAGTGACTAGCTCCCTTAACCCTTTGACTGTCAAAGGGCCCAATCCTGAAGTGTCTCCTGGTGTCGCAAAATATTCGAAAAAAAAAAAAAAAAAAATTTCTTATGAAAATGTTAAGATTATTTTTCTGATTGTTTTAGTCCCCCCCCAAAAATTTTCCCATCAGTACTTACCGAGACATAGAGTCCTGAAGTTTGCTGAAATTGATCTGCGAGCGGCAACAGCGGCGACTGCCGCTCACCCGGTAAACTTTGATTTACTTGGTATTCAATGGTTTCTTGTTTTTTTCACTATTTTATTTTTTCACATAACTTTTGGGGCCTGTGAGACCAAATTATTGTGCAATGTTCAAATATACACTCGTTGAATGTAACACAATTATAGCAAAAACACTCGTATCATTATAATGTTGCTAAAACTTGTTTACACAAACAAACAATGTAAACAAATGTTTATTACGATTGTTTTATAATATACATATGTACAATCACTGCAGCTTGTGGAATTCTTTGAAACATGAGTATAAGCACAATGGTGTCTTACATTCCTCACACATAAAACGAGTGTCTCTGCATTTTTGTGGGCATTTGTGGTATGTCCACAGACAAAACACCTCTTCTGAGCATTTTTCTTGGCAGTAGTAGCAGGCAGTGGTATGGGGTAGTGATCACCAGGCCTCAGACGAGAGGACATGTGTTGATAATTTCGTGGGCGCTGGTCTATTGCAGGTGTTGTTTCTTGGTACTTGAATATTATTTGTCTGATGACTGACAAACAAAATTCACCATATTTGGGTTTCTTCTTGGTCTTCAACTTATACATATTATAAGTATTCAGCATGGAAATGTCAAGAAGATGGAAAAACAGTTTTATGTACCACTTATAACTCTTGCGAACACAGTCAGCAAACCCAATCTGCATGTCACATTTGTCCACTAAGCGCATATTGAGATTGTAATCCATCACAGCTGCAGGTTTTACAATGGGTTCATTGGTCTCTCTATTCTGCTTGCCAGTGTCTACCATTTCGTGTCGGTGAACTGATGTCAGCAGTGTGACATCACGTTTGTCATGCCACCGAAATGCAATGATGTCATTGGCAGCAAACACCTGCACTTCACCTCCATGACTGCCAGCATCGAACCTAGGCATATGTTTACGATTTCTACGCACTGTGCCACACACATCTGTCATGTTCACTCGCAAGAAATCACTGAGTATAGGGCTTGTGTACCAGTTGTCAGTATATAAAATATGCCCCTTACCAAGATATGGCTCCATCATTGTTCTAACCACATCACCAGAGATACCCAGTAACTTCCTGGTATCTTCCATTGTTTTACCACCAGTGTACACAATTATATCCAAAACCAGACCAGTTTTGCAATCACACAGAACAAATAACTTTATACCAAAGCGTTTCCTCTTGCTTGTATATACTGCTTGAATGAGAGTCTTCCTTTGAACAAAATCAAAGACTCGTCAATAACAAGCTTCCTGAAGGGATAAAAATACATACAGCACTTTTGTTTCAGGTACATAAACACACGTCTGATCTTATATAACCTGTCGCTTCTGTCAGGCCTGGTTTTGTCTGAAAAGTGTAACATACGTAACAGTAACACAAATCTATTCACTGGTATAATGTCACTGAAAGCAGGGGTTGAAATCAGGCGGTCTGTTGCCCAGTATGTGTTGACACTATGCTTATACACATGTGGCATAAGCATTATTGTGGCAAATAACAGATACATCTCTGCCACAGTTGTGTCCTTCCACTGGTGTAGGCGTGATCTTGGTGACAGAATAGTGTTTGCCATGGTGTACTCATAGTATGTATTGCTTTCCCTGACAATAATGTCCATCAGGGGTTCATTGAAGAACAACTGAAAGCATTCCAGTTCAGTTGGATTGTTCCCAAGTGTACATGATGGCCGTATTCCACTTTGTCCTCCATCAAAGTCATGGGGATTGGGAACAAACTCGTCATCTTGCTGCCAATCCCAGATGCGGTCAGCTGGTGCGTTCTGGATATTGTAATGTGGTTGTGGTTGTGGGAGTGTGGGGTCGGGCGAGGCTGGTTGTAGTTGTGCAGAGTCAGCAGCGCGGGTAGTAGCGTGGCCCGCTGCTGGTGTCACATGACTCATGCCACCATCACTATCACCACCACCGCCTGCTGCCTCACTCACATCGTTTATACCCATCATAACAATATCGTCATCTTCACTATCAGGACGTGGTGTAGGGCCACGGGATGTGCTCCGAGATGTACTCCTTCCTCTTGGAAGAGCATATGGCACACTACAAGACCGCATGCGACGTCGTATATACTGCAGCTTCACTGGGGAATATTCACCCTCACTGTCACAACTAGAACTGCTTTCAATAACCTTGAAATTGCTATCACTATCACTTGCACTGCTCACATCTGAGTCTTGTACACGGGCAAATAGTTTCCTCTTTCGTCCTGGTACAGGTGAACATGAACGAGCTGGCCCAGCACCAGAGGTGGAAGGTTGTGGGTCATCTGGGTTTTCATTACTAATTATGTTATCCTGGGTAATTTTCTCGGTCACACCTGCTTCAAAACCAGGGAATTCACTTTCACTGACACTATCATCACTGTTTGAGCTATCACTTGGGAACAAAAGACCTCCAATCCGCCGAGGAGTGAGGAACTTCTTACCGCGAGGCATGGTGAAAATGGACTACCAAGATGGCGTTCCCACAATGCACCGTTGAGTCCCAGATTTTTTTCACAGGGTGCACACCGACCACTGAGACCCATTCTCTCTCGTGTAGGCCTACCAGCCCTCTCCTGCTTGATTTGAAGCCGCTAGAATTTATGCATATAGATACGTCAAACACGGTATCTCCCATGACGTATATATACGACCGCGACAGTCAAAGGATTAAGGTTTACTATACAAATAGTAGGAGTCTAAGAAATAAGATAGATGAGCTAAAATTACTTGCAAGTGTAGGTAATATAGATATTATTGGTATAACAGAGACCTGGTTCAACCTGAAAGATAGAGAAATGCCTTCTGAATGCAACATACAGGGTTATAAACTATTCCCCTGATAGATAAACGGGAAGGGTGGGGGTGGGGGCGATTTGTCAGAGAAATTAAATTGTTGTCTTAGACAGGTATAAGATTAGAAACTTTTGAACACAGAATCGTTAGGCTACGTTTCTAAAAAACCTGACAAATAATTTTGAGTGTGATTTATAGGCCCCCAACCTTTGATAGGGAGGGCAGTAAGCTTTTTTGGGGGACGAAATTAAAGGCTTGAAAGAAAATGTTGGATAAGGGGAGATTTTAATTTTAGACAAATTGACGGGAACAATATGACAGGAAATCTTGAGTCTAGTGATTTTCTTGTAGGTTCAGGATTGTTTTTAAAAACAGGTGTGACGCCCAACTGAGGAAACAATTTGCTTGTTTGGGTTCTTCCCAAAAAAAGTTTCCCTTTATTAAAAAACTTGAGGTTAATGTGAAGCTTGGGGAAAGTGATCCAAATCACTTAGTTTCAAAATCAGGAATTCCAGTAACTGCAATCAATCATGTCCAGATTTTCGTTGGCCGACTTCATGGGACTGAAAAAATTAACCCGGGGGGGGGCTAAATTTGGGTTTTCCGATAAGGGGCAGGTAGGTATCTTGTTGCCAATATGACTTTTTCAGAGATGTTTTAGTGGCCCCAAAAACTTTTGTTCGAAAAGGGAAATTAGATCTAACAAAAATGACCCCAAAAGGATGAACAATAGATTAAAACATCTCATTGGTCTAAAGAGAGGCATATATAGGCGTATCAAAAGAGGGGATGGGCGGTTAAGTAATCAATATATTCAATTAGAGAGAGAAATAAAGAAAGGAATAAGAAAAGCAAAAAGGGATTATGAGGCTAAGGTCGCAAGGGATTCAAAGACTAACCCAAAAGGGTTCTTTCAGGTATACAGAAGTAAGATTAGGGACAAGATTGACCCACTTAAGAGTAACTCTGGTCAGATCACTGACAGTGATAAGGATATGTGTGAAATTCTAAATACCTACTTCCTCTCAGTTTTCACCCAGGAAAATACTAGCGATATTCCTGAAATAATAGATTATGTAGAACAGGATGATAATAAACTATGTACGATTTCAGTAACTAGTGACATGGTCCTCAGACAAATAAACTAAAACCTAACAAATCCCCAGGCCCTGATGAACTGTTTGCAAGGGTGTTAAAGGAATGTAAAGAGGAACTTAGCATACCTTTGGCTAATCTTTTTAACATATCAGGCACTATGCCAGTTTGTAGTGATAAGTGGAAAATGGCAAATGTAATACCTATTTACAAGGCAGGTGACAGGTCCTTGGCTTCGAACTGTAGACCAATAAGCCTTACCTCCATAGTGGGAAAATTTATGGAATCAATAATTGCCAAAGCAATTCGTAGCCATCTTGACAGGCACAGATTGATTAATGAATCTCAACACGGTTTTACAAAGGGGCGTTCTTGTCTTACGAATTTACTAACTTTTTTCACTAAGGTGTTTGAGGAGGTAGATCATGGTAATGAATATGATATTGTGTATATGGACTTCAGTAAGGCTTTTGACAGAGTTCCACACCAGAGGCTATTGAGGAAACTTAAGGCACACGGAATAGGAGAAATTTTTTCCTGGGTAGAGGCATGGCTGACAAATAGACAGCAGAGAGTTTGCATAAATGGGGAGAAATCAGAATGGGGGCACGTCACAAGCGGTGTTCCACAGGGGTCAGTGTTGGGCGCGTTGTTGTTCACAATTTACATAAACGACATAGATGAGGGAATAAATAGCAACATCAGCAAATTTGCTGATGACACCAAAATAGGCCGTCCAATTCATTCTAATGAGGACACTAGAGCACTCCAGGATGATTTGAATAGACTGATGCAGTGGTAGGAGAAGTGGCAGATGCAGTTTAATATTGACAAATCCAAAGTTCTAAATGTTGGACAGTTAAATAACCATGCCACATATAAACTAAATAATGTTGATCTTAATACTACTGATTGCGAAAAGGATTTAGGATTTCTGGTTAGCAGTAATCTAAAACCAAGACAACAGTGCATTAGTGTTCGCAATAAAGCTAACAGAATTCTTGGCTTCGTACCTAGAAGTATAAATAATAAAAGTCCTCAGGTTGTTCTTCAACTCTATATATCCTTGATTAGGCCTCATTTAGACTATACTGCTCAGTTCTGGTCACCATATTTCAGAATGGATATAAATGCTCTGGAAAACGTACAGAGGAGGATGACAAAGATGATCCCATGTATCAGAAATCTTCCCTATGAGGATAGACTGAGAGCCCTGAATCTGCACTCTCTCGAAAGGCGTAGAATTAGGGGGGATATGATCGAGGTGTATAAATGGAAAACAGGAATAAATAAAGGGGATGTAAATAGCGTGCTGAAAATTTCCAGCCAAGACAGGACTCACAGCAATGGTTTCAAGTTGGAAAAATTCAGATTCAGGAAGGATATAGGAAAGCACTGGTTTGGTAATAGAGTTGTGGATGAGTGGAACAAACTCCCGAGTACAGTTATTCAGGCTAAAACATTGTGTATTTTTAAAAATAGGTTAGATAAATACATGAGTGGGTGTGGGTGGGTGTGAGTTGGACCTGACTAGCTTGTGCTGCTGGGTCTGGTGCAGTGCTCCATCCTTGAGTGATGATGACCAGACCGGGTGGGTCTTTGGGCTAATCCAGGGGGGGGGCACTGGTCTAATCCGGAAGGGGGGGGGGCATGGGTCAGTAGGCCTGTTGCAGTGTTCTTTCTTTCTTATGTTCTTATGATAGCCATGAGAATTGTATACAACTCTGTCATGAAAACATTGACCAAGTCTAGTAAATGACCTTGGATGATTTTGTCAGGAAAAACTGCCATAGCATGAGAATGAGACTGGAAGTGATCATGAGCAAGCATGAAGATATAACAAGCTAGTGAGATTTTGAATATGGAAATGGGGTAGAGCACACAAATCATCAGGACTTCTCAAGGAGAGAGAGAAATGTAAGATGCAGGGTAAATGTATGGAAAAAGGGGGTAAAACCCTAGGAAGCCAAGATAGAGCGAATATTGAGAGCTAAGGGGTGTAATAAAAAGGGCGACAATTAACATAACTTACTAACATACATTATTATCCTATATGTGGAAGGATCATGAAGGTTGTGAGAATGGACAAAATAATGGAGACAATAAGCATCCCTCTAATCTTGCTAAGAAGAGATGTTCACCTCTGCATTAACCCTTTGACTGTCGCAACCCCCAATCCTGAGGTGTCTCCTGGTGTCGCAAAATTTAAAAAAAAAAAAAATATTTTTTCTTAAGAAATGATAGAGAATCTTTTCCCGATTGTAAAGACACCAAAAAAACGAAATTTGAGGACAACTGACGGAATTACGCTCTCGCAAAGTTAGCAACCTCGGCGATATTTACAAATCGGCGATTTTGCCCAATTTGAGCCCTATTTTCGGCTAATTCCATTATTCCAGTCAACCAAACTCATAGCTATTTCTTCAGAACTCCATTTTTTCCATCGATTGAGTACAAGAAACTGCCCATTTACCGATTTCAACTACCCAATAACATGGTCAGAAATTTGCAATTTGGCCAATTTCACGAAAATTAAAAAATATGACAATTTCAAAATAAGGACCAGAATGAGCAATGCAGACATTCCTGGCTCTAAAATAACATTTTCTTTGTTCATCAGTCATGTCTCCAGGCCCCTGTGATATTACTCTTGCTTTTTATTTTGAAATTTATTCAAACAAAAAATAGAAGATTTACTGTTATGCAGACTACTGCAATACTGTAATAATTGTAAAAATTACATCAACCCATTCATGACTGCATATTAGAATGGCTGTTTGGACATTTATTGGACAATGACATCATTTGTTTACTTTTGAATATCGGCAAAAATCAAACATTTCCCGTACTTTGTGCTCCATTTCCAGGTTCTTTTTATAGTAAAATTAATCAAAATCACCTATATTTCTATAATATAGTTTCCATTCTATCAAATGAGACCAAGAAAACAAGAATACAACCACAAATACTATACGAAAATAGACCACAAAGTCGGCATTTTAATTAAAAAAAACGGACGGAGTTTTTTTTTTCTCATTATGCACTGCGTGCTCCGTGATTTTTTTTATATGGTGCACACTGACCACACAGACCCATTCTCTCACATGTGGGCCTACCAGCTTTCTCCTGCCTGATTTGAAGCCGCTAGAATTTATGACTACAGTGGACCCCCGCATAACGATTACCTCCGAATGCAACCAATTATGTAAGTGTATTTATGTAAGTGCGTTTGTACGTATATGTTTGGGGGTCTGAAATGGACTAATCTATTTCACAATATTTCTTATGGGAACAAATTCGGTCAGTACGTACTGGCACCTGAACATACTTCTGGAGTGAAAAAATATCGTTAACCGGGGGTCCACTGTATATATACGTCAAACACGGTACCTCGTAAACGTATATATACGGCCGCGACAGTCAAAGGGTTAAGGCTCTCAACTGGGGAAGAGGGAAGAACAGAAAGCCCCAGGACACAAACATAACCCACGATGATGAAGCTCTAAAAGACTAATACAGGAGGCTGAAAAATGTAGGTGGTCTAGATGAGGATGTTAAAGTTTGGTGGGTTATGTCAACTGTGATATCCATGCATGTATGGCAAGACCACTACTGAATGAATGATGGTGAATGTGTGTCCTCCTTTGAGTCATCCTTTCTAGATGGAAAATAGCCACTGTAGTAACAAAAAATTGAAAGCTAACATTGTTTTTTGTGAGACAGTTTTAGATGGCTTATTTCTGTATGGCAACCGATTCCTGAGAATTCAGTACAATATAAATAAATGCATCGTAAAGAACTTCTGTAACCAGTGTTGCATCAACATTGTCCAGCAATGTGAAAGCAAACACAAGAGCTGGTCAGTAGACAGCAACCATCTAGATACGCTACTACCATCTTGTGAGATCTGAAACCCATAAAATGCCTTAACCTGGCAGGATTCTTGGTCTAGTTAACATGCATGCTGTTAAAATCTTGCAAACTTCCTCACTTTCCTGTGTTTCTCAATTATCCTAATTCCTGCACTATTTCTTTTCCAACTCAGGTGACCTGGTCGTAGACCAAACCTAAGAGACAGTGATCCCCTAGGGCTAGGCCAACAGATATATACAATAATGTTGTACAGCCTCTTCTCACTTAACGACAGAGTTCTGTTCCTAAGACTACGTCGGTAAACGAATTCATCACTAAGCAAGGAGCATACTATAATGGTAGTGGGTTTGTGTCTACCATCTTTGATATTGTTTTAGTATCACCTTTGCCCCATTTATAACATTTTTTAGTACATTTTTAAATGTTTATACAGTAGCGTGCTGTATATTGTAATAAACAAAACAGAGGAAATCAGTTCTAATATACTTTATTTAGGTATGCATACTGGCCAGAGCCCATTGTAAGTCCGAGTCTTCGGTAAACAAGTACGTTGCTAAGTAAGGAGAGGCTGTATATACTTGTACAGTACTATTAAGTACTGTATAAATCACAATTACTGTACTGCAATACCCATAGCAAGCAAGTTCATTTTTTTGATAGGAGAGAGGGGAAAAAATAGGCTTGATTTTTTCTTTATAATAATGATTTTATATTGTTTCGATTCTTACCTATACAGTGGACCCCCGGTTAACGATATTTTTTCATTCCAGAAGTATGTTCAGTGCCAGTACTGACCGAATTTGTTCCCATAAGGAATATTGTGAAGTAGATTAGTCCATTTCAGACCCCCAAACATACACGTACAAACGCACTTACATAAATTTCACTTACATAATTGGTCGCATTGGGAGGTGATCGTTATGCGGGGGTCCACTGTATTAGGCAAATTTGCCAAGTTGCAGAGCAATATGCCAAATCTTTTAAGACTGCATCTACCACAATAGATATTCAAAAATTTAAAGATACTGTAGTTATGACTTCATTGAAGAAATGTATGGTGATACCAACAAGATGTGGAAAAAGACACTTGTGTACAGTTCAGGATATTTATTAAAGAAAATGTTTCACCACGAGTGGCTTCTTCAATCCTAATACAGAGAAAACTAAGATAACGAGTATTTAAAATGGCAGGAGTCAAGTGGAGTGTCGCGTGGGTAGTAGTGGTAGTAGTAGTAGTGGAACTAATATGGTGAGACGGGTAAGGTTAGAGAAGGACCTGTTGGTGTCATGAAGAATGCACATTCATCACCCATTCTTTTAGTTCACTACACTTTTCCCTACACTTAATATGTGACTGCAGGAAATGTGTGACACATCCTCAACAAGACCAACACCAATCAAGTTGAAGAAAAGCCTCCAAGTTACATTGTTTTACCGGTCAGCAACGTTGCAACTTAACATTTCAAAAATGTTTGACGAAAAACTAGTTAAAATATCTACCAGCTATAAAACTACTTTTGGGAATTGGTAAAAAAAACCTAAGCATGTTTTGGGGGCCAAGTGCAGGAAATACCAGTGGGGCCCCCACTTATACGGCGGGTTTTGGTTCGGCTACCGCCGTAAAAGGGGGAAACCCCTTTTTTTTCCACTTTTTTAAATGCATACAAATACTGATAACAAGTTTACAAAAACTTATTGAATTTTGTAAGTAAGTTTATTAGATATACACAAATGAAAGTTACATAAATTATCATACATAGCAGCTTGGGTGAAAAGGGTACCTGGGTTTAACCCAAAAATGTCAGGGGGAGTGTGACGGGGGTTTTAGCAGTAAAACTAGGCATTAAAAAAAAATTAAAAAAAAGTAAAATTTTTTTAAAATACATTTAACATCATTATTTATTTTAAAATTTTTTGGGGAGTTTAAATCAGGGGTAAACCCAGGTATAAATTATTTAAAAATTTTAAATGGGTTTGTATTTTATCACCGGGTTTTAAGAAACCGGGATATAAAATAAACAAATAAATAGAGCATAAAGGGAACATTAATTTTAAACCCAAAAGGGGGGTTGGGTTTTTGGGGGGGGTGGGGGGGGGGGGGGGGGGGGGGGGTTAAAAAAATTGGGGGGGGGGGGGTTGGGGGGGGGGGGGGAAAACGTAATTTTATGAAACCCAAAAAAAAAGGGTTCAGTTTGGTTTGTGTAAAAGTTACATTGTTTTACAAGTTGTCTCTACGTTAAATACGTTAGAAAAAAAAAAAGAGGAACACTCCCATTCTCATGAAACCCCATTTTTTAAAAAGAAATGACGTTTCTGAGTGAAGGCACAAAAAAGGAATAATTTTTTTCTTTTAAACCCCCAGTAACATTTTTTTTAAAATTTGGGGGACTAAAAGAAACATTTTCTTGCCATAACGGGGTACAAGGTTGTTGGCTCCCACATCTCATATTTTTTTTTAAATTTTTCAAATGTGGGGTGATTTTCATCTTTATATTTTATGTATCGTGTTTATTATTTTAATTTTGAAAAAATATCACAGCTGGGTTTAAACAAAAATGGTTTTATTTTTTAATGTAATATATGACATTTAATGAGACTAAAGATTATTATTGAGTATTATTTTCATTTCTAATTGGCATTAAAACATTTAAAAAATTTTACTGTTTTTAATGTGTACCTGCATGCCAGGGAAAGTTTTGTAAGTTTATGTAGGTAAGGTTTTACTTTAAATATAAATTTTCAGAGTATTTATAAAAAATCCCAGGTAGGGAGGTTTGGGAGGGCAGCAAAAAGCCGGGGGGTACTACCGTCCCCCGCCCAAATGAGGTTTAAAATGAAAGGGCCCGTAATTGTTTTTTCATGATGGTTGGATTTCTAGTGTCCCTTTTTCTGCTTTTGAAAATGAAAATTTTTGGGAAAATTTGTTTCTTCTACTTACACTTCGGTCCACTTAATTAAAATTTTACAAGCATATATACCTTTCCCCTCTGGGTTTTCTTCTATTTTTTTTCTAGTTCTTTTTTTTTTATCACACTGGCTGATTCCCACCAAGGGAGGGTGGCCCGAAAAAAGAAAAACTTTCACCATCATTCACTCCATCATTGTCTTGCCAGAAGGGTGCTTTACACTACAGTTTTTAAACTGCAACTTTAAACACCCCTCCTTCAGAGTGCAGGCACTGTACTTCCCATCTCCAGGACTCTAGTCTGGCCTGCCAGTTTCCCTGAACCCCTTCATAAATGTTACTTTGCTCACACTCCAACAGAACATCAAGTATTAAAAACCATTTGTCTCCATTCACTCCTATCAAACACGCTCACGCATGCCTGCTGGAAGTCCAAGCCCCTCGCACAAAACCTCCTTTACCCCCTCCCTCCAACCTTTCCTAGGCCGACCCCTACCCCGCCTTCCTTCCACTACAGACTGATACACTCTTGAAGTCATTCTGTTTCGCTCCATTCTCTCTACATGTCCGAACCACCTCAACAAACCCTTCCTCAGCCCTCTGGACAACAGTTTTGGTAATCCGCACCTCCTCCTAACTTCCAAACTACGAATTCTCTGCATTATATTCACACCACACATTGCCCTCAGACATGACATCTCCACTGCCTCCAGCCTTCTCCTCGCTGCAGCATTCATCACCCATGCTTCACACCCTATTAAGAGTGTTGGTTAAAACTATACTCTCATACATTCCCCTCTTTGCCTCCAAGGACAAAGTTCTTGTCTCCACAGACTCCTAGGTGCACCACTCACCCTTTTCCCCTCATCAATTCTATGATTCACCTCATCTTTCATAGACCCATCCGCTGACACGTCCACTCCCAAATATCTGAATACATTCACCTCCTCCATACTCTCTCCCTCCAATCTGATATCCAATCTTTCATCAACCTAATCTTTTTGTTATCCTCATAACCTTACTCTTTCCTGCATTCACTTTTTAATTTTTTTTCTTTTGCATACCCTACCAAATTCATCCACCAAACCTCTGCAACTTCTCTTCAGAATCTCCCAAGAGCACAGTGTCATCAGCAAAGAGCAACTGTGACAACTCCCACTTTATGTGTGATTCTTTATCTTTTAACTCCACGCCTCTTGCCAAGACCCTCGCATTTACTTCTCTTACAACCCATTTATAAATATATTAAACAACCATGGTGACATCACACATCCTTGTCTAAGGCCTACTTTTACTGGGAAATAATTTCCCTTTCCTACATACTCTAACTTGAGCCTCACTATCCTCGTAAAAACTCTTCACTGCTTTCAGTAACCTACCTCCTACACCATACACCTGCCACATTGCCCCCCTATCCACCCTGTCATACGCCTTTCCAAATCCATAAATGCCACAAAGACCTCTTTAGCCTTATCTAAATACTGTTCACTTATATGTTTCACTGTAAACACCTGGTCCACACACCCCTACCTTTCCTAAAGCCTCCTTGTTCATCTGCTATCCTATTCTCCATCTTACTCTTAATTCTTTCAATAATAACTCTACCATACACTTTACCAGGTATACTCAACAGACTTATCCCCTATATTTTTGCACTCTCTTTTGTCCCCTTTGCCTTTATACAAAGGAACTATGCATGCTCTCTGCCATTCCCTAGGTACCTTACCCTCTTCCATACATTTATTAAATAATTGCACCAACCACTCCAAAACTATATCCCCACCTGCTTTTAACATTTCTATCTTTATCCCATCAATCCCGGCTGCCTTACCCCCTTTCATTTTACCTACTGCCTCACCAACTTCCCCCACACTCACAACTGGCTCTTCCTCACTCCTACAAGATGTTATTCCTCCTTGCCCTATACACGAAATCACAGCTTCCCTATCTTCATCAACATTTAACAATTCCTCAAAATATTCCCTCCATCTTCCCAGTACCTCTAACTCTCCATTTAATAACTCTCCTCTCCTATTTTTAACTGACAAATCCATTTGTTCTCTAGGCTTCCTTAACTTGTTAATCTCACTCCAAAACTTTTTCTTATTTTCAACAAAATTTGTTGATAACATCTTACCACCTCTCTCATTTGCTCTCTTTTTACATTGCTTCACCGCTCTCTTAACCTCTCTCTTTTTTTCCATATACTCTTCCCTCCTTGCATCACTTCTACTTTGTAAAAACTTTTCATATGCTAACTTTTTCTCCCTTACTACTCTCTTTACATCATCATTCCACCAATCGCTCCTCTTCCCTCCCGCACCCACTTTCCTGTAACCACAAACTTCTGCTGGACACTCTAACACTACATTTTTAAACCTACCCCATACCTCTTCGACCCCATTGCCTATGCTCTCATTAGCCCATCTATCCTCCAAAAGCTGTTTATATCTTACCCTAACTGCCTCCTCTTTTAGTTTATAAGCCTTCACCTCTCTCTTCCCTGATGCTTCTATTCTCCTTGTATCCCATCTACCTTTTACTCTCAGTGTAGCTACAACTAGAAAGTGATCTGATATATCTGTGGCCCCTCTATAAACATGTACATCCTGAAGTCTACTCAACAGTCTTTTATCTACCAATACATAATCCAACAAACTACTGTCATTTCGCCCTACATCATATCTTGTATACTTATTTATCCTCTTTTTCTTAAAATATGTATTACCTATAACTAAACCCCTTTCTATACAGAGTTCAATCAAAGGGCTCCCATTATCATTTACACCTGGCACCCCAAACTTACCTACCACACCCTCTCTAAAAGTTTCTCCTACTTTAGCATTCAGGTCCCCTACCACAATTACTCTCTCACTAGTTTTTGTTCTTGTTTATTTCCTCTTATCTCCATGGGGAAGTGGAACAGAATTCTTCCTCTGTAAGCCATGCGTGTCGTAAGAGGCGACTAAAATGCCAGGAGCAAGGGGCTAATAACCCCTTCTCCTGTATATATTACTAAATTTGAAAGGAGAAACTTTCATTTTTCCTTTTGGGCCACCCCACGTCGGTGGGATATGGCTGGTATGTTGAAAGAAGAAAGAAGAAAAATATAAAATATTAAATAACCTTTAAAAACACTTGAAATTTTGGAGTTTCCAGACACAATGGAGAGATGTGGTGCTTACGGAGCTCATGGAGAATGTAAATAAACAGGGTGGGGTGCAGTGACCGTATTAGAAAGTCAGGTGGGGGAGCCGTACAGAGATTTTAGGTCATAATTTGAAATGACCGTATTAGCAGAACGCCGTAAAGCGGGGCCCTACTGTACACTATAGCAGGTGGGGGTGTGAGAAAGTATAGTGGTACCTCGGGATATGAACTTAATTTGTTCCAGAAGGCTGTTCCCATAAGGAATAATGTAAATTAATGTAGATTAATCTGTTTAAGACCCCCTAAAAATACACTTACAAAAGCACTGACATAAATACACTTACATAACTGTTCGAGTTTTGAGCTGTTCGTATCCTGAGGTACCACTGTATATGTGGGGGAAACAGGCAAATCTCTGAACATTAGGAGCAGAGAACACAAAAATGCTTGCAGAAATGGTAACCGTAAAAATGCGAGTGTTCAACATAAGGACAATGTTGGACACTTCATGAAATTCAGTGAGGCTAAACTAGTGATTAAAGAAGACGATTGAAGATGGCAAAAGTACATAGAAGCTGCCTTAATTGCTGTCAGTAACACTATCCATCAAAAGTCCGGTAGTTACAGTATCTCAAAATTGCTAATCAACAGGATATTCCCATTCTGGAGACTGCTGTAACATGATGTTAACAGGTTCTTCCCTAATCCAACCCATCTCACTACATTAGTTCCATTACTACTACTACCCATACAACACTCCACCTGACTCCTGCCACTACACATACTCATTTTCTTAGTTTTCTCTGTATTAGGACTGAAGAAGCCACTCATGGTGAAACATTTCCTTTAATAAATGTCCTGAACTGTACATAAGTGTCTTCCTCCACAATTACTTTGTTATTTGGCTTGAATAATAAAGTGACACCCTTTAACTTGTTTTAAGAGTTGGAATCAGTTACAGGACACACACTGATAACACTGAGCAAGCAGTGTTGATATAATTTCAGTGTTATTTGCAGGACAATGTAGGGGAGAAGTTGGCATGGGGACATCAACACCACCTACACCATCAATCATACATTAATACAGAGAATTTATACATAATTACAAAAAGTAGTGGACCATCTGTCCATATCAAACCACTAGATTCTGTAATGACAAGATTTATTTTACATTAAACTTTGCTACTCTGTATTAAATTTAACATCACGTACTTAGGATTTCAAAAAAAAAAAAAAATGAAATCTTTAAATGCAAGATGTATGCTCAAATAATAACATATCATTTGTAAGAAAAAATTAATGTACACAACTGTATTAAGATAATGTACAGCAAAAACTGCTAAACCAATGTTCAGTGGCCTGAATGTGCAATGACAACTACTTCAATGGCAGGATCTCCAGGAAAGTAAGCTGATCTATCTGGGGAGAGTATTGGTGATATATCTGTTAGAACTTTCTCTTCAAACTCACTTCCCTGACACTCGCTCGTTTGTGCCGAAAATTCTTGTTTCTTATACAGGATGAGAATACCTCTTCTGACCCTCCTGCTCTTGGTCTTGTCCTTTGTTTTTGGTGACTGTGTTGACATGACCATGTCCTGATGCTTTGACCTCCACACATGACCCATGGAAGGATACCAGCCCTAGTCAAACTTTTCTCGAAGACGATTCTTCAAAATTATAGGAACTAGAGACAAAAGAGCTGCAAGAGCCAGAAGTACCTGAAAAGGAAGTTTTAGCTCATTTAACGAAATTCCAATATTCATGGAACTGAGTGACAACTGGAAAGAATGGAAAACTGATTTATGAAAAGAATGCTAAAAGCTAATGAAGAAAAGAAACAGGTGCAAAGTAACCTTTTACTATGACTGCTTTGCTCTATATAACAATGCTTGAGTGCATTTAACCCTTAATGACCTTAAATACTTAGGTAGTAGACTGGTAGACAGCAACCACCCAGGGAGGTACTACCATCCTGCCAAATGCATGTGAAACAGAAACCTTTAACTGTTAAACACAATGGTAGGATTGCTGGTTTTCTTCTCTTTCTGTCTTGTGAACACGCAAGAACACAGATACATCTTGTTATTTCTACTTACACTTAGGTTACACCACACATGCATGTACAAGCATATATATATAAACCCCTCTGGGTTTTCTTATTATTTATTCCCTATTGTCTCCATGGGAAAGTGGAACAGAATTCTTCCTCCATAAGCCATACGTGTCCTAAAAGGTGACTAAAATGCCAGGAGCAAGGGGCTAGTAACCCCTTCTTCTGTATACATTACTAAAATTAAAGAGAGAAACTTTTGTTTTTCTTCTTGGGCTACCCTGCTTCGGTGGGATACAGCCAGTGCGTTGAAAGAATGTATGTATACACACAGATCTGAATTTTCTTTTATTTTCTATATAGATCTTGTTCTTATCTATTTCCTTTCATCTCCATGGGGAAGTGGAAAAGAATCTTTCCTCTGTAAGCCATGAGTGTTGTAAGAGGCGACTAAAAGGCCAGGAGCAATGGGCTAGTAAGCCTTCTGTATAAATAACCAAAAAGAAAAAGAAGAAAAGCTTTATAAAGCTAGAATGTCTGAATGTGTGTGGATGTGGTACAGATGACTACCAATGTTATGAATGAAAAGAAGTTGGATGACCTTCTTCTAAGCATAACAAAGCTGAAGGGGTTAGGGAAGTTTCAGTGGGGAGAAATAAATGGGATTAGGTCAGGAGTATCTGAGAGAGTTAGACCTAAGAAAGGTGTATAGCAATAATGTTGAAGGCTCAGTTATGGAAGGAGAAGAGGAAAAATAAATTAATAAAAGGATTATGTGGATTAAAATAAGGGTTGGATGCAAAGTGGGTTATAATAAGTTTATGCATCTGGAGGAAGGGTTGTTGAGGTGGTTCGGACATGTAGAGAGAATGGAGCGAAACAGAATGATGTCAAGAGTGTATCAGTCTGTAGTGGAAGGAAGGCGGGGTAGGGGTCGGCCTAGGAAAGGTTGGAGGGAGGGGGTGAAGGAGGTTTTGTGTGCGAGGGGCTTGGACTTCCAGCAGGCGTGCGTGAGCGTGTTTGATAGGAGTGAATGGAGACGAATGGTTTTTAATACTTGACGTGCTGTTGGAGTGTGAGCAAAGTAACATTTATGAAGGGGTTCAGGGAAACCGGCAGGCCGGACTTGAGTCCTGGAGATGGGAAGTACAGTGCCTGCACTCTGAAGAAGGGGTGTTAATGTTGCAGTTTAAAAACTGTAGTGTAAAGCACCCTTCAGGCAAGACAGTGATGGAGTGAATGATGGTGAAAGTTTTTCTTTTTCGGGCCACCCTGCCTTGGTGGGAATCGGCCAGTGTGATAATAAAAAAAATAAAAAAAAATCTGGAGAAGAGAGAAGTGTAGAGGAGAGAGAGAGAGAGATTTTGGGAGATGTTAAGTGAGTGTTCGGGAAGTTTTGAACCGAGTGAGCGAGTAATTGTGGTAGGGGGACCTGAATGCTGAAGTGGGTGAAATGGTTGTAGAAGGTATGGTAGATAATTTTGTGGTGTCAGGTGTAAAAATGATAAACTATAAACTGACCTTCAGTTTATAGGATGCAGGGTGGTTTTTAGAGACAGTTTATGGAAAAAAACATGCACCTAATAAGCTGCAAAATGTGGTAATACATATTTTAAGAAGAAAAAAAATAAGAATACAAGAAGGGTAGACTTCAGGATGTGCATGTTTAAAGAGAAGCCACAGATGTATCAGATCATTTTTCAGTTGTAGCTATAGAGAGAGTTAAGCCTTTCAGGGTCGGCAGGCCCTCTCCTAAACTTGTTCTCAGGGTCGGAAATTTTTCGAAAAAAAAAAAATAATTTTTTCTTACGAAATGATAATCTTTTCCTGATCATAATGACACCAAAAGTATGAAATTTTATGGAAAACTTACAGAATTATGCTCTCGCGAAGTTAGCGGTCTCAACGATGTTTATGCATCAACGATTTCGCCCACTTTGAGCTCTATTTTCGGCCAATTCCAATGTACCAGTCAACAAATATTATACCTATTTTGCTAGAACTCTATTTTTTCTATCGAATGAGTACAAGAAACCACCCATTTACCGATTTCAACTATCCAATAAAGTGGTCAGAAATTGGCAATTTTGCCAATTTCACACAAATTTCAAAAGATACCAATTTCCAAATAGGGTCCAGAACAAACAAGAAAGACATTCCTGGCATTAAAATAACATTTCCTCTGCTCATTACTCACGTTCCCAGGCCTGTGTTACATTTCTTTTGCTTTCCACTTTCAATTTTTATTCTCACAAAAAATAGAAGATTTATGTTATGCAGACTACTGTATTGGTGTAGAAACGGTACAAATAATATCAGCGCACTTGTGAAAGAATATTAGACTCACCAGTTGACGTGTATTGGACGCATGGCACGATTTGTTTACTTTTGAACTTTGGCCAAAATCAAACATTTCTGCTATTTTGAGCTAATTTCAAGGTATTTTTCTTTGTGACACCAATCAAAATCATCTCAATTTCCGTAATATGTCTTTCATTCTATAAAATGAGATCAGGAAAACTAGAATACACCCGCAAATAGCATACAAAAATACACTGCAAAGTCGCTGTTTTAAACCAAAAACACAGTCGGAGTTTTTTTTCTCATTATGCACTGAGTGCTGCAGGATTTTTTTTATACTGTGCACACTGACCACATAGACCCATTCTTTCATATGTAGGCCTACCAGCTTTCTCTCGCTAGATTTGAAGGCACTAGAATTTATGCGTACTAGTACGGCACCAACCCTGGCGTGCAAGCCATACTAGTACGGCACCAACCCTGAAAGGGTTAAAGGTAGATGAGTAACAAGGAGAATTTAGCATCAGCAAGTAACAGAGAGGTGAAGGTTTATACACTAAAGAAGGAAAAATTAGAGTAATATATAAAACTATTCCTAGGTAGCAGGTTGGTAGACAGCAACCGCCCAGGGAGGTACTACCGTCCTGCCAAGTGAGTGTAAACCGGAAACCTGTAATTGTTTTACATGATGGTAGGATTGCTGGTATCTCTTTTCTGTCTCAGACATGCAAGATTTCAGGTATGTCTTGCTACTTCTTCTTACACTTACGTCACACTGCACATACATGTACAAGCATATACAGTGGACCCCCGCATACCGTCGGCATCACATAACGTTTAATCCGCATACCGCTCGCTTTTATCGCAAAAATTTTGCCTCGCATACCGCTCAAAAACCCGCTCACCGCTGTTCGTCCGAGACGTGTCCAATGTGCGCCCTTAGCCAGCCTCACATGTGCCGCCTGTGGCATTGTTTACCAGCCAGCCTCCGCGGTAACATCCAAGCATACAATCGGAACATTTCGTATTATTACAGTGTTTTTGGTGATTTTATCTGCAAAATAAGTGACCATGGGCCCCAAGAAAGCTTCTAGTGCCAACCTACAGCAATAAGGGTGAAATTACTATAGAGATGAAGAAAAATGATCATTGATAAGTATGAAAGTGGAGTGCGTGTCTCCGAGCTGGCCAGGTTGTATAATAAACCCCAATCAACCATCGCTACTATTGGTGTTACAGCTGCTGCTGCTGCTGTACCACCGTCAGCTGCTGCTGCTGCTGTTAGTACCGTCTGCTGCTGCTGTAGCATCGTCTGCTGCTGCTGTAGCATCGTCTGCTGCTGCTGTAGCACTGTCAGCTGCTGCTGCTGCTGCTGTACCACCGTCAGCTGCTGCTGCTGCTGTAGTACCATCTGCTGCTGCTGTAGCATCGTCTGCTGCTGCTGTAGCATCGTCTGCTGCTGCTGTAGCATCATCTGCTGCTGCTGTAGCACTGTCAGCTGCTGCTGCTGCTGCTGCTGCTGCTGCTGCTGCTGCTGCTGCTGTAGCACCATTGTTGGTGTGGCTTATTGGAATACCAAGAAACAATTAAACCCCAGAGGATTTGCCACCCAGGATAACCCAAAAAAAGTCAGTGTCATCGAAGACTGTCTAACTTATTTCCATTGGGGTCCTTAATCTTGTCTCCCAGGATGCAACCCACACCAGTCGACTAACACCCAGGTGGACAGGGAAAAATGCCTGGAACTAGTGCTCATATTGGTGAATTTAAAGCCAGCAAAGGTTGTTTGAGAGATTAAGAATCGTAGTGGCATACACAGTGTGATAAGGCTTGTTCTGGAAGAAAATGCCAAACAGGACCTACAGTACTCAGGAGGAAAAGGCACTCCCAGGACACAGTGTCTCATCAGTCATTGCTGCATCTTCAATAAAGGTAAGTGTCTTTTTATTCTTCATTTAGTAGAGTAGTACATCACAATATATATTGTGCATGTACTACTCTACTATTGTGCATGTATCCTTCTCTTTGTGTGTAGGAAAATGTATATTTCATGTGGTAAAAATTTTTTTTTCATACTTTTGGGTGTCTTGCACGGATTAATTTGATTTCCATTATTTCTTATGGGGAAAATTCATTCGCATACCGATCATTTCGCATAACAATGAGCCCTCTTGCACGGATTAAAATCGCTATGCGGGGGTCCACTGTATATATATATACACACACCCCTCTGGGTTTTCTTCTATTTTCTTACTAGTTCTTGTTCTTGTTTATTTCCTGTTATCTCCATGGGGAAGTGGAACAGAATTCTTCCTCTGTAAGCCATGCGTGTTGTAAGAGGCGACTAAAATGCCGGGAGCAAGGGGCTAGTAACCCATTCTCCTGTATAAATTACTAAATTTAAAAAGAGAAACTTTCGTTTTTCTTTTTGGGCCACCCTGCCTCGGTGGGATACGGCCGTTGCGTTGAAAGAAAGAAGGAATATAAAACTATTCCTAAGTAGTAGGTTGGTAGACAGCAACCGTCCAGGGAGGTACTACCATCCTGCCAAGTGAGTGTGAAATGAAAACCTATTAACTGTATTACATGATGGTAGGATTGCTGGTGTCTTTTCTGTCTCATAAACATTCAATGTTTCAGGTATGTCTTGCTATTTCTACTTACACTTAGGTAGTAGGTTGGTAGACAGCAACCATCCAGGGAGGTGCTACCGTCCTGCCAAGTGATTGTAAAACAAAAGCCTGTAATTGTTTTACATGATGGTAGGATTGCTGGTGTCTTTTGTCTGTCTCATAAATATGCAAGATTACAGGTATGTCTTGCTACTTCTACTTACACTTAGGTCACACTACACATACATGTACACGTTTATTTATACACACTCATCTGAGTTTTCTTTGATTTTATCTTAATAGTTCTTGGTCTTATTACTTTTCCTTTTATATCCATGGGGAAGTGGAATAAGAATCTTTCCTCCGTAAGCCATGCGTGTTGTAAAAGTCAACTAAAATGCCGGGAACAATGGGCTAGTAACCCCTTTTCCTGTAAAGATTACTAAAAAGAATAAGAAGAAGAAAATTGTCAAATGGGAAGTCTGAATGTGCGTGGATGTTGTGCAAATGATAAGAGAGAGATGATTGTGGATGTTATGAATGAGAAGAAGCTGGATGTCTTGGCTTTAAGTGAAACAAAGCTGAAGGGAGTGGGAGAGTTTCAATGGAGAGGAATAAATGGGATTAGGTCAGGGGTTTCAAATAGAGGTAGAGCTAAAGAAGGAGTAGCAATAATGTTGAAGGATAAGCTATGGTAGGAAAAGAGGGATTATAAATATATTAATTCAAGGATTATGTGGAGTAAAATAAAGATTGGATGTGAAAAGTGGGCTATAGTAAGTGTGTATGCACCTGGAGAAGAAAGAAGTGTAGAGGAGAGAGAGAGATTTTGGGAAATGTTGAGTGAATGCGTGGGGAGTTTTGAATCAAGTGTGAGAGTAATGGTGGTTGGGAATTTCAATGCTAAAGTGGGTAAAAATGTTATGGAGGGAGAGTAGTAGGTAAATTTGGGGTGCCAGGGGTAAATGTAAATGGGGAGCCTTTAATTGAGCTAAATGTAGAAAGAGATTTGGTAATAAATAATACATATTTTATGAAAAAGAGGATAAATAAATATACAAGGTATGATGTAGCACGTAATGAAAGTAGTTTGTTAGATTATGTATTGGCGGATAAAAGGTTGATGGGTAGGCTCCAGGATGTACATGTTTATAGA
This sequence comes from Cherax quadricarinatus, assembly GCF_026875155.1. NCBI lineage: Eukaryota > Metazoa > Arthropoda > Malacostraca > Decapoda > Parastacidae > Cherax > Cherax quadricarinatus. Next base: position 23,798,770 of record NC_069423.1, on the reverse strand, counting down.
GGGGCAACTGATATATCGGATCATTATTTAGTTGTAGCTACAGTTAGAGTAAGAGGTAGATGGGAAAAAGAGGAAGGTGGCAACAACAAGTAAGAGGGAGGTGAAAGTGTATAAACTAAGGGAGGAGGAAGTTCGGGGGAGATATAAGCGACTGTTGGCAGAAAGGTGGGCTAGTGCAAAGATGAGTAGTGAGGGGGTTGAAGAGGGTTGGAATAGTTTTAAAAATGCAATATTAGAATGTGGGGCAGAAGTTTGTTGTTGTAGGAGGGTGGGGGCAGGTGGAAAGAGGAGTGATTGGTGGAATGATGAAGTAAAGGGTGTGATAAAAGAGAAAAAGTTAGCTTATGAGAGGTTTTTACAAAGAAGAAGTGTTATAAGAAAAGCAGAGTATATGGACAGTAAAAGAAAGGTGAAGAGAGTGGTGAGAGAGTGCAAAAGGAGAGCAGATGATAGAGTGGGAGAGGCACTGTCAAGAAATTTTAATGAAAATAAGAAAAAATTTTGGAATGAGTTAAACAAGTTAAGAAAGCCTAGGGAAAGTATGGATTTATCAGTTAAAAACAGAGTAGGGGAGTTAGTAGATGGGGAGAGGGAGGTATTAGGTAGATAGCGAGAATATTTTGAGAAACTTTTAACCCTTTGAGGGTCGACAGGCCCTCTCCGAAACTCGTTCTCAGGGTCGGCCAAATTTAAAAAAAAAAATTATTTTCTCTTATGAAAAGATAGAGAATCTTTTCCCGATCATAAGGACACCGAAAGTTTGAAATTTGATGGAAAACTTACGGAATTATGCTCTCGCAAAGTTAGCGGTCTCAGCGATGTTTACGCATCGGCGCTTTTGCCCACTTCGAGCCCCATTTTTGGCCAATTCCACTGTACTAGTCGACAAAAAACATGAATATTTCGCTAGAACTCCATTTTTTTCTATCAAATGGGTGCAAGAAACCACCCATTTATGAAATTCAACTATCCAGTCAGTGGTCAGAATTTAGCAATTTTGCCAATTTCACACAAATTTCAAAAATGCCAATTTCCGAATAGGATCCAGAATAAACAAGAAAGACATTCCTGGCACTAAAATGACATTTCCTCTGGTCATCAGTCACGTCTCAAGGGCCCCTCTTATATTCTTTTTGCATTCCACTTTGAATTTTTATTCTCACAAAAATATAAGATTTACTGTTATGCAGACTACTGCATTAGTGTAAAAAATGGTATAAATATTATTGGTGCACTTTTTGAAAGAATATTAGACTCCCCAGTTGACGTGTATTGCACGCTTGGCACGATTTGTTACTTTTGAAATTGGTAAAAATCGAACATTTCTGTTAATTTAGCTCAATTTCAAGGTACCTTTCATTTTAAAACAGTCAAATCATCTCAATTTCTGTAATATGTCTTCCATTCTATAAAATGAGACAAGAAAAAAGAATACAACAAAAAATACCATACGAAAATACAGTGCAAAATCGCTGTTTTATTCCAAAAAAATAGTCAAAGTTTTTTTTTTTTCTCATTATGCACTTTGTGCTGCAGGATTTTTTTTATACTGTGCACACTGACCACATAGACCCATTCTTTCATATGAAGGCCTACCCGCTTTCTCCCACTAGATTTGAGGGCGCTAGAATTTGGCGTACTAGTACGTCAAAAACCCTGGGTCGTAAGCCATACTAGTAGTCAGAAACCCTCAAAGGGTAAAATGTTGAGGAAAGAAAGGGAGGTGGTAATTTCATGCACTGGTCAGGGAGATATACCATCTTTTAGGAGAGAAGAAGAGGAGAATGTAAGTGTGGGGGAGGTAAGTGAGGCATTACGTAAATGAAAGGGGGTAAAGCAGCTGGAAAATGATGGGATCATGACAGAATGTTAAAAGCAGGGGGGGATATTGTTTGGGGTGTTGGTACTTTTCTTTAATAAATGTATGAAAGAGGGGAAGGTACCTAGGGATTTGGGGAGAGCATGTATAGTCCCTTTATATAAAGGGAAAGGGGACAAAAGAGTTGTAAAAATTATAGAGGGAAAAAGTTTATTGAGTATACCCCGGAAAAGTGTATGGTAGGGTTATAATTGAAAGAATTAGAGGTAAGACAGAATGTAGGATTGCAGATGAGCAGGGAGGTTTCAGAGTGGGTAGGGATGTTTTAGATCAAGTGTTTACATTGAAGCATATATGTGAACAGTATTTAGATAAAGGTAGGGAAGTTTTTATTGCAATTATGGATTTAGAAAAGGCATATGATACAGCGGATAGGGGAGCAATGTGGCAGATGTTGCAAGTATATGGAATAGGTGGTAAGTTACTAAATGCTGTAAAGAGTTTTTATGAGGATAGTGAGGCTCAGGTTAGGGTGTGTAGAGAGAGGGAGACTACTTCCCGGTAAAAGTAGGTCTTAGACAGGGATGTGTAATGTCACCATGGTTGTTTAATATATTTATAGATGGGGTTGTAAAGGAAGTAAATGCTAGGGTGTTCGGGAGAGGGGTGGGATTAAATTTTGGGGAATCAAATTCAAAATGGGAATTGACACAGTTACTTTTTGCTGATGATACTGTGCTTATGGGAGATTCTAAAGAAAAATTGCAAAGGTTAGTGGATGAGTTTGGGAATGTGTGTAAAGGTAGAAAGTTGAAAGTGAACATAGAAAAGAGTAAGGTGATGAGGGTATCAAATGATTTAGATAAATAAAAATTGGATATCAAATTGGGGAGGAGGAGTATGGAAGAAGTAAATGTTTTCAGATACTTGGGAGTTGACGTGTCGGCGGATGGATTTATGAAGGATGAGGTTAATCATAGAATTGATGAGGGAAAAAAGGTGAGTGGTGCATTGAGGTATATGTGGAGTCAAAAAACGTTATCTATGGAGGCAAAGAAGGGAATGCATGAAAGTATAGTAGTACCAACACTCTTATACGGGTGTGAAGCTTGGGTGGTAAATGCAGCAGCGAGGAGACGGTTGGAGGCAGTGGAGATGTCCTGTCTAAGGGCAATGTGTGGTGTAAATATTATGCAGAAAATTCGGAGTGTTGAAATTAGGAAAAGGTGTGGAGTTAATAAAAGTATTAGTCAGAGGGCAGAAGAGGGGTTGTTGAGGTGGTTTGGTCATTTAGAGAGAATGGATCAAAGTAGAATGACATGGAAAGCATATAAATCTATGGGGGAAGGAAGGCGAGGTAGGGGTCGTCCTCGAAAGGGTTGGAGAGAGGGGGTAAAGGAGGTTTTGTGGGCAAGGGGCTTGGACTTCCAGCAAGCGTGCGTGAGCGTGTTAGATAGGAGTGAATGGAGACGAATGGTACTTGGGACCTGACGATCTGTTGGAGTGTGAGCAGGGTAATATTTAGTGAAGGGATTCAGGGAAACCGGTTATTTTCATATAGTCGGACTTGAGTCCTGGAAATGGGAAGTACAATGCCTGCACTTTAAAGGAGGGGTTTGGGATATTGGCAGTTTGGAGGGATATGTTGTGTATCTTTATACGTATATGCTTCTAAACTGTTGTACTCTGAGCACCTCTGCAAAAACAGTGATTATGTGTGAGTGTGGTGAAAGTGTTGAATGATGATGAAAGCATTTTCTTTTTGGGGATTTTCTTTCTTTTTTTGTCACCCTGCCTTGGTGGGAGACGGCCAACTTGTTGAAAAAAAAACAAAAAAAAAAACTTAGGTCACACAACACATCATGTACAAGCATATATATAAACACCCCTCCAGGGTTTTTTTTCTATTTTCTTACTAGTTCTTGTTATTATTTCCACTTATCTCCACGAGAAAGTGGAACAGAATTCTTCCCCTATAAGCCATGTGTGTCATAAGAGGCAGCTGAAATGCCAAGAGCAAGGGACTAGTAACCCCTTCTCCTGTATATTTTACTAAATTTAATAAGAAAAACTTTTGTTTTTCTTTTTGGGCCACCCTGCCTCAGTGGGATATGGCTGGTTTGTTGAAAGAAAGATAAACAACTAATGGAAGAAAGAAAGGCTAGTGAAAGTATAGGTAATGAGGTTGAAGAGGTATGGGATAGATTTAAGAATGAAGTGTTAAGTGTGTTCAGCAGAAGTGTGTGGTTACAGTAAAGTGGGTGTGGGAGGGATGAAGAATGAATGGTGAAATGATGAGGTAAAGAGACTAGTAAGAAAGAAAAGTTAGTATATGAGAAGTTTTTACAAAGTAGAAGTGATGCAAGGAGGGAGGAGTAAACTGAGAGAAAAAGAGAGGTTAGGAGAGTGGTGAAGGAATGTAAAAGGAGAGTAAATGAGAGTGGGTGAGATACTATTAATAAATTTTGCTAAGAATAAGAAAAAGTTTTGGAGTGAGATTAATAAGTTTAGAGACACAAGGGAACAAATAGATTTGACAGTTAAAAATAGGAGAGGAGAGTTATTAGATGGAGAGTTGGAAGACTCAGAAAGATGGAGGTAATATTTTGAGGAACTGTTAAATGTTGATGAAGATAGGGAAGCGGTGATTTGTGCATTGGGTAGGGAGGTATAACATCTTGTAGGAGTGAGCAAGAGCCAGTTGTGAGTGTGGGGAAGGTGCATGAGACCATGGGTAGAATGAATGAGGGTAAAGAAGCTGGGACTGATGGGATACAAAAAGAAATGTTAAAAGGTGGGGATAAATTTTTGGAATGGTTGGTGCTCTTATTTAATAAATGAATGGAAGAGGGGAAGGTACCTAGGGATTGGCAGAGAGCATGCATAGTTCTTTTGTATAAAGGCAAAGGGGACAAAAGAGAGTGCAAAAATTATAGGGGAATAAGCCTGTTCAGCATACCCGGTAAAGTGTATGGTAGAGTTATTATTGAAAGAATCAAGAGTAAGATGGAGAGCAGGACTGCAGATGAACAAGGAGGCTTTAGGAAGGGTATGGGGTGTGTAGACTAAGTGTTTACAGTGAAGCATATAGGTGAACACTATTTAGATAAGGGTAAAGAGGTTCTCACTGCATTTATGGATTTGGAAAAGGCATATGATAGGGTGAATAGGAGATTAATGTGACATAAGTTGCAAATGTATGGAATAGGTAGTAAGTTACTGAAAGCAGTTAAGAGTTTTTATGAGGATAGTGAAGCTCAGGTTTGAGTATGCAGGAGAGAGGAAGATTATTTCCTAGTAAAAGTAGGCCTTAGACAGGGATGCGTGATGTCACCATGGTTGTTCTATATATTTATAGGTGGGGTAGGAAGAGAAGTGAGTGCTCAGGTGTTGGCAAGAGGTAGGGGATTAAGAAATAAAGAATCTAACACAAAATGGGAGTTGTCACAGCTGCTTTTTGCTGATGACACTGTGCTTTTGGGAGATTCTGAAGAGAAGTTGCAGAGGTTGGTGAATGAGCTCAGAAGGGTATGTCAAAGAAGGAAATTAAAAATGAACATAGGAAAGAGAAAAGTGACGAGGATAACAAAAAAATTAGGTAATGAAAGATTGGATATCAGATTGGAGAGGACTTGTCAGCAGATGGGTCTATGAAAGACAAGATGAATCATAGAACTGATGAGGAAAAAAAAGGCAAGTGGAGCACTGAGAAGTCTGTATAGTAAAAGAATGTTATCCAAGGAAGTAATGAGGGGAATGTATGAGAGTACAGTGATACCAACTTTCTTATATGGGTGTGAAGTATGGGTGGTGAATGTTGCAACAAGGAGAATGATGGAGGTAGTAGAAATGCCGTGTCTGAGGGCAATGTGCTGTGTGAATATAATGCAGAGAATCTGTAGCTTGGAGATTAGGAGGAGGTGTGGGGTTTCTAAAAGTTTTATAGAGAGAGCAGAGGAAGAGCTGTTGAAGTTGTTCAGACATTTAGAGAGGCTGGAACAAAACAGAATGACTTAGAGGGCATATAAATCTGTAGTAAAAAGAAGGTGGGTTAGGGGTTGTCCTAGGAAAGGTTGGAGGGAGGGGGGTAAAGGAGGTTTTGTGTGCGAGGGGATTGGACTCCCACAAGCATGCATTAGCCTATTAGATAGAAGCAATTGAAGACAAATGGGTTTTATGATTTGACATGCTATTAGAGTGAACAAAGTAACATTTATAAAGGGATTCAGGGAAACCGGTTAGCCGGACGTGAGTCCTGGAGGTGGAAAGCACAGTGCTTGCACTTTGAAGGAGGGGTGATGATATGTTGAAGTTTTTTAACTATAGTGTAGTCACACCTCTGGCAAGACAGTGATAAAGTAAATGGTGATGTAAGTGTTCTTCTTTTTCAGGTCACCCTGCCTTGGTGGGAAACAGCCAATGTGTTAATAAAAAAAATATGTGTGTGTAATATTTATTGCCCTTATGACATAAGAACATAAGAACATAAGAACATAAGAATGTAGGAACACTGCAGAAGGCCTACTGGCCCATACGAGGCAGGTCCTTATCAAAACGACATCTACCTAAAGCTACTCAAGAAACAACTCCCGCACCCCCCAACACCAATCAAACCCAGCCCCTCCCGCTCATATATTTGTCCAGTCTCTTCTTAAAGCTACCCAAGGTCCCAGCCTCTATCACCCCACTGGGAAGACTGTTCCACGCATCTACAACTCTGTTAGAAAACCAGTACTTACCTATGTCCTTTCTAAATCTAAATTTATCCAACTTAAATCCATTATTCCTGGTTCTTACCTGGTTCGACACCCTCAGTACTTTATTAATGTCTCCCTTGTTTATGCCCGTCATCTACTTTTTTTTTTTTTTTTTTTTTTTTCAACAAGTCGGTCGTCTCCCACCGAGGCAGGGTGACCCAAAAAAGAAAGAAAATCCCCAAAAAGAAAATACTTTCATCATCATTCAACACTTTCACCACACTCACACATTATCACTGCTTTTGCAGAGGTGCTCAGAATATAACAGTTTAGAAGCATATACGTATAGAGATACACAACATATCCCTCCAAACTGCCAATATCCCAAACCCCTCCTTTAAAGTGCAGGCATTGTACTTCCCATTTCCAGGACTCAAGTCCGACACTTCAATGATATCTCCCCTCATTCTACGCCTCTCCAGAGAGTGGAGATTTAAGGCTTTAAGTCTATCTTCATACGGGAGGTTCCTTACACAGTAAATCATTTTAGTCATTCTTCTCTGTATGTTCTCTAATGAGTCTATGTCCATCCTGTAGTAAGGGGACCAAAACTGAGCAGCATAATCTAAATGAGGCCTCACTAATGATGTATAGAGCTGTAAAATAACTTTTGGACTTCTGTTACTTATACTTCTTGAGATAAATCCAAGTACTCTGTTAGCCTTGTTGCGCACACTAAGGCACTGCTGTCATGGCATTCTAATACAAGTAATCTAAACCAGTAAAACATTGTCGTGTAGTTTGAAGCTAGTTTTAAGGCTACTCAAAATGGTGTGCACAACTAGGGCTTTTATGTAAATAACATGTCACCTAGTTTAGTTTTCATTTTCTACATAAAATATGTCACGGTACAAGCTTGCTGTACACCTGTACATTTCCTTTTATACTGTTGGCAGTACATCTCTGCATCCAGTGTTAAACTATTCAGTAGAAAGTAGTAGTGCTGTATCCCTACATTCAAAATTTATGCACCACTATCTCAACTATACCACACACTAGATGTAAAGTACTCAGGTTAAGAAAAGTAATATAATGAAAACATTCTCACCCAGCAAACTGCTTTCATTTTATTCTCAACATCACTAGTAAAACATGTCCTGCTAAATTATAAGTCAGTTTCTCACAATGAGGTTTCCATCAAACTTCTCAACTCACATTATATAAGTTAGAATTTTTTTTTAACATACTAGCCTTCTCACACCAAGGATGGGAGATCTAAAAAAGAAGAAATACTTTCACCATCATTCGTTCAGTCATTGCTTTCCCAGATGCATACTGCATCACTGTTCAGATATGGGAGATGGCTCTCCAAACTGTAATATCTCCACTTATCCTTAAGAGTGAAAGTATTGTACATCCCACCTCCAGGACTCAGGTCTGGCTAACCAGTTTCAAATGAATCATTACAAAAATGTTATCTTGCTCACACTCCAACAGTACATCAAATCATAAAAAATCACTTGCCTCCACTCACTTCTATCTAACACTTTCACAAAAGCTTGCTGGATGTCCAAACCCCTTGCACATGAAACCTCCTTCACTCCCTGCCTCTAATCTTTCCTAGGATGACTTCCAACCCCTCTTTCCCTCCAATTATCACATACCACAGTGCCAATATGTATTACAGAGAAGTAATCATTTTTTTTTAACCCTTTGGGGGTTTCAGCCATACTAGTATGGCTTACGGCCCAGGGTTTTTGACATACTAGTACGCCTAAATTCTAGCGCCCTCAAACCTAGTGGGAGAAAGCTGGTAGGCCTACATATGAAAGAATGGGTCTATGTGGTCAGTGACCACAGTATAAAAAAAATCCTGCAGCACACAGTGCATAATGAGAAAAAAAAGACCGTTTTTTGGGAATAAAACAGCGACTTTGCACTGTATTTTCGTATGGTATTTATTATTGTATTCTAGTTTTCTTGGTCTCATTTTATAGAATGGAAGACATATTACAGAAATTGTGATGATTTTGACTGGTTTTACAATGAAAAGTACCTTGAAATTGAGCTCAAAGTAGCAGAAATGTTCGATTTTCACCGACGTTCAAAAGTAAACAAATCATGCCAAGCGTCCAATACACGTCAACTGGTGAGTCTAATATTCTTTTGCAAGTGCGCCAATATTATTTATACCATTTTTTTACACTAATGCAGTAGTCTGCATAACAGTAAATCTTCTATTTTTTGTCAGAATAAAAATCCAAAGTGGAAAGCAAAAGAATGTAAGAGGGGCGTGAGGACGTGACTAATGAACAGAGGAAATGTCATTTTAGTGCCAGGAATGTCTTTCTTGTTTATTCTGGACCTTATTCGGAAATTGGCATTTTTTAAATTTGTGTGAAATTGGCAAAATTGCTAAATTCTGACTACTGTACTGGATAGTTGAAATTGGTAAATGGGTGGTTTCTTGCACTCATTCGATAGAAAAAATGGAGTTCTAGTGAAATATTTATGTTTTTTGTCGACTAGTACAGTAGAATTGGCCAAAAATAGGGCTCAAAGTGGGCAAAATCGCCGATGCGTAAACATCACCGAGACTGCTAACTTTGCGAGAGCATAATTCCGTAAGTTTTCCATCAAATTTCATACTTTTGGTGTCATTATGATCGGGAAAAGATTCTCTATCTTTTCATAATTTTTTTTTTTTTTTTTTTTTTTTGGAAATTTGGCCGACCCTGAGAACGAGTCTCGGAGAGGGCCTGTCGACCCTCAAAGGGTTAAGCAAGAACAGAAAACAGGAACACACTGAGCAGACCTTATGAAACACTGTCAGATTCATGTAACACTCACACATCTGACTTTCTTAACTGACGAATGAATTGGTAATGGTATTTTATTCATCATTATAAATGGAGAACACTCTCTTTTAATGTGGGTCTTAGTCCACTGAATGGAGCTCTCCACAGGCTTACCAATTCTAAAAGGGTTACTGCTATGCTGGTTGATATGCCACAGATTTCTCTCACACAAACCACATATTACTCCTATCTCTCAGTCTTGCTATTACCTTTACATTCACTTTTATATCCTTCCTATATCTATCATGATTTATTTATTCACCAACACCAAACTGATGTAACACATCTCAGTCATAAAAGTCAGAATTACAACCACTGAACCCCCCCCCCCCCACACACACCACATGTGCATGCATGTACATACACATTTATTTATTTATTTGAACATGATACAGAGAAGCACAAAGGAATACTGTTATTAAAGTGCAACATGCCAAAGCCCCTTGTATGCAGAGCATTATGGGCAGGCTTAAAATTAACTTAGGATTAACTAAGCAATGATATATTCAGTGGTTAAAAACATTATTGTAAACAGATAACAATTTAACACAAAAGAGTATTACAAAGACAGGTCATTTACTGTGTTGCTGTGCATTCAATAGAATGGAGTATTCTGTTAGGTAATGTAATTAAAAAAATAACAAAGTCTGACTGGGTCACAGGTTAGACATTTATGATATACAATTATTCAGTATTTATTTAGTTGTGGGTGAGTGATTTTTGAGACGAGACTTGAATTTATAAACAGACAGTGTTTCTTTTATATTCACAGGTAATGAATTCCAGATTTTAGGGCCTTTTATGTGCATTGAGTTTTTGCATAGCGTGAGGTGGACACGAGGAACATCAAAGAGTGATCTGTGCCTTGTGTTATGGTCATGTGTTCTGTTGAGGTTGGTAAGGAGACGTTTGAGGGGAGGGTTTATATCAGAGTTAAGTGTTCTATGTATGTAGTAGGTGCAGTAAAAAGTATGGATGCTTTGTATGGTGAGTAGGTTTAGAGTTTTGAATATTGGTGGAGTGTGCTGCCTGTAGTGGGAATTTGTTATCATTCTGACTGCAGCCTTTTGTTGGGTAATTAATAGTCTGAGATGGTTTATTGTTGTTGAGCCCCATGAACAAATTTCATAGGTGAGATAGGGGTAAATAAGTGAGTGATATAGGGCCAGGAGGGCTGACTGTGGAACATAGTACCGTATCTTCGATATTATGCCTACAGTCTTGGAGATTTTCTTAGAAATTTGTTGTATATGTGTATGAAATTTGAGTCTATTATTGAGGTGGATTCCTAGGAATTTTCCCTCTGTTAGCTTTGTGATAGGTGATCCGTTTATCATTATGTTAAGAGGGACGTCTGTAGCTCTGTCACCAAACTGAATGAAGTAGGTTTTGTCAATGTTTAGAGTAAGTTTGTTATCCTCATCCAGGTAGATATTTTCTGTAATTCGGTATTTACAGTATAGGCTAGCGTGACTGGGCTCGGGTGAGAGAAGACGTATGTAGTGTCATCTGCAAATAGTGTGGGCTTGAGTAGTTGTGATGCACTTGGTAGGTCATTTATGTATATGAGAAAGAGAAGAGGGCCTAGGACACTTCCCTGTGGGACTCCAACTGTAATTGGCTGTGCGGAAGAGTTTGCCCCGTTTGTGTACACATATTGGCTTCTGTTGCTGAGGTAAGACTTTAGGTAGTTGAGGGAGTGCCCTCTTATACCATACTGTGACAATTTTATATGGAGCAAGTCATGGTCAACTGTATCAAAAGCTTTACCTAAGTCAATGAAGATCCCCAGTGGGACTTCTTTTTTCTCTATTGCAGTGTACATGTGTTCTACCATGTGTATAATAGCATCATTAGTATTTTTATTAGGCCTGAACCCAAATTGACAAGGGTTGAGTATGTTGTGGGAGATGAGGTAGGAATAGATTCGCTTATGAATTAATTTTTCGAAGATTTTAGAGAGAGGGTGTAAGTTGGATATTGGCCTATTGTTATTCAAGTCTGTTTGGTCTCCTCCTTTATGGATCAGGGTGACCCTTGCTATTTTGAGAACTGTAGGGAAGTTAGAGGATTCTATGGATTTATTAAAGAGTGTTGCAATGATTGGTGATAGCACTTGCGACGCTTTTTTGTATATAAAGGGTGGTAAGGTATTTAAATCTCCTGTTTGTTTTTTAAGTGTGTTAATAATAAGGGAGACTTCAGTAGGGTTAGTCGGAGCTAGGAACAGTGTGTTCGGGTAGTTGCCAGTGAGGTAGTCATTGGGTGGGGTATCTGAGCTTAGTATTTTATTGGCAAGGTTTTTTCCTATAGTGGAGAAGAAATTATTGAGTCTGTTTGCTGTTTCTGTTGGTGGGAGTTGGGGTTCATCTGATTTTGCTAATTTTATTTCGCTATTTCGTGATATCTTTTTTGTTCCTAGAATTTCTGATAGGGTTTTCCAGGTCTTTTTTATATCATCTCGTAAGTTGGATAATCTGTTCTCATAATACAATTTTTTAGCCCTTCTTACCAGGCTGGTTAGGACTGACGAGTAACGTTTTGTTTGGTCTCTGGTTATGTGACCCATTCTGTACTGTTTTTCGTATAGGTGCTTGGAGTGCATCCCCATCCCCACACACATTGTTTTAACTTTTATCTTCCTCACACTACATCTTCAATTTGTTCATCTAATTACCGCAATTAATTGTTTCATTATTATAATTAATTGTAATAAAACCAAATTTTGCTCACCACAGATGTTAATGAGAAGGCATCACTAGACGAAGTGAGCTGGTATAAGGTTGTCCCAGCTTGTACAGCTAATATACTGGGTGGAGCCACACCTGAAAAAATATTAATATCAAAGAAACAACTGAAAGTATATTAACCAGTGAAAACAATGCTTACTTTTCTTACAGTTAGTGTTACCAGGATGTGAAGATTATGGCTGAATGCTTCAGGAAACCACTCTTTAGTTTCCTAACCAGACTATGGAAACATGGCTTGGATTTGACTCCCAGTCACAGTGAGGTCAGCAATTTTTAAAGATGAACTTGCTATTGCTAGAGAATCTGAGCAAACAGTGTATGTGAAAATAAAGCCATAAATCATTGGTGCTACTATGTTTCAGTATTAACCCGTTAACTGTCCAAATGTAGATTTACATTCTCTCGCCCAGCGCTCCGAGTATTTTGAAAAAAAAAAAAAAATTGTTTTTTAACCCTTTCAGGGACCGTGCCGTAGATCTACGGCTTTACATTGAGGGTCCAAACCATAGATCTACGCCATGAGCTCAGCTCACTCTGATAATCTGTGAGCGGTAAATTTGGGCCTAGATATGAGAGAGTACATCTACGTGGTATGTGTGCACCACATAAAACAAATCCTGCAGCACACAGTGCATGAGAGAAAAAAACTGAGACTGTAATTTTCGATTAAAACAGCAACTTTGCAGTTTTTTTTATAGTTGTATTTGCGATTTCTTGGTCTCATTTTATAGAATGGAAGGTATATTACAGAAATAGAAATGATTTTGATTGGTTTTAGTATTAAAAATGGCTTGAAACTGAGCTCAAAGTGGCAGAAATGTTAAATTTTTGCCGATGTTCAAGAGTAAACAAATGACCTCACGTCTAATACACGCCAGCTGGTGGGTCTGATATACATTCCCAAATGTGCTGATATTATTTATACAATTATTACAATATTGCATGACAGTAAATCTTCTATTTTTTGGTTTGAATAAAAATTCATTATGTGAACTAAAAATCAAAATGGAATTCGTTTGTAAAGCCTGAAAACATAACTAATGAACAGAGGAAATGTTAGTTTAGTGCCAGGAATGCCTGCATTGTTTATTCTGGACCCTATTTTGAAACTGGAATATTTTGAGCTTTGCATTAAATTGGCCAATTTACCAATTTCCAATCACTTTATTTTGTAGTTGAAACAGCTGAGTTGGAGATTTCTTGTACTCAATTGATAGAAGTACTAGTGAAATAGCTTAGAATTTGATTGACTGGAATAAGGGAATTGGCCTAAAATGGGAGTCACAGTCAGCAAAATCGCCGATGCGTAAATATCGCTGACACATCAAAATTCGCGAGAGCATAATTTCGTCAATTTTCCATCAAATTTCGTACTTTTTGTTTTATTACCTTCAGAAAAAGATTCTCTACCATTTCATAAGAAAAAATAACAAAATTATTTTTTTGAAAATTCTTGGACACTGGTGTGCACTTTGAAATTTGGCCTCTGGACCCTGAAAGGGTTATATTAATAAAGAGGGCAATTTCCTGTGCGTAATAAGACAAAAAAAAATTTGGGGGGGTCAGTACTTACCAAGATATAAGACTGCAAATTTGGTGCTGGATATTCACCTGATGGCAACATGGAGTTCTGCCACTTGCAGAAGTGTTGCCGATACATCTTTTTTCCTTTTTCTTTTAATTTATATAATTTTTATGTACTGATTACAATTTGTAGTAGTTCTTGTGATTTCACAGCCAATGTTTGTTCTGACAATAATATTAGGTACTGAAATAGTACTCAAATAGTCACAAACACACTGACAGGTGAACATTTTCACCTGTCTTGGTCGCCTACTGTTGTCTAGAAATATATGCAAAGTATTTATAGGTCTCAATAATGTTTTAAACATGCTGGAGTATATATGAAACTCCTTGAAGCAGGGGTGTATGATGAGTATCACTCTAATGCTGGCAGTGCAGCAGTGGAGTGACACCTGATAATCGTGCACTGCTTTGGCTTTGCTTGTTTTCACTGTTACATATATACATGTCTATCTGTTTATCTGTCTGTGTCTATTTGTCTGCCTAGCTCTGTCTCTTTATCTATGTGTCTGCTTATCTGTCTTTCTATCTGCCTATGTGTCTGTCTTCCCGTTTCTCTGTCTGCTTGTCTCTCTTTCTGTCTCAGAGAGCTACTCATGAGCTAACAGGTATTACACATGATGCAGTCATCACGTCTAATTCCTGAACAAGTAAAAATGAGCATTACTTGCCAATCATGCTTATTATGCCTTATATCTACAAGCACAGTATAGCATTTTGTCTAGATTTTTTGGGTTATCGTAGGTAATTTACACTATGTATAATAACTATTTATGTGTATCTGTGAGATAGACAGAGACAGCCAAAGTCAATCAGCCATATTGCATATGTTCCAGAATTGTTTCTCTTTACTTAGGGCATAGGTTACAGGACATCCTGGCAGGATGACACTACCAGCGGTATCAAAATTGAAAGTATGTTGCACATGGGTTATTACTGAGGTTTTTGACATTTCCTCGACCACTTGTGGCCACATCCACCTCAAAGTCACTTAACTTGGGGTCATCATCACTTTCCTCTTAAAAGGAGAGAGTTAATATGATATGACATCAGTGAATCCTTGGTGTTTGCCATGCTCTTTGCTCTAACTGGTGCTCAAACAAGGTACTAAGTGATCCCAGATTGTTTTACTACTGTGCACACCGAGTGTTAAGACCCATTCTTAAGTGACCAGGCATCTCAGGACAATCGTCCCAAATTTGAAGGTAGGAAAAATAAAACGTTCATCTACGTTTGGAGAGCTAGCAGTAAGAGCATAGATCTATGTTTGGATAGTTAAGGGGCTAATATGCTGTAGCAGCTCTTCATTATCACATAAAAACAAAAAAAAATAACTGTTACAATTTTTAACACACTGGCTGTCTCCCACCTTTGAAGAGTTTCGAGAGAATATCTACTCTCTGAGCCTGACCATGGGCCAGGCTCATCTGGTGCTTGCCCAGTCAACCAGGCTGTTGCTGCTGGAGGCCCACTGCCCCACATATCCGTCACAGCTTGATCAGGCACCTGGTGAAGATACTTGTTCAGTTTCCTCTTGAAGGCTTCTACACTTGTTCCAGCCATGTTTCTGATATTTTCTGGTAAGATGTTGAATAGTCTGGGACCCCGGATGTTGATACAGTGTTTCCTTATTTTCCCCACCACACCCCTGCTGCTCACTGGGTTTATTTTACACTTCCTCCCATATCTTCACTCCAGTATTTTGTTTAGGCAGAGAACGTTTTGGCCCAAGCCCCGAGTACCCGGGTATAAAAATATATCTCTCTCTCCCCGCTCCAATGAGTACATTTTAAAAGACTTGAAGGTATTCCCATAATTTAGGTGCTTACTGGCTAAAAGTGAGCCATAAACAATCTCTGTTTTTGTTCAGCTCCGATGTTTCTCCGCTTTGAACGGCTGTCATGTTTTTTGTCTTGTTAGGGTATTTTAACCCCTTTTCAGGGCCAAGGCCAAAATCTGAAGGGGTCCCCCAGTGTCCAAAATTTTTAAAAAAAAAAAAATTTTATTTTTTTTATGGAAGGGTAGAGAACTTTTTTGATTTAATAAAACAAAAAGTAGAATTTTTGTGGAAAATTGACGAAATTATGCTCTCGTAAATTTTTGGGTGTTTTCAGCGAAATTTACGAATCGGGATTTTGCCGACTTTGACCCCCTTTTTTGGCCCAAATTACATTTATTTCCAGCGACCAATTCTCAGTATTTCACTATATTACTTCATTCTATCGTTTGAGCAAAAGAAATCGCCAAGTAAACTGTTTCAGCTACAAAATAAAGTGACCAAAAATTGGTAATTTGGCCAATTTAACAAAGTTCAAAAAATTTCCAATTAAAAATAGGGTCCAAAAAATAAACAATGTAGGTATTCCTGGCACTAAACAAATTTCTCGTTCTTTTATTTTTGGAGGCTTTACAAAAAATTCCCCTTTTGATTTTTTATTCACTAATAAAATTTTTATTCACCCCAAAAAAATGAAGTTTTTATTTAGAATAGTAATAATTGTAAAAATATATCCCCCAAAATTTTGGTTTTTATTAGCCCCCACAGCGGGTGTATTAGACGGGGGGGTGTTTTTTTACTCTGAAATCGGAAAAAATTTTTAAATTTCCGCCACTTTGAGCTAAAATTTCAAGCCATTTCCAATCAAAATTACATTTTCTTATTTCTGAAATATTTTCTTTCATTCTAAAAAAATGGATCAAAAATAAAAATACAAATAAAAAAAAATACGAAAAAAAACTGAAAAAGTCGCTTTTTTAATCGAAAATCGGGTCTCAGTTTTTTTTTCTCTCATTATACACAGTGTGTCGGGTTTTTTTTATTGGTCCCATACCCTAGATGTATTCCTCAATTAGGCCCAAATTTACCACTCACTTATCAGAGTGAGCTGAGCTCATGAGTGTTTCTACGGTTTGGCCCCGAACGAAAAGCGTTGATCTAGGGAGGGGGACCCTGAAAGGGTTAAAAAGAAAGGTCAGCTGCATAATTATTCCCAGGTTTTTTTGAGTTCCTTACTTTCCATTTTGGTGACCCTTTGAGTTCTTTTATGGTTTTCCCTTTTTGGGTTTTCTTCATTTTTTTCCATACTAAGCAGCTGGAACTTTCACCATTGAACATCATGTTGTTCTCCACTGTCCACTGGAAAACCCTGTTTTGTCTTCCGTACTTTTTCGTGTCCTCTACCGTAGTGACTTTATTTTTTTTAGTGATTCAACGAATAAAAAAGTGTGGGTGTTTTTATCTATGTCTGCTAAAAGGAGAGAAACAGCAGAGGTGCCAGGACAGTCCCTTGGGGCACTGAGTGTTGACCCGCTGTGCTGGTTTTCCCCTTTTCACTCACTTTTGTGGGGGTTGGGTTTGGGAACCCGAAAATCCATCTCCCTCCCTTTCCCCCCGTAATGTCAAGGGCCTTCATTTATTTGCATCACTCCATGTTGCTTTTGTCAAACGCCTTAGCAAAATCTGTGAAAATTAATCTGGTTTTGGTCATTTTCCAAGCCCCCGAAATTTCTGTCTAAGGGTTCGCAACTGTGACAGGCATGATCATCCTGCTCTAAAATATGTGGTTTGGATTAGCTGGTATGTTGGCCCTTGAAATTTGTAATCTGCTGTCTCTCACTTTTTCAAATTTTTTGTTGTGAGAAGTTTGGGTACTGGTCTGTAATTTTTAGCTGTGTTTTATACCCCCCTTTATGCAAAGAGCAATGTCTGCACTCATTAAGGCCTGGTATTTCACCTAGTTCTAGGCCTTTTTTCTCCAAAGAATCCCGATGCCTTCTAATGGTACTTTACACTTTTTATAAATAGAGCATTCCATGAATTGGCCCGGGTTTGGCGAGTGAGTGGGCACTTGTCCTTTTTCTTTTTCAAAAATTATGGGATTTGTATAGTGCAGTTAGTGTTCTGTACAGCCTTCTTCTGGAGTGAAAAATATTTCGCACTTTCTCCCTTGCTTTCTTGGGGGGTTCTGAACTCTTTTCCCTGTTCATCGTCTAAAGGGGTTCTCAGTGTGGGCCAATTTTATAGGTAGTTCTTAAATTGGATTTTGCATACAAATAGAAATATTTTGGGTTTCTTGCAATATTCTGTATGGCCCTTTGTATTCTTCGTTAAGTATGAATCCTAATTTTTTTTTTGTTCAATGATCTTTATCTAAGTCATCTTTCCTCGCTGAAGAATATTTTTGTTTTTTAAAACCAATTTGGAGGCTTTTTTTGATGAATGGTTCAGGAACCGAAAGGTATAAATTAGACACATGTGCAACTCTTGGGGATTTTATTAGGAAACTTTTCCGCCCCTGGCTTCATCTCCATTTTCAACATGTGGGTTTATGAACCATTATCACAAACCTTCGCAGCAACTTTCTTGGGGTCTTTACTTGGGATTTTTTTCGCTTGCCAATTCTTGGGCGCGACCTACTTCCAATTGAACAAAAGTCACCCCCTAAGGCTGGACCTCTTTTGCCTACGGTTTATAGTCCTTCTCCGCACGTTATCCATATTTTATTTAAGATTGATTGCCACTCGATCAAGGTTGAGGGCTGATTCCTCATTCTCCTCCTGTTCTTCAAATTCTCCTTTGTATGGACTGTGAAGCCATGTGTGGTGAAAGTTTTCCCCAATAAAGAACCCAGAGTTCACATTGCTTTATTTTCAACCATTTTCTTTTCTTACCATCTCCTACACTCTCTTCCCGCATTGTTTTCTGGGGGTTTTCCTCAAGGTACTGCCTATATACCTTTTATGCTTCCTATTCAGTTCTTAGGGCCGGTGAGGATTTAGAGTGTTCATGCCGATTCCCGGTATTTTGATACTCTTGGTTTATTTTTTTACCCAGCCCAAATTTTATAGTTTTTAAAATTAAATTACTGGACATCCCCCCAACATTTTGACGCGTTCCCCAACCCTTAGTTAATACTCATCTGAACTTCACAATGTTGTATCAAGTCAGTGGACCCCGCTTTTCGATCACCTCCCAATGCGACCAATTATGTAAGTGTTTTTTGAAGTGCTTTTGTAGTGTATTTTTGGGGGTCGAAAAAGGTAATCTAATCACAATATTCCTTTTGGGAACCATTTGTTCAGTATGGCACCTGAACTACTTCTGGAAAGAAATAATACGTAAACCGGGGTCCACTTATTAGTTTTTTTCAACTGTTTGCTTATATTCCCTTTTTTTAATATCAATCCAGGGTAAATTTTTATTCAGTTGGATCGAAAACTGTTGGTTTAATGGTCCCGGGCCCCAAAAATTTTGGGCCGATAGCATCCTTTTCAGAAATCGACGCATTTTTTTGTCCAAACATTGGCTCACAAATGGTCGGTTGACCCTAATCGTCGTTGTCCCGGGGCGTACCCGGTCTGAGCTGCCTTGGCCTCCCTTTCCCCGCCCGTGTGGGATTGTTTTCCATTTAGCGACGGCCCCCACTTGTTCATACAAAAAATTTCATAAAACAGGGACCCCCGGATTTATATTAAACCGTTCCGAGAGCTCTCGAATACCAAAATTTTTCGAAAAGCAAACAATTTTCCTCATAAAAAATAAAAGGAAATTAAATTAAACCCCTGCAACACACCAAAATATGAAAAAAAAAATTTTACAAAATGAAATATTAAATTTAAATGCAATGAATAATTACAAAAACAAAAATAACAATAAATAATTGACACTTACCTTTTAAAAGATCTGGTGATGATTTTATGGGGGGAGGCGGGAGAGGTGTTTAAATGTTTAGAAGGGGACCCCTTTTCCCTTTGGATTGAGGTAAAAAAGCCCTTTTCTGGGGTTCTTTCCCCCCCCCTTCTTTTTAAAGCCACTAGGGCCCCGCTGGGGGGTCATGGACTTCTGTCCAAACAAAATTTTCCTAGTGGCTTGTACCTCCCGTTCCTTTTGACATTTCCCAAATGTTTCACAAAATTGTCAATGTAATAGTCACCCCATGGCTTGCTTTGCTGTGTTAGGGGGATTTTCATCAAAAAAAAGGCTTGCACTTTAAGCCACATTGCACAATTTCCTTAATCGTGAATAGGCAAAATTCTTCAATTTTCTATCCCCCCCTCCGAAGCAATTTCCCCCCGGTGTGACCCCTTCTGTTGAAAATGATCTGCATCATAAGGGTTGTTCTTTAATGACTCCCCCACCAACTCTTCCCCATCCTCCCCTAACCTCCAACCCCAAGGGGGCTTCCCCCAAAGCACAAGGATTCCTCAATGGCTAGGGTTTTCAGGGTTGCCTCAAATCCTTCAAAACCCTTTTTTCCACAAATTTGGCCACAGTTTTTCCAAGCAGAGTTTAAAGGTCCTCTTAGGGCACTCCCTCCCAAGCCAAACCATAAGGTTACACAATGAGGTATTCAAGTGATCCTTCCAAAAATCTTTTTAGACAGCTGAGTTTCTGTGGTCACTACAAAGCACTTTTGAAACAAGCTTTTGTGTACATTTTTTGAAAGTTGGAAATGACCCGCTGGTCCCGGGCGCAGGAGAGGGGAGTGGTTTTGAGGAAAAAAAATTTCCTTAAAGAAGCTAGTCCCCCGAAAGTTGCTCTGCCAAGCTGTAGGATGACCAGGGGCATTTGTTTAAAACCAGGGGGGCACTTAAGGTTAATTTCTTTTCAATTTTGGTAAAATTTTTTCCCGTGGGGGCAAAAAGCAAGGTGGAACCCGTCACAGAAAAAATCCCTAAATATTCTGGTTTTTTTAATTAAAAATGAATGAACTTTGGCCCTTTTCAAATTTGATCGCTTTGAAAAATGCAAATCCCTTTTCGTTTTTTTTAATTTTCAAAAAATTTTTTAATTTTTTTGTAAAAGATCCAAAATAAAAAAATTTTTTTTTTTAAAAATGGCCCCCCTTTAGCTCAAGGGCGGGCCCCTTAAAATTAATTAAATTAACTAAGCAATGATGAAATCAGTGATAAAAATTATTGTAAACAGAAACATAAAGCACAAAGAGTATTACAAAAGACAGTCATAGGGGTGCTTGCATTGCTGTATATTCAGTAAAATGGAGTATTCTTTTTAGGTGTGTATTTAAAAAAATAAAAAAGTTAGATTGGGCCCTGGTTTAACATTTTGTGTTAATTGAAAAAATATAGGATATAAAATTTTAAAAGGTTTCAGTTATTCAGTTTTTTTTGGGTTTTTTGAGGAGTAAGTGATTTGAAAAGGATTTGAATTTAAAACAGGTATGTTTCTTTTATATTTACAGGTAAAATTTCGTTTTTGGGGCCCTTTTTTTGTGTTTTGAGTTTTTGCATGCGTGAATGGACAGGGAAACATAAAAGAGTGATTGTGCCTGTGTTATGGCATTGTTCTGTTGGGGTTTTGGCAAGGAGAGTTGAGGGGAGGGTTAAATCAGAGTTAATGTTCTATTTTGTAATAGGTGCAATAATAATTGGATTTTTTGTAGGTGAGTAGGTTGAGTTTTTTGAATATTGGTGGAGTGTGTTGCCTGTAGTGAAAATTTTGTTATATTTAACTGCAGCCTTTTGTTGGGAAATTTAGTGGTCTGAGTGGTTAATTGTTGTTGCCCCCCATGCACAAATTCAAGGGTAGGGGTAAAAAAGAGGTGTTAAAGGGCCAGGAGGGCTGATGTGGACATAGTACCGATCTTCGATGTAGGCCTACGTTTTGGGATTTTTTAGAAATTTGTTGTTATGTGATAAAAATTTGAGTTATTATTGAGGTGGATTCCTAGGTTTTTCCCCTCTGTTAGTTGTGATAGGTATCTGTTTTTTTTTATGTTAAGGGTATCTTTTAGCTTGTTCCCAAAACTGAATGAAGAGGTTTTGTAAATGTTTAGTGTAAGTTTGTTAGTCCTCATCCAGGAAATTTTTTCTGTAATTCGGTTTTACTTTGGGCTAGCGTGACTGGGCTGGGTGAGAGAAGAGATTAGTGCATCTGCAAAATTTGGGGTTTGAGAATTGCGAAGCATTTTGGTGGGGATTTTGTAAGGAGAAAGAGAAGGGGCCCAAAGGACATTTCCCCTGTGGGACACAACTTTAATTGTTGTGGGGAAGAGCATGCCCCTTTTTGCGTACACATATTGGCTTCTGTGCTGGGAAGACTTGGGTAGTTGAGGGAGGTCCTCAAAACCCATTTTGTGAAAATTTTTATGGGGAGCAGTCATGGTCAACTGTATAAAAAGCTTTAGAAAGCCAATAAAGATCCCCGGGGTTTTTCTTTTTTCTCTATTGCAGTGAAATTTATGTTCTGCTGTGTATATAGCATCATAGTAGTATTTTTATTAGGCCTAAAACCAAATTGGCAGGGTTGAGATTTTTTGGGGAATGAGGTAGGAGTAGTTTCTTTTATGAATTAAATTTTTTCGAAGATTTTTGAGAGAAGGGTAAATTGGATTTTGGGCCTATAGTTATTCATATGTTTGGTCTCCTCCTTTTTGGATCAGGTGCCCCTTGTATTTGAAAAACTGTAGGGAAGGTGGGGATTCAATGGATTTGTTAAAGAGTGTTGCAATGTTTGGGTGATAGTATTGTGATGCTTTTTTGTATAAAAAGGGTGGTAAGGTTTTTTTTTAAAACCCTCCCTTGTTTTTCAGTGCTTGAAAAAAGGGAGACTTCGTATGGGTTAGCGGAGTGGAACAGTGTTTTCGGGTAGTTGCCATGAGGTAGTCTTTTGGTGGGTATCTGAGTTTGGGTTTTTATTGGAAGGTTTTGACTTTTTGGGAAAGAAATCATTGAGTCTGTTTGCTGTTTTTTTGGTGGGGGTTGGGGTAATTGATTTGCTAATTTTATTTCGCTATGCGTGATATTTTTTTTTGTTCCCAAATTCGATGGGGTTTTTCCAGGTCTTTTTTTTTCCCCATTAAGTTGGAAAAATGTTCTCATAATAAATTTTTTTGCCCTTCTTTCAGGCTGGTTAAGATTGACGAGTAAGTTTTTTTTTGGTCTCTGGTTATGTGACCCTTCTTACTGTTTTTCATATCGGGGTTTTTTAATTATGGATTTGAGAATGCGGGGTTTGCCGGGACTGTTCAGTCTCTTTTGCTGTCATTGTTTAGTTTTTTTAGGGCAGGTGTTATAAAAGGGATTGGGCTTTTTTTTGGAAAAATTATTAAAAAAAATTTTTCAATTCTGATAGATTTCAGCTGTGTGCAGTCAATGTTTGTTACTGCTGTGTGAAGTTATTTAAAGGTGCCCTTGTGAAAAAAGTCTGAAAGGGGACTTTTTTAGGTCTTTGGGGATTTTACCAAGGTTGTT
This sequence comes from Cherax quadricarinatus, assembly GCF_026875155.1. NCBI lineage: Eukaryota > Metazoa > Arthropoda > Malacostraca > Decapoda > Parastacidae > Cherax > Cherax quadricarinatus. The sequence continues at coordinate 23,775,849 of NC_069423.1, read as the reverse complement.
TTTGAGGAAAGTAGGGGATGGGCTGGGTATTATCTTAATTATGCCCGATTTTAAAGGGGATATGTGTTGGTCCAGATTGGTCAGTGGGAAAACCTGTTCTGTAACCCTTTTAGGTTTTTTATGTTGGTGCAACAGCAGTTATCATTTTGTTGTGAATTTAGTAAGTGTGGGTCTGGTCTTGCAGGGATTATACTGAAGTCCACCCGAGAATAAGTGTCTTGTTCAGCGTGCATCAGTTATCATACTTCCCAGGTTTTTCTCTCTCAACATCTTCTATCACTTGCGATCTCATTTCGAAAACATAGTTGCACCTTTGGCAAAACGCTTCCCTTTATTGTGTTTTCTTGCCCCCCAAAAATTTGTGTGTTAGTGGGGTTTACTATACAACCTGACAGTCGAGCACGACTCCCCTTTATACTTTCAATGATCTTTACTTCATCCCATAATTTTCTCACCCCTTTTTTCTGTAGGGGTTTGGGACTAGAAGCTTTCTTGGGGGGCCCTGGTGACTTATTTTGCAGGTGCAAAACCAAAGGGGGTAATATGAAATGTTCCAATTGTATGTTTGGGAAACGCCCCCAGTGGGGGCTAGCTTTTAAACACTGGCACCCTGGGGGCAAGTAGGCCGCTAGGGGCCCAAAATGGACGCCTCTTTAACAGAACGAATAGCGTTGGGCGGGTTTTTTTGCGCTTAGTCGAGGCAAAAATTTTTTCGATAAAATGTATCGTAGTCGGATTTATCGTTAAACGATGCCCTCGTTGGGCAGGGGCCCCGTAAAACAAAAAAAAAAAGTAGATCAAAGTTTTTTTTTTTCACATTTTCAAATGTAGAAAAAAAAAGAAAAATCTACTTTTTTTTCATACAGTGGATCCCCGGGTTTCCCCAGCTATCGGGATCCGTAAATCCCGGGAGCCGTGCATTTGAAAAAAAATTTGCCTCGCTTCCCGATACAAAAAAACCGGTAAAGCGATATGATTGTACGAGACGTGCCCTGTTTACAAACCGCCGTGTGGCGCATTAAGGATCATTTGGTACATTCTATATTATCCATTTATCAAATGTTTTTGGTGCTTGTTTCTGCAAAATAATTCACCATGGGCCCAGAAAGCTTCTAGTGCCAAAACCCCTTTAGACCAAGGGTGCTAATGATATTTAAATGAAAAAGAGATAATTGTAAAAATGAAATGGAGTGCGTGTATTGGGGGTGGTCAGCTGCTATAGTGAGCGGGGGAAAACAGCAATCAAGGAAGCGTTCTTGCAAAAGGTGCAACTGTGATTACAAAACAGCGACCACAAGTGTTAGAAAATGTTGAGAGACTGTTATTGGTGTGGATAAATAAAAAAACATATAGGAGGAGATAGCATCTCTCAAGCGATCATTTGTGAAAAGGCTAGGCAGTTGCATGACGATTTGGTAAAGAAATTGCCAGAAACTAGTGGTGATGTGAGTGAATTTAAGGCCAGCAAAGGTTGGTTTGAAAGATTTAAGAATCGTAGTGGCAACATAGTGTGATTAGGCATGGTGAGGCTGCCATTCAGACCACAAAGTGGCTGAAAAATATGTGCATGAATTCAAGGAGCATATAGAGGCTGAAGGATTGAAACCTGAACAAGTTTTTAATTGTGAAAAAACGGGCCCTTTTTTTGGAAGAAATTGCCAAGCGGGCCCTACATTACTCAGGAGGAAAAGCTACCTCAAGTCCTAATGGATGGGGATTCCCCTTCTAAACAATAAGTTCAACACACACCCCTCCTCCCATCCCATCAATCATCACAAGATCTTCATTAAAGGTAAGTGGTCAATTATTCATTGTTATTTTTTGTTATTGTAATTATTCTATTGCATTAAACTTAATATTTCATGTGGCAAAAGTTTTTTTTTTCATACTTTTGGGTGTCTTGCACGGATTAATTTGATTTCCATTATTTCTTATGGGGAAAATTGATTCGCTTTCCGATAATTTTGGTTTACGATGAGCTCTCAGGAACGGATTAATATTGCGAACCGGGGGTCCACTGTACTTTCAAATGTTGAAAAAACGTATATATACGTTTGGACCGTTTATGGGTTAAAAGGAGAAACTTTTGTTTTTCCTTTTGAGCCATCCTGCCTCGGTGGGATACGGCCACTCTGTTGAAAGAAGATTTTACTATGCTCTAATCCCTGACTTTTAATAATATAATGATGAAATAAAAAATATTCTACACCTGTATGATAAACTCACTCTCAACAATGAAAAACATTACTACAGTTGAGGCCCAAAAAACAGAGGTTATGCTCCTGAAAACCAGCATGGTATACAAACTAGTGTTACTCAGACTGAAGAAAGTATAAGAGTATTATTGAGTTACTGTATGATATTTTAAATTCTGGTTGTTGCTTACAAATGTGTGTCGAGGATTAACGCTTAAACTGTCCAAAAGTAGATCTACATTTTCATTGCCAGCGTTCCAAATGTTTTGGAAAAAAAAAAATTAAAGAGGGCAATTTTCTACATGTAATAGAATAAAAAAATTTTTAGGGTCAGTACTTGCTGAGATATAAGGCCACGAAGTTGGCACTGGATGCTCACCTGACGGTAACATGGAGTCCTGCCACTTGCAGAAGTGTTCCCGATTTACCTTTTTTCTCATTTTATTTTAATTTATATAATTTTTAAGTTCTGATAATTACAATTTATAGTAGTTCTTATGATTTCATAGCCAATCTTTGTTCTGACACTAATATTAGGTACTGAAATAGAACTCAGATAGTAACAAACACACAGACAGGTGAACATTTTCACCTGTCTTGGTCACACACTATTGTCTACAAATACACCTACCATCCGACTTACGACCTGCTCGACATACGTCCACTCGACTTACGAACCATGCATCTGGCAGCTGTGCTGGGCCAGCTGATGCACACCACTGTACAATATTTGACAATATTCGCGGGGGCAATGTGTCATGCAGGCAGCATCAGTTTGAGTAACCCTGCCCTATCAGCAGCATCATACTGTATTAAATGTACTAACTAGACAGTAAATTTCACCATGGCCCCTAAGATGAAGTCTGAATCTTGCACTGGAGATCGTGGCAAGAAAGGCTCTTACTCTCGAACTCTCTATTTGTTTTCACTGTTGCACATAAACATGTCTGTATCTGTCTGCCTGTATATCTGTCTGTATCTCTGTGTGTCTGTCTGTCTACTAGTGTGTCTGTCTTTCTGTCTACCTGTGTGTGTGTGTCTTTCTGTGTGTCTGTCTACCTGTGTCTTTCTGTCTACCTGTGTGTCTGTCTTTCTGTTTGTCTTTCTGTCTACCTGTGTCTGTCTTTATGTCTACCTGTGTGTCTGTCTTTGTCTGCTTGTCTGTCTCAGAGCCACTCATTAAGAGTGTACTTGGTCTTGAAGATGCCATATTAATAATGATAATAACAATAATAATCACTGATGTGCATTAAATGTGTATAAAACGTTAATATAGACATTTTGCTTAATCCATCTATGATTTTTTTTTCAAAATTATATAATAAACATGCTACATAACACATAAATTAACAAATATGAGATGTTTTTCTGGTCGGCTTGACATTGAACAGGAATCGTTCGTGTCCGGGCTGGTAACAACAACAACAACGTTTGTTTACATAACTCGTGAACATTCTACATTCTCATTCTCTCTCTCATTTATTCATTTAATCTTGTTTACTCACTTCTCACTCTACATTAAAACTACAGATATTTTAAGGTAAGTAATGAGTGGACACGATTATTATATTATAGCTTAATAATAATACACCTACCATCCGACTTACGACCTGCTCGACATACGTCCACTTGACTTACGACCGTGCATCTGGCAGCTGGGCTGGGCCGGCTGATGCACACCACTGTACAATATTTGACAATACTCGCGGCGGCAATGTGTCATGCAGGCAGCATCAGTTTGAGTAACCCTGCCCTATCAGCAGCATCATACTGTATTAACTGTACTAACTGGACAGTAAATTTCACCATGGCCCCTAAGATGAAGTCTGAATTTTGCACTGGAGATTGTGGCAAGAAAGGCTCTTACTCTCGAACTCTCTATTTTTCACTGTTGCACATAAACCTGTCTGTATCTGTCTGCCTGTATATCTGCCTGTATCTCTGTGTGTCTGTTTGTCTGTCTACTAGTGTGTCTGTCTACTAGCATGTCTTTCTGTCTACCTGTGTGTCTGTCTTTCTGTCTACCTGTGTGTCTTTGTCTACCTGTGTGTCTGTCTTTCTGTGTGTCTGTCTTTCTGTCTACCTGTGTCTGTCTTTCTGTCTACCTGTGTGTCTGTCTTTCTGTCTACCTGTGTCTGTCTTTCTGTCTACCTGTGTGTCTGTCTTTGTCTGCTTGTCTGTCTCAGAGCCACTCATTAAGAGTGTACTTGGTCTTGAAGATGCCATATTAATAATGATAATAACAATAATAATCACTGATGTGCATTAAATGTGTATAAAACGTTAATATAGACATTTTGCTTAATCCATCTATGATTTTTTTTCAAAATTATATAATAAACATGCTACATAACACATAAATTAACAAATATGAGATGTTTTTCTGGTCGGCTTGACAGTGAACAGGAACCGTTCGTGTCCGGGCTGGTAACAACAACAACAACGTTTGTTTACATAACTCGTGAACATTCTACATTCTCATTCTCTCTCTCATTTATTCATTTAATCTTGTCTACTCACCTCTCACTCTACATTAAAACTACAGATATTTTAAGGTAAGTAATGAGTGGACACGATTATTATATTATAGCTTAATAATAATATTAATATTAGTACATATGTATTATTGTAATAATAATGATTATTAATATTATTATTAATTTAGGGCACTGGAGCACAGATCCACTGTATAGCCCTCTGTCTGGATTTTTTGGGTTATCCTAGGTAATTTTTAATATGTATGATAACTTGACTCAGGAGTGAATGGAGACAAAAGGTTTTTTTTTGATACTTGATGTGCTGTTGGAGTATGAGCAAAGTAACATTTATGAAGGGGTTCAGGGAAACTGGCAGGCCGGACTTGAGTCCTGGAGATGGGAAGTACAGTGCCTGCACTCTGAAGGAGGGGTGTTAATGTTGCAGTTTAACCCTTTCAGGGTCCAAGGCCAAAATCTGAAGTGGTGCTCCAGTGTCCAAGAAATTTTGAAAAAAAAAAAAAAAAAAAATTATTTTTTCTTACAGAATTAAAGAGCATATTTTTGTGAAGGTAATAAGACAAAAAAAAAAATCTGATCAGTACTTACCGAGATACAGTGCCAAGAAGTTTGTCAAAAATGATGTGGTGGCGGCAACATCGACGAATTCCACATAGGCGCATTACATTATTTTGTGGTTTTAGTTGTTTTTTCTTTTCTTTTCCAATTTTTTTCTATTCCTACTAACATTTGGGGCCTGAGAGACCAATACTGTATATATGGTATATATATAAATTCACTGTATTGAACACAATAACCGCACTAAAGTTATTATCATATTACTGTTTACCACAATTGTTTATTACAATAAACATGCACAAATCTTGTATAATACTAATGTTCTATCATATATTTACATATTTACAATCACTGGACATGGTTTTAGAACTGCTGGAGCTTGTGGAACTCCTTGAAACAAGGCACCATGCACAGAGGCACCTTACATTCCTCACACATAAACCGAGTGTCTTTGCGTCTTTGTTGCCGTCGTTTTGTTTGTGCACAATGCATCTCTTCTGAGCAAATTTCTTCTTAGTTGAAGGAAGCTGTATTATGAAATGATCACCATCTCTCCTCAAACGCTTGGGTATATCCTGAGGAATTCGAGGACCATGTTGTATAGCAGGTGTTGTTACCTGGTACTTCATTATGAGTTGTCTGACAACAGACAAACAAAATTCACCATACGGTGGTCTGTTGCCAGTCTTTATTTGGTACATATTATATGCATTGAGCATTGAAATGTCCATGAGATGGAAGAAAAGTTTCATGTACCACTTGTAACTCTTACGAACACAGTCAACAAAACCAATCTGCATGTCACACTTGTCAACCAAGCGCATGTTTTGTGTATAATCAATCACTGACACTGGTTTTCGAATACGTTCATTAGTCACTCGATCAACTTTGCCACTGTCTTGCATTTCATTACGGTGAATGGTTGTCAACAATGTGACATCTCGTTTGTCATGCCACCGTAATGCCATGATGTCATTGGCAGTAAACACCTGCACGTCATCACCACGAGCACCTGCGTTGAGCCTGGGCATATGTTTACGATTAGAACGCACTGTGCCACACACATCTGTCTTGTTCACTCGCATGAAATCACTGAGTAATGGGCTTGTGTACCAGTTATCGGTATATAATGTATGCCCCTTACCAAGATAAGGTGCCATCATGTTTCTCACTACGTCACCTGAGATACCCAATAACATCTTGGTATCTTTCAATGTTTTACTACCCGTGTATACAACAATATCCAACACCAGGCCACTGTCACAATCACAGAGTACAAACAGTTTTATACCAAAGCGTTTCCTCTTGCTCGGTATATACTGCTTGAATGACAGTCTACCTTTGAACAAAATCAAAGACTCGTCAATTACAAGATTCTTGAATGGATAAAAGTATATGCTGAACTTTTGTTTGAGATACATGAAAACATTTCTAATCTTGTATAACCTGTCACTTCTGTCAGGCCTGGTTTTGTCAGAGAAGTGCAACATACGTAAGAGTAAGATAAACCTGTTCACTGGTATGATTTCACTGAAGACCGGGGTAGAAATTAGCCGATCTGTGGACCAGTATGCTTTTATATTATGCTTATAGACGTGAGGCATAAGCATTTTGGTTGCAAAAAGCAAATACATTTCTGCAACAGTCGTCTCTTTCCACCTGTGTAGTCTTGACTGTGGTGATGAGATCGTATTTGCCATGGTGTACTCAAAATACTTATTACTTTCCCTGACAATAATTTCCATCAATGGCTGGTCAAAGAATAATTCAAAGAATTCCAGTTCATTGGCCGTGGTTCCAAGGGGACAAGTAGGTAGAATTCCACTTTGAGAATCATCAAAGTGGTGAGGCTTGGGAACAAAATTGGGATTTTGCTGCCAATCCCACATACGGTTTGCTGGTGGATACTGGACATCATAGGCTGGTTGTGGGGGTGGTTGTGGTTGTGGTGGGCTGGTGGCTGGCGCTCCGCTTTGTCCTTGAACTGACGAGTCAGCAGCATGGGTCCAAGCGTGGCCTCGTGAGTCACGCATGGCGGTGCCACTACCATCACCACTAACACCATCCACTGATGCCAGTGGTCTATCCATGCCAAGTGTAGCCACATCATCCTCACTATCACTACCTAAAACTGGTGTTGGGCCATGGGATGTACTCCGGGATGTACTCCGGGATGTACTCCGTCCCCTGGGCACAGCATAGGGTACACTACCCGAGCGCATGCGGCGGCAAACATACCGACGCTTCACTGGTGAATATGATTCCTCACTATCACTACTCGATTGATCGTCGAGCGCAATAAAATCACAGTCCACGTCACTATCATCATCATTACTGAAGTCAGAGGCCTGGCCACGCGAAAATATTAGTTTTCTCTTGCGATGAGGAACAACTGACCGTGAGTCATGAGTGCCCACACCAGAGGTAGAAGGTTGAGGATCGACAGGGTTTTCTGCACTATTATCGATATCCTGGTCATTCTTTTTTGTCACTAACTGATCAAAGCCGTAGAATTCGTCTTCATTTCCACTTCCATCAGTGTCAGAACTATCAGATAGGAAGAGGAGAGTCCCAATTTTCTGGGGAGTGAGAGCTGACTTGCAACGAGGCATGGTGAACAAGGGTAACTGAGCCGGCGTTCCCACAATGCTATGCGGGCGCCTAGATTTTTTGTTTATGGCGCACACCCACCACGCAGACCCGTTCTCTCACATGTAGGCCTATGAGCGTTTTCGCGCTAAATTTGACGGCGCTAGAATTTTGGCATTGATCTAAGGTTTGGACACTCAACGTAAAGCCGTTGATCAACGGGACGGACCCTGAAAGGGTTAAAAACTGTAGTGTAAAGCACCCTTCTGGCAAGACAGTGATGGAGTGAATGATGGTGAAAGTTTTTCTTTTTCGGGCCACCCTGCCTTGGTGGGAATCGGCCAGTGTGATAATAAAAAAAAATAACTTGACTCACGTGTACCAATGAGTGAGAGAGAGAGAGAGAGAGAGAGAGAGATACAGAGATAGAGAGAGAGAGATACAAAGAGACAGCCACATTCGGTCAGCCAGTCGGCCAACTACCCACCCACCCATCCAGCCACCCACCCATCCATCCAGCCACCCACCCATCATCCAGCCACCTACCCACCCATCCAGCCACCCACCCATCCAACCAGCCAGCCAGCCACCCGACCAACCACAGACCCGGCCACCCAGCCAGCCAGCTGGATACGTATTACACATGTTCCAGAGTTGTTTCTCTTTACTTAGGGTATAGGTTATACAACATTCTGGCAGGATGACACTACCAGTGGTATTCTCCCATTCCACTGTGTCGACAATACATGAAGATAATAGTAACATACGATACTGTATGCGATGTAAAATTTACAATACATATCACTACCATATATACATTATATACAGTACATAAATAATTAAAATACAACAATAGAAGTAAATTATGGTAAAAAGAATGAAATAATGATTGTACATTACATTACAGTATTATGTAGGTAGTTTATATGGGAAAGTTTTGACATTATGCCCTACCCAATATGTCGTCAATTTTCAAAGGTTCGACTTACGTCCATTTCGACTTACGACCAGTTGGTCGGAACCAAGCTTGGTCGTAAGTCGGATGGTAGGTGTAATAATATTAGTACATATGTATTATTGTAATAATAATTATTATTAATATTATTATTAATTTAGGGCACTGGAGCACAGATCCACTGTATAGCACTTTGTCTGGATTTTTTGGGTTATCCTAGGTAATTTATAATACATGTATGATAACTTGACTTGCGTGTACCAGTGAGAGAGAGAGAGAGAGAGAGAGAGAGAGAGAGAGAGAGAGAGATACAGAGATACAGAGAGAGAGATACAAAGAGACAGCCACATTCGGTCAGCCAGTCAGCCAACTACCCACCCACCCATCCAGCCACCCACCTACCCAGCCACCCATCATCCAGTCACCCATCCAGCCACCCACCCACCCATCCATCCAGCCAGCCAGTCAGCCACCCACCCACCTGGCCAACCACAGACCCGGCCAACCAGCCAGCCAGCCAGATATGTATTACACATGTTCCAGAGTTGTTTCTCTTTACTTAGGGTATAGGTTACACAACATTCTGGCAGGATGACACTACCAGTGGTATTCTCCCATTCCACTGTGTCGACTATACATAAAGATAATAGTAACATATGATACTGTATGCGATGTAAAATTTACAATACATATCACTACCATGTAAACATTATATACAGTAAATAATTTATAATTAAAATACAGTAGGGCCCCGCTTTACGGCGTTTCACTTTACGGCGTTCCGCTAATACGGTCATTTCAAATTATGACCAAAACTCGCTATACGGCTCCCCCCACCTGACTTTCTAATACGGTCACCGTGCCCCACCCTGTTTGTTTACATTCTCCGTGAGCTCAGTAAGCACTAAGTCTCTCCATTTTGTCTGGAAACTCCAAAATTTCAAATGTTTTTAAAAGTTATTTCATATTTTATATATACTCTGATAATTATACTTATGTATACCTGTACCTAAATAAACTTACATACTGTGCTGGCATGCAGGTACACATTAAAATTGGTAAGTGTCTTATGTCTCCAGACGTCATATTAGTAATGATAATAATCATCGAGTCATTTAAATGTCGTATATTACGTTAATATATACATTTTCATTAATCCATCTATGATATTTTTTCAAAATTATATAATAAACACGATGCATAACATATAAATAAGATAAATACACCCCACAGTAGAATAAATAAACATAAATGTGAGATGTGGTAGCAGACGACTTGCACAAGTGACGCCATATTAGAAATAATAATAATAATAATAACAATACTCACCGAGTCTCATTAAATGTCGTATATTACGTTAATATACACATTTTCATTAATCCATCCATGATATTTTTTTCGAAATTATATAATAAACACGATACATAACATAAAAAGATGATAAATACACCCCACAATAGAATAAATAAACATAAATATAAGATGTGGGAGCCAGATAACTTGTACAAGTGATGCCAAGAATAACATTTTCTCTAATCTAACATAAGAGAAAATGTGTTACTGGGGGTAACAGTAGAAAATTATTCCTTTCGTATGTATGTAAGTTTATTCAGGTATACACAAATACAGTTACATAGATTATCATACATAACAACATATGTGTAGAGAACCTAGGATAACCCAAAAAAGTCAGTGTGACTTATTTCCATTGCCTTCACTCAGAGCTTCATTTCTTCTCAAAATGGTGTTACATGAGAATGGGAGTGTTCTTCTTTATTAATTCTACCGTAACAATGTAGAGACAACCTGTACACAATGTAACTTGCACACAAACCAGACGTGTACACTTTGTTTGTTTACAAAACTTACCTTTGCCTGGTTTGTTTACATAACTCTGCGCCTGTCCTCTCTCATGTACTCATTCTTTCTCTCTCTCATTTATTCGTTTTATCTCATTTACTTACTCCTGACCCTACATTAAGACTACTAATATTTTAAGGTAAGTAATGAGTGAACTGTATATACATTTTATCGCTCTGGGATGCTTAAATATCATAGAATATATGTGTGGGTGGGTTGGCCTGGTAAGGTAGCCTGGCTGATTGCCATACATACCACACTTGATTTCTTACAATAAATACTACTTGTCTCACCCTAGATTAAGACTATAAATATTTTAAGGTAAGTAATGAGTGCACTATGTGTGTATTGTACTTTTTTATTGTTTTTTGATGCCTGGTTCTACTGCTAACTTAATATATGTTAGTGTAAACTTGTTATCTAGTGTTTGTATCCATTTATAAGTGGAAAAAAAGGGTGTTCCACTTTACGGCGGTTTCCACTTTACGGCGGTTTCCGCTTTACGGCGGTAGCCTGGAACCTAACCTGCCATATAAGTGGGGCCCTGCTGTACAAGAATATTAGTAAATTATGGTAAAAAGAATGAAATAATGATTGTACATTACATTACAGTATTATGTAGGTAGTTTATATAGGAAAGTTTTGACATTATGCCCTACCCAATATGTCGGTAATTTTCAAAGGTTCGACTTACGTCCATTTTGGCTTACGACCGGTTGGTCGGAACCAAGCTTGGTAGTAAGTCGGATGGTAGGTGTATATACAAAGTATTTATAGGTCTCAACAATGTTTTAGACAGGCTAGAGTGTATATAAAACTCCTTGAAGCATGGTGTAAGATGAGTGTCACTCCACTGCTGATCAAGCACTGCTCCAGGGAACCTTGACTTTATTTGTTTTCAATGTTACACATAAACATGTCTCTCTGTCTGTCTGCCTGTATGTCTGCCTGCCTGTGTGTGTCTGTCTTCCTGTCTCTCTCTGCTTGTCTTTGTCTCAGAGAGTTGCTCATGAACCAATGGGTATTACACACGATGCAGAGTTGTCATGTCTGATTGCCGATCAAGTGAAAATGCGTATTACTTGCCAATCATGCTTATTATGCCTTATACATGCATCTACAAGCACGGTATAGCACTTTGTCTGCACTGTTTGGGTTATCCTAGGTAATTTACACTATGTATAAGGGTATTTATGTGTACCTGTGAGAGAGACAGAGATAGACAGACGGAGATAGAATGGCTGGGCGGCCAGCCAGCCAGTCACCCAGCCAGCCTGCCAAATATGTATTACACATGTTCCAGAATTGTTTCTCTTTACTTAGGGCATGGTTTATGGGACATTCTGACAGGATGACATTACCAGTGGTATCAAAATTGAAAGGATGTGGCACAAATGTTGCACATGGGTTATTATAAGGTTTATGATATTTCCTCAACCACTTGTGGCTACATCTATCTCAAAGTCACTAAACTCTGGATCAACATGACTTTCCTCTTAAAAAGGGGAGTGTTAATATGACATGGCATCAGTGAATCTCTGGTTTTTGCCAAGCTGTATGCTCTAGCTGGTGCTCAATTGAACTGGTGCTCCCACACGGTACTAAGTGGTCCCAGATTTTTTAATGCTGTGCACACCAAGTGTTAAGACCCATTCTATACTTACCAGGCATCTCAGGCCAATCATGCCAAATTTGAAGGCATGAAAAATAAAACGGTGATCTACGTTTGAAGCACTAGTGGTAACAACGTAGATCTATGTTTGGACAAATTAAGGGTTAACCCTTTGACTGTCGCAAGCCCCTTTCTGAAACTGTCAGTCTGTCGGAAAACTTTTGGAAAAAAAAAAAATATTTTTTATGAAATGATAATCTTTTCCTGATGGTAATGACACCAAAAGTATGAAATTTGGTTGAAAACTCATGGAATTACACTCCCGCGAAGTTAGTGGTCTCGGCAACATATACGCATCAGCAATTTTGCCGATTTTGAGCCATATTTTTGGCCAATTCCATTGTTCCAGTTGACCAAACTCTTAGCTATTTCTTTAGAACTCCATTTTTTCTATCAACTGAGTACAAAAAACCATCCATTTACTGATTTGAACTACCCAATAAAGTGGCCAGAAATTCGCAATTTGGCCAATTTCACGCAAATTAAGAAAGATGCCAATTTCAAAATAGGGTCCAGAATAAACAATGAAGACATTCTTGGCACTAAAATAACATATCCTCTGTTCATTAGTCACGTCTCTAGGCCCCTCTTATATTACAATTGCTTTCTATTTTTATTTTTTATTCATACAAAAAATAGAAGATTTACTGTTATGCAGACTACTGCACTATTGTAAAAATGGTATAAATAATATCAGTGCTCTAGTGAAAGAATATTAGACTCCCCAGTTGACGTGTATTGGACGTGTGGTGTGATTTCCTTACTCTTGAACATTGGTAAAAATCGAACATTTCCCCTACTTTCAGCTCAATTTCAAGGTCGTTTTCATCGTGAAACTAATCAAAATCATCTCTATTTCTGTAAATTGTTTTCCATTTTATCACATGAGACCATGAAAATGAGAATACAACGATAAATACTATACGAAAATACATCTCAAAGTCAGCGTTTTAATCCAAAAAAATGGTCAGTTTTTTTCCTCATTATGCACTGCGTGCTGCAGGACTTTTTTTATATTGTGCACACTGACCACACAGATCCATTCTCTCCCATGTGGGCCTACCAGCTTTCTCTTGCTTGATTTGAAGCCGCTAGAATTGAGTATATATATGTCTGAAACACTGGCTTGTAAGACGTATATATATGACCAAAACAGTCAAAGGGTTAATGTTGCTCTGTACAATACCTGTACGAACCTGTGGTAGACAGTATTAACTACCACTACCTACTACAACAATCACCTACCAGGGAGAGTCAGATTCTCAGTTAAGTTTGTACTCCTTCCACAGAAACTGGGAAGCAGGGCTCAGTACAGCATGCACTGTGATGCCCTAAAGAGCAGCAACCAATAACAGCTGTGGTTTTGTGTGGATACTGATGCAGAGTACTTCTTTCAATAAACTGGCTGTATCCCACCAAGGCAGGGTGGCCCAAAAGAAAAAACAAAAGTTTCTCCTTTTAAATTTAGTAATGTACAGTGGACCCTCGACTTAAAATATTAATCTGTTCCAGGGAGCTCATCGCTAGACGAAATTATCTTAAGCTGAATTAATTTTCCCCATAAGAAACAATGGAAATCCAATAAATTCGTTCCAGACACCCAAAAGTATGAAAAGAAATTTTTTACCACATGAAATATACGTTTTCCTACACACAACAAGAAGGATACATGCACAATATATATTGTACATGTACTGTACTAAATGAAGAATAAATGACACTTTCCTTTATTGAAAATGTAGTGATGAGTGATGGGATGGGATGAGGGGAAATAGAGTTTTATTATTTTTTGGAAGGAATATCCTTCCAAAAGGTAGCAAGTCCTTTTCCAGGGTTACTTGACTTTCCTATGAAAAGAACCTTGAAATGGAGCTCAAAGTATGGGAAATGTTTGATTTTTGCCGATGTTCGAAAGTAAACAAATGATGTCATTTTCCATTAAATGTCCAAGTAGCCATTCTAATATGCAATCATGAATGGGTTGACATTATTTATACAATTATTACAATATTGCAGTAGCCTGCCTAACAGTAAATTTTTTATTTTTTGTTTGAATAAAAATTCAAAATAGAAAGCAAGAGTAATATCAGAGGGGCCTGGAGACGTGACTGATGGACATAGAAAATATTATTTTAGAGCCAGGAATGTCCGTGCTGTTCATTCTGGACCCTATTTTGAAATTGTCATATTTTTTAATTTTGGTGAAATTGGCCAAATTGCAAATTTCTGGCCACGTTATTGAGTAGTTGAAATCGGTAAATGGGCAGTTTCTTGTACTCAATCGACAGAAAAATTGGCGTTCTAAAGAAATAGCTATGAGTTTGGTCGATTGGAACAATGGAATTAGCCACAAACCGGGCTCAAAGTGGGCGAAATCGCCGATTCGTAAACATCGCCGAGGTCACTAACTTCACAAGAGCGTAATTCCGTCAGTTTTCCATCAAATTTCGTTCTTTTGGCGTCATTACAATTGGGAAAAGATTCTCTATTATTTCATAAGAAAATTTATTTTTTTTTTTTTTTTTTTTTTTTTTTTTTTTTTTTTTTTTTTTTTTTTTTTTTTTGGAAATTTTGCGACACCAGGAGACACCTCAGGATTTGGGGTTGTGACAGTCAAGCGGTTAATAAAACTCAACTCCCTCGAAATTCGCTCTGGCAAGTCTGAAGGATGAACAGGTGCATTGTCTAATACCAGGAGGCACTTAAGGTCAAATTTATGTTCCAGGAGGTAATTTTTCACAGTGGGGCCCAACACATGGTAAAACCAGTCATAGAAAATGTCCCTAGTGACCCATGCCTTACTGTTTGCCCTCAACATCACACACAAATTAGCCTTGACGACATTGTTTTTCCTGAACACTCTGGGAGTTTCAGAGTGATACACAAGTAGAGGCTTCACTCTGCAATCCCCACTAGCATTACTACACAACATTAAGTAACCCTGTCCTTCATAGGCTTGTGCCCTGGGAGTGCTTTTTCCTTCTGTGTAATGTAGGTCCTGTTTGGCATTTTCTTCCAAAACAGGCCTGTTTCATCACAAACACTTGTTGGGGTTGCAATCCTTCAGCCTCTATGTACCCCTGGTATTCCTGCACATATTTTTCAGCCACTTTTTTGTCCGAACTGGCAGCCTCACCATGCCTTATCACACCATGTATGCCACTATGATTCTTAAATCTCTCAAACCAACCTTTGCTGGCCTTAAATTCACTCTCATCACTAGTTGCAGGCATTTTTTTTAATTAATTCATCAAGCAACTGCCTTGCCTTTTCATATATGATCGCTTGAGAGATCCTATCTTCTATCTGCTTTTCATTTATCCACACCAACAACAGTCTCTCAACATCTTCGAGTACTTGTGATCTGTGTTTCGAAAAGATACTTGCACCTTTTGCAACAATAGCTTCCTTGATTACCTTTATGTTGGCCAAGACAGTAGCAATGGTTGATTGGGGTTTGTTGTACAACCTGGCCAGCTTGGAGACACATACTCCACTGTCATTTCGATTGTAATTTTCACCCTTTTTACCACAAGGTTGACACTAGAAAGCTTTCTTTTGGCCCACGGTGGCTTATTTAGCAGTTACAGTGGACCCTCAGCTAACGATTGCATCAGCTAACGATACATTTTAACGCAAAAATTTTGCCTCACCTAACGCTAAAAAACTCACCCAACACGATTCGTTCAAGAAGCGTCCACATGTGGCCTGAGTGCGCCTCAGTTGTCCCATGGGTGCCAGTGTTTACAAGCCAGCCAGTGGGGGTCGCATCCACGCATACAATCGGAGCATTTCATATTATCACAGAGTTTTTTAGCGATTGTGCAGTGGTCCCTCAATAATCGTCCGGCCTGAAAGTTGTCCATTTCGGAAATAGTCCTGTTTTTTTCGTCAAAATATTGGCTCGCAAATGGTCCGGTAACTCGCTAATAGTCCTTTGTCCTGGATGCGTACTCACGCTCTGAGCCACCTCGGCCTTTCCTTCCCAGCCAGTGTGCCATTGTTTACCAGTGAGCGACGGTCCCCTCACGTGCCCCAGCTGCTGCTATACACCACCGTCAGCTGTTGCTGCACCATGGTCAGCTGTTGCTGCACCAGTCAGCTGTTGCTGAACCATGGTGAGCTGCTGTTGCACCACGGTCAGCTGCTGCTGCTGCACCACGGTCAGCTGCTGCTGCTGCACCACGGTCAGCTGCTGCTGCACCACAGTCAGCTGCTGCTGCACCACAGTCAGCTGCTGCTACACAACCATCATCTGTTGCTGCACAATGGTCAGCTGTTGCTGCACCAGTCAGCTGTTGCTGAACCATGGTGAGCTGCTGTTGCACCACAGTCAGCTGTTGCTGCACCACAGCCCAGCTGTTGCTGCACCACAGTCAGCTGTTGCTGCACCACAGTCAGCTATTGCTGCACCACAGTCAGCTGTTGCTGCACCACAGTCAGCTGTTGCTGCACCACAGTCAGCTGTTGCTGCACCATGATCACTGTTGCTGCACCACAGTCAGCTGTTGCTGCACCACGGTCAGCTGTTGCTGCACCACGGTCAGCTGGTCCTAGTGGCATTAAAAGAAGAAGGGAAATAACCCTGGAAAAGGACGTGCTACCTAAAGTCCTAATGAAAGGGGATTCCCCTTCTAAACATTAACAACTTCCATACTCTCCCCTCCTCCCATCCCATCAATCATCACCAGATCTTCAATAAAGGTAAGTGTCAGTTTGTGTGCATCAAAATTAATATTTCATGTGGTAAAAATTTTTTTTTCATACTTTGTGGTGTCTTGCATGGATTAATTTGATTTCCATTAATTCTTATGGGGAAAATTAATTCAGCTAATGATAATTTCAGCTAATGATGAGCTTTCAGGAACGGATTAATATCGTTAGCTGAGAATCCACTGTACAAGCACTAAAAACACTGGAATCATGCAAAATGTACCGAATGTATTTGTGGAAGCAACCGCACTGGCTTGTAAACATTGGCACGCTAATTGAAGGTAGGCAGCTAATGCACGCTCAGGCCAGAGGGACACGTGGACGTGTTCGGGATGAATGATATGTAGAGTTTTTGTTCATAGGTCAGGGGAATTTTTTTACGTAGAAACGCTTCGTAAGTCGATTTTATCATTAGATGAGGCCTTCTAAGTCGTGGGTCCACTGTATATAGGAGAAGGGGTAACTAGCCCCTTGCTCCCAGCATTTTAGTTGCTTCTTACAACACGCATGGCTTATGGAGGGAGAATTCTGTTCCACTCTCCCATGAAGTTGATGAAGAGTTGTCAGTAGATAATAAATGTAATGGAGTTCTCGAAACTTGCATAATGTTTGTTTTACCCTGCAGTACTTTGTCAAAAGCAAGCAACCCAAATCAGTGCATTGTTGAGAGTAAAGGCTTGCTGATTGGTGGTGTTAAAGTGCAAGTGCATGGAGAGAATTAGCATGGTTCAACACAATACAAATCTGTGAGTGGTAGTAGGAGCTACCATCACCTACTTTCTTCATTCGTAAATGACGATTGTACAGGAGTTCTCAGGTATTATGTAATGCTTCTATACACCATTTTACACTATACAGTGGACCCCCGCATACCGTTGGCCTTACATAACGTTAAATCCGCATACCAATATATTTTATCGCTAAGATTTTGCCTCGCATACCGCTAAAAAACCCGCTCAACGCTGTTCATCCGAGACGCGTCTAATGTGCGGCCTGAGCCAGCCTCACATGTTCCGCCGGTGGCATTGTTTACAAGCCAGCCTCCGCGGTAACATCCAAGCATACAATGGTAACATTTCGTATTATTACAGTGTTTTTGGTGATTTTATCTGCAAAATAAGTGACCATGGGCCCCAAGAAAGCTTCTAGTGCCAACCCTGTGGTAAAAAGGGCGAGAAATACTATCGAAATACTGTGGTACCATGGTCAACTGCTGCTGCTGCTGCTGCTGTAGCACCGTCAGCTGCTGCTGCTGCTGTAGCACCGTCAGCTGCTGCTGCTGCTGCTGTACCACCGTCAGCTGCTGCTGCTGCTGTAGTACCGTCTGCTGCTGCTGCTGCTGCTGTAGTACCGTCTGCTGCTGCTGTAGCATCATCTGCTGCTGCTGTAGCACTGTCAGCTGCTGCTGCTGCTGTACCACCGTCAGCTGCTGCTGCTGCTGCTACTGTTGTAGTACTGTCTGCTGCTGCTGTAGCATTGTCTGCTGCTGCTGTACCATTGTCTGCTGCTGCTGCTGTAGCACTGTCAGCTGCTGCTGCTGCTGTAGCACTGTCAGCTGCTGCTGTTGCACCGTTGTTGGTGTGGCTTATTGAGAATACCAAGAAACAATTAACCCCAGAGGGTTAGCAACCCAGGATAACCCAAAAAAGTGTCATCGAAGACTGTCTAACTTATTTCCATTGTGGTCCTTAATCTTGTCTCCCAGGATGCAACCCACACCAGTCGACTAACACCCAGGTGAACAGGGAAAAACGCCTGGAACTAGTGCTCATATTGGTGAATTTAAAGCCAGCAAAGGTTGGTTTGAGAGATTTAAGAATCGTAGTGGCATACACAGTGTGATAAGGCCTGTTCTGGAAGAAAATGCCAAACAGGACCTACAGTACTCAGGAGGAAAAGGCACTCCCAGGACACAGTGTCTCATCAGTCATTGCTGCATCTTCAATAAAGGTAAGTGTCATTTATTCTTCATTTAGTAGAGTAGTACATGCACAATATATATTGTGCATGTACTACTCTACTATTGTGCATGCATCCTTCTCTTTGTGTGTAGGAAAATGTATATTTCATGTGGTAAAATTTTTTCTTTCATACTTTTGGGTGTCTTGCACGGATTAATTTGATTTCCATTATTTCTTATGGGGAAAATTCATTCGCATAATGATAATTTTGCATAACAATGAGCTCTCATGAACAGATTAATATCATTATGCGGGGGTCCACTGTACTACTTTACCAATGATAACAGCAGACTGATGCTTATCTTCCCCAAAATTTACATCATGCTATTCAAAATTGGGTGGCAATATCTCAATCATGCTATATGCTTGAGTTTCTAGCAAGTACATTTTATCACAATATACAAAGACCTGAGAAAATATATTTAGATATTCATGAAATAAAATATAACTTTGATATGTTAAGATTACTTACCTAAAAATGTTCCTAACCAAAATGGCCAGAGAGGCACATTAATAATGGGGCTAGTGATGTTGATGAACCAATTTGGGAGGAAGGGCGTGATACGTAGGAAGATGATGTAGAATAACAGGTTATCTCTCTGCTTATCTACCTGGAAAAACAAGTATTTATTGCTAGGTTCCTTGAGTTAAGCTGTACAATAATATCCAAAAAACATTTATGCTACATTTTGTCTCTGTGATAATGGCAATAAATTTTGAACAATATACATCCTCTCCTCACTTAATGACAGAGTTCCATTCCTAAGACCACATGGCTAAACAAATTCATCGCTAAGTGAGGCGCATACTATAATAGTAGTGAGTTTGTTTCAACCATCGTTGATATTGTTTTGTCACTTTTCTGGTATATTTTTATAAGTTTATACAGTAGTGTACTGCATATTGAAATAAACAATAGAGGAAATCAGCTGTAATACATTATTTAGGTATGAATACTGGTTGGTCAAAGAGCCCATCGTAAGTCCCAGGCATCAGAAAATGAGTACATCGCTAAGTGAGGAGAGGCTGAAAAGTAGATCAACATTCCATGTTTTCAAATATTCTGCAATACTACTGACAAATTTGCCCACTACTTCAAGTGCAATAAGATGTCCACCAAAAATACACAAACAGAAAACTAGTTACCATAAACTGAATAACAAAAAACAGAAATTTTCAGTAACCATTAAGATGGATAAAAGAAACACTTCTGGTAGTTTCAAACATACAAACATGTTTTATCACAGAATATTAATAGAAAAAATGCATTTCTTCTCTGTAAGTCCTCATCCATTGCATAAAACTGAAAAGTTTTTTTTAAAAAGTAAATAGGAGAGTACAAAACAAATCTAATGAAAATCTGAGTTAGGAACTTACAGTGAATTTTATGCTTCTCTGTAGATGTGAGGGTCCGGTAATGTAGATGTGTAGAGATCATTGATTATAGTATAATGAAATGGTAGGCATGTCTTTGCGAGGGAAGAATATGTTATTGATGGTAGAATGTTAGTGAAGTTTAGTAATGGTAGATATGTAGTGATGGAAGATGTATATTATGGTATATTGTAGTGATGGTACAATCAAGTTATAGTGATGAGAGATATTGCAGTGATGTAGATAAGTAGTGAGATAGATGATGTTGTGCAGTAGACATGGTATATATGTGGTCTCATGCTGGAGATGAAGATTATAAAAAGGGTAGATGTAAAGTGAAGTGATGGAGAAGTTGTAGTGTAGTGATGGTATGATGTGTACTGATTGTTGATGTGTAGGTAGTGGAAGGTAGATTTCTGTTAGTGTAGCAATGGTAAATCTATAGTGAGTGATGGCAGTAGAGATTGTATAGGTGTAGTGCATTTAGGATGTGTAGTGAATGTATATATGGGAAGTGATGGTAGCTGCATTGGGTACTAATGGAAGATATGTAGTGATGTAGATGTGGTATTGAAAGATAGATGTGAATGATGGTAGAATGTAATGATCGATAAGATGTGTACAGATGGTAGATGGTGAAGTGATTGTAGATGATTAGTGTATTAAATGGTGTTTAGATGTGTAAATATCGTAGACCATGTAGTATGTAGATGAGTAGTGTGCTGATGGAAGATGTGTTATAATTGTAAAGTGTAATGATGTTAGATATGTAGTGCGCTATGGTAGATTTAATAGTGTAGTGATTGTAGATTGTTGTAAGTGTAGAGATGGTAGATGTGTAATGAATTGTAGATATGTAATGTATTGACCTTAGATCTGTAGTGAATATAGTAGATGTATAGTTTATGGTAAAGTGTAGTCTCATCAGCTAACATTTCTCCTC
Organism: Cherax quadricarinatus; assembly: GCF_026875155.1. Classification (NCBI taxonomy): domain Eukaryota; kingdom Metazoa; phylum Arthropoda; class Malacostraca; order Decapoda; family Parastacidae; genus Cherax; species Cherax quadricarinatus. The sequence continues at coordinate 23,754,534 of NC_069423.1, read as the reverse complement.
TAAAAAAAAATTAAGTTTAGTAAATATTGCATAATTATTTTTTTCCAATATGTAGTTTTAGAAAAAAAACCAGTGAAGAAAAGATTAAGATAGTGTAAGTTTTAAAAAGTATAAAAAAAAATGAATTCCTTCTCTGTAAGTCCTCATCTAATGCTAAAACTGAAAAAGTTTTAAAAGTAGATAGGCAAGTACAAATAAAATGTAATGAAAACTGATGAGGGCCTCAATCCTCGTGTATAAACCTTGAACTAATGCAAGTGTTTACCCTGTACATAAAACGTAATCCCAGTGAGTAATAATTCACTCAATAAAAGAGAACCTTTGATATTGCTCACTTTGATTTAAAGAGAACCATTAAAAGATCAATGATGTGTGTTCTCTTATTTGGGTATTTGTTGTCCAATTATATTTTGATATTGTTGTTAGCCACAGCATCAACCTTTTCGGTAAACACGGATATCATGATGGGTGACAGCTTATCTTCCCTCTTTTGGAACACAATTTCGACCTGATAACGTTCATCAGTTGACGGATTTGTTTGACACCCGACAGCAACCATAAATTTCTTTTGTTGTTCAGGTACAGATAGAAATCTTTCAACTGGCTTGTTTTTCTCTTTTTCCCCCTAATAAGTTTCAACTGACAGTAACAATTTTTTGTATGTCTTGTGTGGCAAGTCGACCATCTTCTACTAATCCTTTTTACAACGAACTTTGCCATCAGGGTCATTCTCCATGGAACTGTGGACTTGGACATCATACAGTTTTTCATTATTTTCGCAACTCTGTCACCATTATAACCAATGACCCAACTTACGGTATTCATATGAATATCTATCACTTTCGTAACAATAATTTACTGTATCTATATGTTTTCCGATAGAATGGTCTTAATTGTGGCAACAGCATTCCTAACATAATTCTCGTTTGCCCATCTATTGCAACTATTTGGTGGGGTTCGTTGCTCTGCGGAAATGAGCTGTTACTTAAATCCTTCAGAGATGGGTTAATGTTGGCTTCCCCCAGAACCCAGATCACCTTCGAAGGTGGTGGGGCCCACATCCACATTCTCCAACAACATTGTCATTTTTCAGCTTGTAGCTAATAATTATTTTTTGCATATTCTCTGCTGCAGCATCAACGATTTCCTGTAAGCCAATTATTTTGATGGTGATTCATAATCTTCTCTCCTGGGAACAACATTCGACTTAATGGCTCTCACGAGTTCTCGAGTGTTTTTGTCCATCAATACAACAATCAGTTTTCTATCATCGCCAGGAAATAGAAAGGTTTCTTTCAAAACAAGCTGGCTCTTATTCCTTTTCATCTATACCTTTTCCTATACTGCCACAAAATTTTTCCTATATACTGTAAAGCATGATCGAACATTTAACAATATCCCCCCTTCACACTACTGATCCTCAGGGTCGTTTTTGCAAAGGAACTATGATTCTAAACATTATACAATTTTCTTAATATTTGCCACTCTGTCACCAAGTGAAACCTATGAACCACATGACGATCTCCTTGGAACCTCTACGGTTTTCGCAACAATGTAATGTTCGATCAACAATATTCTGACAGAGGGTCTTTATAGCAGCAACAGCCTACTCACATTTTCTGGAGTCCTTCAATAGAAAATAAACAGTCGGGGTAGGGTCATCTCTTTTTGGAATACAGCTGTAACTTTAAAATGTTTCACGAGATGGATAAGGTAGTTTCCCCCATTAACCCAGATACCTTTCGACGGTCTGGGGCCACATCGAGTTTCTCACAGACTTTAATCAGATCTTAGAAGAAACTCACCTTTGGTTCTGTGTTTTTAAATACAAGATTCGCTCTTATTAAGCCTGTTCATTTAATTTACTTATTATTCGCCTGACGGCTTTTTGTTTTAAACTCTTTGTCCAGGAAACTGTCACACACCCCTTTCGTCTTTTTCAGTAAACATCATACCCTTCTTCAAGATGGAGGGACCAGACAATCATAAATAAATTTTTTCTTAATTTTTATCCCTTGATTAAGGCATATTCCTTCTAATAACACCCTCATTTTTTTTAGAGTACTTGTTTTGATACAATCTTGTTCAAGACTAGGCTGAGTGATATACTTTTCATTAGAAAATAACTCCTCACGAAGAGATACTGTCGATCCTTGGGAGAATTTTATAGTACCTCTAAAGGAGCCAGTGCAGAAAATTAACCAACAACATATCCTGCTACAACTCGGATCAGCATAATATATTTCACCATATGGTAAATAGAGCGAAGCATGAAAGATCAAAGCTATAAATGAATAACAGCTTCCTACCAATATCACTAATATTTTTACTCTCTCAATCCATTTCAATTAAAAAATGTTTAAGAGATTTAATACAGAATATAATCCCAAGGGAGCAAGGTAACATGAAATATATCAGAATAATATAAATAGGTAAGAAAGAATATCTAGAATAAAAGAATAGTATAGGAAACCATGAATAAATAGCATTTAGGGAATTTTACAAAATAGCCATGTGAGTCCTGTAGGTTATGGTGTATGGTACAATTACATTGAAAGAATTAGGGTGAATAAGGTTAGGACTGAATGTAGGGGGAAAATCTACAAAGACGGGAAGTGCATAGCCAAGTTTTTAATATTGGCTCCGAGGTAAAAAGCTCAGTTCCCTGAGGCACAAGTGGAAAAAAGAAAAAATTAACAAAAGGAAAAAGGTGCATTAGTTTTTTTAAAAAGAACCTCTTGCCCGTTTTTATTTGTTTAACCCAACAAACTTTACTGAGGGTAAAAGGAATTGAGAAACTTTTATTGACTGGGTTTGGTAGGGGGTTTTTTGGGGTTCAGAACGACAAAAAAAAAGTATAAAGGGAAAAAAACCAATCACTAGTAAAAAGTCATTTCCCAACAAAAAATTTGCCCTGAGAACCCTTCTTTTTTTTGCTTCTTGTGGGTGTGTGTGCAGTAAGGGTAGATGGTGTATGATTGATGTTAGTTTGAATGGTAGTGTCTTGTGGGGGAATAATGTTTGAGGGTAGATGTGTGTGGGGGTAGTTTTACAATAGTGTGGTGATGTGTAGTGATGGTAGATATGAAATGATAGTGATATGAGAAGTTTGTATTGGGGGTAGTTTGTGCGGGTAGTTTTGGGTAGGTTGTGTGAGGTAGAAAATTAAGATGATAGATGTTAGCAATGTTTACATGTAAAAATGGAAATGTGTAGTGTATGATGGTAGATCCATACTGTGTGAGGGAAGATGTTAATCATAGATATAATGGGAAATGAATGTTGTGTGGGGATAAAAAGTTTAGTAAGGTAGTTTGTAGTGTGGAAGATGTATAGTGTGGTGATGTGTAGGATGGACTTTTCAAGTTTGTGAAAAAGATATGCGTGATTGTAGATGATTGAAGATAGTGTGTTGTGCATGTGGAGATTGTGGTTCAAAGGGTAGATGAAGATTAAAAAATGGGTGAGAAAAGTGTAGTGTTGGAGATGTGTAGTGATGGTATGATGTGTATGATTTTGGTTTGTGGGGTAGTAAAGGTAGATCTGTAGTGTAGCAATGGTAAATCTATGTGTAGTGATGGCAAGTAGGAGGGTATAGGTGTATGCATGGTTAATTGAGTGATTGTTAAAAGGAGTGAGGTAGATGCTTTGTGTACTAATGGAAGATATGTATGTGGTAGATTGTATTATAGTATATGTGAAGTGAGGTAAAAATTTGTTATCATGATGTTACTGTGGGAATGTGAAAGGATGGTAGATGTTAGTGTATAATGGTGTTAGATTTTGTAATGACGTAGACAGTAGTGATGGTGATGAGTAGTGTGCTGATGGTTAAAGTGTTATAATTTAGATTTTAAAGATGTTAGTTGTAGTGTGATGGAGATGATGTGTTTGTGTTGTAGATGGTAGTGTAGTGATGGTAGGTGAAGATTTTGATATGTAAATTGTGACCTAGATCTGTGTTAGATGTAATTTTTTGGGAGAAATGTTTTCTATCAGCTAACATTTTCCTCTAAAAAAAATTTGTTGTAATTATTGCAAATTTTTTTTTTCCCCAATTGTTGTTTTAGAAAAAACTCATGTGAAGAAAAGATTAAGAAGTGTAAGTTTTTAAAAAAGTATAAAAAAAAGAATTCCTTCTCTGTAAGCCCCATTAATGCATAAAACTGAAAAAATTTTTAAAAGAAAAAGGCAGTAAAATAAAAATTATGAAATTGGTAGGGGCCTTTTCCGTGTAAAAAAATTGAACTAAGGCATTCATAAATGTAAAAACCCGTGATAAAAATTACTAAAAAAAAGTGAACCCTTTTATTTTGCTCAATGTGATATAAAAAAAGAACCCTTAAAAGTTCAGGATTGTGTTCTCTTATTTTGGGTTTTTTTTTGTCCAATTTATTTTTTTTTTGTTAGCCCCGCATCAACATTTTGCGGTTAACCCGGGTTTTCTTGAGGGTGACAGCTTATTCCCTCTTTGGGAAACCCAATTTGACCGTTTTTCGTTATCAGTTGACGGATTTTTTGACCCCAAAAGACACCAACAATTTTTTTTCTTTTGTTGTCAGGAACAGATAGAAATCTTTCAACTGGCTTGTTTTATCTCTTTTCCCCTAATAAGTTTCTACTGACAGTAACAATTTTTTGTATGTCTTGTGTGGCACGGTCGACATCTTCTACTAATCCTTTTACACGAACTTTGCCATCAGGGTCATTCTCCATGGGAACTGTGACTTGGACATCATACAGTTTCATTATTTTCGAAAACTCTGTCACCATTAAAAACCAATGACCAACTTAGGGTTTATTCCATAGGAATATCTATCACTTTCGTAACAATATTTTACTGTTCTATATGTTCCTAGAATGGTCTTAATTGTGGCAACAGCATTCCAAACATTACCCTCGTTGCCCTTCTATTGCAACTATTGGGGTGGGGTCGTTTTCTCTGCGGAACATAAAGCTTTTACTTAAAATCTCTTCAAGAGATGGGTTAAGGTTGCTCCCCCAGAACCCAGTATCACCTTTCGAAGGTGTGGGGCCACATCCACATTCTCACAAACTTTGTCATTTTTCAGCTTTTAGCTATTAATTATTTTTTGCATATTCTCTGCTGCAGCATCAACGTTTTCCTGTAAGCCAATTATTTTGATGGGTGATTCATAATCTTCTCTCCTGGGAACAACAATTCTGACCTAATGGTCTCTCACGAGTTCTCGGAGTGTTTGACCACCAATACCAACAATCAGTTTTCTATCATCGCCAGGGATAGAAAGGTTTTTTTCAACAAGCTGGCTCTTTTTCTTTTCATCTAATAGCTTTTCCTATTCTGCCACAATATTTTCTATATACTGTATAGCATGATCGACATTTTACAATAGGCCCTTCACACGTACTGATCCCTCAGGGTCGTTTTGCAAAGGAACTATGATTCTAACATTATACATTTTCTTAATATTTGCCACTCTGTCACCATGAGAACCTATGACCACATGACGGAACTCCTTTGGAACCTCTACGGTTTTCGTAACAATGTAATGTCGATCTACATATTCTGACAGGAGGGTCTTTATAGCAGCCACAGCCTTACTCACATTTTCTGGGAGTCCTTCAATAGAAACAGTCGGGGTAGGGTCATCTCTTTTTGGAATATGAGCTGTAACTTAAAATGTTTTCTTGAGATGGGTTAAGGTTCTTCCCCCAGTACCCAGGAGTACCTTTCGAAGGTCTGGGGCCACATCGAGTTTCTCACAGACTTTATCGATCTTGTAGAAACTCACCTTTGGTTCTGTGTTTTTAATACAAGATTCGCTCTATTAAGCCTGGTTCTATTTAATTTACTTATTATTCGCCTGACGGCTTTTTGTTTTAACTCTTGTCCAGGAACTGTCAACAACCCCTTTCGTCTTTTCAGTAACATCATACCCTTCTTCAAGGATGGAGGGACCAGAGCAATCTAAATAATTTTTTTCTTAATTTTTATCCCTTTGATTAAGCATCATTCCTTATATACACTCATTTTTTAGAGTACTTGTTTTGATACACTCTTGTTCAAGACTAGGCTGAGTGATATATTCATTAGAAATTAACTCGTTACGAAGAGATACTTCGATGCCCTTGGGAGAAGTTTTATAGTACCTCCGAAGCCAGTGCAGAAAATAACCAACGACATATCCTGCTACTCGGCTCAGCATAATATATTTCACCATGGTAATAGAGCTGCACGAAAGAATCAAAGCAATGAATGAAAATAGCTCAACCAATATCACTAATATTTTTACTCTCTTCAAATCCATTTCAAATTAAATAATGTTTATGAGATTTAATACAGAATATACTACCAAGGGAGCAAGGTTACATGATATATATAAGAATAATAAATATAGGTAAGAAAGAATATATAGAATAGTAAGAATATATAGGATACCATGAATATATAGCATTTTAGGAATTTTTACATAATAGCCATGTTGAGTTTGTAGGTTATGGTGTATGGTGCAATTACTATTGAAAGAATTAGGGTGAATAAGAGAGTAGGACTCCGAATGTAGGTGGAAGTCATACAAAGACGGGAAGATGCATAGACCAAGTGTTAATATTGGCATCAGCGAGGTAAAAAGCTCAGTTCCCTGAGGCACAAGTGGAAAAAATGAACACGTTAACAGAAGAGAAAGGTGCACTTATGTTACTCTTAAAAAGAACCCTCTTGACCAGTATTATGTTGTTTAACACACAACAGAACTTTACTGAGAGGTAATAAGGAATTGATGAAACATTTATTGACTAGGTAGGTAGGTGGATTTTTGGGTTCAGAACAGACAGAAAAAAGTAGTAAATGGCAAAATCCAACATCAGCTAGTAAAAATGTCAGTTCCACAAGACATTGTCCTGAGAACCCTTCTGATTTTTGCTTCTCTGTAGATGTGTAGTGCAGTAATGGTAGATGTGTAGTGATGATTGATGTATAGTATAATGATGGTAGATGTCTTGTGAGGGAAGATATGTATTGAGTGTAGATGTGTAGTGAGGGTAGATGTACAAGGTAGTGATGGTAGATGTGTAGTGATGGTAGATATGTAATGATAGACGTATAGTGAGCATAGATGTGTATTGAGGGTAGATGCGCAGGGTAGTGTTGGTAGGTGTGTAGTGATGGTAGATATGTAATGATGATAGATGTGTAGCAATAGTTTACATGTAGAAATGGTAGATGTGTAGTGTAGTGATGGTAGATCCATACTGTAGTGAGGGAAGATGTGTAATGATGATAGATATAATGATTGTAAATGTAATGTTGTGATGGTAGATATGAAGTTTAGTAATGGTAGATATGTAGTGATGGAAGATGTATAGTGATGGTAGATGTGTAGTGATGGTACATATCAAGTATAGTGATGATAGATATGCAGTGATTGTAGATGAGTAGTGAAGATAGATGTGTTGTGCAGTGATGGTAGATATGTGGTCTCATGATGGTAGATGTAGATTATAAAATGGGTAGATGTAAAGTGTAGTGATAGGAGATGTGTAGTGTAGTGATGGTATGATGTGTACTGATTGTTGATGTGTAGTGTAGCAATAAGAGATGTGTAGGGTAGTGAAGGTAGATCTGTAGTGTAGCAATGGTAAATCTATAGTGTAGTGATGGTCGAGTAGTGATGGTATAGGTGTAGTGCATGGTTAGATGTGTAGTGATTGTATATATGGAGTGATGGTAGATGCATTGTGTACAAATGGAAGATATGTAGTGATGGTAGATGTGTATTGATAGTAGATGTGAAGTGATGGTAGATATGTAATGATCATAGATGTGTACTGATGGTAGATGTAAAGTGATGGTAGATGATTAGTGTATTAATGGTGTTAGATGTGTAATGATCGTAGACATGTAGTGATGGTAGATGAGTAGTGTGCTGATGGTAGATGTGTTATAATTGTAGATGTGTAATGATGTTAGATATGTAGTGTGCTGATGGTAGATGTATAGTGTAGTGATTGTAGATGTGTAGTGTAGTGATGGTAGATGTGTAATGATTGTAGATATGTAATGTAGTGACCTTAGATATGTAGTGATAGTAGATGTATAGTTATGGTAGAAGTGTAGTCTCATCAGCTAACATTTCTCCTCTAAAAAAATATTAGTTAGTAATTATTGCATAATTTTTTTTCCAATATGTAGTTTTAGTAAAAACTCATGTGAAGAAAAGATTAAGATAGTGTAAGTTTTAAAAAGTATAAAAAATGAATTCCTTCTCTGTAAGTCCTCATCCAATGCATAAAACTGAAAAAGTTTTAAAAAGTAAATAGGCGAGTACAAATAAAATGTATGAAATCTGTGTAGGGCCTTATCCAGTGTATAAACCTTGAACTAATGCAGTTCATAAATGTAAATCCCAGTGAGTAATAATTCACTAAATAAAAGTGAACCTTTGATATTGCTCAACTGTGATATAAAAGAGAACCATTAAAAGTTCATGGATGTGTGTTCTCTTATTTGGTTATTTTGCGTCCAATTATATTTTGTATTGTGTTAGCCGCAGCATCAACATTTTGTGGTTAACCGGTTATCTTGATGGGTGACAGCTTATCTTCCCTCTTTGGAACTACAATTTCGACCTGATTATCGTTCATCAGTTGACGGATTGTTTGACCACCGACACCAACAATCAATTTTCTTTTGTTGTCAGGAACAGATATTAATCTTTCAACTGGCTTGTTTTATCTCTTTTCCCCTAATAAGTTTTTACTGACAGTAACAATTTTTTGTATGTCTTGTGTGGCACGGTCGACATCTTCTACTAATCCTTTTACACGAACTTTGCCGTCAGGGTCGTTCTCCATGGGAACTGTGACTTGGACATCATACAGTTTCATTATTTTCGCAATTCTGTCACCTTTATAACCAATGACCAACTTACGGTACTCCATAGGAATATCTATCACTTTCGTAACAATATTTTACTGTTCTATATGTTCCGATAGAATGGTCTTAATTGTGGCAACAGCATTCCTAACATTATCTCGTTGCCCTTCTATTGCAACTATTGGTGTGGGGTCGTTTCTCTGCGGAACATGAGCTTTTACTTAAAATCTCTTCAAGAGATGGGTTAAGGTTGCTCCCCCAGAACCCAGTATCACCTTTCGAAGGTGTGGGGCCACATCCACATTCTCACAAACTTTGTCATTTTTCAGCTTTTAGCTATTAATTATTTTTTGCATATTCTCTGCTGCAGCATCAACGTTTTCCTGTAAGCCAATTATTTTGATGGGTGATTCATAATCTTCTCTCCTGGGAACAACAATTCTGACCTAATGGTCTCTCACGAGTTCTCGGAGTGTTTGACCACCAATACCAACAATCAGTTTTCTATCATCGCCAGGGATAGAAAGGTTTTTTTCAACAAGCTGGCTCTTTTTCTTTTCATCTAATAGCTTTTCCTATTCTGCCACAATATTTTCTATATACTGTATAGCATGATCGACATTTTACAATAGGCCCTTCACACGTACTGATCCCTCAGGGTCGTTTTGCAAAGGAACTATGATTCTAACATTATACATTTTCTTAATATTTGCCACTCTGTCACCATGAGAACCTATGACCACATGACGGAACTCCTTTGGAACCTCTACGGTTTTCGTAACAATGTAATGTCGATCTACATATTCTGACAGGAGGTCTTTATAGCAGCCACAGCCTTATCACATTTTCTGGAGTCCTTCAATAGAAACAGTCGGGGTAGGGTCATCTCTTTTTGGAATATGAGCTGAACTTAAAATTTTTCTGAGATGGTTAAGTTTTCCCCCAGACCCAGGAGTACCTTTCGAGTCTGGGCCACATCGAGTTTCTCACAGACTTTATCGATCTTGTAGAAACTTACCTTTGGTTCTGTGTTTTTAATACAAGATTCGCTCTATTAAGCCTTGGTTCTATTTAATTTACTTATTATTCCCTGATGGCTTTTTGTTTTAACTCTTGTCCAGGAACTGTCAACAACCCCTTTCGTCTTTTCAGTAACATCATACCCTTCTTCAAGGATGGAGGGACCAGAGCAATCTAAATAATTTTTTTCTTAATTTTTATCCCTTTGATTAAGCATCATTCCTTATATACACTCATTTTTTAGAGTACTTGTTTTGATACTCTCTTGTTCAAGACTAGGCTGAGTGATATATTCATTAGAAATTAACTCCTCACGAAGAGATACTTCGATGCCCTTGGGAGAAGTTTTATAGTACCTCTAAAGCCAGTGCAGAAAATAACCAACAACATATCCTGCTACTCGGCTCAGCATAATATATTTCACCATGGTAATAGAGCTACATGAAAGAATCAAAGCTATAAATGAAAACAGCTCTACCAATATCACTAATATTTTTACTCTCTTCAAATCCATTTCAAATTAAATAATGTTTATGAGATTTAATACAGAATATACTACCAAGGGAGCAAGGTTACATGATATATATAAGAATAATATATATAGGTAAGAAAGAATATATAGAATAGTAAGAATATATAGGATACCATGAATATATAGCATTTTAGGAATTTTTACAAAATAGCCATGTTGAGTCTGTAGGTTATGGTGTATGGTACAATTACTATTGAAAGAATTAGGGTGAATAAGAGAGTAGGACTCCGAATGTAGGTGGAAGTCATACAAAGACGGGAAGATGCATAGACCAAGTGTTAATATTGGCATCAGCGAGGTAAAAAGCTCAGTTCCCTGAGGCACAAGTGGAAAAAATGAACACGTTAACAGAAGAGAAAGGTGCACTTATGTTACTCTTAAAAAGAACCCTCTTGACCAGTATTATGTTGTTTAACACACAACAGAACTTTACTGAGAGGTAATAAGGAATTGATGAAACATTTATTGACTAGTAGGTAGGTGGATTTTGGGTTCAGAACAGACAGAAAAAAGTAGTAAATGGCAAAATCCAACATCAGCTAGTAAAAATGTCAGTTCCACAAGACATTGTCCTGAGAACCCTTCTGATTTTTGCTTCTCTGTAGATGTGTAGTGCAGTAATGGGTAGATGTGTAGTATGATTGATTAAAAGTATAATGATGGTAGATGTCTTGTGAGGGAAGATATTTATTGAGTGTAGATGTGTATGAGGGTAGATGTACAAGGTAGTGATGGTAGATGTGTAGTGATGGTAGATATGTAATGATAGAGATAGTGAGCATAGATGGTGTATTGAGGGTAGATGTGCAGGGTAGTGTTGGTAGGTGTGTAGTGATGGTAGATATTAATGTGATAGATGTGTAGCAATAGTTTACATGTAGAAATGGTAGATGTGTAGTGTAGTGATGGTAGATCCATACTGTAGTGAGGGAAGATGTGTAATGACGATAGATATAATGATTGTAAATGTAATGTTGTGATGGTAGATATGAAGTTTAGTAATGGTAGATATGTAGTGATGGAAGATGTATAGTGATGGTAGATGTGTAGTGATGGTACATATCAAGTATAGTGATGATAGATATGCAGTGATTGTAGATGAGTAGTGAAGATAGATGTGTTGTGCAGTGATGGTAGATATGTGGTCTCATGATGGTAGATGAAGATTATAAAATGGGTAGATGTAAAGTGTAGTGATAGGAGATGTGTAGTGATGGTATGATGTGTACTGATTGTTGATGTGTAGGGTAGTGAAGGTAGATCTGTAGTGTAGCAATGGTAAATCTATAGTGTAGTGATGGTCGAGTAGTGATGGTATAGGTGTAGTGCATGGTTACATGTGTAGTGATTGTCTATATGGAGTGATGGTAGATGCATTGTGTACTAATGGAAGATATGTAGTGATGGTAGATGTGTATTGATAGTATATGTGAAGTGATGGTAGATATGTAATGATCATAGATGTGTACTGATGGTAGATGTGAAGTGATGGTAGATGATTAGTGTATTAATGGTGTTAGATGTGTAATGATCGTAGACATGTAGTGATGGTAGATGAGTAGTGTGCTGATGGTAGATGTGTTATAATTGTAGAAGTGTAATGATGTTAGATATGTAGTGTGCTGATGGTAGATGTATAGTGTAGTGATTGTAGATGTGTAGTGTAGTGATGGTAGATGTGTAATGATTGTAGATATGTAATGTAGTGACCTTAGATCTGTGATAGTAGATGTATAGTTATGGTAGAAGTGTATTCTCATCAGCTAACATTTCTCCTCTAAAAAAATATTAGTTAGTAATTATTGCATAATTTTTTTTCCAATATGTAGTTTTAGAAAAAACTCATGTGAAGAAAAGATTAAGATAGTGTAAGTTTTAAAAAGTATAAAAAATGAATTCCTTCTCTGTAAGTCCTCATCTAATGCATAAAACTGAAAAAGTTTTAAAAAGTAAATAGGCGAGTACAAATAAAATGTATGAAATCTGTGTAGGGCCTTATCCAGTGTATAAACTTGAACTAATGCAGTTCATAAATGTAAATCCCAGTGAGTAATAATTCACTAAATAAAAGTGAACCTTTGATATTGCTCAACTGTGATATAAAAGAGAACCATTAAAAGTTCATGGATGTGTGTTCTCTTATTTGGTTATTTTGTGTCCAATTATATTTTGTATTGTGTTAGCCACAGCATCAACATTTTGCGGTTAACCGGTTATCTTGATGGGTGACAGCTTATCTTCCCTCTTTGGAACCACAATTTCGACCTGATTATCGTTCATCAGTTGACGGATTGTTTGACCACCGACACCAACAATTAATTTTCTTTTGTTGTCAGGAACAGATAGAAATCTTTCAACTGGCTTGTTTTATCTCTTTTCCCCTAATAAGTTTCTACTGACAGTAACAATTTTTTGTATGTCTTGTGTGGCACGGTCGACATCTTCTACTAATCCTTTTACACGAACTTTGCCATCAGGGTCATTCTCCATGGGAACTGTGACTTGGACATCATACAGTTTCATTATTTTCGCAACTCTGTCACCATTATAACCAATGACCAACTTACGGTATTCCATAGGAATATCTATCACTTTCGTAACAATATTTTACTGTTCTATATGTTCCGATAGAATGGTCTTAATTGTGGCAACAGCATTCCTAACATTATCTCGTTGCCCTTCTATTGCAACTATTGGGGTGGGGTCGTTTCTCTGCGGAACATGAGCTTTTACTTAAAATCTCTTCAAGAGATGGGTTAAGGTTGCTCCCCCAGAACCCAGTATCACCTTTCGAAGGTGTGGGGCCACATCCACATTCTCACAAACTTTGTCATTTTTCAGCTTTTAGCTATTAATTATTTTTTGCATATTTTACTCTGCTGCAGCATCAACGTTTTCCTGTAAGCCAATTATTTTGATGGGGGATTCATAATCTTCTCTCCTGGAACAACAATTTTGACCTAATGGTCTCTCACGAGTTCTCGGAGTGTTTGACCACCAATACCACAATCAGTTTTTCTATCATCGCCAGGGATAGAAAGGTTTTTTTCAACAAGCTGCTCTTTTTCTTTTCATCTAATAGCTTTTCCTATTCTGCCACAATATTTTCTATATACTGTATAGCATGATCGACATTTTACATAGGGCCCTTCACACGTACTGATCCCTCAGGGTCGTTTTGCAACAGGAATATGATTCTAACATTATACATTTCTTAAATATTTGCCACTCCTGTCACATTGAGAAACCTATGTCCACATGACGGAACTCCTTTGGAACCTCTACGGTTTTCGTAACAATGTAATGTCGATCTACATATTCTGACAGGAGGGTCTTTATAGAAGCCACAGCCTTACTCACATTTTCTGGGAGTCCTTCAATAGAAACAGTCGGGGTAGGGTCATCTCTTTTTGGAATCGAGCTGTAACTCAAAATTGTTTTCACGGGGATGGGTTAAGGGGGTATTCGTTATGCGGGGGTCCACGTATACATTATATACAGTATTGGTCTCTCAGGCACCAAATGTTAGTAGGAATAGAAAAAAATTGGAAAAGAAAAGAAAAAACAACAAAAACCGCAAAATAAGGTAATGCGCGTATGTGGAATTCGTCGATGTTGCCGCCACCACATCATTTTCGACAAACTTCTTGGCACTGTATCTCGGAAAAGTAATGATCAGATTTTTTTTTTTTTGTCTTATTTCCTTCACAAAAAATTGCTCTTTTTTCTGTAAGAAATTAATTTTTTTTTTTTTTTCAAAATTTCTTGGACACTGGAGCACCACTTCAGGATTTTGGCCTTGGACCCTGAAGGGGTTAATGGCTTTTTACTGAAGCAGAGGTGATTCTTTTGGTTTCAGGACCAAACATAGCTTAAAACTGGAAATATTTCATTTTTGCTAATTATTCTGAGGACAGATGAGGCATCCCTATGCCCCCTGATCTGTTTTATGGATTTTTAATAGGTCTGATTCAACTGCTAGGATACTGTAAAGCATAACCAATCATTCCTGGTTAAATTTAATTATCCAAGAAATAGGGTAAATTTATTTTTTGTGTGATTATGAATTCAAAATGGAAGGCAAGTGTAATATAGGCAAGGCTTGGGGACATGATTAATCAACAGAAGAAATGTTTTAGTGCTTAGAATGTCTACATTGTTTATTTTGGACTCACATTTTAAAATTATTTTTATAATTTTGAATAAAATTGGGCAAATTACTGACTTCTGTGCACTTCATAGGGTAGTTGTAATAAATATATGGGTGGTTTCTTTTGCACAATCAATAGAATGGAAAGTATGCTAGTCAAATAGCTAAGAATCTGGATTTTAGAGCAAAGAAAATGGCTGAAAACAAACTCACAGTGGCCAAAATCGCCAATACATAAACTGCACCCAGACAACAAACTTTGCACCTGAGCAATTCCATAAGTTCGCCTTCAAATTTCATACTTTTGGTGTCATTACCTTCAGAAAAAGATTCTCTACCATTTCAGTTTTTTTAAAGTGGACAGTGAGAGCAATATTAATTTCAGGAGTCTGGAGACTGAAAGGGCTAAACAAAAAAGCTCTCCTTTATATACTGTAGTATGATTTTGTAATTAAAACAATATATTTTCATAACCACCTAAAAGTTAAACCAGCTTGTAAAGAAAGTTCTATCTTTAAAATAAAAACAAAACCAGTACCTTTTCTTGCCATGATTTTGTGCGCTCAGGAAGATACTTGAGAACAATGGGTCTGCCTGCTAGATAGGAGAGCAGGTAACAAAAGGAGGCACCAGTTGCTGAGCAGAAACATATAAGCAGCAGTGCTAACTCCCAGCGGAAGAGGAAACCTGTTGAAAAAAAATAGTTATGTAAGTGTCAAATTTTCCATAGAACATCCAGCTGCTCTTAATCCATGCACATATGAGCTGTAATCCAAAATATGCTTGGAGTGTTTCTGTAACGTAATGTATATTTTTTCTCAAAGGTGAGTATAGGTTAGAAGATTCCAAATGAGGTCCAGATGTAGAATTTTCAATTTAAGCTGTCTACCCCATAAATTTATGCCAGGGACCTTACTGTGTCTACAGTAACAAGTAATTGTCATGCATTAAAATTTAGCCCTTAAACTGTCCAAACGCAGATCTACGTTAGTACCGCTAGCACTCCAAACATAGATCTACATTTTACTTTTCCTGCCTCCAAATTTGGCACAATTGGCCCGAGATGCCCAGTCAGTATAGAATAGGTCTTAACACTCGGTGTGCACAATATTAAAAAAATCTGGGAACACTTAATACCTTGTGGGAGCACCAGTTCAATTGAGCGCCGCTTAGCGGCACTCAAATATATACTGCTTAGCGGTATATTTTTGTACGGTTGTTATGGTTATACGTATTCTCATTTTTTCGGTTTCATTTGATAGAATGAAAGATATATTACAGAAATAGATGTGATTTTGATTGCTTTCATGATGAAAAGTACCTTGAAATTGCGCTCACAGTAGCGAAAATGTTCTATTCTTTAGCGAAGCTCAAGAGTAAACAAATGACGTCACCGTCCAATACTGTCCGCCTGCCAGTTCAATACGTAGTCAAGAATGGCTTGACCTGGCCTGGTCACAGACCGGGGCGTGGGGGCGTTGACCCCCGGAACTCTCTCCAGGTAAACTCCAGGTAATAATGCAGCAGTTTGCATAACAGTAAATCTTCTATTTTTTGTGAATAAAAATTCCTAATGAAAAGCAAGAGTAATATAAGAGGGGCATGTAGCCATGACTAATGAACAGAGAAAATTTTATTTTAGTGCCAGGAATGTCTGCATAGTTTATTCTGGACCCTATTTTGAAATTGGCATCTGCTGAAATTTGTGTGAAATCAGCCAAATTGCCAATTTCTGACCACTTTACTGGGTAGTTGAAATAAGTGAATGGGCGGTTTCTTGTACTCAGTTGACAGACTAGAAGTAAATAAGTTTATTCAGGTATACACAAATCCAGTTACATAGATTATCATACATATCAGTGTATGTATAGAGAACCTGGGATAACCCAGAAAAGTCAAAGTGACTAATTTCCAGTACCTGGCTTGGGCCTGCCATATATGATTTTTGGTAAATATTTTTTTTTCTCAGTTGTTTGTTGGGCTATCTCACTGAAACTTTGCAGTATATTTTTGTATGGTTTTTATGGTTGTATTCTCATTTTTTTGGACTCACTTGATAGAATGGAAGATATATTACAGAAATAGATATGGTTTTGATTGCTTTCATGATGAAAAGTACCTTGAAATTGAGCTCAAAGTAGCGGAAATGTTCAATTTTTGCCGATGTTCAATGAACTGTGTAAGTCAAATTGGTTAATTTTATTAAGTGTATTCTAACCTAACCACTCTGTAATCCGGCAAACTCAGTAATCCGGCACACTACAGGTCCCAATGATGCCGGATTTGTGATGGAGGACCTGTACTTGTATTTCTAGACCAAGGCAGGTGCAAATTTTCACCTGTATGTGTGTTTGTGACTATCCGAGTACTATTTCAGTACCTCGTATTAGTGTCATAATAAAGACTGGCTATGAAATCACAACAACTATTATAAATTGTAATTATCAGAACAAAAAATTACATAAATTAAAATAAAAACAAGAAAAAAAGGTATATCAGTAACATTTCTGCAAGTGGCAGGACCCCATGTTGCCGTCGGCTGAGCATCCAGTACCAACTTCACGGTCTTATAACTCGGTAAGTACTGACCCTAAATTTTTTGGGGGGTCTTATTAAACACAGAAAAATTGCCCTCTTTAATTAAAAAAAAAAAATTCAAAATATTCGGAGCACTGGCAGTGAAAATGTAGATCTATGTTTGAACAGTTTAAGGGTTCAATTTCAAATTTATTTATTTCTTTGCAAGTAATACATTGCAGTTATTTACAATAATGGGTTGCAGTGCAAAGAGAGCCTCTATTATGCTTAGGCATTATGGGCTGACTTAATTTAATGGCTTACTGAGTACTTAACATTAAAGAAATTTATCATAAATGTACAATAGTTCTATTTCATGCCTCAGATCAAGTTTTAAAGTGTAGTAACACCTTCTTATGCCAAGCAAAACACAATGTAGCACCAGGCAAGGCCAGGCAGAGCATCACAAATACACATGCACACACGCACTCGTGCACATGCATGCATGCACATACATGCACACACACATTATGGGAACATAAAACACATTAAAAAATACATTAAGTACAGTGGTACCCCAAGTTTTGGCCATAAGTTGTTCCAGATGGCTGTTTGAATGCCATTACCAAACGAATTTGTTCCCTTAACCCTTTCAGGGTTTCCAATGTACTAGTACGTCTTACGCACCAGGGTTTTTGACATACTAGCACGCATAAATTCTAGCGCCTTCAAATCTAGCAAGAGAAAGCTGGTAGGCCTACATATGAAAGAATGGGTCTATGTGGTCCGTGTGCACTGTATAAAAAAAAATCCTGCAGCACACAGTGCATAATGAGAAAAAAAAACATTGACCATGTTTTTGGCTTAAAACAGCGACTTTGCAGTGTATTTCGTATGATATTTATTTTTGTATTCTAGTTTTCCTGGTCTCATTTTATAGAATAGAAGACATATTACAGAAATGGAGATGATTTTTTATTGGTTTCACAATGAAAAGTACCATGAAATTGAGCTCAAAGTAGCAGAAATGTTTGATTTTGGCCAAGTTCAATAGTAAACAAATCATGACATGCGTCCAATACACGTCAACTGGTGAGTCTAATATTCTTTCACAAGTGCGCTGATATTATTTATACCATTTCTACACTAATGTAGTAGTCTGCATAACAGTAAATCTATTTTTTGTGAGAATAAAAATTCAAAGTGGAAAGCAAAAGAAACGTAGGAGAGGCCTGGGGACATGACTAATGAACAGAGAAAATGTTATTTTAGTTCCAGGAATGTCTGTCTTGTTTATTCTGGACCCTATTTGGAAATTTTCATCTTTTGAAACTTTTGTGAAATTGGCAAAATTGCCAATTTCTGACCAATTCATTGGATAGTTGAAATCGGTAAATGGGTGGCTTCTTGTACTCATTCGATAGATAAAAATTGAGTTCTAGCGAAATAATTATGATTTTTGTTGACTAATACACTGGAATTGGCCGAAAATAGGGCTCAAAGCGGGCTAAATCGCCAGTGCGTAAACATCGTCGAGACCGCTAACTTTACGAGAGCATAATTCCGCAAGTTTTCCATCAAATTTCATACTTTTGCTGCCATTATGATTGGGAAAAGATTATCGTTTCAAAAGAAAAAGTCATTTTATTTTCTGAAAAATTTTCGACCCTGAGAACAAGTTTAGGAGAAGGCCTCTCGACCCTGAAAGGGTTAAGGAATAATTTAAATTAGATTAGTCCATTTCAGACCCCTAAAAATACACTTACAAAAGCCCTTACAATAATACACTTACATAATTGTTCGAGTTATGAGCTGTACGAAACTCAGGGTACCACTGTACATTTTTTATCCAGGACAAACCAAGAAAATCTCAAAACACAATTTCCATGTTTCAAGATGTAATGCATCCTCAGCTAACTGTATTACTTTAAGATTTTTTTGTACATAGAAGACAAAAGCTCCCAAAAGAAATAAGAAAAGCAATTAGCTGTAGTAACTGAAACTGCATATTCTATACAGGGCAAGATCAGGCTAAGCATCTCCCAGTATTTTGAGTAGAGTATTAAAACACCCTGAAACATATCCAGTACCATAAGAAGCTAATCTACATAAAAACAGAAAAAAGTGTTTTTGTAAAAACTATTTTAATTTGGCAAGAATAAATGGCAATACAAATACAGTGGAACCTCCACTTGCGAGCGCATCCACGTGCGAGTTTTTCAAAATAAGAGCAGTCAATCAGTCAATTTTTTGCTTCCATACGGGAGCGAAATTTTCAAAAACAGGCGGGCCTCAAGGGAGGTTCCTCGATGCTGGTGAGGGGCTCTTGCTCTTGATCAAGGGAACTGGATCTCATTTGTTTGTTGGACTATCTTATTGAAACTTGGGCAATGTATGTTGGAAAGATGCTTCTTAACGTACACCAAAAATGAAAGAAATCGAACCATAAATAATGGAGTTCACTTCTCAGCAATTAGCTGCCTCTTAGCGGTATTTTTGTATGGTTTTTATGGTTGTATTCTCATTTTTTTGGTCTCCTTTGATAGAACAGAAGATGTATTACAGAAATAGATATGATTTTGATTGGTTTCATGATGAAAAATACCTTGAAATTGAGCTCAAAGTAGCAGAAATGTTCGAGTCTTTGGCGATGTTCAAGGGTAAATAAATTCCATTCCATTCCAATATGCAGTCATGAATGGATTGACATTATTTATACAATTATTACAACATACAGTAGTCTGCATAACAGTAAATCTTCTGTTTTTTGTGTGAATAAAAATTACAAATTATTTATACAGTAGACCCCCGGTTTTCGTAATTAATCCATTCCAGAGAGAGTGACTGAACCCTGATGGCAGTGTTTACAACAACAAAGCGGGAGTGGTTGTGGCCACCGCCACCTGTTACATAATGATATACGTATTTTATTCATTCTAGAGTATTAGGTTTCTGTGTTACTTATATTGTTTATTATGTCATATTAGATGAATTGTGATAGATAAATAAGCTGTATAGATGATATTAGTGAAATACTGAAGTACAGTGGTCCCTCAATAATCGTCCGGCCTGAAAGTCGTCCATTTCGGAAATACGCAGTCCCATTATTTTGTCTAAACATTGGCTCGCAAATGGTCCGTTAACTCGCTAATCGTCCTGCGTCTGGGATGCGTACTCACGCTCTGAGCAGTCGGGGCCTGCCTTCCCAGCCAGTGTGCCATTGTTTACCAGTGAGCGACGGTCCCCTCACTTGCTCCTACGAAATATTTCATAATATTCCATTGATTTTAGTGCTTGCAAGTGCTAAATGAGCTACCATGGCTCCAAAGAAAGCTTCTAGTGCCAGCCCTTTGGTGAAGAATGTGAGAAACACATATAATTTATGAAAAAGTTTGTAGAAAAATACAAAGGTGGTGGTGGTAGAGTGGAAGCAGTTGTGATAGTGGTTGATGGTGGTAGTGATGGTGGTAGAAGGTAGTAGTGATGGTGGTAGAAGGTAGTAGTGATGGTGGTAGAAGGTAGTAGTGATGGTGGTAACAGTTGTAATAGTGGTAGAAGGTCATAGTGATGGTGGTAGAGGGTTCCTTCTTTAGTGAATCAGCAATTCTACCAACTCCTCCAATGTTTTTGGAGATATATAGGGCTACAGAAAACACAGCCGTCTCAGCTACCGCTTCACCACCATTATGGACGGCTTACTCTCAGTGGCCCTTATATACCAAACAACACAACGCCTCTCGTGACATACGTAATGACTTATTTTATTCATTCTAGAGTATATTCCATGTTTCTATGTTATTAATATTGTTTATTATGTCATATTAGTTGAATTGTGATAGATAAATAAGCCGTAGAGTTGATATTAGTGTCATATTCTCCAACAATAAACTTACCATCCCTCCCTCACACAAACAAGTCTTCAATAAGAACATAAGAAAGGAGGAACACTGCAGTAGGCCTGCTGGCCCATACTAGGCCGGTCCTTCACAAATCCAACCCACTAACAGAACAAATGCTACCCAAGCAATAAGCTCAGGTGCAAGTCCGACTCAAATCCAACCCCCTCTCACTCGTGTATTTATCCAACCTAAATTTGAAACTACCCAAGCCATAGCTTTTAGAACATAAGAAAGGAGGAACACTGCAATAAGTCTGTTGGCCCATACTAGGCCGGTCCTTCACAAATCCAACCCACTAACAGAACAAATGCTACGCAAGCAATAAGCTCAGGTGCAAGTCCGACTCAAATCCAACCCCTCTTACTCATGTATTTATCCAACCTAAATTTGAAACTACCCAATGTTTTAGCTTCCATCATCCTACTAGGCAGACCGTTCCACTCATCAACTACCCCTATTACCAATGTTCATTTATACATTTTATTAGTGCTTTACATTTATTTGGCATTCTTTTCTGCATGTAAATCTATATTTATGCTAGGGAAGTGACCCCTGAAGTGACCTAGAGTCCTTATGGAGGGGGATTCCCCTTCCAAACAATAACCTCTCTTCCCTCTCTCCTCCTCCATGTCTTCCATTCATCAACAACAGCCTTCAATAAAGGTAACTGTCATGTTGAATGTTCATTCTTTTGTGCATGTAAATCTATCTTTTAGGTAAAAAAAAAATTGTTTTTGATACTTCTGGCACTGGTTCCACGCTGCATCTTCACTGCCACTGGGCTCGAGGCCCTCTCGGATATGGGGAGGAGCTTTCTGCCTCTCCATGCCTCCTAGCAACTGTCCCTCTGCTGTCCCATTTTTTTTTCTTTCCTCTGGGTGTCTGGAATGAATTAATTGGATTTACATTATGGGGAAAATTGATTCGAAAATCGTCTATTTCGATAATAGTCCCACTTTCAGGAACGGATTAAGGATGATAATTGAGGGACCACTGTATCTTATTATGCCTCCTGAGAGCTTGGAATGGATTAATTGCATTTCAGTTAATTTAAATGAGGAAAACTGACTCTGCAAACGAGCAAATTCAGATGCGAGAAAGGTCACAGAATGGATTAAACTGGTGATTGGAGGTTTCACTGTACTGCTTTGTTCATTTTCTCAATGCTGCCAACTAGTAATAATTTTTCTCTATAAATCAGCACATTCTCACTCAATTTCATTTTTAATTCTATCTGGAAAAACAATTCTCTAACCTAGCAGTTCCCAACTTGTAGTCCACAGACCCCTGGGGGTCCACAAAGCCAGTAGAGGTTGGCCATCACTAACCAGCAATCAGTAATCCAGTTCTATCAGTAATTCAGCACTAATTTCGGCTATTTAATTTCAAATTTCCAGGGTTGCCACACCAACCTCTCACTACTGTTTGGTGGAATTACTTGCTGCATAAGTCATTCCAATTTCTTTATCACCATTTACTGTTATAACCTGCTCACTTTTAGCCCTAGCCATGGTTCCAATGAATAAAAGAAATGCTTCTCGTTGTGTAAAGCACACAGTAGGACCCCACTTTTCGGCATTTCACCTTACGGCATTCCGCTTATACGGCGATCTCAAATCATGACCAAAACTTTCCATACGGCAAGTGGTTTTCAAATACGGCGCAGGCCACCCAGTTGGTTTACATTCTCCATGAGCACATCTCTCTATTCTTTAATAATAATAATAACTCTTGGGCACATTAAATGTCTAATTTTATGTCAATATAGACATTTTCATTAATCCGTCAATGATATTTTCTTCAAAATTATATAAGAAACACGATACATAACATATAAACATGCTGTTTATATGCTATGGAGGTGTGGTTGCTGGGTGGAGGGAAAACATTACGTAATACAGTGGACCCCCGGCATTCGATGGCATTGTTACATGTTAAATCCGGTATACAATACATTTTAATGCAAAAATTTTGCCTCGCCACTCGTTAAAAAACCCGCCACACACGATTCGTATGGGACACATCCACGTGTGGCCTGAACTGCCCCGTGCATGCCAGTGTTTACAAGCCAGCCAGTGTGCTCGCATCTAAGCATACATTCAGTACATTCCATATTATCACAGTGTTTTTGGTGCTTGTTTCTGCAAAATAAGTCACCATGGGCCCCAAGAAAGCTTCTAGTGCCAACCCTGTGGTAAAAAGGGTGAGAATTAGTATGGAAATTAAGAAAGATTTTGAAGGGTTTGGGGCTAACCCTGAGAAGCCTATGCCAGTTGAGGAATCCATTGTGCCTACTTCAAAAATTAAGGAAATGTGTGCACAGTGGGTTGACTTTATGGATGAAAACCACCCTAACACAGCTACTGCAAGCCGTGCTGGTGACTATTACAATGACAATGTTGTGGCCCATTTTAGACAAATCTTAAAGGAATGGGAGGTACAGACCTCTATGGACAGATTTGTTGTGCGACAGAGGTCCAGTGACTCTCAAGCTGGTCCTAGTGGCATTAAAAGAAGAAGGGAAGTAACCCCGGAAAAGGATTTGCTACCTCAAGTCCTAATGAAAGGGGATTCCCCTTCTAAACATTAACAACTTCGACACTCTCCCCTCCTCCCATCCCATCAATCATCACCAGATCTTCATTAAAGGTAATTGTCATGTATTCTATTGTTAGTAGAGTACGTACTACTAACTGTGCATGTCTTCTTCAGTTTGTGTGCATTGAACTTAATAGTATTTCATGTGGTAAAACTTTTTTTTTTTCATAGTGCTTTTGGGTGTCTTGCACGGATTAATTTGATTTCCATTATTTCTCATGGGGAAAATTAATTCGCCTTCCGATAATTTTGGCATACGATGAGCTCTCAGGAACGGATTAATATCGTATACCGGGGGTCCACTGTACTAATAATAATCACTCTTGGACACATTAAATGTCTTATTTTACATTAATATAGACATTTTCATTAATCCATCTACTATATTTTCTTCAAAATTATATAAGCAACACATTACATAACATATAAACATTTTATGTTTATATACTAAGGAGGTGTGGTAGCCAGGCAGAGGAAAAACATTACATCACACCCCTTAATGCTCCTTAGAGTGATTATTATTGTTATTATTATTATCATTATTAACCCTTTCAGGATTGGTGCCACACTAGTACGGCTTGCACGCCAGGGTTGGTGCCATACTAGTAGGCATAAATTCTAGTGCCTTCAAATCTAGCGAGAGAAAGCTGGTAGGCCTACATATGAAAGAATGGGTCTATGTGATCAGTCTGCACAGTATAAAAAAAACCTACAGCACACAGTGCATAATGAGAAAAAAAAAAACTACGACCGTGTTATTGCTTTAAAACAGTGACTTTGCAATGTATTTTTGTATGGTATTTATGGTTTTATTCTAGTTTTCCTGGTCTAATTTTATAGAATGGAAGACATATTGCAGAAATTGAGGTGATTTGATTGGTTTCACAATGAAAAGTACCTTGAAATTGAGCTCAAAGTAGCAGAAATGTTCAATTTTTGCAGAAGTTCAAAAGTAAACAAATCATGTCATGCGTCTAATACACGTCAACTGGTGAGTCTAATATTCTTTCACAAGTGCACTGATATTATTTATACCATTTCTACACTAATGCATAGCAGTAAATCTTCTATTTTTTGTGAGAATAAAAATTCAAAGTGGAAAGCAAAAGAAATGTAAGAGAGGCCTGAGGACATGACTAATGAACAGAAAAAATGTTATTTTAGTGCCAGGAATGTCTGTCTTGTTTATTCTGGACCCTATTTGGAAATTGGCATCTTTTGATATTTGTGAGAGATTGGCAAAATTGCCAATTTCTGACCACTTCATTGGATAATTGAAATCGGTAAATGGGTGGTTTCTTGTACTCATTCGATAGAAAAAATGGAGTTCTAGCGAAATAGTTATGATTTTTGTCAACTGGTACATTGGAATTGGCCGAAAATAGGGCTCAAAGTGCACGAAATCGCTGATGCGTAAACATTGTCGAGACCACTAACTTTGCAAGAGCATAATTCTGTAAGTTTTCCATCAAATTTCATACTTTTGGTGTCATTATGATCAGGAAAAGATTCTCTACCATTTCATAAGAAATAATAATTTTTTTTTTTTTTCAAAAAATTTCCGACCCTGAGAACAAGTTTAGGAGAGGGCCTGTCAACCCTGAAAGGGTTAATATGGCATCTTCAAGACTAATAAGACACTCTTAGTGATTTTAATGTGTACCAGCATAGTCTCTAAGCTTACTTAGGTACAAGTATGCATTCGTATAATTATCAGTTATAATAATAATGTAGGTATGTATTCCGCCTGGGCTACATATCTATACAGTGGACCCCTGCCGTTCGGCGGCTGCAACTCGTGAAATCCGACTTTCGGCAAGTTTTTTCAGCAAAATTTGGCTTTGTGGTTCGTGATTGGACTCGTGATTCAGCAACCTTCTGGTACGTGTCTGCCCGTCAGCTCGCACACAAAGCCAGTCTCCTGCACTATTCACACTCAGTGTGCCATTGTTTACCAGTGTGTGACCATCACCCCACAGGTTCATACAACACATTTCATAATAAAGTCATTTTTTTTGTGCCTGCAACTGCTAAATAAGCCACCATGGGCCCAAAGAAAGCTCCTAGTGCCAGCCCTTTGGTAAAGAAGGTGAGAAACACGACAGAATTCAAGAAAAAACACATAGCAAAGTACTGAAGTAGAGGAGGAAGAGAGAGGGGAGAATGTGCCTTCTGCATTGATTCTACAATATGTATGATACTAAAGCAGCAGGTATCGATAAAGGCTATAGCTCCAGCCAGCGATAAAGTGTAGAATTAACAGTGTAGCAAGTAAGTTAAGCGAGTAAGTGATAGAAAAACAACATGAGAGTAACTCTCCAATGTTGTTGGACGTGTATTGGACCACTGAACATACACCACCCTGCTATCTTCCACCACCCTAAACCTTTGCCAGCATTTCCTTCATCAAACTAACTAATTAAACTAACATCTCCAAGATAAGTGTAAATATAAAAGTGTAAGTATAAAAGTACACCTACCATCCGACTTACGACCGAGTTCGGTTCCGAGAAACTGGTCGTAAGTCGAAATGGTTGTAAGTCGAACTTTACTACTGAATATCAACAAAACATTTTTGTAATGACTATTTTATTGTTTTATTTTGGTATTTCATGTTTTACTTTACTTTTTATGCTGTTAGTACTGTATTTTATACTGTAAGGTTTAGGATAAACACTGTGTACAACACAAATAGTTGTTTATTTCCCAGAAATTTGGCATAAAAAACACGGTCGTAAGTCGAGTGGTCGTAAGTCGAGCAGGTCATAAGTCGGATGGTAGGTGTAAATATAAGTGTAAATATAAAAGGACACCATTGGAAATATGTCACTCTTGAATTTTTAGGGTTATCCTGGATACTTTACACATATGCTGCTATGTATGATAATCTATGTAACTGTAATTGTGTATACCTGAATAAACTTATTTATAAATTAAATGTATTCTTATTTATAAATTAAAATGTATTTCTTATTTATAAATTAAAATGTATTTCTTATTTATAAATTACATACATTGTTTAAGTGTGATGGTGGTGGTGGCCAAAGCCTTCCACTGCCACCAACATGGCTTCTCTCAGTGGCAGCCCTTAAATCCAACAACAACACTTAGACCATTAACTCTTCTCATACATTCTGACATTTTATTCATTTTTGAGTATATATCATGTTTCTATGTTATTAAATATCGTATAAAATGTAAATATAGACATTTTGCTTAATCCATCTAAATACACCCCACAGGACAGGACATCTCCACTGCCTCCAACTGCCTCCTGTAAATGCTGCAGAGAGGAGGCAGTGGGGATGTCCTGTCTAAGAGCAATGTGTGGTGTAAATATTATGCAGAAAATTCGCAGTGTGGAAATTAGGAGAAGGTGTGCAGTTAATAAAAGTATTAGTCAGAGGCCTGAAGAGAGTTTGTTGAGTGGTTTGGTCATTTAGAGACAATGGTTTAAAGTACAATTGGCATGGAGAGCGTATAAATCTGTAGGGAAAGGAAATCGGGGAAAGGGTCGTCCTCAAAAATGTTGGAGGGAGGGGCTAAAGGTGTTGTGGGTGAGGGGTTTGGACTTCCAGCAAGCGTGCGTGAGCATGTAAGATAGGAGTGAATGGAGACAAATGGTATTTGGGACCTGACGATCTGTTGGAGTGTGAGCAGGGTAATATTTAGTGAAGGGATTCAGGGAAACCGGTTATTTTATATAATCGGACTCGAGTCCTGGAAATGGGAAGTACAATGGCTGCACTCTAAAGAAGGGGTTTGGGATATTGGCAGTTTGAAGAGATATATTGTGTATTTTTATACATATATACTTCTAAACTGTTGTATTCTGGGCACCTCTGCAAAAACAGTGATTATGTGTGAGTGAGGTGAAAGTGTTGAATGATGAAAGTATTTTCTTTTTGGGGATTTTCTTTCTCTTTGGGTCACCCTGCCTCGGTGGGAGACGGCCGACTTGTCGGAAAAAAAAAATGAGATGTGGTAGCCAGGGGACTTGTAGGACTTGTGGTAGCCAGGTGACTTGTAGGACTTGTGGTAGCCAGGCAACTTGTAGGACTTGTGGTAGCCAGGCAACTTGTAGGACTTGTGATGAAAACCAGACGCATTCATCTGGTTTGTTTACATTATATGTGGGTGGGGTGGGAAGGGCTGCCCTTCCTGGCTACCCATACTTTCCAACCTGATTTCATACAAATAAAACTCACCTCTCACTAGGGATAAGATAGGCCTACACAGGACAATAAAAATGAGGTCAACTAGAAACTACAGTAAAGAAACATTTGTAAATAGGCTACACAACTGTGGCTGGACAAAGACAACAAGTTGCACGGATGTAAACGATGCCTAGGAAAAATTCAAAACAATGTTCACTACCATTCTTGATAATATTGTACCAGTTAAAGAGGTTAGGATTAAATGAAGAACTGAACCCTGGATGACTACTGAGATACAGTGGACCCTCAACCAACGATATTAATCTGTTCCTGAGAGCTCATCGTTAGTCAAAATTATCGTTAGTCAAGTTAATTTTCCCCATAAGAAATAATGGAAATCAAATTAATCCGTGCAAGACACCATAAAGTATTGAAAAAAAAAATTTTACCACATGAAACATTAATTTTAATACACACAAACTGAAGATTACATGCACAGTTACATGACACTTACCTTTATTGAAGATCTGGTGATGATTGATGGGATGGGAGGAGGGGAGAGCATTGATATTCTTAGTGTTTAGAAGAGGAGTGGTATTAGGAGGCAAAAACTTCACCTTAATGAAGCTCATGTCCCTAGAAAGTCGCTCTGCCAAGTCTGAAGGATGACCAGGAGCATTGTCTAATACCAGGAGGCACTTAAGGTCTAATTTCTTTTCAAATAGGTAATTTTTCACATTGGGGGCAAATGCATGGTGTAACCAGTCATAGAAAAAGTCCCTAGTGACCCATGCCTTACTGTTTGCCCTCCACAGCACACACAAATTAGCCTTGACGACACTGTTTTTCCTGAACACTCTGGGAGTTTCAGAGTGATACACCAATAAAGGCTTCACTTTGCAATCACCACTAGCATTGGCACACATCAACAGAGTAAGCCTGTCTTTCATAGGTTTATGTCCTGGGAGTGCCTTTTCCTCCTGAGTAATGTACGTCCTGCTTGGCATTTTCTTCCAAAACAGGCCTGTTTCGTCACAATTGAACACTTGTTCAGGTTTCAGTCCTTCACTGTCTATGTACTCCTTGAAGTCCTGCACATATTTTTCAGCCGCTTTGTGGTCCGAACTGGCAGCCTCACCATGCCTTATCACACTATGAATGCCACTACGCTTCTTAAATCTCTCAAACCAACCTTTGCTGGCCTTAAATTCACTCACATCACTAGTTGCTGGCATTTTTTAATTAAATCGTCATGCAACTTCTAGCCTTTTCACAAATGATCGCTTGAGAGATGATGTCTCCTGCTAAGTAAGTAAGTTTATTCAGGTATACACAAATATAGTTACATAGAATTATCATACATAGCAGCATATGTGCAGAAAACCTAGGATAACCCAAAAAAGTCAGACAGAGTGACTTATCTGTTTCTCGTTTATCCACACCAATAACAGTCTCTCAACATCTTCTATCACTTGCGATCTCAGTTTCGAAAACATAGTTGCACCTTTGGCAAGAACAGCTTCCTTGATTGCCGTTTTCTAGGCCACAATAGTAGCGATGGTTGATTGGGGTTTTGTGTACAGCCTGGCCAGCTCGGAGACATGCACTCCACTTTCATACTTAGCAATGATCTCTTTCTTCATATCCATAGTAATTCTCACCCTTTTTGCTGTAGGGTTGGCACTAGAAGCTTTCTTGGGGCCCATGGTGACTTATTTTGCAGGTGCAATCACTAAAAAGGCTGTGATAATATGAAATGTTCCGATTGTATGCTTGGAAGCGACCACGGTGGCTGGCTGGCTTGTAAACACTGGCCATAAGTGGACGCGTCTCAGACGGAACGAATAGTGTTGGTCGAGTTTTTTAGCGCTAATCGAGGCAAAATTTTTGCGGTAAAATGTATCGCTAGTCAGATTTATCGTTAATCGATG
This sequence comes from Cherax quadricarinatus, assembly GCF_026875155.1. Taxonomy (NCBI): domain Eukaryota; kingdom Metazoa; phylum Arthropoda; class Malacostraca; order Decapoda; family Parastacidae; genus Cherax; species Cherax quadricarinatus. Next base: position 23,724,873 of record NC_069423.1, on the reverse strand, counting down.
CCATCACTGGTCGAGGGTCCACTGTATTAGATAATATGAAATTCAGAGACCAGCTGTTAAAAAGATTTAAAGCAAACAGACAGGATATTGCAGCACTAAATGAATTCCAAAGGGTGAGGAACAGAGTGCAGAGACTTATAAAAGAAGCAAAGGCAATGCACTATTGCTCAAAAATTGAAGAGTATAAGCATAACCCCAAAAAGCTCTGGCAACAGCTAAAACAAGTTGGGTATAGCCATAAACCAGTAGATAGGTCTAACATAGTACTCACTATCGATAACGAGGTATGCCACGAAACATCTAAGGTGGAAAATTGTTTTAATTCTTACTACACATCTGTTGCATCAACACTAGTAAGTAAACTACCAGTTGCATCAAATACCTTTAACACAGACTCTGATAAGTTTCAAACATACTATACCAATAAAGGGGTAACCTCAAAGAGTTGTCAACTAGTAAGTGTATCTCATGACTTTATTCAAAAAGAACTAAGCAGGTTAAACCCAACTAAGAGCACTAGCCCGGATAACATCCCGTCTAAGTTCCTAAAAGATGGTGCTTCTGAATTGTCAATCCCTATTGCTCACATAATAAATCTGTCAATCACCACTAACAACATACCTGAGGGGTTCAAGGAGGCCAGAGTTACTCCTATCTTCAAGAAAAATAGTAGGTCTGATGTAAGCAACTATAGGCCTGTTAGTATACCCATTATAATATGTATCCAAAATTCTAGAAAGGGCGGTGTACCGTCAAGTAGTTAAATACCTTAATGACAACAACATTCTTGAAAGTGAACATAGAAAAGAGTAAGGTGATGAGGGTATCAAATGATTTAGATAAAGAAAAATTGGATATCAAATTGGAGAGGAGTATGGAAGAAGTGAATGTTTTCAGATATTTGGGAGTTGACATGTCAGCGGATGGATTTATGAAGGATGAGGTTAATCATTGAATTGATGAAGGAAAAAAGGCGAGTGGTGCATTGAGGTATATGTGGAGACATAAAACATTATTTATGGAGGCATAATGGTACCAACACTCTTATATGGATGTGAAGCTTGGGTTGTAAATGCTGCAGCGACGAGGTGGTTGGAGGCGGTGGAGATGTCCTGTCTGAGGGCAATGTGTGGTGTAAATGTTATGCAGAGAATTCGGAGTGTAGAAATTAGGAGGTGTGGAGTTAATAAAAGTATTAGTCAGAGGGCTGAAGAGGGGTTGTTGAGGTGGTTTGGTCATTTAGAGAGAATGGCTCAAAGTAGAATGACATGTAGAGCGTATAAATCTGCAGGGGAAGGAAGGCGGGGTAGGAGTCGTCCTCGAAAAGGTTGGAGGGAGGGGGTAAAGGAGGTTTTGTGGGCGAGGGGCTTGGACTACCAGCAAACATGCGTGAGCATGTTAGATTGGAGTGAATGGAGATGAATGGTATTTGGGACCTGACTAGCTGTTGGAGTGTAAGCAGGGTAACATTTAGTGAAGTGATTCAGGGAAACCAGTTATTTTTATATAGCCAGACTTGAGTACTAGAAATGGGAAGTACAATGCCTTCACTTTAATGGAGAGGTTTGGGATATTGGCAGTTTGGAGGGATACGTTGTATATCTTTATATGTATATGCTTCTAAGCAACTGTTGTGTTCTGGGCACCTCTACAAAAAGAAAGTGTTCAGTGATGATGAAAGTATTTTCTTTTTGGGGATTTTCTTTCTTTCTGGGTCACCCTGCCTCGGTGGGAGATGGCCAACTTGATTAAAAACAAAAAAAAAGTATATAAATTAAAAAAAAAAAAAAAAAAAAAAAAAGAGAAAAAGGGTATATCGGCAACATTTCTGTAAGCGGCAGGACTCCATGTTGCCACCAGGTGAGCATCCTATTACATGTAGAAAAATGCCCTCTTTATTTAAAAAACATTATTTTTCGAGAGAACGTAGAACTACATTTGGACAGGTAATGGGTTAATCATTTCTTAAGGTGCCACGAGACACAGAATGTAAACACACAAACGAACACACCAGCTAACCCCTTTACAGTGAACTTTTGTACTTCTTCTTTTCCTTGTTGTTGTTCTACCTCTTTCTACAATAAATACTCACCTCTCACCCTAAATTAGGACTACAAATATTTGAAGGTAAGTAATGAGTGTACTGAATGTGTATTTTACTTACTGTTTTCTGCAATATGCAAGATTTATGCAAATTAAAACAAAGTTATCAAGTTGTCAAATCAAGCGGGAGAAAGCTGGTAGGCCAACACATGAGAGAATGGGTCTGCGTGGTCAGTGTGCGCAGTATGAAAAAAATTCTGCAGGACACAGTTCATGAGAAAAAAAAAAACTCCAACTATGTTTTTGGATTAAAACGCCAACTTTGAGGTGTATTTTCGTATAGTATTTATGGTTTTATTCTCATTTTCTTGATCTCATTTGATAGAATGGAAAGCATGTTACAGAAATAGAGATGATTTAGACTGGTTTCACAATGAAAAGGACCTTAAAATTGAGCTCAAAGCAGCAGAAATGTTCGACTAGCCATTCTAATACACAGTCACGAATTGGTTGACATTTATACAATTATTACAATACAGTAGTCTGCATAACAGTATATCTTCTATTTTTTTGTGTGAATAAAAATTCAAAAAGAAGCAAGATATATAGGGGCCTTGGAGATTGACTAATGAACAGGAGAAAATGTTATTTAGTGCAGAATGTCTGCATTGTTTATTCTGACCTATTTGAATTGGGCACTTTTAATTTGCGTGATATTGGCAGCAAATTGCCAATTCTGAGCCACTTTTTGGTATTGAATCGGTAAATGGTGTCTTGTATCAATGATTGAGCAAATGGAGTTCTAAAGAATATTTGTAGTTTGGTTGACTGGAATAAGGAATTGGGCAAAAATAGGCTCAAATGGGCAAAATCGCCGAGTTGTTGATACCGCCTGAGATCGTAACTTCGCTTAGAGTTAGATTCCATAAGTTTCATATTTCATATTTTTGGTGTCATTACGATATGGAAAAAGATTCTCTATCATTCCATAGGATTTTTTTTTTTTTAAATATTTTGCAACACTTCAGGAATTGGGGTCTCAACAGTCAAAGGGTTAACCCACCAAATGACATAGCAACAAAGTGGGTGGAGCTATAGCAGAGAGGAAGAAGGTGCAAGCAGATCTCTCCTCTCAGTAACTGACAAGTCACCATGGCGCACAGAGGTGTGCCTCATGGCACTATAAAATTTTTCATAATTGTACTATTACTATCAATAAAGATTATTTACTTATCATATTTATTCAAGAACAATATTAGGTATGCTATTAATAACACAGAAGCATGATAAAGATGGTCAAATTAATAAAAACTGACATTATATGGAGAGGTATAGGAGGATGGGTGACGGGAGAGGACGCGTAGGATAAAAAAAAAAAGTGACCATGATCATTACAGAAAAATGTCATGCCTGAAGGGTAACTTCAGATCACTCTTATCATATGCAAAGACTGAAAAACACGTGATTTCCTCAAAAAAAAAAAAAATCCCAAGTAATCAGCTGTGTACACATTCCTGGAATATCTTGAAAGTTTTTGTCCTATTTCATATTGTATTACCATTAATAATGAAAGGATTGAAAATATTTTCAGAGCAAACATAAAATAGTGAATGTTTTAATATTGGGTTGTGACATTTTTGAAGTACACCTACCATCCGACTTACGACCTGCTCGACTTACGACCACTCGACTTACAACCGTGTTTTTTATGCCAAATTTCTGGGAAAAGCAACTATTTGTGTTGTACACAGTGTTTATCCTAAACCTTACAGTATAAAATACAGTACTAACAACATAAAAAGTAAAGTAAATCATGAAATACCAAAATAAAACAATAAAATAAATATATTTTTTATCATCACACTGGCCGATTCCCACCAAGGCAGGGTGGCCCGAAAAAGAAAAACTTTCACCATCATTCACTCCATCACTGTCTTGCCAGAAGGGTGCTTTACACTACAGTTTTTAAACTGCAACATTAACACCCCTCCTTCAGAGTGAAGGCACTGTACTTCCCATCTCTAGGACTCAAGTCCGGCCTGCTGGTTTCCCTGAACTCCTTCATAAATGTTACTTTGCTCACACTCCAACAGCACGTCAAGTATTAAAAACCATTTGTCTCCATTCACTCCTATCAAACACGCTCACGCATGCCTGCTGGAAGTCCAAGCCCCTCGCACACAATACCTTTACCCCCTCCCTCCAACCTTTCCTAGGCCGACCCCTACCCCGCCTTCCTTCCACTACAGACTGATACACTCTTGAAGTCACTCTGTTTTGCTCCATTCTCTCTACATGTCCGAACCACCTCAACAACCCTACCTCAGCCCTCTAGACAACAGTTTTGGTAATCCCGCACCTCCTCCTAACTTCCAAACTACGAATTCTCTGCATTATATTCACACCACACATTGCCCTCAGACATGACATCTCCACTGCCTCCAGCCTTCTCCTCGCTGCAACATTCATCACCCATGCTTCACACCCATATAAGAGCGTTGGTAAAACTATATTCTCATACATTCCCCTCTTTGCCTCCAAGGACAAAGTTCTTTGTCTCCACAGACTCCTAAATGCACCACTCACCCTTTTCCCCTCATCAATTCTATGATTCACCTCATCTTTCATAGACCCATCCACTGACACATCCACTCCCAAATATCTGAATACATTCACCTCCTCCATACTCTCTCCCTCCAATCTGATATCCAATCTTTCATCACCTAATCTTTTTGTTATCCTCATAACCTTACTCTTTCCTGTATTCACTTTTAATTTTCTTCTTTTGCACACCCTACCAAATTCATCCACCAATCTCTGCAACTTCTCTTCAGAATCTCCCAAGAGCACAGTGTCATCAGCAAAGAGCAACTGTGACAACTCCCACTTTATGTGTGATTCTTTATCTTTTAACTCCACGCCTCTTGCCAAGACCCTCGCATTTACTTCTCTTACAACTCCATCTATAAATATATTAAACAACCATGGTGACATCACACATCCTTGTCTAAGGCCTACTTTTATTATTATTTTATTATTATCACACTGGCCGATTCCCACCAAGGCAGGGTGGCCCGAAAAGGAAAAACTTTCACCATCATTCACTCCATCACTGTCTTGCCAGAAGGGTGCTTTACACTACAGTTTTTAAACTGCAACATTAACACCCCTCCTTCAGAGTGCAGGCACTGTACTTCCCATCTCCAGGACTCAAGTCCGGCCTGCCGGTTTCCCTGAATCCCTTCATAAATGTTACTTTGCTCACACTCCAACAGCACGTCAAGTATTAAAAACCATTTGTCTCCATTCACTCCTATCAAACACGCTCACGCATGCCTGCTGGAAGTCCCAAGCCCCTCGCACACAAAACCTCCTTTACCCCCTCCCTCCAACCCTTCCTAGGCCGACCCCTACCCCGCCTTCCTTCCACTACAGACTGATACACTCTTGAAGTCATTCTGTTTCGCTCCATTCTCTCTACATGTCCGAACCACCTCAACAACCCTTCCTCAGCCCTCTGGACAACAGTTTTGGTAATCCCGCACCTCCTCCTAACTTCCAAACTACGAATTCTCTGCATTATATTCACACCACACATTGCCCTCAGACATGACATTCTCAGTAGTAGTAACCAGTTACCAGTAACCAGTTACCAGTAACCTGTCCGTTGACTCAACGACCAACCGTCTTGACTCACGGTCTGTGCTGAGCTGACACTATTTTCAAAAGACCCACTACGGGGTACTGGCCAGCCGGCTAGTCAGTTTGACGAGTGTAACCAAGGAGATAGGTAACGGCTGCGGGCTCCCTCCACATAACAGCAATTATAGTAATAACAGCCTACGTGAGTATTTCTACCCTAATCCACGTATCGAACTCCCACATGATAAATGGTGGCAGCGGTGGGATTGAACTCTTGGATAGTCAAGGTCCATCTAGCTAACCTTCCAGTAGGTTGTTTGTTCTGGAATAAGGGTATCAGTGGAGCATGATCTGTCAAGACATGAACAGAGTACTGATAAATAATGTCTCGGAAGTGCTTTAAAGACCATACTATTGCTAAAGCTTCTTGCTCAGTTACTGTATAATTACGTTCAGCCTTTGTAAGGACGCGACTAGCAAATGCAACTGCGTTGTACTTGCCATCGGTCTTCTGAGCTAGTACGGCACCTATGCCAATTGAACTAGCATCAGTTGTCAGATAGAAAGGCTTAGAAAAATCTGGAAATTTCAAAATTGGAGCAGATGTTAGCTTTTCTTTTAGAGTTTGGAATGCTCTTTCTTGACGGAAGGTCCAAACAAAAGGAGCATCTTTCTTAAGCAACTCAGTTAGAGGAACAGCTATGGAAGAAAAATTGGCAATGAAAGATCTATAAAAACCTGCTAAGCCCACAAAGGATCTTACGGCATCAGCAGTTTTGGGAGTTGGAAAATTTAGTACTGCAGTTACTTTACTTTGGTCAGTCGTAACCCCTCTAGGAGTGACTACGTGACCAAGAAACTTAATTTCTGATCTGAAAAATTGACATTTTGACAGTTTGATCTTTAAATTGGCTTCTTCAAGCTTACCAAGTACTACATCAAGTCTTTTCAAGTGTGTATCCACGTCTTTAGACATGACGATTACGTCATCTAAGTACACCATAAGTGCATTACCTATGAGACCTCTAAAGATATTAGTCATGAGCCTTGAGAACGTGATAGGGGAAGATCGTAATCCAAATGCCATACGGAGGAAGTGATAATGACCTGTAGGAGTGGAGAATGCAGTTAGTTCTTGGCTGTCCTCGTGAAGAGGGACTTGCCAAAACCCTTGTAACAAATCTAGGGTTGAAAAGACTTTGTTATCTCCGATATTACGTAAAAGATCACCCAGTACAGGGAGTGGAAAGCGATCTGGAATGTTTTTTGCGTTTAACTTCCTAAAGTCAATTACTGGACGCCAAGTACCATCCTTCTTAGGTACTAGTATCAAGGGTGCATTCCAAGGTGAATTGCTAGGTGCAATAACTCCATCATCAAGCATTTGATTGATCAATTCTTCTGCGACAGCAACTTGTGAATGAGGCATTCTGTACGCAGGTATGTAGATAGGTCTAGTACCAGGTTCAAGTGGAATACGATGGGACAATAAGTTCGTTATACCCATCTTCTCACCTCTCAGTAGTAGTAACCAGTTACCAGTAACCAGTTACCAGTAACCTGTCCGTTGACTCAACGACCAACCGTCTTGAGTCACGGTCTGTGCTGAGCTGACACTATTTTCAAAAGACCCACTACGGGGTACTGGCCAGCCGGCTAGTCAGTTTGACGAGTGTAACCAAGGAGATAGGTAACGGCTGCGGGCTCCCTCCACATAACAGCAATTATAGTAATAACAGCCTACGTGAGTATTTCTACCCTAATCCACGTATCGAACTCCCACATGATAACATCTCCACTGCCTCCAGCCTTCTCCTCGCTGCAACATTCATCACCCACGCTTCACACCCATATAAGAGCGTTGGTAAAACTATACTCTCATACATTCCCCTCTTTGCCTCCAAGGACAAAGTTCTTTGTCTCCACAGACTCCTAAGTGCACCACTCACTCTTTTTCCCTCATCAATTCTATGATTCACCTCATCTTTCATAGACCCATCCGCTGACACGTCCACTCCCAAATATCTGAATACGTTCACCTCCTCCATACTCTCTCCCTCCAATCTGATATTCAATCTTTCATCACCTAATCTTTTTGTTATCCTCATAACCTTACTCTTTCCTGTATTCACCTTTAATTTTCTTCTTTTGCACACCCTACCAAATTCATCCACCAATCTCTGCAACTTCTCTTCAGAATCTCCCAAGAGCACAGTGTCATCAGCAAAGAGCAGCTGTGACAACTCCCACTTGTGTGTGATTCTTTATCTTTTAACTCCACGCCTTTGCCAAGACCCTCGCATTTACTTCTCTTACAACCCCATCTATAAAGGGAAATAATTTCCCTCTTTCCTACATACTCTAACTTGAGCCTCACTATCCTCGTAAAAACTCATCACTGTTTTCAGTAACCTACCTCCTACACCATACACCTGCAACATCTGCCACATTGCCCCCCTATCCACCCTGTCATACACCTTTTCCAAATCCATAAATGCAACAAAGACCTCTTTAGCCTTATCTAAATACTGTTCACTTATATGTTTCACTGTAAACACCTGGTCCACACACCCCCTACCTTTCCTAAAGCCTCCTTGTTCATCTGCTATCCTATTCTCTGTCTTACTCTTAATTCTTTCAATAATAACTCTACCATACACTTTACCAGGTATACTCAATAGACTTATCCCCCTCTAATTTTTTGCACTCTCTTTTGTCCCCTTTGCCTTTATACAAAGGAACTATGCATGCTCTCTGCCAATCCCTAGGTACCTTACCCTCTTCCATACATTTATTAAATAATTGCACCAACCACTCCAAAACTATATCCCCACCTGCTTTTAACATTTCTATCTTTATCCCATCAATCCCGGCTGCCTTACCCCCTTTCATTTTACCTACTGCCTCACCAACTTCCCCCACACTCACAACTGGCTCTTCCTCACTCCTACAAGATGTTATTCCTCCTTGCCCTATACACGAAATCACAGCTTCCCTATCTTCATCATCATTTAACAATTCCTCAAAATATTCCCTCCATCTTCCCAATACCTCTAACTCTCCATTTAATAACTCTCCTCTCCTATTTTTAACTGACAAATCCATTTGTTCTCTAGGCTTCCTTGTATAATAAAATAGTCATTACAAAAATGTTTTGTTGATATTCAGTAGTAAAGTTCGACTTACGATCATTTCGACTTACGACCGGTTTCTCGGAACCGAACTCGGTCGTAAGTTGGATGATAGGTGTATCAGTAAGGGGTGGTTCGTCGCTTAGCAACGAATTCATTTACCGATGTGGTCTTAGGAATGGAACTTCGTCGTTAAGTGAGGAGAGGCTATTATTATTATTACAGTGGACCCCCGCATACCGTTGGCATCACATAACGTTAAATCCGCATACCGATACATTTTATCGTTAAGATTTTGCCTCGCATACCGCTAAAAAACCTGCTCAACACTATTCGTCCGAGACGCGTCTAATGTGCGGCCTGAGCCAGCCTCACATGTTCCGCTGGTGGCATCGTTTACCAGCCAGCCTCCGCGGTAACATTCAAGCATACAATCGGAACATTTCGTATTATTACAGTGTTTTTGGTGATTTCATCTGCAAAATAAGTGACCATGGGCCCCAAGAAAGTTTCTAGTGTCAACCCTACAGGAATGGTGAGAATTACTATAGAGATGAAGAAAGAGATCATTGCTAAATATGAAAGTGGAGTGCGTGTCTCCGAGCTGGCCAGGTTGTATAGTAAACCCCAATCAACCATCGCTACTATTGTGTCCAAGAAAACGGCAATCAAGGAAGCTGTTCTTGCCAAAGGTTCAACTGTGTTTTCGAAACAGAGATCACAAGTGATAGAAGATGTTGAGAGACTCTTATTGGTGTGGATAAATGAAAAACAGATAGCAGGAGATAGCATCTCTCAAGTGATCATAAGTGAAAAGGCTAGGAAGTTGCATGAGGATTTAATTAAAAAAATGCCTGCAACTAATGATGATGTGAGTGAATTTAAGGCCAGCAAAGGTTGGTTTGAGAGATTTAAGAAGCGTAGTGGCATACATAGTGTGATAAGGCATGGTAAGGCTGCCAGTTCAGACCACAAAGCAGCTGAAAAATATGTGCAGGAATTCAAGGAGTACATAGACAGTGAAGGATTGAAACCTGAACAAGTGTTTAATTGTGATGAAACAGGCCGGTTTTGGAAGAAAATGCCAAGCAGGACCTACATTACTGAGGAGGAAAAGGCACTCCCAGGACATAAGCCTATGAAAGACAGGCTTACTCTGTTAATGTGTTCCAATGCTAGTGATGATTGCAAAGTGAAGCCTTTATTAGTGTATCACTCTGAAACTCCCAGAGCGTTCAGGCAAAAGAATATCCTCAAGGCTAATTTGTGTGTGCTGTGGAGGGCAAACAGTAAGGCATGGGTCACTAGGGACTTTTCCTATGACTGGTTACACCAAGCATTTGCCCCCAATGTGAAAAATTACCTAACTGAAAAGAAATTAGACCTTAAGTGCCTCCTGGTGTTAGACAATGCCCCTGGTCATCCTACAGATGTGGCAGAGCGACTTTGTGGGGACATGAGCTTCATTAAGGTCAAGTTTTTGCCTCCTAATACCACTCCTCTCCTGCAGCCCATGGACCAGCAGGTTATTGCAAACTTCAAAAAACTGTACACAAAAGCTCTGTTTGAAAGGTGCTTTGTAGTGACCTCAGAAACTCAATTGACTCTAAGAGAGTTTTGGAGAGAGCACTTTAATATCCTCGATTGTGTAAACCTTATAGGTAAGGCTTGGGAGGGAGTGACTAAGAGGACCTTGAACTCTGCTTGGAAGAAACTGTGGCCAGAATGTGTAGACCAAAAGGGGATTTTGAAGGGTTTGAGGCTAACCCTGGGAATCCTATGCCAGTTGAGGAATCCATTGTGGCATTGGGAAAGTCCTTGGGGTTGGAGGTTAGTGGGGATGATGTGGAAGAGTTGGGGAGGAGGACAATAAAGAACTAACCACTGATGAGCTGCTAGATCATCTTCATCAGCATGAGGCCACACCTGAGGAAACTGCTTCAGAGGAGGGGAGAGAGAAATTGAAGAAGTTGCCTACTTCAAAGATTAAGGAAATGTGTGCAATGTGGCTCAAAGTGCAAACCTGTTTTAAGAACATAAGAACATAAGAACGAAGGAACACTGCAGAAGGCCTACTGGCCCATGCGAGGCAGGTCCAAGTCTCCTACCGGCTTAAGCCAATGCACCCAACCTAGTCAGGTCAGGTCACATTGACTTAGGGAGGAACACGGCAACCGACCTGGTAGCACAAGCTATCAGGTCTAACTCACACCCACCCCATCCACTCATGTATTTATCCAACCTATTTTTAAAGCTACACAACGTTCTGGCCTCTATACGGTACTTGGGAGTTTGTTCCACTCATCCACAACTCTATTACCAAACCAGTACTTTCCTATAATCCTTCCTGAATCTGAATTTTTCCACTTAAACCATTGCTGCGAGTCCTGTATAGGCTAGATATTTTCAGCACACTATTTACATCCCCTTTATTTATTCCTGTCTTTCATTTATACACCTCAATATACCCCCTAATTCTACGTCTTTCTAGAGAGTGCAAGATTCAGGGCCCTTAGTCTATCCTCATAGGGAAGGTTTCTGATACATGGGATCAACTTTGTCATCCTCCTTTGTACATTTTCAGAGAATTTATATCCATTTGTAATAAGGTGACCAAAACTGTGCAGCATAATCTAAATGAGGCCTAACCAAGGATGTATAGAGTTGAAGAACAACCTGAGGACTCCTATTATTTATGCTCTTGAATGAAGCCAAGGATTCTATTAGCTTTATTGCGAACACTTATGCACTGTTGTCTTGGTTTCAGATTACTGCTAACCAGAACTCCTAAATCTTTTGATGACAATCACCCTAACACAGCTATTGCAAGCCGTGCTGGTGACTATTACACTGACAATGTTGTGAAACACTTTAGGAAAATCATAAAGGAACGGGACGTACAGGCCTCTATGGACAGATATGTTGTGCGACAGAAGTCCAGTGACTCTCAAGCTGGTCCTAGTGGCATTAAAAGAAGAAGGGAAGTAACCCCGGAAAAGGACTTGACACCTCAAGTCTTAATGGAAGGGGATTCCCCTTCTAAACACTAAGACTCTCTCCTCCTCCCATCCCATCGATCATCACCAGATCTTCAATAAAGGTAAGTGTCATGTAACTGTGCATGTCTTTTTCAGTTTGTGTGTATTAAAATTAATATTTCATGTGGGAAAATTTTTTTTTTTTCATACTTTGGGGTGTCTTGCACGGATTAATTCGATTTCCATTATTTCTTATGGGGAAAATTCATTCGTATAACGATAATTTCGCATAACAATGAGCTCTCAGGAACGGATTAATATCGTTATGCAGGGGTCCACTGTATTACTATTATTATTATTACTATTATTTTTTTTCAACAAACCAGCCGTATCCCACCAAGGCAGGGTGGCCCAAAAAGAAAAACGAAAGTTTATCTTTTAAAATTTAGTAATTTATACAGGAGAAGGGGTTACTAGACCCTTGCTCCCGGCATTTTAGTCACCTCTTATAACACGCATGGCTTACAGAGGAAGAATTCTGTTCTACTTCCCCATGGAGATAAGAGGAAATAAACAAGAACAAGAACTAGAAAGAAAATAGCAGAAAACCCAGAGAGGTGTGTGTGTATATATGCTTGTACATGTATGTGTAGTGTGACCTAATTGTAAGTAGTAGTAGCAAGATGTACCTGAAATCTTGCATGTTTATGAGACAGAAAAAAGGACACCAGCAATCCTACCAACATGTAAAACAATTACAGGCTTTTGTTTTACACTCACTTGGCAGGACGGTAGTACCTCCCTGGGCGGTTGCTGCCTACCAACCTACTACCTACAATTCTTTTCTTCTTTCAACACACCGGCCGTATCCCACCAAGGCGGGGTGGCCCAAAAGGAAAATCAAAAGTTTCTCCTTTCACATTTAGCAATATATACAGGAGAAGGGGTTACTAGCCCCTTGCTCCTGGCATTTTAGTCGCCTCTTACAACACACACAGCTTACGGAGGAAGAATTCTGTTCCACTTCCCCATGGAGATAAGAGGAAATAAACAAGAACAAGAACTAGTAAGAAAATAGAAGAAAACCCAGAGGGGTGTGTATATATATGCTTGTACATGTATGTGTAGTGTGATCTAAGTGTAAGCACAAGTAGCAAGATGTACCTGAAACCTTGCATGTTTATGAGACAGAAAAAAACACCAGCAATCCCACCATCATGTAAAACAATTACAGACTTTTGCTTTACACTCACTTGGCAGGACGGTAGTACCTCCCTGGGCGGTTGCTGTCTACCAACCTACTACCTACAATTATTATTATTAATTATTATTTATATGGTGGGGATATGAAAAGCTGAATACTGGTACTGAAAGTACATCCCCTGATTTGTGAGTGATATAGACTTATGACTAGTATTGTCTCTTACTACGAAGTAAACAAACTTACCTGAAAGGATGGATAGAAATATTGATCCTGGCACTGCAAATGTTTGAAGACTTAGTCATTGGTTAAGAAAATATATCGAAATGTATACAGTATACAGATAAGCAATCTATTATCTAGAAATCAGAGCATGATGCAAATCATGAATAGTAAAGAAAATGTGAACAATGGTTATTATTTATTGTTAGCTATTATTTAAGCTATCAAAAGATCATCCTCTATCTGTCACAAAACCAAAATTCAAATTCAAAAGTTTATTCTCTATAAGGATTACAATGCTGAGTTTACAGAATTTGGTTATTGTGTGGTTTATATGTAGTAAAATAATAATTACAGAGTGTACCACTAGAACACCTAGCATGGCTAGGCATTTCGGGCAGACTTAGATTAGATCTTAAATTTAAAATATTACAAATTATGAGGTAAGTTGGTATTATGGCTAAGTGACTAAATACAGTGGACCCCCGGTTAACGAACTTTTTTCATTCTAGTAGTATGTTCAGGTGCCAGTACTGACCGAATTTTTTCCCATAAGGAATATTGTGAAGTAGATTAGTCCATTTCAGACCCCCAAACATACACGTACAAACGCACTTACATAAATACACTTACATAATTGGTCGCATTTGGAGGTGATCGTTAAGCGGGGGTCCACTGTACTAGTTTGTGAGTTTAGCAATGTGAATGCTTTTGTTTTAGCACAATACATAGTTTCAGTATTGGAGTATCACAGGCCGACTTATGACTAGTTAGGATTCATTATTTTAAGATTGAGATTGATATTTCTGTTTCTGGTCAAATGGTTATGCCATGCTGACATCTTGTCCAATATGCCACCCAAACACAAGAACTAGTCTCAGAGAACATGCCTGATAGACAACCCTTTATCCAGTGATTCTGAATCAGGAAATGTTCAGTGAGCTAATTATGGCAATAGTTCTAATGTTTGGGTGTTCCAGACTAGTTGTCAGCAAAATAAAGTAGCTATGCTAAGGGGGGGAAAAAAACTGATGCCCCTTAAAGAATAAAAAAGTACAATACAGTGGACCCCCGGTTAACGATATTTTTTCACTCCAGAAGTATGTTCAGGTGCCAGTACTGACCGAATTTGTTCCCATATGAAATATTGTGAAGTAGATTAGTCCATTTCAGACCCCCAAACATACACGTACAAACGCACTTACTTAAATACACTTACATAATTGGTCGCATTTGGAGGTAATCGTTATGCGGGGGTCCACTGTACTATGATTGGAACAATACACAAACAACCTGCACACGGGAGACTTAAACTTATGACAACATTTTGGCGAAACTTGGACTGAAATGTCATCACAGGTTTCATTCTACTACGTGCAGGTTATTTGTGCATGATACCTTTTACTTTTCTGCTTCAGTGGGATATGGCCAGCTTGTTGAAAGAAGAAGACCTTTTACTTTTGTAGACACAGCATACATAATTAGTGCAACATTTTTCAATATTTTTAAGACTTACATTCAATTCTGAGTCTGGAATCCTCTCTGATTCTGAGTAGACAACCCTACCAACCATATATGGTTGGTAGGGGCCTCATTAACCCCTTCAGGGTCCAAGGCCAAAATCTGAAGTGGTGCTCCAGTGTCCAAGAAATTTTGAAAAAAAAAAAAAAATATTTTTTCTTACAGAATTAAAGAGTATATTTTTGTGAAGGTAATAAGACAAAAAAACAAACTCTGATCAGTACTTACCGAGATACAGCGGCAGGAAGTTGACCCAAAATGACCGGGTGGCTGCAACATCAGTGACTTCCGCAAAATCCCATTTTTTTATTTTACGTTTTTTATACTTTTTTCTTTTCAAATTTTTTTCTTTTTCTAATAACATTTGTGCCCTGTGAGACCAGTATAATGTATATTGTATAAGTGTACACTCATTGTATTCAACACAATAACTGCACTAATTTGTTTATCATTATATTGCTTACAAAACCTGTTTACAAGTTTATTGTAAACAAAATGATGAAAATATTAGTGCGGTTATTGTGTTGAATACAACGGTACCATATAGTACCATATGGTACAATGGTGCTATAGGGTGCAATGGTACCATATGGTACAATGACACCATATACAATGGTACCATATGGTCAATGACCTATACAATGGTACCAATGGTCTGTACATGGCAATACAATGGTACCATATGGTACAATGGCACCATTTGGTACAATGGTACCATATGATACAATGGTACTATATGGTGCAATGGTACCTTATGGTACCATATGGTGTAATGGTACCATATGGTGCCATATGATGCAATGGTACCATATAGTACACTGTACCATAAAGTACAATGATACCATATGGTTCATTGTACCATATGGTATTGTTGTATTCAACACAATAAACACACTAATATTTTCATTATTTTGTTTACAATAGTTGTTTACAACAAAAATATGCAAAAAATATTATATATTAGTAATGTTCTATTATACATTTACAAGTGTACAGGAACTTGACCCGTTCCTTGAGGTGGATGACAAAGCACTTTGTCTCGGAAACTGGAGAGTAAGTAGCTAGCTTGCGTCGCCACTCACTCAGTCTTGGCTGGTGTCTCATGCCACCAACACCTATTGACCATATGGTACATGGTATCATATGTTACAGGGTACTATATGGTACATTGTAATATATGGTATAGTGTACCATGCAGTACAGGATAACATATGATGCAGGGTACCATATGGTGCAGGGTATCATATGGTACAGGGTACCATATGGCACAGGGTACCATATGGCACAGGGTACCATATGGCACAGGGTACCATATGGTATAGAGTACCATACAGTACAGAACACCATATGGTACAGATACAGGGATAACTATGGAAATAAGTCATCCTGACTTTTTTGGGTTATCCTAGGATGTTATACGTATGCTGCTATGTATGATAATCTATGTAATTGTATTTCTGTACACCTGAATAAACTTACTCAAGTGCATGTGGCATCATAAGTAAGTTTATTTAGGTATACACAAATAAAGTTACATAGAATATCATACTTAGCAGCATATGTTTGGAGAACATAGGATAACCCAAAAAAGTCAGACAGACTTATTTCCATTAGGGTCCCTGTACCCTGTACCATATGGTACAATGTACTATATGGTACACTGTACCATATGGTACCACTCTACCATACGATACCATTGTACCATATGATACATTGTATGACATGGCACCACTGTACCATATGGTACCATATGGCACAATGGTACTGTGAAAATTTGTCTGGACTGCCTCCAAGTGAGTCGCCTACCCTGGCAAGCTCTGCTGACATCGAGCTCTGAGGTCGGTACCTCAGCCTCACAAGTGGCTTATAGGGAAGATTTTCACAAATGATTGATGTTGCAAGAAATCTCACCTGCATGCACGTTTAAAGGACTAACTTACTTGGTGTTGCAGCATATATCCTGATCTTCAACCTCCCTAAGCTTAGCCCCTTTGGACTTCCCCTCAGAAACCACATGCAACTGGGAGCCTTAATTCCTGCAATATTCAATCGTTATTAGTGACCTGCCTGCACCTCAGAAATTCCTATATCCAAGGGGGTGTGTATCCCCTAGTATAACTATGCAGACACGGACACTAGCTTCTAGGCTGACAAGAGACGTTGGTACGTACTGGGCATGCACTGCCAGCTGCACAAAGGCCCACAGTTCAACTCACTCACAATTTTCCCCAGAAACTGGCCAGAATCCTACGAAAAAAGTGGAGGTCTTGTCTTACTGTATGGGCCTGATGGAGGAGGTCATCTATGGTACATCGAGGTGCCTCTACCAGATTTCCCCAGGTCTCATATGTGAAGACACGTGGGGGGCGCCGCCTGCTGATCACAGCACGTCTTGTCCAGGTGATGTCTGGTCATAGAAGGGCGCTCTCGTGTCTTCAAGACCCGCGCCCAGTCGTTCAAACTAGGACTGCCAGTTCTCCCTAGCTAACTTAACCTAGTGTTTACCTATATTATCGGCATATTACTACCTATGTTAAGGTCTTAGGTCTACATTATTATTATCTACAGTTGCCTTAATAATCCTAATATTAGTGTGCTAACAGTAAAATTACCTACTTCTTCCCTGAAGGATAAATCTATAAATTAAGAAGTACCTACCATCCACCCACGCCAAACCGGAAGAGAATGTGTTTTTGTTTTGGGTTGGGTTTAAGGGCCCTCGAACGGTGTGTTTTTCCCTGTTGGGACTTCTCAGACCGAATAAGTTCCAACAGGTACCATATGGTTCAAAACCATAGAATTCATCTTCATCTTCATTTCCATCAGTCTTAGAACTGTAAGTTGTGAAGAGGAGAGTCAGAATTCGCCCGGAGAGTGAGTGAGGAGTGAGAGCTTCCTTGCCGCCAGGCACAATGAACAAAGCTACTTTGCCAGCGTTCCCACAATGCCATGCGGGCGTCCAGATTTTTTCTCTGGTGTGCATACTGACCACCCAGACCCATTCTCTCAGATGTAGGCCTACCAGCCTTCTTGCGCTAAATTTGATGCCGCTAGGATTTTGGCGTAGATCTATGGTTTGGACCCTGAACGTAAAGCCGTAGATCTATGGGATGGACCCTGAAAGGGTTAACTAGGGTTTCTGCTCAGAATCAGAGAGGATGTCTATTATAAAAGCATTTCCAAATCTTTGACATAAACACTTGCAGATACAAAATAATAAATGGGTAATAACCAATTAGTAGTAGCCCAGATTGCCTTGTAGGAAACATTTAATGATCCTAACCTATATAATGTCAAGTACGTATTGCAGAGTAAGTCCCTTGTGATCATTTACTTATATCATTCATACACAGCTGCTGAAGGCTGTGCTACCCAATGCTACACTCAGAAAACTATCTACCTATACAGTAAAGCCTCAATTAGCAGTGGAACATTGTACAGTACTGGGTAACTTCTACTATCCAACTAAACTCCAGTACGTACATACATACGATAGGTAAAATTAAGTTCAAGTTAAAACTGGTATTAAATTCTAAATTCATTTTAAAATACAGTAGTTGTTGAACACTTGACAAATCTTCATCACCATCCTCCATGCTGTGTCTTGTCATTCAAAGTTGATGGACATTTTGTGTTACAATAATGAGCAGGACTGATAAGAAGATCTATCTCTTTGTCTGACAAAACAGTTAACAAGAAAAGTTTAAGCTCAGTAAAATAGCTAGTGTAATACAGTACATCACTGACAATTTACACAATGATTACTCAGAGATTAAAGAGATGTGTGCAATGTGGACTAGGATGGAAAGATTTGTGGAGGAACATCACCCTGACAAAGCTGTTGCAGGCTGTGTATGCGGCATGTTCAACGACAATGTCTCGTCTCATTTTAAGCAAATTTTAAAGAAACACCAGAAACAGACCCTTCTGGAACAATTTTTTAAGCGACAGGGGTCCAGTGGCTCAAGCTGGTCCTTGTGGCATTAACCCCTTGACTGTCGCAACCCCAAATCCTGAGGTGTCTCCTGGTGTTGCAAAATTTGCAAAAAAAAAAAAATTTTCTTATGAAATGACAGAGAATCTTTTCCCGATTGTAATGACACCAAAAGAACGAAATTTGAGTGGCAATTTTTTTTCCAGGAGGTATTCCTGCACACTCAGGCCAAACACTCCATTGAACCAATCAAGGAAAATTTCCCTTCCACATCACACACAATTTACTCTTAGCGACACTGTTTTTCTTGAACACCCTGAGATTTTCAGTGTGATACACCAGTAGAGGCTTCACTTTGAAATGCCCACTAGCATTACCACAGAGCATGAGAGTTTTCCTGTCTTTCATAGGCTTGTGTCCTGGCAGTGCCGTTTCCTCCTGCGTGATGTAGGTCCTCTTCGGGATTTTCTTCCAAAAGAGGCCTGTTTCGTCACAACTGAACACTTGTTGGAGGATGAATCCTTCAGCCTCTACACAGTCCTTGAATTCCTGCACGAATTTTTCAGCCGCATATTTGTCAGAATTGGCAGCCTCGTCATGCCTTACCATTATGTGTATGTCACTACGCTTCTTAAATCCCTCAAACCAGCCTTTGCTGGCCTTAAATTTACTAACATCAGCACTCATTCCAGGCATTTTCTTTACAAGATCGGCATGCAACTGCCTTGCCTTTTCACAAATTATCGACTGCATAACAATATCTCCTGCTAATTTTTGGGGTTGAGCCACACTAACAACAAATTCTCAACATCTTCGAGTATTTGCGATCTCTTTTTGGTGAGCATATCTATCCCTTTCACAACAACAGCTTCCTTGATTTCCTTTTTCTTTGACACGATGCAAGTGATCACTGAATGGGGCTTCCCGTACATCCTGCCGAGTTCAATCACATGCACTCCACTTTCATATTTTGCGATGATTTCTTTCTTTAATTCTATCGTATTTCTCACCTTCTTTACCAAAGGGCTGGCACTAGAAGCTATCTTTGGGCCCATGGTGGCTTATTTAGCAGTTGCAAGCACAATAAAGAATGGATTATTACAAAATGTATCATATGAAAGTGTGTGGAGATGGTCACTCATCCACAAACAATGCCACACTGACTTCTGAATGCTGTGTGGGAGCCTTTGTGTATACCCGGCTGCTCCCAGCAGCACGGATGCATTCCGTACTACGGACGAATCACGAGGCAAATCACGAACCACGAGGCTTTATTTTGATGAAAAAACCTAATGAAAATCTAAATTCACGGAGCGCGAGGCTCACGAAACTCAGACCACTGTATCTCTATTTTCTTTGTTAATTCTAAGACTTAAATGCTTATACCTTTCCTTGCCACTTTCAGCAACACTTCTATGCCTACTGGATGCCATGATTGCTTGGCAGATTTAAGATATGGCAACTAAAATACATATCTAAACAAACACAGTGAGCTTCCAGAGGATCGTCCTACACACGTATGAACCGAACTGAAGGCTGGGAGGGTGGTTGGGGTGGCAGAGGGCGGCGAGGAATTGTGGTAGGTCTACCCTGTTGACTCAGTGGTGTAACCCACAGCCGATCCCGTGGGCAACCATGCACTCCAAATTTTTTCCCCTCCCGCAAACTGAACCATGTTGAGTTAATTTTACAAAGTATTGTATAAAATTCTGCCACAATTCTTCAATTGTGCTATAACCAAATTGTGCAAAATAAACCCATGTTAAATGACAGTCTACTGTATACCATTTTTACAATAATGCAGTAGTCAGCATAACAGCAAATCTTCTGTTTTTTGTGTGAATAAAAACTCAAAATGGAAAGCAAGCATAATATAAGAGGGGCCTGGAGACATGACTAATGAAGAGAGAAAATATTATTTTAATGCTAGGAATGTTTGCAATGCTAATTCAACAGTTAATTCTGGACCCTATTTTGAAATTGGCCTTCCTAGAATTGTGTATAAAATTGCCAAAATTACCAATTTTTGATCACTTTATTGGGTAGTTGAAATCGGTAAATGGGCAGTTTCTTGTACTCAATCGATAGAACAAAAAGAATTCTAGCAAAATAGCTATGAGTTTGGTCAACTGGAACAATGGAATTGGCCAAAATAGGGCTCAAACTGAGCAAAATTGCCGATGCATAAGCATCGCCATGATCACTAACTTCACGTAGTTCCGTAAGTTTTCCATCAAATTTTATACTTTTGGTGTCATTACCACAGAGAAGATTCTCTATCATTTCATAAGAAAAAATATTTTTTTTATTTAATTCGTCGACACTGAGAGCAAGTTTGTGAGCAGGGGTCTCAACAGTGAAAGGGTTAATAATCAAAACTAATTCTTCTCTTCCAAACGTGATCTAATAGAATATTCAGTTCTCTTGTATTCACTGTAACTCACCTAATGACCATATGTACAAAATTACTGCACTGTTATTGCCTTATTAATCTTAAGTTAGTTTTAAGTTTGACTGAAATGCTCTGCATAAAGGGGCTTTTGGCACATACACCCAATTGTTATACTCCTTTGTACAAACATGTATCATGCTAAAATAAAATTATTATTATGAAGGGGGCATTATCTCCCTCCCAAAAGGAAGTAGCCCTCTCAAAAAGGGGGACAAGAATGATCTAGCTTCCTTGTTTTCACGTCTCGATATGAAACGGCTCAGCATACACATGTTCAATCAGAAACTCATGTTAAGAGCAAAAGGTGTCATGAGACATCCCACTCCTTACGAGAATATCTGCTCAATTCTACAATCGAGAGTGAGCCTGAGAGAACTGCTGGTTCCCCAGACCATTAAAAATTCAAAATAAATAGTCCCCAACTTGAGGATAAAGTTGGGGTATGCATTCCTATAGCCCACAGCTAGAATTCAAGGAAACAGTAATCCTTGGATGAAGCCTGTTGCAAATACTGGCATCGGAAGTCTGAAGACCTTATGTCAGGAAATCCTTCCTTGGAGGAGGGACCTGCGGAGCTGGGGTCTCAGACTGCAACAAGTATGTGAAGGGTGAACAGTGATGAACCGTACTGTGTCAGAACAAAGAGACAGTAGTGGCTACGCGTCTAAACCCTGTGGAGAAAATTCTCCAGTAGAGGGGTATCTCTCAGCCCTCAGCCCTCTCCGAAAGGGGTTAATGGATTCTTCCACTTCCCCCACAACAGTTTATTAGACACACATGTATGTACCAGGCATTATCATGCACAACCTCTCATTGCTGCAATTTCTGAGCAACTGCACAATGAGAGTTAAAAAGAGAGTTATTGCTTTTTCCACATAGCAGGAAAATTAAGGAAAACTCTGTGCCCTACTTAGTTTACAAGTCAGGGGCATTATAACTATTAGCCCACAGCTAAACAACAAGGAAACGGCCCTCTTGTGTTAATTCTTGTTGCAATGTGTAGCAATAAAGCTATATAAAGTAGAGTTGAGCATTTTCCTTTGTGGGACGAGGGCTGAGGGCGCCCGCTGGGCAGTAGTCAGACTGACTACAGGACTCAGAGCATACATACGTCACAAAATCTCCCATCGAGAACAAAGACAACAGTGAATTTGTGTGGTAGACTCCGAAATAGTACTATCAATCTCCAATAAGAAATTTAATTAGTGTAAAATCCAAACACGAATGTAATGCTTCATGGTATAAATCACAATATGTTAACACGTGTCACCACAGCATATACACACAGGCATAAACAAAGAGACAAAATATCTCAACACCATGGATAATCCATTGAAACTCATAAGCAAGTGATAGTGACTGACAATAGTGAACTGGTGCGATTAGGAAATAACATTCCTGAAGTGTTGCGGTGAACATTAGTGCAACATTTCCCTGAGACATTTCATCAGTCTATTATCAAGACACCGATATTGGCCTCGTGTCGCACCAACAACACAGGACTCCAGCTATGAGTCAGGTGGGTTTTATTCCCTTTTCATTTACCCCAAAGTACTGAAGTGTTAAGGTTAATGTTAGAAGAATATTCCCCACCTTAGAAACCATCATTAGAGTATCAACCACAAAAAACCAGTGAATATCCATCTGCACCACATGTCTATTCCAATGTGATATGCTGAATAATACGCTCCTTTGGGGCAAAATGTAATGGATTTACTCACTCATCAACAGCCACTGTGGACACTGCCATAACTACGAAGGTGATACCAGGGAGAGGCTGCTGGAAATCATGCTGTTAAAAGATAAGTACCACTCTTTGTTATCACGTATTTATTATCATGCAAGAAAGTGTACTTATCTAACCAGTTCCTCATTTCCTCGTTCAAGACACCAATTTTAGTCTAAGTGGCGCAATCAACACCACAAGCTCCTGTTACATGAGCAAGGTAGGTCCTGTTCTCACTTGCATCAACCTGATGTGTACTGCAGTGCATTGGTTGACACAAGGTGAATAGGGCTACTCTTACTAGGCCGTAATCTATGGGAAATCGCCCAATAACAGGCAAGAGTAACCAACTACATTCCAGGTAATGTACTATACTGGAATATATATTCTTAGGGTGAAGATTTAACCCTGGTTACTCATTATCAACAGCCCCTGTGGGAAACAGACAGCTGAGATCATAAGGAGATTTCCAGGGTGCAGTTGATGGAAATCTGAGATGTCAACCAATTCAGATAAGTACCCCTTTTTGGTCATGTATGATCCTGTATGATATTCTAACATGGCCTTACGTAAATTTCCCACATGACACTATGTTTCAAAGAGTTCTACAGACTACAGTTGTTCTAGGAACATGTCTAGTGACTGTATATACAGTGGAGCCTCAAATTTTGAACGTATCGCTTATCGAACTCTTCGAAAATAGAACCCTTTTTTCGAACCAACTTGGTCCCTATTATCGAACTCGCCCTTATTTTCGAACCGCTGGGTACCGGGCCTGTCCGGCAGCCTGCACTGTCTGCGTCCCCACGCAGGCGCCGTGAGCCAGTCTGGTTTTGGTGATGCTCTCATTCAAACATTTTACGATTATTTCATTTGTTTAGTGCTTGTGGGACTGTGAAATAAGCTACAGTGGGCCCAAAGAAACTTGCTAGTGGTACCCCTGTGGTAAAGAAGTTGAGAAACACCATAGATGTGAAGAAGGAAATAATACAGAAGTGAAATTATGTCCAAATGTTTGTGGAGAAGTACCACCCTGAGCAAGCTGAAACAAACCATCTTTGCAACAAGTTCAGTGACAGAACCATGTCCCATTTTAGGGAAATCTTAAAGAGGCACCAGAAACAGAAAACTGTGGACAGTTATTTTGTGAGACAGGGGTCCAGTGACTCAAGCTGGTCCTAGTGGCATTAAAAGACAGAGAAGGGAAGTAACCCCAGAGAGGGCTTTGATACCTGAAGACCTCATGGAGGGGGATTCTCCTTCCAAACACTAACCCCAACTCCCTCTCTCCTCCTCCCTATCTTCCAGAAGCCATCACCAATCTTCAATAAAGGTAAATAAAATGTTATTTTATATGTTTAATTAAATTTATTAATACATAATTGAACACTATATTTGTTGTGGGTATGTAAAACTATAATTAATCTCTATGAAATGTATTTTTTTTTTTTGTGAATATTTTTGGGTTTCTGGAAGATTAATTATATTTCCATTATTTCTTAAGGGAAATATTGAAAATATTTCAAACTTTTCGAATTTAGAACTGACTCTTGGAACGGATTAAGTTCGATATTTGAGGTTCCACTGTGTACTCACCTATTTGTGGTTGCAGGGGTTGAGTCATAGCTCCTGGCCCTGCCTCTTCACTGATTGCTACTAGGTCCTCTCTCTCCCTGCTCCATGAGCTTTATCATACCTCGCCTTAAAACTATGTATGGTTCCCGCCTCCACTACTTCACTTTCTAGACTATTCCACGACTTGACTACTCTATGACTGAAGAAATACTTCCTAACATCCCTTTGATTCATCTGAGTCTTCAACTTCCAATTGTGACCTCTTGTGTCTGTGTCCCATCTCTGGAACATCCTGTCTTTGTCCACCTTGTCTATTCCGCGCAGTATTTTATATGTCGTTATCATGTCTCCCCTGACCCTCCTGGCCTCCAGTGTCGTCAGGCCGATTTCCCTCAACCTTTCTTCGTAGGACAATCCCCGTAGCTCTGGGACTAGTCTTGTTGCAAACCTTTGCACTTTCTCTAATTTCTTGACGTGCTTGACTAGGTGTGGATTCCAAACTGGTGCTGCATACTCCAGTATGGGCCTGACGTAAATGGTATACAGATCATAAACGAATCCTTAATGAGGTATTGGAACGCTATCCGTAGGTTTGCCAGGCGCCCGTATGCTGCAGCAGTTATCTGATTGATGTGCGCCTCAGGAGATATGCTCGGTGTTATACTCACCCCCAGATCTTTTTCCTTGAGTGAGGTTTGCAGTCTTTGGCCATCTAAACTATATTGTGTCTGCAGTCTTCTTTTCCCTTCCCCAATCTTCATGACTTTGCATTTGGCAGGGTTAAATTCAAGGAGCCAGTTGCTGGACCAGGCTTGTAGCCTGTCCAGGTCTCTTTGTAGTCCTGCCTGATCCTCATCCGATTTGATTCTTCTCATTAACTTCGCATCATCTGCAAACAAGGACACTTCTGAGTCTATCCCTTCCTTTATGTGTTCACATATACCAAGAACAGCACAGGTCCTAGGACTGACCCCTGTGGAACCCCGCTTGTCACAGGCGCCCACTCTGACACCTCGTCGCGTACCATGACTCGTTGTTGCCTCCCTGTCAGGTATTCTCTGATCCACTGCAGTGCCTTTCCTGTTATGTGTGCCTGATCCTCTAGCTTTTGCAGTAACCTCTTGTGAGGAACTGTGTCGAAGGCCTTCTTGCAGTCCAAAAATATGCAGTCGATCCACCCCTCTCTCTCATCTTACTTCTGTCACCTTGTCATAAAACTCTAATAGGTTTGTGACACAGGATTTTCCTTCCCAGAAACCATGCTGGTTGTCAATTATACACTTGTTTCTTTCCAGGTGCTCCACCACTCTCCTCCTGATGATCTTCTCCATGACCTTGCATACTATACACGTTAGAGATACAGGTCTGTAGTTTAGTGCCTCATGTCTGTCTCCCTTTTTAAAAATTGGGACTACATTTGCCATTTTCCATACCTCAGGGAGTTGCCCAGTTTCAAATGATGTGTTGAAGATCTTTGTTAATGGCTCACACAACATCTCTGCTCCCTCTTTAAGGACCCATGGAGAGATGTTGTCTGGTCCCACCGCCTTTGAGGTGTCAAGTTCGCATAGCAGCTTCTTCACCTCCTCCTTGGTTACATGTACCTTATCCAGCACTTGCTGCGTGTGCCCCCCTGTTCTGATTTCCTGGAGTCCTACTGGTTTCCACTGTAAATACCTCTTTAAATCTTGTGTTGAGCTCCTGACATACCTCTTGGTCGTTTCTTGTGAATTCCCCATCACCCTTCCTCAGTCTGATTACCTGGTCCTTGACTGTTGTTTTCCTCCTGATGTGGCTGTACAACAGCTTTGGGTCAGTCTTTACTTTTGATGCTATGTCATTTTCGTATTGTCTCTGAGCCTCCCTTCTTATCTGTGCATATTCATTTCTGGCTCTTCAGCTAATTTCTTTATTTTCCTGAGTTCTCTGTCTTCTGTACCTTTTCCATTCTCTAGTACATCTAGTTTTTGCCTCCCTACACCTTTGGGTGAACCAAGGACTCATTCTGTTCTTCCCATTATTTGTTTGCCTTGGGAACAAACCTCTCCTCTGTCTCCTTGCATTTTGTTGCCACATATTCCATCATTTCTTGTACTGGTTTTCCTGTCAGTTCCCTCTCCCACTGAATGTCTTGAAGGAAGTTCCTCATGCCTGAGTAGTTCCCCCTTTTGTAGTTTGGTTTTTCCCACCCTATTCCTGCTACTCTCTCCACTTGGAGCTCAACTATGTAGTCGAAGCACAGAACCACATAATCACTAGCTC
>NC_069423.1:23684861-23695186 GCF_026875155.1 Cherax quadricarinatus | reverse complement strand
TATATATATATATATATATATATATATATATAATATATATATATATATATATAATATATATTATATATATATATATAATATATATTTATATATATATTATATATATATATATATACAAAACAACCACTCTGAAAGAATAGAGAAATTCCAAGCGCTTTCGTGACTACTCACATTATCAAGGAACTTGTGGATTTAGCACGAAAGCGCTTGGAATTTCTCTATTCTTTCAGAGTGGTTGTTTTGCATATTCGGGAAATCACCTGTCACTGTGATCTTATTGCATGCATATATATATATATATATATATATTATATATATATATATATAGTAGTAGGTTGGTAGACAGCAACCCCCCAGGAAGTACTACCGTCCTGCCAGATGACTGTGAAACAAAACCTGTAACTTTTTTGCATGAGGGTAGGATTGCTGGTTTCTTTTTCTGTCTCATAAACACGCTAAGATAACAGGGATATTTTGCTACTCCTACTTACACTTTGGTACACTTCACGACCGCACATGCATATATATATATACATACATCTAGGTTTTTCTCCTTTTTCTAAATAGCTTGTTCTTTTTATTTCTTCTATTGTCCATGGGGAAGTGGAAAAGAATCTTTCCTCCGTAAGCCATGCGTGTCGTATGAGGCGACTAAAATGCCGGGAGCAATGGGCTAGAACCCCTTCTCCTGTATACAATTACTAAAAAAGAGAAGAAGAAAAACTTTATAAAACTGGGTTGCTTAAATGTGCGGGATGTAGTGCGGATGACAAGAAACAGATGATTGCTGATGTTAGAATGAAAAGAAGTTGGATGTCCTGGCCCTAAGCGAAACAAAGCTGAAGGGGGTAGGAGGTTTCAGTGGGGGGAAAAAAGGGATTAAATCTGGAGTATCTGAGAGAGTTAGAGCAAAGGAAGGGGTAGCAGTAATGTTAAATGATCAGTTATGGAAGGAGAAAAGAGAATATGAATGTGTAAATTCAAGAATTATGTGGATTAAAGTAAAGGTTGGATGCGAGAAGTGGGTCATAATAAGCGTGTTTGCACCTGGAGAAGAGAGGAATGCAGGGAGAGAGAAAAGGGTTTGGGAGATGTTAAGTGAATGTATAGGAGCCTTTGAAACCCAAATGAGGAGTTTAAAAAGTGGTAGGGGACTTGAATGCTAAAGTAGGAGAAACTTTTAGAGAGGGTGTGGTAGGTAAGTTTGGGGTGCCAGTGTAAATGATAATGGGAGCCCTTTGATTGAACTTTGTATAGAAAGGGGTTTAGTTATAGGTAATACATATTTTAAGAAAAAGAGGTAAAAAAAGTATACACGATATGATGTAGGGCGAATGACAGTAGTTTGTTGGATTATGTATTGGTAGATAAAAGACTGTTGAGTAGACTTCAGGATGTACATGTTTATAGAGGGGCCACAGATATATCAGATCACTTTCTAGTTGTAGCTACACTGAGAGTAAAAGGTAGATGGGATCAAGGAGAATAGAAGCATAGGGAAGAGGGGAGGTGAAGGTTTATAAAACTAAAAGAGGAGGCAGTTAGGGTAAGATATTTAAACAGCTATTGGAGGATAGATGGGTAATGAGAGCATAGGCAATGGGGTCGAAGAGGTATGGGGTAGGTTTAAAAATGTAGTGTTAGAGTGTTCAGCAGAAGTTTGTGGTTACAGGAAAGTGGGTGCAGGAGGGAAGAGGAGCGATTGGTGGAATGATGATGTAAAAAAGAGTAGAAAGGGAGAAAAATTAGCATATGAGAAGTTTTTACAAAGTAGAAGTGATGAAAGGGGGGGGAAAGTTTATGGAAAAAAAAAGAAGAAGTTAAGAGAGGGTAAGCAATGAAAAAAAAGAGGCAAATGAGGGGGGTGGGTGGATTTTTTATCAACAAATTTTGTTAAAAATAAGAAAAAGTTTTGGAGGAGATTAACAAGTTAAGAAACTGAGAACAAATGGATTTTTTTTTTATTATACCCCGGCGATTCCCCCCAAGGGGCGGGGGGCCCGAAAAAAAAAATTTCACCTCATTATCCTTCATGTCTTGCCCGAAAAGGGTGCTTTCACTACATTTTAAAAACTGAAAACATTAAAAACCCCCTCCTTCAGAGTGCGGGCACGTAATTCCCCATCTCCAGGCCCAAAGTCCGGCCTGCCGGTTTCCCTAACCCCTTCAAAAATGTTCTTTGCTCCACCCAACGCATCAAGTAAAAAAAAACCATTTTCTCCATTCACTCCATCAAACACGCTAGCACCCTGCGGAAAGTCCAAGCCCCTCGCACACAAAACCCCCTTTTACCCCCCCCCTCCAAACCCTTCCCAGGCCGACCCTACCCCCCTTCTTCCCCCTTGGGACGATACACTTTAAAGTCATTCTTTTCGCCCATTCTCTCTACAGTCCGAACCACCTCAAAAAACCCCTTCCTCAGCCCTCGGGACAACAGTTTTGGTAATCCCGCCCCTCCCCCTAACTTCCAAAACAAATTTCCTTGCATTATTTTCCCACACCACACATTCCCCCCAGACGAATCTCCCTGCCCCCAGCCCCCCCCTCGCTGAAACTTTCATCACCACGCTTCACCCCCCAATAAGAGCTTTGGGTAAAACTATACTCTATACATTCCCCTCTTTGCCCCCAAGGGAAAAAATTTCTTTGCTCCAAAACCCCTAAGTGCACCCCAAAC
Organism: Cherax quadricarinatus; assembly: GCF_026875155.1. Taxonomy (NCBI): domain Eukaryota; kingdom Metazoa; phylum Arthropoda; class Malacostraca; order Decapoda; family Parastacidae; genus Cherax; species Cherax quadricarinatus. The sequence continues at coordinate 23,692,509 of NC_069423.1, read as the reverse complement.
TTTTTCCCTATCAATTCTTGTTTCACCTCACTTTCATGACCCACCCGCTGAACGTCCACTCCCAAATATTGAATACGTTCACCTCCCCCATACCCCCCTCAATCTGATATTCAATCTTTTCACCTAATCTTTTTGTTACCTCATAACCTTCCCTTTTTCCCTGTTTTCCCCCTTTTAAATTTTCTTCTTTTGCACACCCAAAAAAAAATTTTTATCCACCAATCTCTGCAACTTCTTTCAAATCTCCAAAGCACAGTGTCATGGGCAAAGAGCAGCTGGCAACCCATTGTGTGTGTTCTTTATTTTTTTAACTCCACCCCCTCTTCCCAAGACCCTCGCTTTTTCTTTCTTACAACCCCATCTTAAATTATTAAAAAACCACGGTGACATCAAAACCCTTTTTAAAGGGCCCTACTTTTACTGGAAAAAATTTCCCTTTTTCCTCAAACTCTAACTTGAGCCTCACTACCTCGTAAAAACTCTTCATGTTTCAGTAAACCTACCCCCTCACCTCACTTGAAAACATCTGCCACATTCCCCCCCATCCCCCCTGTCATCCCTTTTTTCCAAATCAAAAAATGCCCAAAGCCCTCTTTACCCTTACTAAATATGTTCATTATATTTTTTCACTGTAAACCCTGGTCCACACACCCCCTACCTTTTCCTAAACCTCCTTTTCATCTGCTACCTATTCTCCGTCTTCTCTTAATTCTTTCAATTATAACTCTCCCATACACTTTACCGGTACACTCAACAGACTTACCCCCCTAAATTTTTGCACTTCTTTTACCCCCTTTGCCTTTATACAAAGGGAAAACTTGCTGCTCTCTCCCAATCCCTAGGTACCTTACCCTTTTCCTACATTTATTAAATAATTGCACAACCACCCCAAAACTATATCCCCCCCCCGTTTTTAAACATTTTATCTTTATCCCATAAACCCCCGGCTCCCTTTCCCCCCTTTCATTTTACCTACTCCTCACGAATTCCCCCCCAACACTCACAACTGGCTCTTCCTACCCCTACAAGATGTTATCCTCCTTGCCCTAAAACCGAATACGTCCCTTCTTCTCAACATTTAACAATTCCTCAAAATATTCCTTCCTTTCCCCAATCCCTCTCCCTCTCCTTTTTAAAACTCTCCTCCCCTATTTTTAAGACAAACCCATTTTTCTCTAGGCTTTCTTAACTTGTTAATCCACTCCAAAACTTTTTCTTATTTTCAACAAAATTTGTTGATAACATCTCACCCCTCTCTCTTTTGCTCTTTTTTTCATTGCTTCCCATCTTTTAAACTTCTCTCTTTTTCCCCAAAAATTTTTTCCCTCCTTGATCATTCACTTTGTAAAAACTTCTCATAGCAAACTTTTTCCCCTTTTAACTCTCTTTACTCATCATTCCCCAATCGTCCTCTTCCCCCCGCACCCATTTCCCTTTAACCACAAACTTCTGTAAAACACTCTAACACTACATTTTTAAACCTACCCCTACCTCTTCGACCCCTTTGGGCCTATGCTCTCTTACCCCCATCTATCCTCCAATACTGTTTATTTTTAACCCCTAACTCCCCTCCTCTTTTAGTTTAAAAACCCTTTCCCTTCTTTTCCCTGATGCTTCTTTTCCCTGATCCCATCTATTTTCTTCGTTAGCTACAACTGAAAGGATCTGATATATCTGGGGCCCCTCTATAAACATGTACACCCTAAAGTTACTAAACAGTTTTTATCTACAATACAAAACCAACAAACAGTCATTTCGCCCTACATATATCGTGATATTATTTATCCTCTTTTTCTTAAAATATGTATTCCCCTATAACTAAACCCTTTTACAAAGTTCAAACAAAGGGCTCCCATTACTTTACACCCGGCCCCCAAACTTACCCACCCCACCCCTCTAAAAGTTTTCCTACTTTTTTGCATTTAAGTCCCTCCACAATTACTCTCTCACTTGGTTCAAAGGGGTCCTTAAATTTACTTAACACTCCCAAAAACTCTCTCTTCCCCTGCATTTCCTTTTTCTCCCGGGATACACGCTTATTTGACCCTTTCGCACCAAACCCTTTTCTTTAATCCAATAATTTTTTGAAATTTTTAAAATTCATATTCTCTTTTCTCCCTTTATAACTATCATTTAAAAAATTTCTGCTACCCTTCCTTTTCTCTAACTTCCCCGTATCCGTTTAAACCCATTTATTTCCCCCCCACTGAATCTCCCACCCCCCCCACTTTGTTTCGCTTAGGGCCAGGCACCACTTCTTTTCATTCTAACACACAATCATCTGTTTCTTTTCATCCGCACTAAAACAGCCATTTTAACAACCCCGTTTTTTAAAATTTTTCTTTTTCTCTTTTTTGTAATTTTATACAGGAGCGGGGGGTTCAGCCCCTTGCTCCCCGGGATTTTTGTCCCTCATACGACACGCAAAGGCTTTCGGAGGAAAATTTTTTCCCCCCCCATGGACAAAGAAAAAATAAAAAAGAAAAAGAGTATTTGAAAAGGAGAAAAAACCCAGTGTTTTATATAAATTTTTGCAGTGGTGTCTGTGAAGTGTGACCAAAATGTAAGTGGAGACAAGTTTTTATTGGTGTTTTGGACAGAAAAAGAAACCAGCAAATCCAACCAAACTCAAAACAGTTACAGGTTTTTTGTTTCCTCATCGGCGGGGCGGTGTACCCCTGGGGTGGTTGCTGTCTCCAACCTACTACTGCAAATGGTTTGTCAGTTAAAAAAAGGAGGGGAGTTATTAAATGGAGAGGTTTGAGGTATTGGGAATGGGAAAAAAAATATTTTTAGGAATTTTTAAATGTTGTGAAAATAGGAAGCTGTATTTCTGTATAGGCAAGGGGGGAAAACACTTTTGGGTGAGGAAAAGCCTTTTGAGTGTGGGGGAATTTTGTGAGGCAGTAGTAAAATGAAAGGGGGTAAGGCAGCCGGGGTTGAGGAAAAAGATAGAAATGTTAAAGCAGGTGGGTATAGTTTTGGAGTGGTTGGTGCAATTTTTTTAATAAAGTAGGAAGAGGGTTAAAGGGACCTAGGGGTTGGCAGGAGTGCAAAATTCCCTTTTTATAAAGGCAAAGGGGAAAAAAAGAGAGTGCAAAAAATTTTAGGGGGAAAAATCTGTTGAGTGAACCCGGTAAAGTGTTGGTAAGTTATAAATTTAAAGAATTAAGAGTAAGACGGAGAATAGGATAGCGATGAACAAAGGGGGCTTTTGGAAAGGTAGGGGGTGTGTGGACCAGGTTTTACAGTGAAAATAAAGGAAAAGTTTTAGATAACAAAGAGGGCTTTGGGCATTTGGATTTGGAAAAGGCGTATGACAGGGGGATAGGGGGCAATGTGGCAGATGTTGCAAGTGTATGGTGAGGAGGTAGGTTACTGAAAACGTGAAGAGTTTTTAGAGGATAGTGAGGCAAGTTAGAGTATGTAGGAAAAGGGAAATTTTTTCCCGTAAAAGTAGGCCTTAGACAAAGGTGTGTGATGTCACCGTGGTTGTTTAATATATTTATAGATGGGGTTTTTAAAAGAAGTAAATGCGGGGTCTTGGCAAGAGGCGGGGATTAAAAAAATAAAAAAATCCAACAAATTTGGGGGTTTCACACTGTCTTTCCGATGCCCCCGTGCTTGGGGATTTGAAGAGAAGTTGCGAGATTGGTGGGTGAATTTGGGAGGGTGTGCAAAAGAAGAAAATTTAAAAAAATACGGAAAATAAGGTTAGAGGATAACAAAAGATTAGGGGGATGAAAGATTGAATATCATTTTGGGGGGGGGGTATGGAGGGTGAAGATTTAATATTTGGGAGTGGGCGTGTGCGGATGGGCTATGAAAGATGGGTGAATCTAGAATTGTGAGGGAAAAAAAAAGGGGGTGGTGCATTTGGAGTCTGTGGGGACAAAGAACTTTGTCCTTGGGGCAAAGAGGGGAATGTATTAGGAAAATATAGTTTTCCAACGCTTTATATGGGTGTGAAGCGGGGTGAGAATGTTGCAGCGAGGGAAGGGGGAGGCAGTGGGATGTAGTCGAGGGCAATGGTGGTGTGAAATTTAAAGAGAGAATTGTAGTTTTGGGAAATTAGGGGGAGTGCGGGGGTTCCAAAACGTTGTCAAGGGTGAGGAAGGGTTTTTGAGGGGGGTTTGGACATGAGAGAGAATGGGAAACAGAAACTTCAAGAGTGTATAGTCGTAGGGAAGGAAGGCGGGTAGGGGTCGGCCTAGGAAGGGGTTGGAGGGAGGGGGTAAAAAGGGGGTTGTGTGCGAGGGGGTTGGACTTCCAGCAGGCAGCGTGAGCGTGTTTGATAGGAGTAATGGGACAAATGGTTTTTAATAAATTGAGGTTTTTTGGGGTGTGAGCAAATAAATTTATGAAGGGATTCGGGAAACCCGGGAGGCCGGATGAGTCCCGGGATGGGGGAAATACAGTGCCTGCACTTGAAGGGGGGTGTTTAATGTTGCAGTTTTTAAAATGTAGGGAAAGCACCCTTCTGGCAAGACAGTGTGGAGTGAATGAGGTGAAAGTTTTTTCTTTTTCGGGCCCCCTGCCTTGGTGGGAAACGGCCCGGGTGTTTAAAAAAAAAAAAAATAAAAATATTATAATAAATAATAATATTATATTTATTATATATTAAAAAAAAATACGACCACAGACACCCCGAGTGGTTCTCTCCTGCTGAAATCCATCCCTTCTGGGTTGAGTGTTTAGAGAGTGGTTTTTTTGAGTTTTTGCGGGACTCAGTTGATCCCGTCTAGCTAGTCCTTTACCTCTCTCTTTAACAAGGGGGTTTTTTGTCCACAAAACTGCCGTTTTAGGATATTTTTTGTTTCCACAATTCTCAGTAAACCAAGAAATGTCGAAAATCCAGTCAGCAGTTTTTTGGGTACAAAAACCATCCCGTCTGGCACCAACAATTACACGGTCAGAGCCACTTACATCACATTTATTCTCCATTCTGGTGTTTGATCTAGACCATGCAGACATGGCCTGGACTCCAGACAGTGTCTGCGTGCTTCTAGGTATTGAGGTACTGCCATGAGACCGGAAGATTAGGTACACCTGTACACCTGCATTCAAGAGCAGGTGTACAGGTGTACCTAATAAAATGACCACTGAGTATGTATTCTCTGTTAAGGTTGTCCAAAAACAGATACACAGCAATTTTCAACCTACTGGAGGAAAAGTGAGAGGGAGGGCTTAAAAGTCTGATAAGAGGGAGAAGGGAAGCAGAGAGAATTTAGATTTAGTGAAGAGGAAGGGAAGGTGAGGACAAGGGGTGGAAGGAAATAGAAAGAAATGAGGTAAAGTGGGGAAAAAGGCATGAAGGAAGTAAGGAAGCTGACAGGGAGGGAGAACGGGAGGAATGAGAAGAGGAAGACAGGAAAGGAGAAAGGGAAGAAAAAAAAAGAGTAGCAAGACGAATAGTAGTGAAAAAAGGAAAGGAAGATAAGATGGTAGGGTCGAAAAGGAAAGGGGAAAGAAAGAGAAATGAGAGAGAGAAGAGGGAAGTAAGACTTGAGGGTGAGGGACTGAGTCAGGGTTAGGGAGGGGGACGGAGTGGGGGGAGAGAGGGATGGAGGGGTTCCGGGTACCGTGTTCGCTGGAAGGATGTTATGGAGTGTGAAAATTAATGGAACGGGGGAATGGGATAGTCATTAAGGAAGAGGAAATATGAAGGGGGATAATCTTATGAAATGACTGGAATAATAATGTGGGAGGGAAGAGTAAGAGTCTTTATATGAAGAGAAAAGAAATGGAAAGATGGAGAGAGAAGAGAGAGAGAGAGAGAGAGAGAGAGAGAGAGGAGAGAGAGAGAGAGAGAGAGAGAGAGAGAGAGAGAGAGAGAGAGAGAGAGAGAGAGAGAGAGAGAGAGAGAGAGAGAGAGAGAGAGAGCATGAACACAAAGAAGCAGCAATGTAATCAAGGTTGATGAATCTTTAGTACAATAAACGAAAATGTGTCCGCGATAAAACTGGAATTGCGAGACGAGGAAAACAAGATTAAAAAAACGCAAAAAATCTGTCGTTATTTAATTTAAAAAATATAATATAATACTTTAGAAAAAAAAACATAGGTTGCAAAATAAGCAACGTTTCGCTCTCACTAGAGATTCTGTCGTGTATTACCAAGCTTTACAAAGAGCAAAACGTTGTCAATAATGAAATCATCTTCTGCACCACATTAGCTGCACACAATTTGCTTCCTAGAAGTTGAATAGTCAATGACAGGTTTGAGATTGTTAAAATAGTGTGAACAGCAACAAGCATAATCCTTATCATATTCAAGGGAAAGTGGTAAACCCGTTAGGTTCACACAGAGCCTGGGCCATGAAAGGTAATCAGAATTGATTCCCAGAAGGTGAGATGGAATTCCAGTTTATTGTTTAGCTGCCTGCTTTCTTTTTTCGTTCGGCCCCTTTCTACGTTGTGAATTCAACACGTTGTGATCGTATCTCTCCAACCGTCACGTGTAATTCTTATCCTTCAGCTCTGAGACCTGTCTGGCTGCAAATATCAGAGCTTTATCAATCAGCTTTTCTGTGCTTGTCTTTTGTTACCGGGCCTCTACCTGGAGGATATTCCGGGTGCTCTGCTGGCCGCACGCAAACCAGAGTACGAACCATAACCCAGCTTGTCAGGTACTGACTTGATTAAATGATGCCAACAGCATCCCAGGCGGTCACCCATCCAAGTACTAACCAAACCCAACTTTGCTTAACTTAGCTGATCGGACGGGAAGCGGTGCGCTTAGCGTGGTATGGCCGTTTTTGTCTTTTATGCGATTTGAAGAAGGGGTGCAAATACCTAGACTAATTTTTTGGGGAGAATTTATTGTTATTTGGTTTATCCTTCATGAAAAGGAACTCTCGGTTGCTCGTAAGTTATTTGGTTCTTTGTATGTAACGTTATCATTCCCTCTCCTCCCCTTCCATTTAATTAATTTTATTGTTATATGCTCATGGGAATAGAACATCAGCACTCAGGATTGTCTGGTCTCATATTCTATTAAATCTATTGTTATCGTCTCTTATCAGTTCTGTAAACTTTCATATCTCATTTCACAATTCATCAAAGTTTCAGTACATAATTTGAGCACTGAGGGATAAAAATTTGAGCACTGCGGGGTAAAATTTGAGCACTGCGGGGTAAAATTTGAGCACTGCGGGGTAAAATTTCGGTTCCTAGCCATGTGTGTGTGTGTGTGTGTGTGTGTGTGTGTGTGTGTGTGTGTGTGTGTGTGTGTGTGTGTGTGTGTGTGTGTGTGTGTGTGAGCGCGCGTGCACTCAACTAATTGCACTCACCTAATTATGGTTGCAGGGGTCAATTTATAGTTGCTGACCCCGCCTCTTCGCTGGTCGCTACTAGGCCCACTCTCTGTTCCACGAGCTTCATTATACCTCTTCTTAAAGCTATGTATGGATCCTGCCTCATTTACATCACTCTCCAGATTGTTTCACTTCCTGACAGCTCTTTGACTGAAGGAGTACTTCCTGACATCCCTGTGACTCATCTGAGTTTTCAACTTCCAGTTGTGACCCCTTGTTGGTGTGTCACATCTTTGAAACATTCTGTCCCTATCCACCTAGTCAATTCCTCTCAGTATTTTATATGTTGTTGTATCCGCCCTATCCCTCCTGTCCTCCAGTATTGTCAGGTCG
>NC_069423.1:23674861-23679861 GCF_026875155.1 Cherax quadricarinatus | reverse complement strand
GCCACAGATTTCTGTGAGCAATTAATGAGATCATCTTTCGCTCATGTGAAAGCCGTGACTATGTTAAGTGTGGTGTTGGTCCGCTGTCTACTTGATACTGACGTCTTGTCTATGTGGTGATAGTATCGCTCCATCTGGATATTGTCTACTGTATCTATGAGTGAAAAGTGTCTGCTGACAGTATGCAGCAGTTCGGAAAATGGACCTTGCAGATAGTCGTCGACCTATGTAGAGTGACTTTCTGCATGTTCAACGCTGTATTCTCATTTCCTGCGAAACATCGACTCTTGAACAACACGCGCGTAGTGTAATATTTCACCAGTAGTAACTATCTCCTCAATACTTGTTATTAGCAATTAGCCCCGAGTGGGAGCCTAAATGTCCTCCTCCTCACACTCTCTCTGTACTGTTACGACTATTGGCATTAAGAGCAATAACAAGGTTGGACGTACAACCTCTACTGAAGCTTCCGGTCCACTGGTATTCATACTTGTGTGCATTTAGCCACACACAGCGTTGTAGATTAATGTATTAAATTTATGGTTTTTCTTTTGGTATTTCAAGCTTAAGGGTTAAATGAGAGCAGTTTGGTTCGCGATTAGCTGACGGTGACTCGACCCTCCGACGTCCGACATCGACGGCAGACCCTCCCTCGCCAAATTCCCAACCCCCGATTCGTTCAATCCCTAAGCCCCTCCCCCGACTTCCGACCTTCCGTCTCCAGCCCCTAATTGATAAAAATCTCTTCACTCTTGGGACAAAGTTACTTTTTTTCGTAATCACCTTCAACATCAGGTAAATCAACTTTTTCATTTTATATCTGTAGTCTTTTTTGATTGGTTTAATGATATGCTCCTTCAATTTTCCCTTGCAATGCTTCGGTCTCTGTCTCTATATCTCTCTTTCTCTCTATCTCTCATATTCTTCACGTTCATTTTGGTAGACAGACAAAATTTCCATACATTGGCTAATATAAAGACACTTAAAAAGGACCAAGCCTTTATTAGACAACATTTCCCTGAAAGGGGGTCCATAGAGAAACATAACTTTGGGCGAAATGTTGTCTAATAAAGGCTTCCTTTGCTATAACTACCTTTGTATCAGCCTATCTTTATTCTTTCCTTACATTTATTCAGCCAATCTCTTTATTTACATTGACTTTCTCAGCCTTCAACATTCCTCTGATACTCGCTCATTCTTCAGTGGAATTTTACATTCATGTCAACATTACTCAATTTCCAAGAGAAATTGAACGAGAACCTCGTGTAGTCTTCTTTGCATTTCTGAGTTCTCTAGAGAGAAGTGGCACTATAGTGCAAGTTTTAATAGGAATGGTTAGACATTGCACACACGCAGGCACGGTCATGCAACACGAATAAGAAGACATCAACAAACGAATACAAACATATCACCGGATGATCCTATCGACCGTATGTCTTCGGCAGCGTAAACAAGGCAGGTAAATCTTATAATAAGCTTCAGGAAAACCAGGAAACCTTCAGGCCTATGTACACAATGTACTCTTCTCATCCGTAGTCGAGTATATCCAAAGCTACTAAAGCTATCAAAGGAATTAGCATCAATGACCCGAATAACTCAAGCTAAGCAGATCCTACTCAGATCCAACCCATCTCACTCTTGCGTCTGCCTAATCTGGTTGAGTATGACACAGGTGCAGCAGTTGGGTATATTGACGAATAAACAGTCACAATACCGCAGCCAAAATAACAGACAAGTAACACACACTTCGGAGACCTATGATGAACGTTTCAGTCCAACTTCGACTGTTAACAAGCCACTTGTTAATGATCCAAGTCGGACCGAAACGTCGTCATAGATTTCAGTTTAAGTGCGGGTTATTTGATATATAGCTACATATCTTTATTTTCGACACGTTTTTCCTGCTCTGATGGATTCTTCCGTCTAAAGCAGAGGTTACTAAAATATTAGAAAAAATAGAGACAGTGGAAATGTAAATATGGGGTGGTCAGTCTATCACCCTTAAAAAAAAAGTAATTGTGTGGGGGTCAGTCCCTCACCGTTGAGAAACGTTCAATTAAATGTGTTATTCTTGTTTAAATATTTTTAATAATTTAGACTATGTGCAAAAGTTTTCTACAAGTTTTATATATGTCTAATATATGTTTTTTTGCGCGAGAATGAATTAAGAGGGCCAGGAGCTTTGAGTGTGTTCAGCTAAGGCGACAGAGTGTCTAGCTCAGGTTCCTGGACTTCTTGGAGGTGTTACTCTCCAGCTCATGGACTTGAGAAAGTTGAGTTGTAACTTAACTGTCTCCTTATTAAGCGGAGTTGCAACGCCTCTTCCTTTGTCATTTTTTTGACATATATATATATAATGTCCCTCGAATCTGGCGAGATACAAGGCGCTGGAGATGTGAGATACGAGACTTCTCTCTCGGATCACGCATCGACACACTCATAAGCGGTTAATAATGTGTAATTGTTATTATTAGCTTTATTACTGCCATTACTGTGATTCTTACTATTATTTTTGTTATTATTAATCCTCTGTGCTGGTATATAATTCACAATATCTATATTGTGAATTATATATACTTTAAAATACGTATGTGAATGTACCCCTGTAAAAAAAAATTAATTTCCAGTATCAAAAGCAAAATTACCACTGAAGATTTATATTTAGCAAGTTATATGATTTATTCCGGAAATGTTCTATATGTAGAATATAGGTAAGACACATATGCAACAGTTAGACAACTTTATTCCGAAACGTTTCGCCTACACAGTAGGCTTCTTCAGTCGAATACAGAAAGTAGGCAGGAACAGTAGAGATGTGAAGACGATGTAATCAGTCCATCACCCTTAAAGTCGTAGAAGTTGAGGTTGTCAGTCCCTCGGCCTGGAGAAGTTCAGTTCCATAGTCAGGAACTATCTGAAGATCAAGCGACAGTGCGGAGACTTAAATACTGTCGGAAGGAGAGGTGCAGGGTAGTAGTAGTAGTAGTAGTAGTAGTGAGAGGCCACTGAGAGGTCATGTCCCTGCACCTCTCCTTCCGACAGTATTTAAGTCTCCGCACTGTCGCTTGATCTTCAGATAGTTCCTGACTATGGAACTGAACTTCTCCAGGCCGAGGGACTGACAACCTCAACTTCTACGACTTTAAGGGTGATGGACTGATTACATCGTCTTCACATCTCTACTGTTCCTGCCTACTTTCTGTATTCGACTGAAGAAGCCTACTGTGTAGGCGAAACGTTTCGGAATAAAGTTGTCTAACTGTTGCATATGTGTCTTACCTAACAACCTGTCGGTATTGCATACCATTTTGATGTTCATGTAGAATATACCTCACAGGAGACTAAATGAAATTCATCATTATTATCTTCCACTTTGATTATTGAAATATATGAGAGATGCTGCGTACGGAAGGGAAGCAATGAGGAAGATGGGCAATGAACAGGGAAGAAATAGCATTACCATTGGAGGGGTAGTGAATTAGTAACGAAAATGCATTCCAATGGAAGGGGTCTATTTAAGAAGAATCCTTTTAATGAGTTAGCAAAGAGGTAACTTCATGGAAATTAAAAAAGTTTCCATTGCAACAAAACAAAGTTGGTAGTAACTCATATATATATATATATATATTATATATATATATATATATATATATATATTATATATATATATATATATATATATATATATATATATATATATATATATATATTATATATATATATATATATATATATATATATATAAATATATATATATAATATATATATATATATATATATATATATATATACATATACATATATATATATTATATATATATTATATATATATATATATATATATATAATATATATATATATATATATATATATATATATATATATATATATATACATGTATATATCGTTTTGATTCTCTATTCTTGACTCGTACTTCCAGATAATCCACCATAATCCATAATGAAGAGCAGAAACAGATAGCCTCAGTATGGGCTTCCATATCCTTCCCCATGCTCCCGAGTCCTCCCCATACTCTCTCTCATACTCCCATGTACTCTCCCTCATACTCCCATGTACTCTCCTTCATACTCCCATGTACTCTCCCTCATACTCCCATGTACTCTCTCTCATACTCCCATGTACTCTCCTTCATACTCCCATGTACTCTCCCTCATACTCCCATGTACTCTCCTTCATACTCCCATGTACTCTCTCATATTCCCACGTACTCTCCTTCATACTCCCATGTACTCTCCCTCATACTCCCATGTACTCTCCTTCATACTCCCATGTACTCTCCCTCATACTCCCATGTACTCTCCTTCATATTCCCATGTACTCTCCCTTATACACCCATGTACTCTCCCTCATATTCCCATGTACTCTTCCTCATACTCTCATGAACTCTCCCTCATACTCCCATGTACTCTCATATTCCCATGTACTCTCCTTCATACTCCCATGTACTCTCCCTCATACTCCCATGAACTCTCCTTCATACTCCCATGTACTCTCCCTCATACTCCCATGTACTCTCCTTCATATTCCCATGTACTCTCCCTTATACCCCCATGTACTCTCCCTCATATTCCCATGTACTCTTCCTCATACTCCCATGTACTCTCCCTTATACCCCCATGTACTCTCCCTCATATTCCCATGTACTCTTTCTCATACTCTCATGAACTCTCCCTCATACTCTCTCTTCTTCGAGCCGTTTTACCATAAACATTCTCTCGGGGTATTAACGTCCCACTTACAAACATTCTCTTCTTGATTAACTTTCTCCCTTGCCTTGAAAATAATTATTATCTTGGCTCAGGTGCTCTTCTCAGTTAAAGGGACGCTGCGGAGGTGTCCAGTTAATCTCTCTCTCTCTCTCTCTCTCTCTCTCTCTCTCTCTCTCTCTCTCTCTCTCTCTCTCAGATAGGAGTTTCGGTCCAGGACGGACCGATGCGCTATCTACTTTCACCTCTAATTTATATTTTCAAGTGTAATTA
>NC_069423.1:23652361-23664861 GCF_026875155.1 Cherax quadricarinatus | reverse complement strand
TTCCTTTTGTATCTATCATTCTCTCATCCATTCTTTCGTTCCAGATCTTTTCTTTCCTCTCTTCTTACCGTCTTCTCTTTCCCTCCCTCACCACTCCACTCGCATCTTCCTTTTTCACCTTCTCTATTCTTCGTTTCTTCGCTTTCTTCACAAAGACACTCATGGTTCACTGTGTTTGTGTGACAGAACAGTTTACAGGAAAAGAATGTGTGTGCGTGTGTGTGTGTGTGTGTGTGTGTGTGTGTGTGTGTGTGTGTGTGTGTGTGTGTGTGTGTGTGTGTGTGTGTGTGTGTGTGTGTACTCGTGCTCACGTATTTGTGGTTACAGGGGTCGAGTCGTAGCTCCTGGCCCCACCTCTTCGCCGGTAGTTATTAGTTCCACTCTCTCCCTGCTTCAAGAGCTTTATCGTACCTCTTCTTAAGGCTATGTATGGTTCCTGCCTCCACTGCATCAATCTCCGGACTGTTCCACTTCCCGATAACTCTACGACTGGAAAAAATACTTTTTAACATCCCTTTGGCTCATTTAAGTTATCAACTTCCATTTGAGACCCCTTATTGCTGTGTCCAATCTCTGACTCATTCTGTCCCTATCCACCTTGTCAATTCCTCTCAGTATCCTATATGTAGTTATCATGTCTCCAATTACCCTTCTATCCTTGTGTGTGTGCTCACCTATTTGTGGTTGCAGGGGTCGATTCATAGCTCCTGGCTCCGCTGGCTTGCCAGACAGAGCCGGGTTGGTTTTGTTGCTGCTATTAATTTACACCATAACACGAGTGAGTGGTCGCTAGCTCACCCGTAGCCTCCTCCGATAACACCATTGAAATATTCCCTCGGCACTCCGCCGCGGTGGTCGCCCTCTCGCAAATGCGCACAGCCTCGGTTTCCACAAATGATTCACTGGCTCTGGATACCCGTTCGGGTTATTGACGAGCGTGACCGGAATATATAGCTGACAAAATGGAGAAACCCGCACCCCCCACATACACATACGAATTGCCTGCACAATTAACCCCTACACTTAAAAACAGTTAGACGATGGCACCGAAAGTTTTGTCTGGTGGTGAAAGCTATGATTTTTAACTTGGTGGCGTGAAAAGAAATGATGCGAAACACAGACACGATGGAAAAGGAGAGAGGCGATCCTGTATTGTGTGGGCGAAACGGTGCCCATAAAGAATCGAATTATACTTCATCTGTGTTTTCTTTTCCATTATTGGTTAAGTCCTCGTTCTTGAAAAATAAAACACTTGAATTTCGGGGGGGGGGGGGGGGTCATGTGTCACACATATCATGTTCAGCTCATGTGTCATCTTCCTTTGTGTCAAATTCAGCCATGTGTCATCTTCCTATGTGTCTTCAGCCCATGTGTTATCTTCCTATGAGTCACCTCAACCCATGTGTCATCTTCGTATATGTCACCTTCTTATGTGTCATCTTCCTATGTGTCATCAGCCCATGTGTCATTTTCCTATGTGTCATCTTCCAATGTGTCATCTTCAGCCCATGTGTCATCTTCCTGTGTCTCATCTTCCTATGTTTACCACAAACATAAAAGCGCTGTTTTATAGCCCATTACTTAATAGCCCATTACCTAATAGCCCATTACCTAATAGCCCATTACCTAATAGCCCATTACCTAATAGCCCATTACTTAATAGCCCATTACCTAATAGCCCATTACCTAATAGCCCATTACCTTGTTTCATTGGGATGGAACTACTCTCCCCTTCCTCGGATCAAGCCCATTCCCACTAGCTGAGTTGAGATTAGAACTGCAAATTATTTTTTTTTACAGAGCTATATTCACATATTTATTTTACGAGTTTATAAAATTCACATATCTACTTTTGAATTATATAACAGCGCAAAAAAATAGTAATAATAATAATAATAATTATAATAATAATTAATAATGAAGATTAAAAATAATGAAATACCATTAATAAATATTATAAGAGTATTGCATTTTTACAACGTCCATCATATTCTTAACTTTGTCTCCCCAAAATAAATTACTGAAAGTTTTCTGCAACGATAAACACAATATTGAAAAATAAAGTCCCATCAACCTCCTTGCAACACGTCATTCATGCAATGATTTCCGCTATGTAAAGGTCAAGGCACTTAGTGAGGCTTGCCACCAGGGTCATCAGTCTTGCAAAGACGTGCTAACCTGGATTCAGCCTCACAGTAAGCCTTTCCAGGGAGGGTAGTAGGTCAAGCTCTGTTGGGTCGTCGAAAATATATGAAGTTTTTTTTTTTGTAAGCTTAGAGAGGTCGTTTGAGTCTTAGGAGGTAGGTGCCAGCATAGAGAGGGTCATTTTAAGCTCAGGGAGGAAGGGTCTCTGAAGGGCTAGGGAGGGGTCTTTGAAATCCTGAAGGCTATTGTAAGAAGTGCCGTTGCAACCCCATGAAGGGTTGTGAATTGCCTTGTAAATGTCGTTGCCAGTACCAAAGGGGATTGTTGCAGACCAGGGGAGGATCATTGCAAGCCCATGGGGAGATTGATAGTGCAGCGTATAACAGATCTTAGCAGACATAGGAAGGTTTGCTGCAAACCCAGGGAAGGCAGTTGTAAGCCCAGGGGAAACAGGAATCGTTACAAGCCCTGTGAAATTACAATCCGAAACGGTGGAGGAAAGGGGAAACCTTCGCAAGCCAGTAAGCACAGAAGGGTCATTACAAGAACAATAACTAACAAACTCAAACAGACAGCCCGCGGAGGGGTTTTGCAACGCCAGGTAATGTAGTGGCAACCCTGGATGGTCGTTACAAGCCAGTGACCCCTTGCGAACGAGCCTGCAGGGGGAATAATAATGGCTTCTTGACCTTCAAGAGAGCCAGACATGCAGATCATTCCTTCACGTGTTGAGTCAGTTCGTGACCTACAATGGCCCTAATTACGTCAAACTTTTGGGGTACCGGGGGGATGATAGCGACAAAACTTAGTTGATGGATTCTTGAATTAGACTCTTGTTTTTCTCTGTGGTGACTGTAATAAGGACTAATTGAAGAGCGAGATGGGTGAGGACGGCCAATGTGCTGCCGGGGCTGTCATTAAGCCCCCCGTGAAAGCCAACTTTAATTCGACCAGCTCAATACTCAATTACGAAAGTCTTCCCAGAGGCCACGAACTGTTCTCAGAAAGGAGAAAGATTATTTTCTAGGCTGGGCTTACGAGCAGCTGAGTAATACGTGAAAGGTGAGAGTTGTAAGTGAATGTTCTTCATTAAGGATAAAAGGAGCAAGGCAGTGACGGGCTCTGGAATGTAATAATGGTAGGGTAGAATTTATTGCAGTATATATATGTCGTGCCGAATAAGTAAAACTTGCGATTTTGGCTTAAACAGCAACTCACTTCTTGCCGAATAAGGCAAGCAAAAATTTGTGTATGCAACAATTTCGCAAAAATAATTCTGAATTTAACGAAAATAATACATTTCATTGTGTTTGTTTATTATTAAATTGCTGTAAACTTAACCAAAATATATTTAGTTAGATTAGGCTCAATAAAATTAGGCTTGTTATAATAAGGTTAGGTAAGTTTTCTAAGCTACTTTTGGTACAAAATTATTAATTTTTACATTAACGTAAATAAAAAAAATATATCTTTAAACGTATAAAAGAAAATTTTAGAAAGGACTTTATTTTAAACGAGTTCTTGTTAATTGACCAGTTTTACCTATTCGGCACAACATAACACCGGCCCTCTCCCACCGAGGCAGGGTGACCCGAAAAAGAAGAAACACGTTCACCATCACTCCATTATGGTCTTGCCAGAGATGCGCAGATACTACAGTTTAAAACTGCAAATACCTCCACCCCTCCTTCAGAGTACTGGTACAGGACTAAAGTCCTGTTAACTAGCTTCCCTGAATCTCTTCATAAATGCTACCTTGCTCACACTCCAGCAGCACGTTTAGTCAAAAAAAAATCACTTACCTCCACTCTATCTAACCTACTCACACACGCTGGCTGTATATCTAAGCGCCTCGTATAAAAAATACCTCCTAAACTCCCTCCCTCCATGCTTACCTAGGATGACCCCTACCTTGGGCATGCAAGTCATCCTATTTTGTTCCATCCTCTCTAAATATCTATACCACCTCAACTCCTCTTCGGCCCTTTTGATCTCCAAGCTGTTAATTCTCTGCATAGTTTTACAGCACACATTGCCCTCAAACACGACATCCCCACTGCCTGCGCATCCTCCACCTGCAACATTCACAACCTATGCCTCACAACCAAAAAAATAATTATATATATATATATATATATATATATATATATTATATATATTTTATATATATATATATATATATATATATATATATATATATATATATATATATATATATATATATATATATATATGACGGTAATTTTTTATAAACTGACATCGGTAATTTTTTATAAACTGACATCACAATGAGATATAGAGCCTTGGGTGAAACTCACCACCATTCCGGATGGCTGTAAAAGTTACGCATCTGTCTTAAATCCACTGTTGCCTAGAGTACTTCATTCTGCGGCGGTGAATCCCTGAAGGTACCTTGATGCCTGCCTGGGCATCGAGAGGGGTTGTGTGGAATTGCTCGTAGATCTCCAGGACCTCGTTTTCCACTGGCAGACCAGAGACGGACCTTTTTTTCTCATAGTGGATGGTCAGGAAGTTACCCAACCCACAAACAGGTGGTCAAAGGTTTTCCCTCCTCCCCACTGGGAGAGAGGAGACGAGCATTTCCCCATTCCTATTGCAGGAGATGAGGGCTTTTTCCCCCTCCTCCCACTGGGAAAGACGAGAGCATTTCCCCTCTCCCCATAGCAGGTGAGGGCTTTTTTTCCCTTCTCTCTGTCTATCTGTCTCTCTGTCTCTCTCTCTCTCTCTCTCTCTCTCTCTCTCTCTCTCTCTCTCTCTCTCTCTCTCTCTCTCTCCACAACTGGAGACCAGAGATGCTTCCTCATTCTCCAGCATGAAATAACTGCTATCTCAATTCCACTCTATAGGAGATGCGAGATTCCCACTCATCTGACAACTGTGAATCCGTGATTCCCACTCATCTCACAACTGCAAATCAGTGATTCCCACTAATTTCACAACTGTAAATCTGATTCCCACTTATCCCACAGCCATAAATCAATGATTCCCACTCATATCACCTCTGGCGACCTACAGATTCCCGCTCATCTCACAACTAAAAACCCACAGATTTCCATTCATCCCAAAACTGGAAACCCACAGATTCAAATTCTCCCCATACAGCAGGATAACAGAGACTCTTCCCATGTCAAAACTCTCTCTCTCTCTCTCTCTCTCTCTCCATTCGCAAACAACGCTTAAGTGGCAGCTCCTGCACGGTGCCAAGCTGTTGCACAGGCACTGGTGTCACTTGGGTCAACACTGATCCTCTCGTGGCACTCTTTGCCACCCCCTAGCACTCTCTGGCACCCCTCATTGCACTAAATCGCAATTAGATGTACTCCCTAGGAACAGATGGAATTTCCCAGGCACTCTACTAGTGTCTCGTGAAAATTTATGGAGCGTTTCAGGATTTTGACTTCCTCATTGATGTTTACATTGATTCTAATATTCTCATTGATGTTGCAAACATCATATATGTTTACTGGGATTATATTGTTCTCAATGATGTTTAAGTGGATGTTAATGACATCGTTCATGTTTATATGGATTCTAATGTCCTCAATGATGTTTATATGGATTCGAATGTCCTCATTGATGTTTATATGGGTTCTAATGTCCTCATTGGTGTTTATATGGATTCTAATGTCCTCATTGGTGTTTAAGTAAATTCTAATGACCTCATTGATATGTACATGGGTTGCAGTGTCGTCAACGATCCTCACAAGAATCAAAGTATACTCAACAGTGTGCACCCTATATCCCCCCCACACACACACACAGAGAGAGAGAGAGAGAGAGAGAGAGAGAGAGAGAGAGAGAGAGAGAGAGAGAGAGAGAGAGAGAGAGAGAGAGAGAGAGAGAGAGAGAGAGAGAGAGAGAGAGAGAGAGAGAGAGACAGAGAGAGAGAGAGAGAGAGAGAGAGAGAGAGGAGAGAGAGAGAGAGAGAGAAGAGAGAGAGGGGAGAGAGAGAGAGAGAGAGAGAGAGAGAGAGAGAGAGAGAGAGAGAGATAGAGAGAGAGAGAGAGAGAGAGAGAGTTAAGCCATAGGGAATACCAAGTAGAAAGATTTACCTACACGACCTCCATTAAGAATTAACTATAAAGAAAAAACACTAGCTAGACTCAAATTATCTTGAGCAAAGAATCAAGGACTGCAAGACGTTCTAACACGAGTCAGACATAAAGTGTTTGATAATCTTAATTACGAGGCTTAGTGTTAATTAAAATTTTGAGGAACAAAGTGCCTGCAAAAAGGTGCAATAGAGAGGTAAGAAAGCTGATGGTTTAGAAAGACACGTAAGCAAACACTATAACATATTTATTAGAAAACGTTTCGGTCTTGGGACCTTGATCAAGGTCCCAGGACCGAAACGTTTTCTAATAAATATGTTATAGTGTTTGCTTACGTGTCTTTCTAAACCAACTTGTCGATATTTATTACCAAGGTTTATACCAAGAAAGCTGATATACGATAGAAAATGGGCACCATATTAATAATACAAAAAATTAACGTAGTTATCAGGAATTTTGAAGGATAAAAAAGGGGGAAAATAGTATGATTTTAACCCGACAGTAATTAAAAAGAGAAAAGGTGCATTATTGTACTCATATCCAACATGAAAAAAGAAGCACAATTACTCATACCGACGTTAAAAAAAGGGGTAATATTACTCTTACAAAAGTTAAAAAAGTGTAAAACAAGAATTAAAAAAAAGTGTGAAATAAAAAATAAAAAACTGGAAAGGTAAAAAATTAAAAAAGAAAAATTTCAATAAATTCGTGTCAAACCTCATATTCGTTGTTATTGCACAGAGCAATTTTGCAATGAGGACATCTAGAGTGAAGGATGGTGGTTGAGTACATCAGCAGGAGTGAAGGATGGTGGTTGAGTACATCAGCAGGAGTGAAGGATGGTGGTTGAGTACATCAGCAGGAGTGAAGGATGGTGGTTGAGTACAGTAGCAGGAGTGAAGGATGGTGGTTGAGTACAGTAGCAGGAGTGAAGGATGGTGGTTGAGTACAGTAGCAGGAGTGAAGGATGGTGGTTGAGTACAGTAGCAGGAGTGAAGGATGGTGGTGGAGTACATCAGCAGGAGTGAAGGATGATGGTTGAGTACATCAGCAGGAGTGAAGGATGGTGGTTGAGTACATCAGCAGGAGTGAAGGATGGTGGTTGAGTACATCAGCAGGAGTGAAGGATGGTGGTTGAGTACATCAGCAGGAGTGAAGGATGGTGGTTGAGTACATCAGCAGGAGTGAAGGATGGTGGTTGAGTACATCAGCAGGAGTGAAGAAGGGTGGTTGAGTACAGCAGCAGGAGTGAAGAAGGGTGGTTGAGTACAGCAGCAGGAGTGAAGAAGGGTGGTTGAGTACAGCAGCAGGAGTGAAGAAGGGTGGTTGAGTACAGCAGCAGGAGTGAAGGATGGTGGTTGAGTACAGCAGCAGGAGTGAAGAAGGGTGGTTGAGTACATCAGCAGGAGTGAAGGATGGTGGTTGAGTACAGCAGCAGGAGTGAAGAAGGGTGGTTGAGTACAGCAGCAGGAGTGAAGGATGGTGGTTGAGTACATCAGCAGGAGTGAAGGATGGTGGTTGAGTACATCAGCAGGAGTGAAGAAGGGTGGTTGAGTACAGCAGCAGGAGTGAAGGATGGTGGTTGAGTACAATAGCAGGAGTGAAGGATGGCGGTTGAGTACAGTAGCAGGAGTGAAGGATGGTGGTTGAGTACATCAGCAGGAGTGAAGGATGGTGGTTGAGTACAATAGCAGGAGTGAAGGATGGCGGTTGAGTACAGTAACAGGAGTGAAGGATGGTGGTTGAGTACAGTAGCAGGAGTGAAGGATCGTGGTTGAGTACAGCAGCAGGAGTGAAGGATGGTGGTTGAGCACAGTAGCAGGAGTGAAGGATGGTGGTTGAGTACAGTAGCAGGAGTGAAGGAGGGTGGTTGAGCACAGTAGCAGGAGTGAAGGATGGTGGTTGAGTACAGCAGCAGGAGTGAAGGAGGGTGGTTGAGTACAGTAGCAGGAGCGAAGGAGGGTGGTTGAGTACAGTAGCAGGAGTGAAGGATGGTGGTTGAGTACAGTAGCAGGAGTGAAGGAGGGTGGTTGAGTACAGTAGCAGGAGTGAAGGAGGGGGGTTGAGTACAGTAGGAGTGAAGGAGGGTGGTTGAGTACAGTAGCAGGAGTGAAGGAGGGTGGTTGAGTACAGTAGCAGGAGCGAAGGAGGGTGGTTGAGTACAGTAGGAGTGAAGGAGGGTGGTTGAGTACAGTAGCAGGAGTGAAGGAGGGTGGTTGAGTACAGCAGCAGGAGTGAAGGAGGGTGGTTGAGTACAGTAGGAGTGAAGGAGGGTGGTTGAGTACAGTAGCAGGAGTGAAGGAGGGTGGTTGAGTACAGCAGCAGGAGTGAAGGAGGGTGGTTGAGTACAGTAGCAGGAGTGAAGGAGGGTGGTTGAGTACAGCAGCAGGAGTGAAGGAGGGTGGTTGAGTACAGTAGCAGGAGTGAAGGAGGGTGGTTGAGTACAGTAGCAGGAGCGAAGGAGGGTGGTTGAGTACAGTAGGAGTGAAGGAGGGTGGTTGAGTACAGTAGCAGGAGTGAAGGAGGGTGGTTGAGTACAGCAGCAGGAGTGAAGGAGGGTGGTTGAGTACAGTAGGAGTGAAGGAGGGTGGTTGAGTACAGTAGCAGGAGTGAAGGAGGGTGGTTGAGTACAGCAGCAGGAGTGAAGGAGGGTGGTTGAGTACAGTAGCAGGAGCGAAGGAGGGTGGTTGAGTACAGTAGGAGTAAAGGAGGGTGGTTGAGTACAGTAGCAGGAGCGAAGGAGGGTGGTTGAGTACAGCAGCAGCAGTGAAGGAGGGTGGTTGAGTACAGTAGGAGTGAAGGAGGGTGGTTGAGTACAGTAGCAGGAGCGAAGGAGGGTGGTTGAGTACAGTAGCAGGAGTGAAGGAGGGTGGTTGAGTACAGTAGGAGTGAAGGAGGGTGGTTGAGTACAGTAGCAGGAGTGAAGGAAGGTGGTTGAGTACAGCAGCAGGAGTGAAGGATGGTGGTTGAGTACAGCAGCAGGGGTGAAGGAGGGTGGTTGAGTACAGTAGTAGGAGTGAAGGAGGGTGGTTGAGTACAGCAGCAGGAGTGAAGGAGGGTGGTTGAGTACAGTAGTAGGAGTGAAGGAGGGTGGTTGAGTACAGCAGCAGGAGTGAAGGAGGGTGGTTGAGTACAGTAGCAGGAGTGAAGGAGTGTGGCTGAGTACGCAGCAGGAGTGAGGAGGGTAGTTGAGTACAGCAGCACGAGTGAAGGAGGGTGGTTGAGTACAGTAGCAGGAGTGAAGGAGGGTGGTTGAGTACAGTAGCAGGAGTGAAGGAGGGTGGTTGAGTACAGCAGCAGGAGTGAAGGATGGTGGTTGAGCACAGTAGCAGGAGTGAAGGATGGTGGTTGAGCACAGTAGCAGGAGTGAAGGATGGTGGTTGAGCACAGTAGCAGGAGTGAAGGAGGGTGGTTGAGTACAGTAGCAGGAGTGAAGGATGGTGGTTGAGTACAGCAGCAGGAGTGAAGGATGGTGGTTGAGCACAGTAGCAGGAGTGAAGGATGGTGGTTGAGCACAGTAGCAGGAGTGAAGGATGGTGGTTGAGTACAGCAGCAGGAGTGAAGGATGGTGGTTGAGTACAGCAGCAGGAGTTAAGGATGGGGGTTTTGAGCACAGTACAGGAGTGAAGGTGGGGGTTGAGCACAGTAGAGGATGAAGGAGGGGTGGTTGAGTACAGTAGCGGAGGAAGGAGGGTGGTTGGTACAGAGCGGAGGAAGGATGGTGGTTGAGTACGCAGCGGAGTGAAGGATGGGTTAGCACAGTAGCAGGAGTGAAGGGGGGGTGGTTGAGTACTAGCAGGAGTGAAGGAGGGTGGTTGAGACAGTCAGGAGGAAGGAGGGTGGTTGTTACAGTGCAGGAGTGAAGGAGGGGGTTTTTGAGTCATAGAGGAGTGAAGGAGTTGGTTGAAACAGAGCAGGGGTGGGGGGGGGTTGGTACAGTAATAGGAGTGAGGAGGAGGGGAATTTTCGCAACAGGTGTAGAAGAGTCGTTGATACAGCAAAGGTGAGGGGGGTGGTAGTACGGGCCAGGAGTAAAGGGGGTGTGGTTGGTACAGCAGAAAGGGTGAGGAGGGGGGTTTGAGTACGCAGCAGGAATGGAACTGGAGTAGTCCTTCTTGGGGAAAAGGGGGCCAGTCATCGAGCACTTTTAAGGTTCTCCCTTAGTACATAACAGCAGGACAGGAGTGAGTGTTTGTGAGAGAAAGAGAGTGAGAGTGTGAGGGAAAGTTTGTGGGGTGTAAAATGAGAGACATGTGTGTGTGTGTGTGTGTGTGTGGTGTGGTGTGTGTGTGTGTGTGTGTGGTGTGTGTAACAGAGCTCACCAGGGGTTTTTAAAGCATTTTAAATACTATTCACACTATTCAGTAAGTGGCTGGCTTGGGGGGTAAACCCCGGCCGGTGTTTTTAAACTTTTGCCTTGATGTTGATTTTTGTCGTTAAAAAGGGGAGGGGGGGGGAAGGGGGGATAGAGAAAAGAGAGAGAAGAGAGAAAAATTATTAAAAAAGAGTTATTTGACGTTTCAGAGAGGGAATTAGTTTAAATGAAATTTATTTAAAGGGGGGGAATTTGGGTCAAAAAAGATTGCTTGATATTGGAAATTATATTGATGTAAAAAATTGACTCTGATGGTGCACACTAATTTATTAGACAGTATATATGTAGGATTGGGTTAACGAATAGATAGGAGTTATTTATATATATATATATATATTATTTTTATATATATATATATATAAATAATTTTGGTTTTTGTGGGAGAACCTTGAGTTTTCTCTGAGGTCGTTTTTTGCTTTCTGAGGTAGGGGCCCCCTTAGTATATAGGTGGGACTTCCCATTAAATTTTTTAATTTAAAAAAATATTATATATATTTATAAAATATATATATATATATTTTATATATATATATATATATATATATATATATTATTTAATCCAACAACCCAATATACGAGACCCTTTTAAACTTCTTCCCGGTGACCAGCATGCAATTTTCCTTCAACATAGCTAATTTTTACACCCCAGTCGTGGTTTTTACTAGCTAGCTTTCTGGTGAAGGGGATGCCCTTTTTATTATCTTTATAAAAAGGGGTTTCACCACCTGACTCGTTTATTCCTATTTCCCCTTTATTAATTCCACAACCTGATAGAAAGGGTACTAGCAAGGAATTTAAAAAGAAAGAGCTCTGCCAAAAATTTTTTTTTGACAGCGTTTTTTATTCTAGTAGAGCTTTATCAAATTTTCTTGATAGGGGTCGAGAGAGAATGAGAGAGAGGAGATCTTTCTCTCAATCTCTATTTTCTATACATATACACTCTTTTCTTTTATCCAGGAACTTTGCTCCCCGTTGACTCATTTTCACAGACGGGAACTCGGGGAACAGCCACTTCGAGGTCATAAGTCTTGGGTATTTTTGACGAATGTGGGTAATCAGCCACACAAAATAGCTAAGAAATGTTCAACGGGCATGTATTATCTGAGTCTAGACAGTGTGTGCCTATTTGGGATTAAATCTCATTTAATCTCATTTCGTAGGTGTTGTATGATCCATATTGGTTTAGTGCTGCAGGGAAATATATATTAATCTACATACAGCGAAATGACTTTCTAAAGTTCCACACAGAGCGAAACGTTGCCCCGCACCCACACACAAAAAATCGTTTACCGCAATGTGCCTTTTGACACATCAGTCTGTCACGTCCCTGACATACTGTGACAGTATCACTTCAATACCTTGTTTGAACACCATCTTCCGTGACGGAATATGACAGGGTTACCTAACTTTTGATCCCGCTGGGATACTGTTAAGTATAATAGAGCATCAGGACACCTACTGATGTATCCAGTATTACCAATTACAAAATAACACTGAGCAGCGTGTCACCTTCAGACGTAGACTCTGGCTCAGCGTTGTTGTCCCAATGACACATAATAACGAATGTGAAGGTAATAGGAAGAGTGTTGTTACTCAGCTCATCGACCCCAAACGACAAGCCTGCGGTCACACGACAATTGTCCTCCATCTCTACTTTAATCATACCGTCAACTTTTCTATTCCATTCTGGTTGTATCAACAAGTCGACCTCCATCCCAGCTTATACCATCCAATCGGCCTGCCTCCTCTACTTCCTATTTCAATTCACAGACCAGCCTCCTCTATCTCTGCCTGGAACTGTTTCCTCCATCACCTGCTTCACTCTATCGACCTCTCCTCTTCATCTCAGTTTATGTCATCCCGTCGCCCTGGCTCCGCCATCCTCCACTTGTATCATGTTATTCTAC
>NC_069423.1:23647361-23649861 GCF_026875155.1 Cherax quadricarinatus | reverse complement strand
GTTCGTAGGTTCGAGTCTCCTTCAGCCAGAGATCAGTGTTTGTGTATATTTCGCCTGCTCTCGCGAATTCCTTGCGTTGTTAAAATCTCTAGTAAGGCTGATGCATGTAGGGGATGAGATGAAAAGCTGTAAGCCTTCTCCTTGAAAGCTGGCTGCCTTGGATCAAACGTGTAGCGCAAGCTACACGCCAAGGTATTGTCCAGTGTGGGTAGATTGGTAAAGCACTGCGTACCTTGTCCTAAGGTTCGTAGGTTCGAGTCTCCTTCAGCCAGAGATCAGTGTTTATATATATATATATAAATATATATATTATATATATATAATATATATATATATATATATATATATATATATACAAAACAACCACTGTGAAAGAATAGAGAAATTCCAAGCGCTTTCGTGACTACTCACATTATCAAGGAACTATGAAAGTAAAGCATCAAAGGAAGGTATATAAGGGGTCTAGCCAACACCTCACTATCAGATCCCACAACAATTAAACACCTGACGCGCGACTCATAAAAAAGCAGGCCCGCCGGCCCAACTAGACAGGTCCTTCACACAACCCACCAACAAACTATTCTACCCAAGAAATAAGAAAATTTTAAAAATTATTATTTGTCCGGTGTATTATTAAATTCTTCCCGAATTTGTAGTCCAGAGTTCATAGATGAGGAAATATCCAAAATTTATGAAATAGGTAATGATTTGAAATACCCAAGAAATGTAATTGATAAATCTTTTAAAGTTGCTAGAAATACTTTTTACAATCCAAAAAGGGACAACCAGCCTTATTCAACTAAAAATATGTTGGTTCTCCCTTAACATGAAAACTTGGTAACTTTTGATAAAGAACTCCCCCCAAAATGCTGATGGATGTGTCTAAAAGATTCGTTGTAAAATTTGCGATAAAGTTCATTACGGTCAAACTGGTAAAAATCTCGAACTAAGATTAAAACAATATAAATATAGCATTAGAACTGGACAAGATTCCAATGCTCTATTTATTCATGTAAGAGATTTTAACCATCCAATTGATTTTCAAAAAGTTGAGAAAGTAGTATCAAGCAAGTCCATGGTCGACAGGAGTGTAATTGAATCTTGTTTCATAAAAAGCAGTTTTGACAATAATATGAATATTTCCTTTGGTTTATATAAATTAGATCCATTTATAATTAATAGAATTTGGGAAGAATTTAATAATACACTGGACAAATAATAATTTTTTAAATTTTCTTATTTCTTGGGTAGAATGGTTTGTTGGTGGGTTGTGTGAAGGACCTGTCTAGTTGGGCCGGCGGGCCTGCTTTCCTATGAGTCGCACGTCAGGTGTTTAATTGGTGTGGGATCTGATAGTGAGGTGTTGGCTAGACCCCTTATATACCTTCCTTTGATGCTTTACTTTCATAGTTCCTTGATAATGTGAGTAGTCACGAAAGCACTTGGAATTTCTCTGTTATTTCACAGTGGTTGTTTTGCATATTCTGAAATCACCTGTTTACTGTGATCTTACTGATATATATATATATATATATATATATATATATATATATATATATATATATATATATATATATATATTATATATATATATATTATATTATATATATATTTAATATATATATATAATATATATATATATATATATATATATATATATATATATATATATATATATATATATATATTTATCCAAGGGGTAAGTGGAGCAGAATTCTTCCTCCGTAAGCCATGCCGGGAGGAAGGGGCTAGCAACCTCTTCTCCTGTACACATTACTGTATTTAAAAAGGGAAACTTTCGTTTTTCTTTTTGGTCACCCTGCCTCGGTGGGATGAGGCCGGGTTGTTGAAATAAAAATATATGTCTAGTACTAGCCCACAAATCTGGGCTAGTACTTGTACATACCAGCCCAAACACTATAAATATACTGTCTCATCCTACAGCCCCAGTTACCAGTGTCAGGTATTTCATAAACATAAGATAAGTCGTAATACGCCACTGTTAATGAATAAACAAGGACCAGTCTTCTTCCAGTATTCAGCTTATTCACGACCAGTCGTTCATTAACACTTCTCGTGGCCTTAGGAACTATCTTGCATTCAGAGGAATGAGAAGATCTCTACCACGAAAGATTCTGTGGCTGTAGTATGACACAGTAAGGTCAGAGTTGGTACTACAGATTTAACCAAGTCACAGTTATACTGTGTGGCTCGGTGGTTACAGTGCTGAGCCAGGTATGTGCAAGAACTATGGCTCGAATCCCCACCAATTATTCCGCTTATAAACTGACATACATTCGTTTCGACTTATGTTAAGGGGGTATAGTATACTTTTACATATATACATACATATATATCACAGGTATGAAATATCAAGCACATAGTAGAAAGAATGTGTTGATTTTGGACTCTATTGGAGATTCTCTTAAGTAAATGAGGTACATGGAGTAGGCAGATGTTTATATAGGCAGATATGTGGCTTTAATCAAGCAAGTCTTAC
>NC_069423.1:23619861-23642361 GCF_026875155.1 Cherax quadricarinatus | reverse complement strand
CGTCTTCAAGTATCTTCTGCTTCTATCAACTTTTCTGTACTTGACTGAAGAAGCCTACTGTGTAGGCGAAACGTTTCACAATAAAGATACCTAACTGTTGCATATGTGTCTTACCTAACAACAGATCTTTTGTCGTTAGCAGCACTTGACCTTCTCAGATGCCAACACCTGGGCTTTTCAGGTGCCAACACCTGGGCTTTTCAGGTGGCAACACCTGGGCTTTCCAGAAACCAACACCTAGGCTTTTCAAATGCCAACACATGGGCTTTTCAGATGCCAACATCTGGCCTTTTCAGATACCAACACCTGGGCTTCCCAGGTATAAACACCTGAGCTTCCCAGGTGTAAACACCTGAGCTTCCTAGGCGTCAACACCTGATCTTCACAGACTCGAACACCTGAGCTTCCCAAGTGGCAACACCAGAGCTTCCCATCTAAGAACACCTCCCCTTATTGCTGCCTCACAAAGCTAGGAACAATCGTACCATTCTGAACATTACTTTTTCAGAGCTCGTTCCCAAGGCTTTGCGGATGTAAATGCCCCACGTAGATAATTATATTCATGGGGAATCAACAAGCCCGTGAGTTTCAAACATTGCCTGGGGAATGGGTGGTAATCTGGTTTTGTACAAGGAGAGGGTAACTTTAATTCCCCTGATCAAAAGACCTTTACCAGCATCAAAGACTCGTCCCTCCTGAATACCTGTCTATTCTGTAGGTTTGTGTAGTTCATTCGTTTTCTTGATTTCGGTTATATGTTTTTATTGCCTCTGAGACGAAGATACATATTCATAATTTCGGTTTATCTTGTGTTCGAGATAGGCCATCCTGAGAGATGGTAATGCCTGGGTAGTAGTAACTCCAGCTCTGCTGGAGCGAAATCGTTGAAGCTCCCGAAGATGCTGAACCATTAATGGGATATTTGACGATATTTTCATTACCCTAATTTATATTTTGGCTTCGACGGGCAGATTTCCCCACTTGATGGAAAAACTCATGCTGTATAATGGAATTTGACAGAGAAACAGATTGACTTTGTTCCTGCTGTGTAAATATCATACAGAGTAGGGCAGATCAACAATGTGCTGATATATCCAACTTTACTTATCAACAAGATAAAGGTGAAGTAGAGGTAAAGGAAAATACACAGGTTACAGACTGTGCAGGGCGAGACGTCCCATTGAAAGCCCGTTTTCCGAAGTTTATTCAATATTGTCGATAGTACGACATTCGGGTCCAGGTGGAGTAGAGGTAGAATGACATTCAGAGTAACTACGCACCTTTATAATAGATCCATTATGGTAACACTGTTTACGTCAACCAGAGACTTGTTATATACCAAATGCTTCTTAATGGACAGTTATGTTTGTACCTGGTGTCATTTGTGTGTACATTGAGAAGACAAGGGAACGATAATGAATACAACACACACACACACACAAACACACACACACACACACACACACACACACACACACACACACACACACACACACACACACACACACACACACACACACACACACACACACACACACACACACACACATACACACTATAAATCTTTTGGGACCGGGACAGAGTAAACCAAGTATTGCCCAGCGAAGAGGCGGGGCCAAGAGCTGTGAATCGACCCCTGCAACCACATATAGGCGAGTACATATAGGTAGGTACACAATCATTTACATGTAATTCAAATAATTCTGTCTTCTCGCCAACACTTAAAGTCATTAACAAAGATTCATCAGCTGTATGTAGTTTCTCCGGCCACCCTCAATCAATTCTTGTTGATTTTTAATATAAGAGACAATATCCAGTCTCTCTCAGTATCGGATTTAGCACGTTCTGCATATCGAGACCCTTGTACAAAACCTACATCGCCTCTCCTCCCTTAAAATATCAGAGAGTGAGAGAGTGATCTAGTCTAGTAGGAAGCAAGCCCTGTCAGGTTCCTAACTTACTTGCAACTAATTCCACAATTCGCCCATGTGCTTTTTGTGAAAATGATAATAAAAAATAATAATAATAATAATAATAATAATAATAACAAAATTAATACAATCTATTCCATGGAATGAGAATTTATTGTTCTTAAAGTTAGTGTACTTTAAGTAATGAACCCCCTACTGTTTATACAGCGCCTTTGGAATTGGAGGTAACCAGGTTTGATTTGAGGAAAGGAGGGGAAACTCTAATTTATTTGATCAAGAGCCCTTTTCCTGCATCAAGGTAACCCCTCATCCCACTGAAGGGTCCGAGGGATCTTAATGGAATACCTGTCAATATTTTCATGACCCTACTCATGTCTCCCAGCTCATGCTGACAGATTCCAGCACTATGTATGAAATTCAACTTGCACAATGTAAACCGACAGGGAAACAACTATTGTTCCCAATGTGTAACTATCATACAGAATAGCATAGCAATACACTGCACATGTATCCGATTTTGTAAAATACAAAAGAATGAACTACAGGACAACAGAATGCAGTCACCTTTACAATATTGAACAGTCCCTCTCTCTCTTTCTGCGATAGCTTCCCTCCTATGCAACACACAGGCTATTGTCGCCAAGTAAACAATGGGATCTGGCTGTGATATCCAAATCCTTTGTTTAGCTCTTTACACTAAATAGTTGGGGGCTCCTCGAAAAGTTAAAATTAATTATCCTCTTCAGATTCTCTACTGCTCTTTC
Organism: Cherax quadricarinatus; assembly: GCF_026875155.1. Classification (NCBI taxonomy): domain Eukaryota; kingdom Metazoa; phylum Arthropoda; class Malacostraca; order Decapoda; family Parastacidae; genus Cherax; species Cherax quadricarinatus. The sequence goes on along the minus strand of NC_069423.1, from coordinate 23,639,666 downwards.
CGGCTGGTGAAATGCACTTTCCACCTGATCTACTTTTCTTATCCTTCTTGTTTAACAAATTTGATTAAAAAAGTAAGTATCTAAAGAATCTATCGAAGAGTTTCTTGAATTTTTATTAATTCCCATTTCGTGGTTAATGTTTTTACAACTTTTTTTTCAAAATGTTTTAATTTGTTCACATATCTAAGCATCTCAGACAGTGTGTTTCTATAATTCTAACTGCACAGCACATACGGGTTAAATATCATATTTACTATTCTTACTATAGCAACTACTATTACTACTACTATTACTACTACTACTACTACTACTACTACTACTACTAATAATAATAATATAATAATAATAATAATAATAATAACGTGGCACATGTATAATTCAACAACAACAACAATAATAATAGTGAAAATAAATCTCTATTACTAAATTTTTTTTTCTGGAATGTCAGCAGTAAATTTCAATTTCTAAATATCATTAATCCTTTTCGCTGGATATAAAATTAGTCTCGATGCGCTTGAGAATACTGAATAAACATATTTAAAATTTAGGTTCACCGAAATAATAAGGTTTATTTAGTGGTCTAATCAGCCACACTTACAGAATTTGCTATAAAACGAGATTATCTACTGAATTATAAATTAATTTCTTATTTATTTTTATTGTCCCCCTGTAATAAATTTGTCGGGTGACCTTTACACATGTTTCATTGTACTAATAAAGGTCCTCACTGCAGTCGTGTATTTGTTACGAAAATATTTCATTGTTAGACTTTTCCGATACTTTGGAAAAAAAATAGGTGTCCAAATTTGTTTGAATATTATGTCCTTAGTGAAAAGCCTGTGTGTTTAATTGTGCTTAAGGAACGGAATCTTGCAGGATGTTCCTACTTCCCAAGATATGGACTCATGTGGAATGTCCCTGTTGCCGACGATGGGGCTCAAGTAGAATGTTCCTAGTGCTAAAGATGTGAATTTCTGAATGATGGTCTTAGTGCAGAAAATGTGAACTCTTGTAGGCTGTTCATATAGTGTCGAAGATGTGGATTCGTCTAGGATGTTCCTAGTGCTGAAGATGCGGACTTTTGTAGGCTGTTGCTAGTGCTGAAGATGTGGGCTTCTGTTAGACGTTCCCATGGGCTGAAGGTGTGGATTCCTGTATGACGTTCCTAGTGCTGAAGATATGAACTCCAGTTGCAGCTTCCAGATGCCGAAGATGAGATCTCCAGTACGATGTTTCAGCTGCCAAAGATATGAAACCCAATCAAGATTAAATAACTCTTGTTATATTTGATTCTCCTCTGTCGTCAGTTGAAGAAGTGAGAAGAAGATTGATTTTTAAATCTTCGTTGTTATGACTACACCAGACCTGCTTTTGTAAGACACACCAGACCTGCTCTTGTAAGACACACCAGACCTGCTCTTGTAGGACACACCAGACCTGATCTTGTAGACCACACCAGACCTGCTCTTGTAGGACACACCAGACCTGCTCTTGTATGGCACACCAGACCTGCTCTTGTAGGACACACCAGACCTGCTCTTGTATGGCACACCAGACCTGCTCTTGTAAGACACACCAGACCTGCTCTTGTAGGACACACCAGACCTGCTCTTGTATGGCACACCAAACCTGCTCTTGTAGGACACACCAGACCTGCTCTTGTAGGACACACCAGACCTGCTCTTGTAAGACACACCAGACCTGCTCTTGTAAGACACACCAGACCTGCTCTTGTAAGACACACCAGACCTGCTCTTGTAAGACACACCAGACCTGCTCTTGTAAGACACACCAGACCTGCTCTTGTAGGACACACCAGACCTGCTCTTGTAGGACACACCAGACCTGCTCTTGTAAGACACACCAGACCTGCTCTTGTAAGACACACCAGACCTGCTCTTGTAAGATACACCAGACCTGCTCTTGCAAGACATACCAGACCTGCTCTTGTAGACCACACCAGACCTGCTCTTGTATGGCACACCAGACCTGCTCTTGTAGGACACACCAGACCTGCTCTTGTAGGACACACCAGACCTGCTCTTATAAGACACACCAGACCTGCTCTTGTAAGACACACCAGACGTGCTCTTGCAAGACACACCAGACCTGCTCTTGTAGACCACACCAGACCTGCTCTTGTATGGCACACCAGACCTGCTCTTGTAGGACACACCAGACCTGCTCTTGTAGGACACACCAGACCTGCTCTTGTATAGCACACCAGACCTGCTCTTGTAGGACACACCAGACCTACTCTTGTAAGACACACCAGACCTGCTCTTGTAAGACACACCAGACCTGCTCTTGTAGGACACACCAGACCTGCTCTTGTAGGACACACCAGACCTGCTCTTGTAAGACACACCAGACCTGCTCTTGTAGGACACACCAGACCTGCTCTTGTAGGACACACCAGACCTGCTCTTGTAAGACACACCAGACCTGCTCTCGTAGGACACACCAGACCTGCTCTTGTAAGACACACCAGACCTGCTCTTGTAAGACACACCAGACCTGCTCTTGTAAGACACACCAGACCTGCTCTTGTAAGACACACCAGACCTGCTCTTGTAAGACACACCAGACCTGCTCTTGTAAGACACACCAGACCTGCTCTTGTAAGACACACCAGACCTGCTCTTGTAGGACACACCAGACCTGCTCTTGTAAGACACACCAGACCTGCTCTTGTAAGACTCACCAAACCTGCTCTTGTAAGACACACCAGACCTGCTCTTGTAGAACACACCAGACCTGCTCTTGTAGGACACACCAGACCTGCTCTTGTAGGACACACCAGACCTGCTCTTGTAAGACACACCAGACCTGCTCTTGTAAGACACACCAGACCTGTTCTTGCAAGACACACCAGACCTGCTCTTGTAAGACACACCAGACCTGCTCTTGTAAGACACACCAGACCTGCTCTTGTAAGACACACCAGACCTGCTCTTGTAGGACACACCAGACCTGCTCTTGTAGGACACACCAGACCTGCTCTTGCAAGACACACCAGACCTGCTCTTGTAGACCACACCAGACCTGCTCTTGTATGGCACACCAGACCTGCTCTTGTAGGACACACCAGACCTGCTCTTGTAAGACACACCAGACCTGCTCTTGTAAGACACACCAGACCTGTTCTTGCAAGACACACCAGACCTGCTCTTGTAAGACACACCAGACCTGCTCTTGTAAGACACACCAGACCTGCTCTTGTAAGACACACCAGACCTGCTCTTGTAGGACACACCAGACCTGCTCTTGTAGGACACACCAGACCTGCTCTTGCAAGACACACCAGACCTGCTCTTGTAGGACACACCAGACCTGCTCTTGTAGGACACACCAGACCTGCTCTTGTATGGCACACCAGACCTGCTCTTGTAGGACACACCAGACCTGCTCTTGTAAGACACACCAGACCTGCTCTTTTAGGACACACCAGACCTGCTCTTGTAGGACACACCAGACCTGCTCTTGTAAGACACACCAGACCTGCTCTCGTAGGACACACCAGACCTGCTTTTGTAAGACACACCAGACCTGCTCTTGTAAGACACACCAGACCTGCTCTTGTAAGACACACCAGACCTGCTCTTGTAAGACACACCAGACCTGCTCTTGTAAGACACACCAGACCTGCTCTTGTAAGACACACCAGACCTGCTCTTGTATGGCACACCAGACCTGCTCTTGTAGGACACACCAGACCTGCTCTTGTAAGACACACCAGACCTGCTCTTGTAGGACACACCAGACCTGCTCTTGTAGGACACACCAGACCTGCTCTTGTAAGACACACCAGACCTGCTCTCGTAGGACACACCAGACCTGCTCTTGTAAGACACACCAGACCTGCTCTTGTAAGACACACCAGACCTGCTCTTGTAAGACACACCAGACCTGCTCTTGTAAGACACACCAGACCTGCTCTTGTAAGCACACCAGACCTGCTCTTGTAAGACACACCAGACCTGCTCTTGTAAGACACACCAGACCTGCTCTTGTAGGACACACCAGACCTGCTCTTGTAGGACACACCAGGCCTGCTCTTGTAAGAAACACCAGACATGCTCTTGTAGGACACACCAGACCTGCTCTTGTAGGACACACCAGACCTGCTCTTGTAAGACACACCAGACCTGCTCTCGTAGGACACACCAGACCTGCTCTTGTAAGACACACCATACCTGCTCTTGTAAGACACACCAGACCTGCTCTTGTAAGACACACCAGACCTGCTCTTGTAAGACACACCAGACCTGCTCTTGTAAGACACACCAGACCTGCTCTTGTAAGACACACCAGACCTGCTCTTGTAAGACACACCAGACCTGCTCTTGTAGGACACACCAGACCTGCTCTTGTAAGACACACCAGACCTGCTCTTGTAAGACTCACCAGACCTGCTCTTGTAAGACACACCAGACCTGCTCTTGTAGGACACACCAGACCTGCTCTTGTATGAAACACCAGACCTGCTCTTGTAGGACACACCAGACCTGCTCTTGTACGACACACCAGACCTGCTCTTGTAAGACACACCAGACCTGTTCTTACAAGACACACCAGACCTGCTCTTGTAAGACACACCAGACCTGCTCTTGTAAGACACACCAGACCTGCTCTTGTAAGACTCACCAGACCTGCTCTTGTAAGACACACCAGACCTGCTCTTGTAGGACACACCAGACCTGTTCTTGTAGGACACACCAGACCTGCTCTTGTAGGACACACCAGACCTGCTCTTGTAAGACACACCAGACCTGCTCTTGTAAGACTCACCAGACCTGCTCTTGTAAGACACACCAGACCTGCTCTTGTAGGACACACCAGACCTGCTCTTGTATGAAACACCAGACCTGCTCTTGTAGGACACACCAGACCTGCTCTTGTACGACACACCAGACCTGCTCTTGTAAGACACACCAGACCTGTTCTTACAAGACACACCAGACCTGCTCTTGTAAGACACACCAGACCTGCTCTTGCAAGACACACCAGACCTGCTCTTGTAAGACACACCAGACCTGCTCTTTTAAGACACACCAGACCTGCTCTTGTAAGACACACCAGACCTGCTCTTGTAGGACACACCAGACCTGTTCTTGTAGGACACACCAGACCTGCTCTTGTAAGACACACCAGACCTGTTCTTGCAAGACACACCAGACCTGCTCTTGTAAGACACACCAGACCTGCTCTTGTAAGACACACCAGGACCTGCTCTTGTAAGACACACCAGACCTGCTCTTGTAGGACACACCAGACCTGCTCTTGTAAGACACACCAGACCTGCTCTTGTAAGACACACCAGACCTGCTCTTGTAAGACACACCAGACCTGCTCTTGTAAGACACACCAGACCTGCTCTTGTAAGACACACCAGACCTGCTCTTGTAAGACACAACCAGACCTGCTCTTGTAGGACACACCAGACCTGCTCTTGTAGGACACACCAGACCTGCTCTTGTAGGACACACCAGACCTGCTCTTGTAAGACACACCAGACCTGCTCTTGTAAGACACACCAGACCTGTTCTTGCAAGACACACCAGACCTGCTCTTGTAAGACACACCAGACCTGCTCTTGTAAGACACACCAGACCTGCTCTTGTAAGACACACCAGACCTGCTCTTGTAGGACACACCAGACCTGTTCTTGTAGGACACACCAGACCTGCTCTTGTAAGACACACCAGACCTGTTCTTGCAAGACACACCAGACCTGCTCTTGTAAGACACACCAGACTGCTCTTGTAAGACACACCAGACCTGCTCTTGTAAGACACACCAGACCTGCTCTTGTAGGACACACCAGACCTGCTCTTGTAAGACACACCAGACCTGCTCTTGTAAGACACACCAGACCTGCTCTTGTAAGACACACCAGACCTGCTCTTGTAGGACACACCAGACCTGCTCTTGTAAGACACACAAAACCTGCTCTTGTAAGACACACCAGACCTGCTCTTGTAGGACACACCAGACCTGCTCTTGTAAGACACACCAGACCTGCTCTTGTAAGACACACCAGACCTGCTCTTGTAGGACACACCAGACCTGCTCTTGTAAGACACACCAGACCTGCTCTTGTAAGACACACCAGACCTGCTCTTGTAGGACACACCAGACCTGCTCTTGTAAGACACACCAGACCTGCTCTTGTAGGACACACCAGACCTGCTCTTGTAAGACACACCAGACGTGCTCTTGTAAGACACACCAGACCTGCTCTTGTAAGACACACCAGACCTGCTCTTGTAAGACACACCAGACCTGCTCTTGTAAGACACACCAGACCTGCTCTTGTAAGACACACCAGACCTGCTCTTGTAAGACACACCAGACCTGCTCTTGTAGGACACACCAGACCTGGCAAATTCAATTCGTCTTCATTTTAAATTGCATTCATTTTAGTTTTTTTTTATCTAAATGTGCCGTTAATATTGGAAAAAACTATGATTTCTCAAAAAAAAAAAATCATAGTTGCATTAGATTTTTTTCCATTATTTTTTGTTGAAATACCATACTGTTAAGCTAAACCAAGTTTCCAGTGAAGAGTCTTGATTTTCTCGTCGAGGACCTCGATAAAAATACCCATTTTTAACATACTAATACGAGCGGATGAGAAACATCTGCTGTGCACATGTTTAAGGTTAAGAACATGATTAAACTGTTTACATACCAATGTAGTATATTTGATTTGTCTACTCCATCTATTCTGCCAGGACTCGAAGCTGTTTTTAAAATAATGACTAAACAATAAAACACGTACACATGAAACAGTATGACATATTAGCTTCGTTAGACGAGGGACTTTAAAGCAATAGTTCATATCGACACTACCTTGCTGCTGCTGCTGCAGCATTCTCTCTCTCGCAGCTCTTACTTTAATGTCTATGTATATATACACACCTTGTGTATATATACATGTGTGAGTTTGGTATATATGCCACACTCACACACACACATACACATGCAGGTCCAGTATGAAACCCACACTTTGTCAAACACGTCAAGAAAATGAAGAAATTGCAAAAGTTTGCAACAAGACTAGTTTCGTAGCTAAGGGGTATATCCAATGAGGAGAAATTAAGGGAACTCAACCTGACGAGACTGGAGGACTAGAAGGATGGGGGGGGGGGGGTTCATAATAACGACATTTAAAATTCTAAACGGAATTAGCAAGATGGACTGGGCCAGAATGTTTCAAAGATGAGACATAGGAAAAGAGTGATACAACTGTCAGTTAAAAGCGCAGATGAGTTACAGGGATTTTAGGAAGTATTTCAACCTTAAGAGTTGTCAGAAAATGGAACAATCTGTAGAGTGAAGTGGTGGATGTAGAATAAAGCTCTTGGAGAAGGGAGCGTTGACCTAGAAGCTAATAGCGAAGAGGCGGGGCCAAGAGCTGTGAATCGACTCCTGCAACCACAAATAGGTTAGTAAACACACACACACACACACACACACACACACACATATAAACACACACACACACACACACACATAAAACACACACACACACACACACACACACACACACACACACACACACACACACACACACACACACACACACACACACAACACACACACACACATCACACACACACACACACACACACACACACACACACACACACACACACACACACACACACACACACACACACACACACACACACACATACCACACACACACACACACACACACACACACACACACACACACACACACACACACACACACACACACACGATCAGTGAAGAGGCGGGGCCAGGAGCTCGGACTCGACCCCTGCAACATCAACTAGGTGAGTACAACTAGATGAGTACACAACACACACCTCATTAACGGTACTGGTCATTGTGGCATTTCTGTTGTGGTTCCTGGCCAGTAATTACATTATCTCATCACTGATCTAATTCACCTTTTATGAAAATAAATAAAAAAAAATCATCTAAATTACATCAGGTTATGCATACATACTCACTCACTCACTCTCTCTCTCTCTCTCTCTCTCTCTCTCTCTCTCTCTCTCTCTCTCTCTCTCTCTCTCTCTCTCTCTCTTTAACACAGGGTTTGACAAGGTTAGGTTAATTGCTTTATTGACAAGTTATTTACAGGTTAAGGATTCCTAACTTTATTGGCAAGCTAAGAGCTGTTACCTACATCAGCTCATTTGAAAGCATTTTTATTGTTATGAGACATACAAGTAGGGAACAGGATGAAGTTGGAGCCATCTGTGGGTCAGCAATTTCATTTGATCAACTGACTTTATCTCGTTGACATCATTATGCTGTATGAATGTGTTCCATACTCGAGTCATCCTCGGTATATATGATCTCAGATGGAGTGATGTTCTGGAGAAGGCTCTCTCTCTCTCTCTCTCTCTCTCTCTCTCTCTCTCTCTCTCTCTCTCTCTCTCTCTCTCTCTCTCTCTCTCTCTCTCTCTCTCTCTTCTCTCTTTCTCTCTCTCTCTCTCTCTCTCTCTCTTCTCTCTCTCTCTCCTCTCTCTCTCTCTCTCTCTCTTCTCCTCTCTCTCTCTCTCTCTCTTCTCCTCTCTCTCTCTCCTCCTCTCCTCTCTCTCTCTCTCACTCTCTCCTCTCTCACTCTCTCACTCTCTCACTCTCTCACTCGCACACACACACACACACACACACACACACACACACACACACACACACACACACACACACACACACACACACACACACACACACACACACACACACACACACACATAAACACACACACACACACACACACACACACACACACACACACACACACACACACACACACACACACACTTAAACACACACATAAACACACACATAAACACACACACACACACACACACACACACACACACACACACACACACACACACACACACACACACACACACACACACACACACACACACACACACACACACACGTATATATATATATATAATATATATATATATATATATATATATATATATATATATATATATATATATATATATATGTCGTGCCGAATATGTAAAACTGGTCAATTAGCAAGAATTCATTTAAAATTAAGTCCTTTCTAAAATTTTCTCTTATACGTTTAAAGATATATTTTTTCATTAATGTTAATGTAAACATTTTTAATTTTGCTCCAAAAGAATCTTAGAAAACTTACCTAACCTTATTATAACAAAAACAATTTATTTTAGCCTAACCCAACTAAATATATTTTAGATTTGTTTACAATCATTTAATACTAAACAAACACAGTGAAATATATTTTTTTCGTTAGGTTCAGAAAGATTTTGGCGAAATTATTGCATACACAAATTTTCACTTGTCCTATATGGCAAGATGAGCGTTGCTAATTAAGCCAAGATCGCAAGTTCTGCCTATTCGGCACGACATATATATATATATATATATATATAATATAATATATATATATATATATATATATATATATATATATATATATATATATATATATATATATTATATATATGTATGTATGTATATATACGAATAAACAGAAGGGAGGACGAGAGACTCGAACCGTGGTCCGTAAACTGGCAGTTCGACTCAGTTCACTACAACTTAATTTGAGTTCATAGAAGATGTGGCCTTCAGCGGGGGTAAGAATAAATCTAATGTTAAAGCTCCTGGGCCGAGGGAAGACGTTTAACTGGGTTGCAGTTGGTGCCTCTGACGGAATGTAATATAGTATTACTTCCGAATTTTTTTCTATTAGAGTCCTGGGCAAGCCTAGACGGTAAAGCGTCAGACTGTCAATTTACGGACCGCGGTTCGAACCCTTCGCCAACCCTTCTGTTCATTTATCAACAGTTGTTTATTACAACTTATTTTTACTTCATATGTGCATGTTCGCACCTAGTTGTGGTTGCAGGGCTTGAGTCATAGCTCCTGGCCCCGCCTCTTCACTGGTCGCTATTACGTCACTCTTCCTGCTCCATGAGCTTTATCATGCTTCTTCTTATAGATATATATAGATCCTGCCTCCAGTACATCACTTCCCAGACAATTCCACTTACTGACAACTCTGTGGCTGAAGAAATACTTCCTAACATCCCTGTGATTGATCTGAGTCTAACTTTCAACTGTACACAGTATACAGGGTCCTGAACGATTCCTTATTAAGATGTCAGAATGCTGTTCTTAGGTTTGCTAGGCGCCCGTATGGTACAGCAGTTATTTGATTGATGTAGGCCTCAGGAGATGTGCCCGGTGTTATACTCACCCCAAGATCCTTTTCCTAGACTGAGGTTTGTAGTGTCTGACCCCCTAGACTGTACTCTGTCTGCGGTTTTCTTTGCCTTCTCCAGTCTTTATGACATCGCACTTGGTGGGATTGAACTCCAAGAGCCAGTTTTTGGACAAGGCCTGCAGCCTGTCTAGATCTCTTTGCAGTTCTGCCTGGTTCTCGTCCGATTGAATTCTTCTCATCAACTTTACTTCATCTACAAACAGGGACACTTCTAAGTATGTGTGTGTGATGTAACTGGTTTCCCTGCTTCAATGTTTAGATAGAAATGAAATATTTTAAGATTTTCTTTCGTGAGTGATGAATGGGTGAGTAAGAATAGACGAATGTCGATGCGCAATTCGTATCAATCAATCCCTCCAAGTGTGAAATCATCACAGCGAACCAGGAAATAATCAATGCTGCGCGAAGAATCCTCCCAGAAGTCTCAACTACCACTCCGTTCAACAGTACCCTCTTGGGAGCACCGCTGGGTCACCAGGCCATCGACACAGTCCTCAAGGACAAATTGAATGACCTGATGAGAATAGGGGAGAGAATAAGCAATCTTGATGCCCATGATGCTCTGTATCTCCTCACAAGGTGCCTTACTATTCCAAGACTCACTTATTTCCTGAGGTGTGCACCCGCTTTTGACAACCCAACACTCGAGGAATATGATGCACACCTGAGGTCAACCCTTAAGAAGGCACTGAACCTGTCACTAGAGGATCAGCAATGGGATCAGGCAACCCTCCCAGTACGACTGGGAGGTATAGGGGTGCGCAAAGCAACGCATGTTGCTTTACCTGCTTTTCTGTCTTCCTGTTTGGCTTCCAGTGCATTAGTCAAGAAGATTGTTCCCGAACGCTTGAGAGACGTGGTAGAAGCTCAAGACCCCAGGTTTACTGAAGCAGCGATTCGGTGGGACACCCTTACAAATTCCTCCAGTAGACCAGCTCCTCCCAAAGAACACAAACAGTCCCACTGGGACAAACCGATCATGGAAAAAATCGCCAACACAATGCTCTCCAACGCATCAGTAAAGGATAAAGCTCGTCTCCTGGCAGTGAAGGCACCACACTCAGGAGATTTCCTGTTAGCTGTTCCCAAAATTTTCCTCCTTGGGCACTCGACTAGACCCACAGGCCATTCGGATTGGTGTTGCTCTTCGCCTAGCCGCCCCCATCCTCACCGAACATAGGTGTATTTGCGGCAGGGCGACAGCTGATCAATTCGGACTTCATGGTCTTGTGTGTCACACAGCAGAAGGGAAGTATGCCAGACATGAGGAGGTCAATGACATCATAATGAGAAGCCTCGCCACAGCCCGTTGCCCAGCTCAGCGGGAACCCCAAGTACAGAGGTCTGACGGAAGTCAAAAGCGTCCTGATGGAGCCACTATGCTACCTTGGAAGGATGAAAAGCAGATTGCCTGGGACTACACCTGTGCCGCCACAGACACCTACTTGCCATACTCCGTAGTGGAAGGTGGTGGAGCTGCCAGCCACAGGGAGACCCAGAAGATCCGAAAATATGAAGACCTTCCCCCTTGCTATAACTTCATCCCAATAGGGTCGGAGACCCTTGGAGCATGGGGCAAGTGTGCTCTAAAGTTCCTAATAGAGCTGGGTGAAAAGCTCATCATAAAAACCAAGGACCACAGGGCGACCAACTTCCTCTTTCAGAGACTCAGTGTTGCGATTCAGAGAGGAAATGCCTGCAACATTCTGGGCACGTGGCCCACCGCCGGGGAGCTGGACGAAGTATTCGAGATGTAGCTCTGAGTTACCTATGTTGTTTTTCTTTCTATCGTATTTTTGTGAATGTTTTGTCAATGTATTTTGTCTTTATATATATATATTTATATATATGCAATAAGATCACAGTAAACAGGTGATTTCAGAATATGCAAAACAACCACTCTGAAAGAATAGAGAAATTCCAAGCGCTTTCGTGACTACTCACATTATCAAGGAACTATGAAAGTAAAGCATCCAAGGAAGCTATATAAGGGGTCTGGTCGGCACCTCACTATCAGATCCCACAACGGTTTAAACACGTGACGCGCGGCGAGCCAACTTGGAAAGGTCCTTGGCACAACTCACCCCACAAACTATTCTACCCAAGAACACTTAATAACAATAAAAATTTGCGCCTTACTAAAGCAGACAAAATAAATGCAATAGTAATTATGAAAGAAAATGATTACCAAGAAAAAATGAATAATCTCTTAGATGATACTGAAACCTATTCTAAACTTAGGAAAAATCCCCTAGAAACCGTTAACAGCAATTTCAATAAAACAATAAAACTTCTACTGAAAGGCAAAGATGAATTAGTCAAACAATTTACTTCCACTAATCCATCTTTGCCTTACATGTATGGACTAATAAAAACACACAAACCAGGGAATCCAGTCAGACCAATTATTAGCTCCATAGGGTCAGTTTCATATAAATTATCCAAATGGCTTGTTGATATTTTGAGCCCTATTGTTGGCAAAATTTCTAACTTTAATGTTAAAAACAACATAGACTTGGTTGATAAATTAAGCTCCTTGATTTTAACATGGTTAGTTTTGATGTTACTTCCTTGTTTACGAAAGTTCCTGTTGATGATTTATTAAGTTTCTTATCTGAAGAACTCGTTAACTATGATTTACCATTGCCAGTTCCTACTATCATTAAACTTATTAAACTTTGCATTGTTGATGCAAAATTTGTATTTAATGATAAGTTTTACACTCAGAAGTTTGGTATGGCAATGGGAAATCCTCTTTCACCTGTTCTTAGTAACCTATACATGGAATTTTTTGAAACAAGGTTGCTTAACACAATCCTCCCTAATAGAGCTAAATGGTTCAGATATGTTGATGATATTTTGTGTCTTATGCCCAAAAATGTAGATATACACCATTTCCTTGGAAAATTAAATAGCTTAGCCCATTCAATAAACTTTACTGTTGAGTTTGAAGAAAATAACTCATTGCCTTTTCTAGATTTTTAATTATTAAGGGTAATAATGAATTCAAATTTAAAATTTACAGAAAACCTACTAATAACTGTTCCTATGTCCACTATTATTCCTCGCATCAAGATAGAGTCAAACTGTCTGTTTTCTCATCAATGTTTCTGAGAGCTTTACGAATTTGTAGTCCTGAGTTCATAGATGAGGAAATATCCAAAATTTATGAAATAGGTAATGATTTAAAATACCCAAGAAATGTAATTGATAAATCTTTTAAAGTTGCCAGAAATACTTTTTACAATCCAAAAAGGGACAACCAGCCTTATTCAAATAAAAATATGTTGGTTCTCCCTTACCATGAAAACTTGGTTGATATGCCTTCTCTTCTTAAGACTTTTAATATTTAAAGTTGTATTCAAAAATCTTGATACAGTAAAAAAACTTTTGATAAAGAATTCCCCCCAAAATGCTGATGGATGTGTCTATAAGATTCCTTGTAAAATTTGCGATAAAGTTTATTACGGTCAAACTGTAAAAATCTCGAACTAAGATTAAAACAACATAAATATAGCATTAGAACTGGACAAGATTCCAATGCTCTATTTATTCATGTAAGAGATTTTAACCATCCAATTGATTTTCAAAAAGTTGAGAAAGTAGTATCAAGCAAGTCCATGGTCGACAGGAATATAATTGAATCTTGTTTCATAAAAAGCAGTTTTGACAATAATATGAATATTTCCTTTGGTTTATATAAATTAGATCCATTTATAATTAATAGAATTTGGGAAGAATTTAATAATACACTAGACAAATAATCTTTAAAAATTTCTTATTTCTTGGGTAGAATAGTTTGTGGGGTGAGTTGTGCCAAGGACCTTTCCAAGTTGGCTCGCCGCACGTCACGTGTTTTAAACCGTTGTGGGATCTGATAGTGAGGTGCCGACCAGACCCCTTATATAGCTTCCTTGGATGCTTTACTTTCATAGTTCCTTGATAATGTGAGTAGTCACGAAAGCGCTTGGAATTTCTCTATTCTTTCAGAGTGGTTGTTTTGCATATTTATTTATAATATATATATATATATATATATATATATATATATATATATATAATATATATATATATATATATATATATATATATATATATATATATATATATATATATATATATATATATATATTATATATATATATATATATATATTATATATATATATATATATATATATATATATATATATATATATATATATAATATATATATAATATATATATATATATAATATTATATATATATGTATATATAATATATATATATTATATTATATAGACAAATATATATATATACATACATATATATAAATATATATATATATATATATATATATATATATATATATATATTATATAATATATATATAATATGTGTTGTGTGTTATGTGTGTTTTGTGTGTTTTGTTGTACTCACCTATTTGACTCCCCTATTTGTGGTTGCAGGGGTCGAGTCCTAGCCCCTGGCCCCGCCTCTTCACGGTGTACTAGACCCTCTCTCTCCCCGCTCCAGGGACTTTATCAAACCTCGTCTTAAAACTGTGTATGTTTCCCTTTGCTCCACTACGTCATTTTCTAGGCTATTCCACTGCCTTACAACTCTATGACTGAAGAAATACTTCCTACTATCTCTCTGACTCATTTGTGTGTGTGTGTGTGTGTGTGTGTGTGTGTGTGTGTGTGCGTGTGTGTGTGTGTGTGCGTGTGTGTGTGTGTGTGTATGTGTGTGTGTGTGTGTATGTGTGTATTAGTTGCATGTGAAGTGTTGTGAAGTGGTAAAGGCTTAATCCTCTGTCCGCTCAGCCCAAAACAGACACGCTACCTGACATCACTGTCCAAACTGAAGTCGGAGCCGAAATATGTAGTTGGGAATACAAATATCATTTGGCAAACAAGAATTTTCGTTTTAGGATTCCCCTGGTTAATTAAAAGGGTGAAGGAAAGGCTTTTGATGGTGTGGATCAATGGGCTCGGATAAGACTGGTTCTTTGGCTGCCCGAGTCCTCTCTCTCTCTTTCTCTCTATCTCTTCTGCTCCTCTTTATATCTGACCATTTGATGTCGTCTCATTAAAGGAGCAAGATATTCTTGAAGAATTAAAAAAGACCACGTTAGTCTCTTGTTATTTGAGTCACTTATATTGATTACTACTACTTTTGTTTCTATATTACTGCTGCTGCTACAATTACTGCTACTATTTTTACTGCTACTGCTGTTGTTGCTGCTGCTTCTATTAGTACCCCAATTGCTGTTTCTACTACTACTACTACTAGTACTACTACAATTTCTTCTTCTACTACTGCTGATGCTGATATTGCTATTATTATTACTGCTGCTTCTATTAACTACCACTATTGTTCCTGCTTCTACTTCACTTACTACTACTGCCGGTCCTACTACTGCTGTTGCCTCTACTACAACTACTACTACAACTAATGCTACATCTGGTACTTCTACTACTGCGGCTGTTTCTCCTATAACCCTTCCTCTTCTACTAATATTCCAACTTTTGCCTGCTATTACCACTTCTATTAATATTACTACCACTACTATTGCTTCATTGGTATTGTGAAATAGTTCACAGTACGGGCTAGTGAGTGATCTAACCGGCTGGAGGTGCGTACCTCCGCATTTGTAGCTACTGCGTACTCGTGGGTTAAATGCGTAATTGAGCTTCTTAGTGCTTGCGTGTTTTCATGCAGCTTGTGTATATGTATGTATGTGTGTGTGTGTGTGTGTGTGTGTGTGTGTGTGTGTGTGTGTGTGTGTGTGTGTGTGTGTGTGGTGTGTGTGTGTGTGTGTGTGCAAGGCAGTTTTGTTCTTGTAACAGATGGGTCAAATACTTTACGCATCGTGAGACGCCAGCAAGCTTCAGAAGGGGCAGGGAGGGGATGGGGAGCAGGCGGGTGGGGGAAGGCGGTGTAAACACATTTGCTACGCAATGCTAATGGTGTAAAATTTTAAGTCAATGAGCAAAAGCTATTGTAAATTCTCCCTTGTAATTGCAAACTCAAAATGGTGAATTTTGGTATTAAAGCTGTTACTCTCTCTCTCTCTCTCTCTCTCTCTCTTCTCTCTCTCCTCTCTCTCTCTCTCCTCTCTCTCCCTCCTCTCTCCTCTCTCTCTCTCTCTCTCTCTCTCTCTCTCTTCTCTCTGTCCTCTCTCTCTCCCTCTCTCTCTCTCTCTCTCTCTCTCTCTCTTCACTCTCTCCTCTCTCCTTCTCGTTGCACATTTGAAGGTTTCATTTTCTTTGAGTTCAGTTCATCTTGTTTGATTCATTGAAAATGTTGTCTCTTTCATTTTTATATTAAAAAAATCATTAGGTCAGCTTCGGGAGCCAGTGAAATACGAGCCAGGGTTTAATTAACTAAAAACGCAAAGCTACTGTTTTTTTTTTCAATCTATTGTGTGTGTGTGTATGTGTGTGTGTGTGTGTGTGTGTGTGTGTGTGTGTGTGTGTGTGTGTGTGTGTGTGTGTGTGTGTGTGTGTGTGTGTGTGTACTCACCTAGTTGTACTCACCTAGTTGAGGTTGCGGGGGTCGAGTCCCGAGCTCCTGGCCCCGCCTCTTCACTGATCGCTACTAGGTCACTCTCCCTGAGCCGTGAGCTTTATCGTACCTCTGCTTAAAGCTATGTATGGATCCTGCCTCCACTACATCGCTTCCCAAACTATTCCACTTACTGACTACTCTGTGGCTGAAGAAATACTTCCTAACATCCCTGTGATTCATCTGTGTCTTTAGCTTCCAACTGTGTCCCCTTGTTACTGTGTCCAATCTCTGGAACATCCTGTTTTTGTCCACCTTGTCAATTCCTCTCAGTATTTTGTATGTCGTTATCATGTCCCCCCTATCTCTCCTGTCCTCCAGTGTCGTCAGGTTGATTTCCCTTAACCTCTCCTCGTAGGACATACCTCTTAGCTCTGGGACTAGTCTTGTTGCAAACCTTTGCACTTTCTCTAGTTTCTTTACGTGCTCGGCTAGGTGCGGGTTCCAAACTGGTGCCGCATACTCCAATATGGGCCTAACGTATACGGTGTACAGGGTCCTGAACGATTCCTTATTAAGATGTCGGAATGCTGTTCTCTGAGGTTTGCTAGGCGCCCATATGTTGCAGCAGTTATTTGGTTGATGTGCGCTTCAGGAGATGTGCCTGGGTGTTATACTCACCCCAAGATCTTTTTCCTTGAGTGAGGTTTGTAGTCTCTGACCCCCTAGACTGTACTCCGTTTGCGGCCTTCTTTGCCCTTCCCCAATCTTCATGACTTTGCACTTGGTGGGATTGAACTCCAGGAGCCAATTGCTGGACCAGTTCTGCAGCCTGTCCAGATCCCTTTGTAGTTCTGCCTGGTCTTCGATCGAGTGTATTCTTCTCATCAACTTCACGTCATCTGCAAACAGGGACACCTCAGAGTCTATTCCTTCCGTCATGTCGTTCACAAATACCAGAAACAGCACTGGTCCTAGGACTGACCCCTGCGGGACCCCGCTGGTCACAGGTGCCCACTCTGACACCTCGCCACGTACCATGACTCGCTGCTGTCTTCCTGACAAGTATTCCCTGATCCATTGTAGTGCCTTCCCTGTTATCCCTGTGTGTGTGTGTGTGTGTGTGTTTATGAGTGAGTGATTCACAGGAGTTGCCAAGAATTCCTTGAACAGTTATGTCAACACCTGAATAATTCCACCGGGCACTCGTACAAATATTCTTTATTAGTATTGCTCACGTGACCTGTCGATATTCATGTTCTTCAATATTTATTTCCGTAAAATGACGAACATAACATTTTACCATAAAAGAAAATACTTCATGTATACAAAAAAACTCCAAGAGTAAAAGAAAAAAAAAAACAGAAAATTCTGTTATTTACAATCCTCAAACAAGCTTTTTGAGTCGCCTTAGTAAGTGCCTTCAGCGCGTCACTTTTTCCACAGCTCTACTACTGGTGTTAATTGGCAACTAGCTTATGCTGCCTTGCAATCGGCACTACAGGCGGATGTAAGACAGTTGTGATCCCACCTGCACTCCCCTGCAGAGTATCTCCATGGAAGAGTACTTTGCCTTATGTAACTCAGTGATTTTAACAATATATATAAACAAAACACACAAGAGAACATTCAGGGTTAAAATTAATAATTAAAATCTACTGGCATGAGCAAAATACACAGCACAACAAATTGAACTAAGTCATCTTTCACGGTGAAAGTCACGAATCACAATATCCTGACTGACCTGAAGATGGCACTCCTTAAACTCGTTTATTTTGAGTGCACTGTCGTAGCTTAGAGAGATAACGTCCATCCCATCAGTCAATGACAACACCTGTATCACAGGGTAACTTGGTCGGGGTAGCAAGCTTTTGCAACGTCTCTCTCCCTGAAATCTGACTTCCAATATTCCCCCCCTTTGCCCCTTTGCATTGTTATTTTCACCAGGCAGTGAAAACTCATAATTATAACTACTAACTGCTAGCGGGGTCTTAAGGTTTATTCGTTTGTATTTACCACAGGCACAGTGAAGACCAAGTTCGTCGGTTCATCTCTCTCTCTCTCTCTCTCTCTCTCTCTCTCTCTCTCTCTCTCTCTCTCTCTCTTGTTATGTACACAATGTTCTGTCTCCAACTTCATCATCTTGGCCCTTTTTGTACCTAGCCTTCAATACCTTGACTCATTCTCGCAGTCTATTTAGTTATCGTTTAAGTTTCCTAATGTAAGAAGCATGGTTAGGGAAGGGTGCTCATGGTTTAGATAAAGACGAGGGTGAGAGAGAGAGAAAAGTTGAAAGGAAGAAGACGGACGAGAAAGGGGGATAATGTTAGGTAGATATTAGTGAGGGGACAAGCGTGTACGTTGAGCTACGTGTCTTTACTATTGCCACAGGTGATGTGTTATTATTATAATCACAGGGAAGCGCTAAAACCGTAGGATTATACAGCGCATGTGGGGAGGAGGGAGGTAATGGAAGGTATTCAGGCTCAATTCAGAGAACCGGAGCACAGATCCAATTCCCTACATCAACAGCCCCTCACCAGCGTCAAGGAACATCCCTTGAGGGGAGGTGATGTAGCCGGCTGAGCTTTTCCCTCCTGCCATCACTTGTACATTCTCCCCTTGACCCTGTTCTTATTTGTTGTTTCATTTATGTTTTGTCAAAATTCTGTCCCAGCTGAACCTTTTGTCCCAGCATTCTGTCTCGTGAGAGTTATGTATGAATTTTCCTTTATTTGTTGTTATTGTTGTTCTGGTGACAACTGTAAACGTAGTAAAAAAAATATAATCGTCTTTATCTCTAAAATATCATAATTTTTCTCCAATTTCTCTTGTCTCGTGTTAAAGTCTTATTTTCAATTACATTTCACTTTTGAAAATCAGAAAATTATCAGTGCACTTTAAAAGTGCCCATCCAGGATTATCGTCAGATCTTTCTCTGCCTTCTCGTTTCATCTTTCCTCCCTGTAATTTCCCTCATTCTCTCTTCTTAATTTTTTCTCCGTCTTGTAAGATTTTT
>NC_069423.1:23587361-23617361 GCF_026875155.1 Cherax quadricarinatus | reverse complement strand
TATCTTACACTTTCTGGCTTGCCCTGTTCAGTAAATCTTACAGGAATTACAGAAAATTCTCAGTTCCAAAAACACGTCGAAGACAGAAAAGTAACAAAGGTACTGAAATTGCTGCTCCAATACACACTTCTTAATAGTTTTGATCACGACTGATCTTAGACTAATAACAACTGTTATCATGGATAACAATTATTATTAGTTCACCCTGCCTCCCACCGAGGCAGGGTGAACCAAAAAGAAAGAAAATCCCCAAAAAATAATTACTTTCATCATCATTCAACGCTTTCACCTCACTCATACATAATCACTGTTTTTGCAGAGACGCTCAGAACACAACACTTTAAGAGCATATATAAAGATATATAACATATCCCTTCAAACTGCCAATATCCCAAGTGCAGGCACTGTACTTCCCATTTCCAGTACTCAAGTCCGGCTATTTAAAAATAACCGGTTTCCCTGAATCCCTTCACTAAATATTACCCTGCTCACACTCCAACAGCTCGTCAGGTTCCAAAAACCATTCGTCTCCATTCACTCCTATCTAACACGCTCACGCACGCTTGATGGAAGTCCAAGCCCCTCGCCCACAAAACCTCCTTTACTCCCTCCCTCCAACCTTTTCGAGGACGACCCCTACCCCGCCTTCCTATCCCTACAGATTTACACGCGCTCCATGTCATTCTACTTTGATTCATTCTCTCTATATGATAAAACCACCACAAGAACCCCTTTTCAACCCTCCGACTAATACTTTTATTAACTCCACACTTCTCCTACTTTCCACACTCCGAATTTTCTGCATAAGATTTACATCACACATTGCCCTTAGACAGGACATCTCCACTGCTTCCAACCGCCTCCTCGCTGCTACATTTACAACCCAAGCTTCACAACCATATAAGAGTGTTGGTACCACTATACTTTCATACATTCCCTTCTTTGCCTCCATAGATAACGTTTTTTGTCTCCACATATACCTCAACGCACCACTCACCTTTTTTCCTTTATCAATTCTATGGTTAACCTCATCCTTCATAAACCCATCCACTGACACGTCAACTCTCAATTATCTGAAAACATTCACTTCTTCCATACTCCTTCTCTCCAATGTGATATCCAGTTTTTCTTTATCTAAATCATTTGATACCCTCATCACCTTACTCTTATCTATTTCAACTTTCTACCTTTACACACCCTCCCAAACTCGTCCACTGACCTTTGCAACTTTTCTTTAGAATCTCCCATAAGCACAGTATCATCAGCAAAAAGTAACTGTGTCAACTCCCATTTTGTATTTCATTCCCCATAATTTAATCCCACCCCTCTCCCGAACACCCTAGCATTTACTTCTTTTACAACTTCATCTATAAATATATTAAAAAACCATGGTGACATTACACATCCCTGTCTAAGACCTACTTTTACCGGGAAGTAGTCTCTCTCTCTTCTACACACCGTAACCTGAGCCTCATTATCCTCATAAAAAACTCTTTACAGCATTTAGTAACTTACTACCTATCCATATACTTGCAACATCTGCCATGTTGATCCCCCTATCCACTCTATCATATGCCTTTTCTAAATCCATAAATACAATGAAAACTATAGGAGAGTGGGTGCAGGAGGAAAGAGGAGTGATTGGTGGAATGATGAAGTAAAGGGTGTGATATAAGAGAAAAAGGTAGCTTATCAGAAACCTTCCCTATGAGGATAGACTAAGGGCCCTGAATCTGCACTCTCTAGAAAGACGTAGAATTAGGGGGGATATGATTGAGGTGTATAAATGGAAGACAGGAATAAATAAAGGGGATGTAAATAGTGTGCTGAAAATATCTAGCCTAGATAGGACTCGCAGCAATGGTTTTAAGTTGGAAAAATTCAGATTCAGGAAGGATATAGGAAAGTACTGGTTTGGTAATAGAGTTGTGGATGAGTGGAACAAACTCCCGAGTACAGTTATAGAGGCCAGAACGTTGTGTAGCTTTAAAAATAGGTTGGATAAATACATGAGTGGATGTGGGTGGGTGTGAGTTGGACCTGATAGCTTGTGCTACCAGGTCGGTTGCCGTGTTCCTCCCTTAAGTCAATGTGACCTGACCTGACTAGGTTGGGTGCATTGGCTTAAGCCGGTAGGAGACTTGGACCTGCCTCACATGGGCCAGTAGGCCTTCTGCAGTGTTCCTTCGTTCTTATGTTCTTATGAGAGGTTTTTACAAAGCAGAAGTGTTATAAGAAGAGTAGAGCATATGGAGAGTAAAAGAAGGGTGAAGAGAGTAGTGAGAGAGTGCAAAAGGAGAGCAGATGATAGAGTGGGAGAGGCACTGTCAAGAAATTTTTATGAAAATAAGAAAAAAATTTGGAGTGAGATAAACAAGTTAAGAAAGCCATGAGAACGAATGGATTTGTAAGTTAATTCAGAGAAGGAGAGTTAGTAGATGGGGAGATGAAGGTATTGGGTAGATTTCGGGAATATTTTGAGGAACTTTTAATATCGATGAAGAAAAGGAGGCGGTAATTTCACACACACACACACACACACACACACACACACACACACACACACACACACACACATATATATATATATATATATATATATATATATATATATATATATATATATATATATATATTTATATATATATATATATATATATATATATATATATATATATATATATATATATATATATATATATATATATATATATATGCAGGATTGCCAAAACTGTTGTCCAGAGGCCTGAGGAAGGGTTGTTGAGGTGGTTCGGACATGTAGAGAGAATGGAGCGAAACAGAATGACTTCAAGAGTGTATCAGTCTGTAGTGGAAGGAAGGCGGGGCAGGGGTCGGCCTAGGAAAGGTTGGAGGGAGGGGGTAAAGGAGGTTTTGTGTGCGAGGGGCTTGGACTTCCAGCGAGCATGCGTGAGCGTATTTGATAGGAGTGAATGGAGACAAATGGTTTTTAATACTTGACGTACTGTTGGAGTGTGAGCAAAGTAACATTTATGATGGGGTTCAGGGAAACCGGCAGGCCGGACTTGAGTCCTGGAGATGGGAAGTACAGTGCCTGCACTCTGAAGGAGGGGTGTTAATGTTGCAGTTTAAAAACTGTAGTGTAAAGCACCCTTCTGGCAAGACAGTGATGGAGTGAATGATGGTGAAAGTTTTTCTTTTTCTGGCCACCCTGCCTTGGTGGGAATCGGCCAGTGTGTTAATAATTAATATATATATATATATATATATATATATATATATATATATATATATATATATATATATATATATATATATATATTGTGTGTGTGTGTGTGTGTGTGTGTGTGTGTGTGTGTGTGTGTGTGTGTGTGGTGTACAACAACCACTGCCCCATAACCAGCGCCACCACAATTAGACAAATCAAAACTTCAGCCTGATGTGCTGCAAAGACAAATCTTCACCCGCCGGTACCTACAAATACAAACCCAAAGAATAAATAGTGCTTGACTGTCAGTGAAAACTCAGGTAGAGGTCCCAAAAAGTGAATAGGTGGGTACGCAAAAGTGAACCCTATCTACGTTCATTGTATACAGGTACCCAAAAGTAAACTTTGTGTTCTTGAGCATGGGGCGGGGGTTGGAATTGTGGTTGAAAGGTGACTGGGGGTTATGAGTATTGATTGTGGTTGTGGCTCTGGTGGTTGTTCGGGTGGTTGTGGTTGCGTTAGTGGTATAACTTTGATTAGTTCCGAGAGTTTTTCTACTTCCGGAGCCCAGCCATGGGTCAGGTTCGTTTTGTGTTTGCCTGGTCAACCAGGCTGTTACTGTTGGTGGCCCGCATCCCCACATAACCATCACAGTCTTGTTGATCTGGCACCTGGTTGTGGTGGTTGAGGGAGGAGAGAAAAGGTAGATATCAAAGTGGAGGAAAGTCAATATGATGGAAATTGCGAAATATCCACCAATATGTTACACGCTGGGGGTTACCTCACAGGAAAGTGGGTCAGGGGCGAGGCAGGGAGAGAGGCGAGAGAGAGGGACGAAGGGTGGAAGAGAGAGAGAGAGAGAGAGAGAGAGAGAGAGAGAGAGAGAGAGAGAGAAGAGAGAGAGAGGAGAGAGAGAGAGAGAGAGAGAGAGAGAGAGAGAGAGAGAGAGAGAGAGAGAGAGAGAGAGAGAGAGCTTGTCAATAAAGCTAGGGATCCTTAACCTTGTCAAACCCTGTGAAAAAAAAAAGAGAGAGAGAGGGAGGGAGGGAGGAAGAGAGAGAGAAAGAGGAAGAGAGAGAAAAAGAGGAAGAGAGAGTACCAACAAGCAAAAGGGGAAAAACAGTATTAAACGGGTTGGCTAATTTATTGTTATGACGATGTTGCTCACCGTGCCTCTCTCTCTCTCTCTCTCTCTCTCTCTCGCTCTCTAACGTATGGCAACCGCTAGACATACATGTGGACGTTTGTATGTATTATGTAAATATGTGGACCACAGGGACCCAAGCCCGTGTTTACGATCTACGTTCAGATGTCTCTGTACAGTGAGGCTTGTTGAGGAACTTTATACAGAAGCCTGCTGAGTTTAAGTATACTGACGTCTGCAGAGTCTACATATAACGACGTCTGCACAGTCTGTGTACAGCGACGACTGCACAGTCTGTGTACAGCGACGTCTGCACAGTCTGTGTTCAGGAACATCTGCACAGTCGGTGTACAGCGACGTCTGCACAGTCGGTGTACAGGGACGTCTGCACAGTCTGTGTACAGCGACGTCTGCACAGTCGGTGTACAGCGACGCCTGCACAGTCTGTGTACAGGAACATCTGCACAGTCGGTATACAGCGACGTCTGCACAGTCGGTGTACAGCGACGTCTGCACAGTCGGTGTACAGCGACGTCTGCACAGTCTGTGTACAGGAACATCTGCACAGTCGGTGTACAGCGACGTCTGCACAGTCGGTGTACAGCGACGTCTGCACAGTCGGTGTACAGCGACGTCTGCACAGTCTGTGTACAGGAACATCTGCACAGTCGGTGTACAGCGACGTCTGCACAGTCGGTATACAGCGACGTCTGCACAGTCGGTGTACAGCGACGTCTACAAAGTTTACGTACAGGGACAAGTGAAAGTTGCTTTGTGAAGGGTCACTTAGTTATGAAGTTTCAACAGAATAAACAACGTGGATAATATCCTGCGTGAAGATAAGACTTTCCAGAAGAAGCTTTCACTACGACGAGGTTTCGATCTATACAGATCGAAACAACGCTTTTCATACTCATATACCACCTCCTACTTTTTACCATCTATTTCCACCCCGTCCATTTACCACACCACCTACCATCACCCCTTTATGCCTACCCTAACATCATTCTCCTCCACCCCCTACTATCCTCCTTCTATCCCATTCCCCCTCTGTTTTAATTTACATTCCTGCTCATCAAAGTCATGAAATGATCATTTAAAAGTTTGATTACGGCATAAAAGCCACAGTGAGTGTATTGTTCGCTGTGGTTGTGTAGCTGAGGGAATGGTGATTACCACTGGGGTGGTGTGGGTGTGGATACTCCTATTGGCTGTGGGGAGTACCATTGATATGGAACCTCAGGGTTTGACGAATCCCAGTGATGGGGTACACCCCAAGAGCTTAAATAGCCCTAGGGTTAGATGCCCCATTGGTTTGGAGGACCCCAGGGGTGTGGAAGCCCCAGGGGTGTTGGAATCCCATTGGTAGAAGAGCACTAGGGATCCCCACATTCATACACCAGAGGATAAAAGGGGCTCAATTTGTCAAACCCATCAAGCCTGGATATAAATGATTATCATCTGATGGATGAATGGAAAGGCTCGTGTATCATTGGCAATCTATAGAAAATTAGCCTTTACGAGCATCATGTGCGAAAACCACTCAACCACCCACCTACCCACTCACACTCACACACACACACACACACACACACACACACACACACACACACACACACACACACACACACACACTTTCATGCAAATATCGCAAACCCAGTGATAAAGGATACAAAACAACCACGGGGGTAGTATAATGATAGCACTAGGCCTTTCGTGTTGCATTCAACATCATCAGGAGCTTGCAAAGTTACAGAGAAAAGGAGGAAATCCGAGCCAGCACGATCCTCCGGGATCGTGTTGGCTCGGACTTCCTCCTTTTTTCTGTAACTTTGCAAGCTCCTGATGTTGTGTTGATTGCAAGAAGAAAAGCCTGGAGCTATGATTCTACTTCCCCTGTGGTTGTTTTGCACCCACCTTGATGTGTAAATAAGGAACTTGTATTGCTCCTGAAGTATCCTTGGTCTCAAGAGGGATCCCTGGCCTGCCTGCCTCTCTCTCTCTCTCTCTCTCTCTCTCTCTCTCTCTCTCTCTCTCTCTCTCTCTCTCTCTCTCTCTCTCTCTCTCTCTCTCTCTCTCTCTCTCTCTCTCTCTTTCTCTATTACTCTCCCTTCCCCTCCAGTTAAGTAAGGTTTCTCCTGCAACTGTGAAAGCTGGTCAAAATGATAGTCACCTTGCAGGGGCTTCATGCTCGCATTTGTCTGCACTTCCCAGCATCCTTTCTGCAATTTTTCTCCATTTTTTGAGAGCCACAACAATAGTCCACCGAAAAAGTCACACTATAGCCACTATAGTTCTACCCGCACCACAACACCTACCCACACCACCAGTGTCTACTCACACCATCATTGTGTCTACCTACCCCACAACACATACCCACACCACAGTATCTACTCCACTCGCATCACTATAAGTAGGCAATGAATCCCCTTCCCATTAGTCCTCATGTAATATTTAGGCATTAATTGTCATTAGACCTTTGCCACTGATAATAAATAAGCGTCCTATCTGATTACCGAAACACACGCATTCACTTCACTAAAAATATAATTATGATTCAAATATTTTCCATCAAAATAACATTATTTCACTCCACTCCCCTTCCTCTTTCACATCAGAACGAAATCCAGTCCATCACCTCTCCCTTCTCTTACCGCTACTTCTGCTTCAACTTGTACTGTTGCTGCTACTAATCTTGCTACTTCTATTACCACTTCGCCTACGTTTACTGAAGCGTTTAAATATGCGTGCGTTGAGTCAGCGAGTCAAGTGGGTTATCAGAAGTGTATTTGTATGATATACTATACAAAGATATACTACAGAGATGATTTAGACATGTGCAGTACCTGGGTATCTTGCTAATCTTCAATTCCAAGGCTGAGGGACTCATTACCTTGTCTTTTATATATATTTCTACTCTCTTCCCATTATGACGTTGAATGTGTATTGATAAAGCTGCTGGATAGCGAAACGTCTACAATAAAAATTCCCAGATGTTGCATGTGTGTCTAATTCTTCATAGTATTAGAGGGATTCATGCATGTTTGGTCGCTGGTATTTTATTCATCTTGACTCACGTTTAGTTTTGTAAACACCCTCTTAGTGGTAAACAACTTGTAATGTACATGTACTAGGGAATAATCCCCAACCTCTTAATGGTAAACTACTGGTAACGTTCCTGTATTAGGAGATATACCCTCTTAGTGGTAAACAAGTGGTAACGTAGGTGTTTAAGAGCCCCTTCCTCTACCCTCTTAATGTCAAGCAACTGCTAAACTACTTGTGCTAAGGACCCTCGTGTCCTCTTAGTGGCAAGCAAATGCTAACGTGTCTGTATTAAGAAGAGATACGACAAAGCTCATGGAGCAGGGAGAGAGTGAGCTTAGTCGCAACCAGCGCAGAGGCAGGGCTAGGAGCTTTGAATCGACCCCTACAACCACAAATAGGCGAGTACACGGAAATCTGACACCTGTAACCAATAAACTGAATATAAATTCCCAGTTTCCAAAATTTCCAAACTTTTCTGACGTTGGCTTTAATTATCAGAGCCTCTAGAGTAATTGACATGCATAAGCAAAAACTTACGCAGCATTAGATATCCACAAATTTAATTACAAAGGCATCAGGTTAGAAACAATGTAAACACTGTCACTTGGAAAAATTTTGTAGCTAATGTTAATTACCTGAAAATAATGTATTTATTGTTAAATAAATAAATTTGTAGTGCCGTTAGTAGAATATGTCGTAAGTATCTCACTTCAAGACCATTAACATTGTATCAATCGCATCGCTAGAAAAGATGACACGGATGGATATAAGAGAACCTTCAAATAGGGCCAAGTCTTGATCATGATGACACTCTTCAGTAGCTAATACTTGTTTATCTAGTGCTGGAATATTGCTGCACTCTACACACCTTTCATAGGCAGTGAAAATTGACGACCATATAAAATGTACATGAAACTTTCTCGGCGGCATACACGGAAGTAAAACACCTCAATTACTGGGAGCTCTTTGGGTTTCTAAACTGTATTCCTGGAACGCAGGATGGAAGAGAACATGATTATATACACCTGGAAAATCCTAGAGGGACTAGTACCGAACTTGCACACGAAAATCACTCACTACGAAAGCAAAAGACTTGGCAGACGATGCACCATCCCCCCAATGAAAAGCAGGGGTGTCACTAGCACGTTAAGAGACCATACAATAAGTGTCAGGGGCCCGAGACTGTTCAACTGCCTCCCAGCACACATAAGGGGGATTACCAACAGACCCCTGGCAGTCTTCAAGCTGGCACTGGACAAGCACCTAAAGTCAGTTCCTGATCAGCCGGGCTGTGGCTCGTACGTTGGTTTGCGTGCAGCCAGCAGCAACAGCCTGGTTGATCAGGCGCTGATCCACCAGGAGGCCTGGTCACAGACCGGGCCGCGGGGGCGTTGACCCCCGAAACTCTCTCCAGGTAAACTCCAGGTAAGACTAATCTATTTTCACTTCAGAATTTGCAAGATTTTAGAATGTATAGATATCTGAAGTTTATGACTAACAGATCGTGACTAACAGAGATGACTGAGTCGCATAATTAGGCCGATTCTTGTGTATATGACTCCAACACACAACCTCAGCCTAGCCAATAAAATTACCTTAGATTTTGCCTCCGAAGTAGCTAGTTTATTGTACACCTCACATCAACTGCGTGGACGATAGCGCAACAGTATATTGATACACAAAAGTCTAGAAACTAGACCACCTATAAAAGTACATTTGCTTATATTTTTACAGTTTATGTCCTATCTGTTGAAAGTAAATTTAGGATATTTGCATAATGTCTGGTGTCTTGTTTTCATTAAGAAGTTACCTTGACACATCGCATGGTCATTATATAAACCCTTTACCAGGCCTGGTAAAGGGTAATTACCCCTTTACCAAGAGTGGAAAAGGGTAATTACCCCTTTACCAAGAGTGGAAAAGGGTAATTACCCCTTTACCAAGAGTGGAAAAGGGTAATTACCTCTATCCAGGCCTGGTAAAGGGTTAACTTCGGGCCATTACTATATCAAACAATTCAGTTTGCATTGTACACACCCAGATATTAAATTTTATGCCTATCTAAACATAGTTGCTATAGTTTTTATAGAGAGGTAGAAACAAGAGCAGATGCAGCACTGCCAGAAGACTCCTGTTGACATCCATCAGCGTATAAATATATTAGAGTATGTTATTAATAACAATTAAGCCAAGATTTCATCTTGCAAGTGATATATGGAAGGGATTACTAATGATGACCTTCCTGGGAAAGGCTTGAAGATATGTAATATTTAATGCATATGCTTGGAAACGTAAATGTTTTCCTCCGGACTGGTGCCGAAGCCGATACAAAAAAAACTTCGAATAAAAATTATATGAAAACAAATAACAAGAGCAAGATGCTCAAGAGTAAACATACCAAAAAGAAAGAACAGAATGTAGGCCAAGAGCTGGATTCCAGTATCTTAAAATATAAATGTGCAAGACAGGCAGTCTAAACGAAGAGGGTCATAGACGAATATAATGAAATTATTTGAACATGTTGGAGAAGCCTGAGAGAGTGAAGGCTCCAGAGTGACTTAAGAGCGTCCACCAGACACTGATATGAATTGTTTATGACCGTGTGTGGAAATGTCGTGAATTTGAACAGTCTGGGAGAGTCGCTAAAATATGTTAATTATTCTGTAAGATGGGTAGTAGAGCTGGGAAGTAGAGCTGGGGAGTAGAGCTGGGAGTAGAGCTGGGGAGTAGAGCTGGGGAGTAGAGCTGGGGAGTAGATATGGGAGTAGAGATGAGGAGTACAGATGGGAGTAGAGCTGGGGAGTAAAGCTGGGGAGTAGAGATGGGAAGTAGAACTGGGAGTAGAGCTGAGGAGTAGAGCTAGGGAGTAGAGCTGGGGAGTTGAGATGGGGAGTAGAGCTGGGGAGAAGAGCTGGTGAGTAGAGCTGGGAGTAGAGCTGGGTAAGAGACCTGGGTAGTAGCAGAAGGCGCTACCATTTACACCTCCCAAACTGTTAAGTAAAAGGACACAAGTGCAACTAATGCGATATCTTACTGTGGCAACGTTTCGCTCTCCATGAGCTTTGTCAAGCCGTTAGGCTTGACAAACAGCTTGAGAAAGCTCCTGGAGAGCGAAACGTTGCCACAATAAAATGTCGCATTAATTGCACTTGTGTCCTTTTACTTAACCTAATATCGGTAATTCTACCAACATTAACACTTACAAACTGTCACAACCACAGACGTCACACCGTCAAACCTCACCAACCTCCCCAAAATCTCAGCCCCATCCCGTTCCCTGGATAATCAGACAAATAAAAGTTTGATGGTTTTATGAAACAGCGGCCCATTACCCATTTTTGGGTGATAATTAAAGAAGACAGCCACTCAGCGGGTTCAGGGGCTGGGTCCCGCCCGGATGAAAACTGAGAAAGGAACATCATAATATTGTGTATGAAGACGAGAGTTTAGAGGGTTCATTAGCTGAACGAATGAATAGAGGAAAATTGAAACCTTATTGTACCTGCTGAAGGTAAATTGAAAATATCACAGTTTCAAAGGTTTTCCGGATGAGAAAGTGGAGAAAAGGAAGTGGAGGCACAAAAAGAGACAGAGTAACGAAAGGTGCACAACTGGAGATCACCTGGGATCACGGAATGTGTTGATTCACAGAATATATAAAAGGGAATAAAAGTAGGCGCGGAAGTTCCAAGGGTGATCGTAGATCTCATTTACAATCCACCACTAAACAACAGAAGAACCCAGAATTAAACCTGAAAGAAATTATGTGGTAATGATCAATATCATATAAGATTCAACAGACATAGCAAGCAAAGTCAGGGCCAGAATAATAATACTAAGGAATTTCTACCGTGGAAATTTTAACCGAGAGAACGTCGACTCTCAAGAGATTGTCATAATTCTATTCACAAGAAAGTGCAAAGCCGTAATGGACTCTCGCGGAAGCTCAGAGACTTAGCGGAACAAGCTGTTCGACTCGCTAATACAAAACTTCCTAACGCTTTGTCAAGGAACAAATGAGATTAAGAAGGAAACGGAGACGTAGCACTGACGCAACTGTCATTCTCTATTTCTAATTCAGAGAAAAAGAGACTTTATACTTAGAATACATGAGAAGTGAAAGCTGTGAGATGACTTTCAGCTGCCTGGTTAAAGTTAAATAGAGGGAAGATCAGACGATGCTAGAATGACAAATTTACGTAGCTACACACACACACACACACACACACACACACACACACACACACACACACACACACACACACACACACAACACACACACACACACACACACCACACACACACACACACACACACACACACACACACACACCACACACGCACCACACCACCACAACACGCACACACACACACACACACACACACACACACACACACACACACGCAGCGCGCACACACACACACACACACACACACACACACACACATCCACACACACCACACACCAACACACACACCACACATCCACCACATCCACACATCCACACAACACACACACCACACACGAGCTGCGACTCGACACTTAAAAACCACAGAATAGGTGAGTCAAACACACCACACACACACACACACAAAACACAACACACACACACACACACACCACACACAAAGAGCCGATCCAAAGCCGTTTTATAGCCACATCAGGAGGAAAACAACAGTCAAGGACCAGGTAATCTGGCTGCGGAAGGAAGGAGATCGCAAGATATGACAAAGAAGTATGTGAAGAGCTAAATACGAAACTTTAGGAAGTATTTTCAGTGGAGATAGACTGGACTACAGTAAACGTAAATGGTAGGGTGCACCAACAGGTGCTGGACACGATACACACAGCTGAAGAAGTAAAGAGGCTGATAAGGGAGCTACATACCTCAAAGGCGGTGGGGCTATACATCTCTCCGTGGGTCTTGACAGGGAGCAGAGGCGCTGTGTGTGCCACAAACAACAATTTTCAAAACATCTATCGAAACCGGGCAACTACCTGAGGTGTGGAAGACAAACATAGTCTCTATCTCTAAAATAGGAGACAGGCAGGCAGCATTAAAAAACAGACTAGTGTCACTGACATTTATAATATGTAAAGTCATGGAGAAGGTTATCAGGAAAAGACTGGTGGAGCACCTGGAAAGGAATGAGGTGACACATGATAACCAGCACGGTTTCAGGGAGGGAAAATCCTGTATCACAAACCTACTGGAGTTCTATGACAAGGTGACAGAAGACAGGAGAGAGAGAGAGAGAGGGGGGGTGGTTGGACTGCATTTTCTTGCACTGTAAGAAGGCTTTCGACACAGTTCCGCACAAGAGATTAGTGCAAAAGCTAGAGGAGAAGGCAGGAATAACAGGAAAGGCACCACAATGGATCAGAGAATACATGACTGGAAGTAAACAACGAGTGACAGTACGTGACGAAGTGTCAGAGTGGGCGCCTGTGACGAGCGGGGTTCCACAAGGGTCAGTCCTAGAGACAGTGCTGTGGTATTTTGCCAAGGAGGGGAGTTGGAAATGAATGGTTGTCCAGGGCAATTGGTGTCAATTGCTGGCTGTACAAATACTGTAAGGAAAATGCGGTAACATTCATTGACAACTGGGACCTCTTCTATGGCGGAAATGACATGTATGCCAGGGATGGGGTTCACTTATCTAGGTCTGAGGTGGTAGCACTGGCAACTGCAGTGGAGGGAGCAGTTAGGACTTTAAACTAGGAATAGTTAGTGGTATGGGTTTTGGCAGGAAAACAGTGAAGTCCCAGTGTAGTAATATTACGAGTTCTAGGGGAACTAGTAATAAGCAGAACGAGGTAGATATTGAAAAGCCAGGGACTTTGGGTGATAAGGACAGTAATAGGTTTAGTAGAAAAACAGAAATGAGCAGGAAGGGTAAAGAGAAAGGAGAGTCTTTCAATGTTTATTATGCTAATTGCCGTAGTGGTAGGAATAAGATGGACGAGTTGAGATTAGTTGCTAGTGCAGGTAACATTGATGTATTTGCCTTAACTGAGACGTGGTTTAATTCAAAAAGTCGGGACATGCCTGCGGAAATGTCATATTCAGGGTTTTAAATTGTTCCAAGTAGATAGAAGTATCGGGAAGGGGGGTGGGGTGGCATTGTATGTCCGAGATCGCTTGAACTGTTGCATAAAAACTGGTATTAAGTCTGAAGTAACACATACAGAGTCTGTTTGGATAGAATTTTCAGAGGGGCATGAAAAACTGATTTTAGGAGTGATATACCGTCCCCAAACTTAGATAGGGACCATGGGAGACTACTATGGGAGGAAATTGCTAAGGCCACAAGGCACGATAATGTAGTAATTCTAGGAGACTTTAACTTTAGTCATATTGATTGGAATTTCTTGACTGGGAATTTAGAATCATACGACTTCTTAGAAGTAGTTCAGGATTGTTTTTAGAAGCAGTTTGTGACAGAACCTACA
This sequence comes from Cherax quadricarinatus, assembly GCF_026875155.1. Lineage (NCBI taxonomy): Eukaryota > Metazoa > Arthropoda > Malacostraca > Decapoda > Parastacidae > Cherax > Cherax quadricarinatus. The sequence continues at coordinate 23,603,528 of NC_069423.1, read as the reverse complement.
AGGGGAAATAACCTGCTTGACTTAGTTATGGCAAACAATGAATCCCTTGTTAATAATTTAGAAATTTCAGAGGAACTGAGTGCTAGCGACCACAAATCAATTACATTTAGCATTGAATGGCAGTACGATAGTAGCGATAACTCAGTAACAGTCCCAGATTTTCGCTTAGCAGATTACGATGGGCTTAGAGAACACTTATCATCTGTTGACTGGGGTAACGAAGTGAGATATCAATATGACAGTTTTCTGAACACTATACATGCTGCTCAAAGAACGTTTATCCCATATAAAGAAATTAGATCAAATAGAAATGACCCAAAATGGATGAATAATAGGCTCAAATATCTACTAGGGCATAAGAAAGGAATTTATAGGCGCATCAAAAGAGGTGAGGGTCATCATATGAATCAGTATATTGACATTAAGAGGGACATTAAAAAGGGGATAAGAAAAGCTAAAAGGGACTATGAAATTAAAGTTGCTAGGGATTCTAAAACTAACCCAAAAGTTTTTTCCAGGTCTATAGAACAAAAGTTAGAGATAAGATAGGTCCCCTTAAAAATAACTATGGGCACATTACTGACAAAGAGAATGAAATGTGCTCGATTTTTAATAATTATTTTCTCTCAGTTTTTACACAGGAAGACACTAACAATATTCCAGTAATTAATTTTTATAGTGGGCTAGAAGAAGATAAATTATGTAACATCACAGTCACTAGTGAAATGGTTGAGAAGCAGATAGACAGACTGAAGCAAAATAAGTCGCCGGGTCCTGATGAGGTTTTTTCAAGGGTTCTTAAGGAATGCAAAATGGAACTCTGTGAACCATTAACTAATATTTTTAATTTATCTCTTCAAACAGGTGTAGTGTCTGATATGTGGAAGATGGCTAATGTAATTCCTATTTTTAAAACAGGGGACAAGTCGTTACCGTCAAATTACCGCCCAATAAGCCTGACCTCAATTGTAGGCAAATTACTAGAGTCAATTATAGCTGAGATTATAAGAAGCCATCTCGATAAGCATAGCTTGATTAATGATACTCAGCATGGATTCACAAGAGGCCGGTCTTGTCTAACTAATTTATTAACTTTCTTCAGTAAAGCTTTTGAGGCTGTTGACCACGATAAAGAATTTGATATTATTTACTTAGATTTTAGTAAGGCTTTTGATAGAGTTCCGCACCATAGACTGTTAAAGAAAGTGGCAGCTCATGGCATTGGGGGAAAAGTGTTCTCGTGGATCGAGTCATGGCTCACTGACAGGAAGCAGAGAGTGTCCATAAATGGGGTTAAATCCGAGTGGGGATCTGTAACAAGTGGCGTTCCACAGGGATCAGTCTTGGGCCCGTTGTTGTTTATAATATATATCAATGATCTTGATGAAGGAATTACTAGTGATATGAGCAAATTCACCGATGACACAAAGATAGGTAGGATAATTGATTCAAACGTAGATGTTATGGAACTTCAGGAGGATTTAAACAAAACTCTACTCTTGGTCAGAAAAGTGGCAGATGCAGTTCAATGTAGATAAATGCAAGGTTCTGAAGCTTGGGAGTGCCCATAACCCTAGTTAAATGATGTAGAACTTAGCCATACAAATTGCGAAAAGGACTTGGGGGTTATGGTGAGCAGCAACCTTAAACCAAGACAGCAATGCCTAAGCGTACGTAATAAGGCAAATAGATTACTGGGATTTATATCAAGAAGTGTAAGCAACAGAAGTCCAGAGGTCATAACTGCAGCATTTATACATCATTGTAAGGCCTCACCTAGATATGCAGCTACAGTTTCTGGTCTCCATATTACAGAATGGACATAAATTCGTTAGAAAACATTCAGCGTAGGATGACTAAATTAATACATAGCATTAGAAATCTTCCTTATGAAGAAAGATTGAAGACTCTTAAGTTAAATTCACTTGTTAGACGAAGAATGAGGGGAGACCTGATCGAAGTGTATAAGTGGAAGATAGGTATTAATAAAGGGGATATTAATAAGGTCTTGAGGATGTCTCTCCAAGAGAGAACCCGCAGTAATGGATTTAAATTAGATATAGTTTAGATTTAGAAAGGACATAGGAAAGTATTGGTTTGGAAATAGGGTAGTTGATGAGTGGAACAGTCTACCTAGTTGGGTTATTGAGGCTGGGACTTTGGGTAGTTTCATATTTAGGTTGGATAAGTACATGAGTGGGAGGGGTTGGATTTGAGTGGGACTTTCACATCAGAGCTTATTTCTTGGGTGGCATTGAAAATTGGGTTGGGCAAATGTTTTGTTAGTGGGATGAATTGTAAAGGACCTGCCTAGTATGGGCCAACAGGCCTCCTGCAGTGTTCCTCCTTTCTTATGTTCTTATGTTCTGGTACATGCGAGTGACATGACTGAAGGGACAGATTCAGAGGTGTCCCTGCTTGCAGACGACGTGAAGCTAATGCGGAGAATTCAAGTTGATGAGAATAAGGTAAAACTATAATGGGATCGATTATTATTATTATTAAAGATTAGCCGGTATTCCCGGCCCGGGCCTTTTCCAAGTGGTGGCCCGGCCTTGGCTCCCTCTAGGGAGTGTCTGAGACCTAAGTCTCCCATGGGAGGAGGCACAAGTACCTCCTCATCTTTGGGACCAACTGTCCCCAGGCCTAGCCACAAGCTAGGCCTCTCTGGTCTGCCATCCCCGCCCCAAGGGGGCTAATGGAAATGACAGTCTTATGAGCTAAAGGCTCGGACTCAGGCACCTACCCTACCCTAGAAGGGTTAGGCATGGTATCGATCAATGGGATCGATCTGGACAGGCTACAAGTCTGGTCCAGCAACTGGCTCCTGGAGTTTAACCCCACCAAGTGCAAAGTCATGAAGATTGGGGAAGGTCAAAGAAGACCGCAGAGTACAGGCAAGGGGACAAAAATTGCAAACCTCACTCTCCTGAGAAGTACATCAATTAAATAACTGCTGCAGCATACGGTAGCCTGGTAAACTTAAGAATATCGTTTCGACACCTCAACATGAAATCGTTCAAGACTCCGTACACTGTGTACATCAGGTCCATATTGCAGTATGCGGCACCAGTATGGAACCACACCTGGTCACACAAGTCAAGAAATTATAGAAAGTGCAAAGGTTTGCAACAAGACTAGTCCCGGAGCTAGCTAAGGGGATGTCTTACGAGGAGAGGTTAAGGGAATTCGATCTGAAGACACTGGAGGACATGATGACGACATAAAATATTGAGAAGAATTGACATGATGAATAGGGACAGGATGTCTCAGAGATGAGATACAACAACAAGAGGCTACCACTCGAAGTTAAAGACTCAGATGAGTCACGGGGATTTTAGGAAGTATTTCTTCATCCATAGAAGAGGAACAATCTGGAGAGTGATATAGTGGAGGCAGAATCCATACACAGCCTTAGGAATAGATACTATAAAACTCATGGAGCAGGAAGAGAGTGGAACTAGTAGTGACCAGCGAATAGGAGGGGCCAGGAGCTGTGAATCGACCCCTGAAGCCACAAATAGGTAAGTACAAATAGGTAAGCGCACACGGAGCCGGGTGTCTATCGACAAGTGCCTCTGACAAATGTAACTAACAAAAGCAAACACACACACACACACACACACACACACACACACACACACACACACACACACACACACACACACACACGGGAGGTCCAGTGGGACAGAGAACTGGCAGGAAAGCCAGTAAATGAAATGATGGAATATGTAGCAACAAAATGCAAGGAGGCAGTGGAAAGGTTCATTCCCAAGGGCAACAGTAACAATGGGAAGACCAGAACAAGCCCCTGGTTTACCCGACGGTGTAAGGAGGCAAAAACAAAGTGCAATAGAGAATGGAAAAAGTACAGAAGGCAGAGAACACACGAAAATAGGGAGATCAGTCGCAGAGCCAGGAATGAGTACGCACAGGTAAGGAGGGAGGCCCAGCGACAGTATGAAAATGACATAGCATCGAGAATCAAGACTGACCCGAAACTGTTGTATAGCCACATCAGGAGGAAGACAACAGTCAAAGACCAGGTGATCAGATTAAGGACAGAAGGTGGAGAACTCACAAGAAATGATCAGGAGGTATGTGAGGAGCTGAACAGGAGATTTAAAGAAGTTTTTACAGTAGAGACAGGAAGGGCTGTGGGAAGACAGCACAGAAGGGAACATCAAGAGGGAATATACCAACAAGTGTTGGATGACATACGAACAACTGAGGAGGGTGGAGAAGCTCTTAAGTGACCTTGACACCTCAAAGGCGATGGGACCGGACAACATCTCCCCATGGGTCCTTAGAGAAGGAGCAGAGATGCTGTGTGTGCCTCTAACCACAATCTTTCAACACATCCCTTGAAACTGGGCAACTACCTGAGAAATGGAAGACAACAAATGTAGTCCCCATATTTAAAAAAGGAAACAGAAACGAGGCACTAAACTACAGACCTGTGTCTCTGACATGTATTGTGTGCAAAGTCATGGAGAAGATTATCAGGAGGAGAGTGGTCGAACACCTGGAAAGGAACAAGATTATAAATGAAAACCAGCAGGGGTTCATGGAAGGCAAATCTTGTATCACAAACCTCCTGGAGTTTTATGACAAGGTAACAGAAGTAAGACACGAGAGAGAGGGTTGGGTAGATTGCGTTTTCCTAGACTGCAGGAAGGCCTTTGACACAGTTCCCCACAAGAGATTAGTGCAGAAGCTGGAGGATCAGGCACAAGTAAAAGGAAGGGCACTGCAATGGATAAGGGAATACCTGACAGGGAAGCAGCAACGAGTCATGGTACGTGAAGAGGTTATCACAGTGGGCGCCTGTTACGAGCGGGGTCCCACAGGGGTCAGTTCTAGGACCAGTGCTATTTTTGATATATGTGAACGACATGATGGAAGGAATAGACTCTGAAGTGTCCCTGTTCGCAGATGACGTGAATTAAATCGGACAAGGATGAGGCAGGACTGCAAAGAGACCTGGAAAGGCTGGACATGTGGTCCAGTAACTGGCTTCTCGAATTCAATCCAGCCAAATGCAAAGTCATGAAGATTGGGGAAGGGCAAAGAAGACCGCAGACAGAGTATAGGCTAGGTGGACAAAGACTACAGACCTCACTCAGGGAGAAAGACCTTGGGGTGACCATAACACCGAGCACATCACCGGAGGCACACATCAACCAAATAACCGCTGCAGCATACGGGCGCCTGGCAAACCTGAGAATAGCGTTCCGATACCTTAATAAGGAATCGTTCAAGACACTGTACACTGTGTATGTTAGGCCCATACTGTAGTATGCAGCACCAGTCTGGAACCCACACCAGGTCAAGCACTTCAAGAAGTTAGAGAAAGTACAAAGGTTTGCAACAAGGCTAGTCCCAGAGCTCAAGGGAATGTCGTACGAGGAAAGGTTAAGGGAAATCGGACTGACGACACTGGAGGACAGAAGGGTCAGGGGAGACATGATAACGACATACAAGATACTGCGGGGAATAGACAAGGTGGACAGAGATAGGATGTTCCAGAGAGGGGACACAGGGACAAGGGGTCACAACTGGAAGCTGAAGACTCAGACGAGCCACAGGGACGTTAGGAAGTATTTCTTCAGTCATAGAGTTGTCAGCAAGTGGAATAGCCTAGCAAGTGAAGTAGTGGAGGCAGGAAGCATACATAGTTTTAAGAAGAGGTATGACAAAGCTCAGGAAGCAGAGAGAGAGAGGATCCAGTAGCGATCAGTGAAGAGGCGGGGCCAGGAGCTGAGTATCGACCCCTGCAACCACAATTAGGTGAGTACAATTAGGTGAGTACACACACACACACACACACACACACACACACACACACAACACGCACATACATTTACACTTCAATACTTTTACTACTGTTACTACTACTACTACTATTACTACTACTACTACTATTACTACTACTATTACTACTACTACTACTACTACTACTACTACTACTACTACTACTACTACTACTACTACTACTACTACTACTAATACTACTACTACTACTACACTTAACCTTGTATTTTCCTCACCACCTACCCCATCTTTCAACACTCCCAAATTCTCTCCTTCCAACCTATTTTAGGAATTTCTACACATTTTCTCTCAGTTGTGACTTGATAATGACCCAGGGTGGACCGAAACGTCGTCCACGATTACTTATCCAGAGTTTTGGAATATGTATATAAATATTAAAAAATAAAAACGAATTGGGTCATTAGGCTAGGAAGCGATAATGTCACTTTCACTCACAGTCAGACATCATGGTGCTTCACCTTCCTCAGCTTTCTGTCACTTTCACTCACGGTCAGACATCATGGTGATTCACCTTCCTCAGCTTTCTGTCACTTTCACTCACGGTCAGACATCATGGTGATTCACCTTCCTCAGCTTTCTGTCACTTTCACTCACGGTCAGACATTATCGTGATTCACCTTCCTCAGCTTTCTGTCACTTTCACTCACGGTCAGACATCATGGTGATTCACCTTCCTCAGCTTTCTGTCACTTTCACTCACGGTCAGACATTATCGTGATTCACCTTCCTCAGCTTGCTTTCACTTTCACTCACGGTCAGACATCATGGTGCTTCACCTTCCTCAGCTTTCTGTCACTTTCACTCACGGTCAGACATTATCGTGATTCACCTTCCTCAGCTTTCTGTCACTTTCACTCACGGTCAGACATTATCGTGATTCACCTTCCTCAGCTTGCTTTCACTTTCACTCACGGTCAGACATCATGGTGCTTCACCTTCCTCAGCTTTCTGTCACTTTCACTCACGGTCAGACATTATCGTGATTCACCTTCCTCAGCTTTCTGTCACTTTCACTCACGGTCAGACATTATCGTGATTCACCTTCCTCAGCTTGCTTTCACTTTCACTCACGGTCAGACATCATGGTGCTTCACCTTCCTCAGCTTTCTGTCACTTTCACTCACGGTCAGACATTATCGTGATTCACCTTCCTCAGCTTTCTGTCACTTTCACTCACGGTCAGACATTATCGTGATTCACCTTCCTCAGCTTGCTTTCACTTTCACTCACGGTCAGACATCATGGTGCTTCACCTTCCTCAGCTTTCTGTCACTTTCACTCACGGTCAGACATTATCGTGATTCACCTTCCTCAGCTTTCTGTCACTTTCACTCACGGTCAGACATCGTGATTCACCTTCCTCAGCTTGCTTTCACTTTCACTCACGGTCAGACATCATGGTGCTTCACCTTCCTCAGCTTTCTGTCACTTTCACTCACGGTCAGACATTATCGTGATTCACCTTCCTCAGCTTTCTGTCACTTTCACTCACGGTCAGACATTATCGTGATTCACCTTCCTCAGCTTTCTGTCACTTTCACTCACGGTCAGACATTATCGTGATTCACCTTCCTCAGCTTTCTGTCACTTTCACTCACGGTCAGACATTATCGTGATTCACCTTCCTCAGCTTTCTTTCACTTTCACTCACGGTCAGACATCATGGTGCTTCACTTTCCTTGCCTCAGTTTCATCATCTCAAATAATCTTCTCAAACAACTGCTTTTACATTTGCATAATTAACTTTTACCTGATTAACCCCTCATCCTACCCTCTTTTATCTCTCTCTCTCTCTCTCTCTCTCTCTCTCTCTCTTCCAATTACCAGGGTGAGGGGTACCCAGATCACCTTAGGAACCCAGTGCTTCAAAAGCCAAAGAAACACGTTGTGGGTGACCACAAACGACCTTACGAACCCCTTGTTTGAAGAGCTAAATAAACATGGTATTGATCTTATATTCTCATTATAAACACAAGACTTATATCAAAGTATCTCTTTAAAAAAATCCGTCGATCCACCTGACGAGAAGAGAGTTTTACGTCTTGTCGTCCTCAAGTACTCAAACTCTCCGTAAACATATAGCAGTTGAACCAATCAAAGGAAATTCATGAAAAGAAGCCTCTAAACTTGCAGCTTCGACAAATATATTACAGGCTAAACGAAGTCAGGCGCTCATTATTAAATAAAGAAGCCTTTTCATGTTTAAATAATGAAAATTCTATTTCGTTGTGCTCGAATAAAGTCTTGTACTTTTTTGGCTCTGTTACCAGGACCAAGAAAGTGCCAGATCATTATTCGTGTATTATGTATATTACATATTATGGTGTTATATGCATCGTTGGTATATATGTATAGGTTTGATCAGAGGACGGAGAGGGCAGCTCCACTGCATTAGATCAAGAGCTAATGGATCAACATAGTGTGTGTGTTGCCGTGAAGAAGAAGGTGACAGTCATCACATGATGTGCTTGGTCGTGAGGGAAGAGGGAGGGAAGGAAGGGGGAGTCTTGATCCAAGGACTCGGACCTATTCTTCCCGTTCTTTGAATCGAACCAGATTGTTTTCCTTTCCCCCAAAAGCTGAATAACCACTACGAGTCTAGGCTTCACCTTAATTATAATAATTGTGACGTGGACGTCAATGTTGATGGGGGTTGGGGCAGTACGTCAGCTCAAGGTCTCTGACCCGCACAGGTTCTCCACTTCCTCTACCTTCCTTTTCAGTGTTGGTATCTCCTACCAGACCTACCATCAGGCTGGCCAGACCTTCCTTTTTTTCAATATAATTACAGTAACAGAATCAATTTGCCATGTATCAGTTTGGCATGTTTGCTAGTATCAGTTTGCCATGTTATGTGTCTTGTTAGGTGAGACACCATAATATCAACACCTGGGCTTTGCTTACTCTGGTTTGACCATCATGTACTCTGTAATAATGTTGGTAGAATTACCGACAATGTGTTAGGACACAAGTGCAACTAATGTGACATTTTAAACCATACCCCCGGCCGGGATTGAACCCGCGGTCATAGAGTCTCAAAACTCCAGCCGGCTGGAGTTTTGAGACTCTATGACCGCGGGTTCAATCCCGGCCGGGGGTATGGTTTATTTGCAATCGTGTCATTACGATTTCTTGAGTCGTGACATTTTATTATGGCAACGTTTCGCTCTCCAGGAGCTTTGTCAAGCTGTAACAGCTTGGCAAAGCTCCAGGAGAGCGAAACGTTGCCACAATAAATTGTCCTATTAGTTGCACGTGTGTCCCTTTTACCCAACATGTCACAAACTTCTCAGTAATTGTCAAATTTTAAAGGTAATTGCCAGTCAGTAAATCTTTTCTTGAAGTTTTAAAATCATCACTTTTAGGTCTTAATCTGTTTACTGTCATCAGTGAAACTCGTAAATTGATGATCTATATCATTATGAACAGATGCATAGTTTAAACAAACAGTACAACTACATCAACGTGAATAGCAATATAGGTCAAATAAACAGTACAGATACATCAGCGTCAACAGTTGTATAGGTTAAACAAACACTAGTAACGTCTGCTACTAACGTCTGCTGGTTCTGAATGACGTCAGACCAACAATACTGGAAGCATTGTTAAATCTTTAACAGCGCGAGAAGTCGTCTCATTGAAATCTTATTCTGGAACGTGCGTCTTATTTTCAACATGGCTGATGCCCCGTGCTGGTGTGCAAACTCGGTTTATTGCAAATAAAAAGAATCTGTTCTTGTCATACATGAGCCGCTACGTAGCGTTGCTGCCGCAGTCACACACTAATGCAATAGCTGGTTTTTTTTTTCGTCCTGGAACTGTATACATTTTTGTCGGGACTGACGCGTCACCGAGACCTCTTATGCACGACTCACTGAATGAGAAAATAAGGCAACAGAAGAGAGATCTTCCAGAAACCCTTCAGTGACAAAGACAGCCAGCATGACTAGATGCAATTTGCAGTTTATCATGCAAGCACAAAAGCTACAAATCTCAGTTGTAGACACTTTGTGCAGAAACTCTGCTAAAAAAAAGTCTCTCTCTCTCTCTCTCTCACGACTCAGTTGCACACTACATTTATGTCATGTTCTGAGATAGTATCATTATTAGACCAAGTAAAGCAAGTCGTCTGCTACAGTCGAAAACAAATAACATCGCTGAATCCACTCTGCTAGTTTGGGAAAGCACAACGAAACAATTTCAATATTGTCATTATTAACATATTCATGGGGGAAGAGCCGAAGAAATTTCCGCCATCCATTGCCATGGGAACAGGAGGAGATTAAGTTCAACACCACGAGTAAAGAAACGGCAGCAACAGTTGCTTTGATAAAACGGTACATCAGTATCAAGGCTCACAGCTTGTAGCAAGATCATGATCAAGGGAGTTTAGGTAAGACTCCATGTGGAGTGAGCTGGGAAGATGGGATAGGCGAATAATAAGGTTGGAGAGGAGTGTCCACAGTACACATAGCTTGTAGCTATTTTTGATGAATATACTGAATATGATATATCTTGACCAACGGTTAACTTTCCCCTGAAAGCAGCTGATTCATCTAAAATCGGCAACTTGCTGTCAGTGAAAGCAGTTTATCCATCTCGGGTCGACAGCCTGCTTTCAACTAAAACAGCTGATTCATACAGGATCGGCAGCCAGCTTTCAGTGAAAGCACCTGATGCATCAAAGAACGGCAGCTTGCTTTCAGTGAAAGCAGCCTCACCATCCAACTCTCAAGAAAAGCACCCACTCCACCTCAGATCTGCAGCTAACTTTCAGTGAAAGCAGCTTGCGTCATCTTAAAACGTTTGATGAAATGAAAACCCAGTTACCCAACCCCATTTATCCAAACCCAGTTACCCAACCCCAATTACCCAACTCATCAATGTGTGTATTCAGCGATCATGACTCAGTTGCTGGCTACACCTCCTCATATTCGAGAACTTGAACCAAACGTGTATAATACACACATCGTTGTATGTAATGTAATACATGACACTTGAAAATTTGCTATATATATCCGAAATGTGTCTCTTCTCTTCGACTCTTTCGCCAGAAAGTTGGTCCTCCTCGGGTAATTCCTCAAGAAATTTGTTCCTCCTTGACTTATTTCTTGAGATGTTATGCGTCAACGCATCCTTCAGACAGCTGCTTCTACTCGACTCCCTCCTCAAGAAGTTGTTTCTCCAGGACTCATTCCTCAGGAAGTTGCTTTTCCTGGACTCACTCCTCATGAAGCTGCGTTTCCTGGACTCACTCCTCATGGAGTTGCTTTTCCTGGACTCACTCCTCATGAAGTTGCTTCTCCTTGACTCACTCCTCAAGAAATCTGATTTTCGACTTCATTTTTGTTCGACAAACACTAGTACCATGGCTGATTTTAATTGCTAATTAATTATTCACCTTCACTCTTGTTCCGGGCTTGATCTGAGAAGCCTTTCAAGACCTTGATGTCAGTGACGGGCTCTTGATCAAATGAAACGTAACTATTATCCCCTTACTTTGATCAGATCAGACATCCTCTTATTCCCAAGACCCTGTATGTTTACGAAGTAATAATAATAATACCCCCTACAGACTTACATTGCACTGCATATTTGCGGTTATATATTTTTGGCCGTAAAATGTTTTCAATACTTCCATTTTCAATGCGTGGGTGATAGGTCATCCCTTAATATGGCGATTTGCACGTAACCATTACTAAAACCATACCGGAACAGGACCATTAAAAGTACCTCATCTCTTCTGAATTCTTCCAGCTTACGCTGATAAATGTTTTTACCTCATGTATGCTGTGACCCTGACAGGGAAGCATACCTAACTAGCGTATGGTCCCAGCATAAAACTATCACCCAGAATAGCGTAAACGAACATCATGGGTGCTACCATAGGGTCTTTTACACAGAAAAAGATACACACACACTGTGGGTGCTCTCAAAGCTTTAATATCATAAAATAAGGTAGACGCACGCTGCGGGTGCTCCCACTGTATCATATAGAAGAGGATAGAAACACACTGTGGTCCTACATAGTTAATTGCATACAGGATGGTGACGTCGAACACTGGGTGCTTTCTACGTTGTTAATATCGAGCAACAGGGCAGCACTGCGGATATGGCTAATCATGCTAAAAAAAAATCTTTCCCCTCCCTTCTGCATCAGCAAAGAAATTCCTCAACTGCTTTCATCAGCACCATTTCCCCCCTCATCCCATCACTAACACCATTCCCTCACCTCCATCACCAACACTTTCCTTCCTCGACCCTCCCCTCACCAACACTTCCCTCACCCCTCCAATCACCAACACCTCCCCTCTTCACCTTTCCTACAGTCCCCAGGCTGGTAGCAGCAGCCCCAGAACAATTTATCCCTAACTCCTTCATTGTTTTGGTGGAACACGGGGAAACTTCCCTAAACTCGTGTAATACAAATGTCACCTGTAATTGGACCGCCTCTTTATGTTGCTCCTGTTTCCTGTATTTATTTCCGTACTGCACAGTCGTTTTTGGGTTTTTATTCATTCCTCTTTCACTCCTTCCCTCCCTCCGCCTCTCTCTCTCTCTCTCTCTCTCTCTCTCTTCTCTCTCTCTCTCCATTCTTTCCCACTATCTTTGCATATACAGTTTTATCCTGCCATTTTTCAATCTTTTCCTCTATTACTTTCTCTTCCTCTCACAATTACGAGCCTTCAAGTATAGACTTAAGAGGTACATTATGGTTCACTAAACTACATCTCATAGTTAATATTTTTATCTTCCATTCCGACAGAGCCGGGATATATAAGGCCAGGATGTATATAAATATCCACTTTTCCCATATGATATCCTGTATAATTGTGCTCAGTATATATTAACGCAGGCATTTTCACTTGTAGTGTTAGATCATAAGTACTTAACAACGGATTTAAGTGAGTCATGGTGACGGTCCGTGCTTTACCTATGATTGGCTTAGTTACTGTAAATCATGTGACAGAACCTGGTCTTTTGATTGGCAGCCGGAAGCAGTGAGATAAGGATGGAATATAGGTAGGTAGGTGTGTGTGTGTTAGTTAGTTACCATTTGGTCCTAGGCACATGTCGATTAGACACTAGACCTGTTGTATGTGCATGCGTGTGTGTGTATGTCTGTCCATGTGTATGTGTGTGTGTGTGTGTGTGTGTGTGTGTGTGTGTGTGTGTGTGTGTGTGTGTGTGTGTGTGTGTGTGTGTGTGTGTGTGTGTAAGAGAGAGAGAGGTATTATAGTTATTTGGATGTCGGCTGGTAACCCACTCATTTTTCCTAGGCTAATGCTGGTAAGTGCTTCATGGCAAGCTCACTCTAACCTCCGGCGATAGCAGCAACATTCTCTGCTTGTACGTACTCGCTGCACAGTCATTGACACACATTTTTTTCATGATGGATGTAGCGACTGCGTTTGCCTGTGTAATGAGATATATAGATCAATGAATATAAAGCAGGCTGGAATGTTTTCTTTTCTTTTTTTTTTACCTAGTACACATACTCGTATACTCGCATATTCCCAAACATCAGCCTTATATTTCGTCTTCTATTAGAGCTAAGGCTGGAACTATTGGTCTTTTGTAAACAATAGTACAAAAGTCTTGGCAACTTTACTAATAGCGTTTCCTTATTATTCATTCGTGTGAAAAAAATGTGTAATTATCACGTAACATATATCGTGTTTACTATTTAATGTGTTGCTCGGTTACGTATTAGGATCGTGTTACCTTATGCATAAATTAACAAATGTCATTTGTAACTATTGATAAATTATCTGTTATTTCTTAACATGGTCATATAAGGACAAGTACCTTTGGCGGATTAGATATCAAGAGTTGCATTCTCATATTGTGTGAGTGTGTGTGTGTGTGTGTGTGTGTGTGTGTGTGTGTGTGTGTGTGTGTGTGTGTGTGTGTGTGTGTGTGTGTGTGTGTGTGTGTGTGTGTGTGTGTGTGTGTGTTACTCACCTAATTGTACTCACCTAATTGTGGTTCCAGGGGTCGAGACTCAGCTCCTGGCCCCCGCCTTATCACTGAGTGCTACTAGGCCATATCTCTCCCTGCTCCATGAGCTTTATCATACCTCATCTTCAAGCTATGTGTGTGTGTCTGTGTGTGTGTGTACTCACCTAATTGTGGTTGCAGGGGTCGAGGCTCAGCTCCTGGCCCCGCCTCTTCACTGATCGCTACTACGTCCTCTCCCTCTCTGCTTCCTGAGCTTTGTCATACCTCTTCTTAAAACTATGTATGGTTCCTGCCTCCACTACTTCACTTGCTAGGCTATTCCACTTCCTGATGACTATATGACTGAAGAAATACTTCCTAACGTCCCTGTGACTCGTCTGAGTCTTCAGCTTCCAGTTGTGACCCCTTGTTTCTGTGTCCCCTCTCTGTAACATCCTATCTCTGTCCACCTTGTCTATTCCCCGCAGTATCTTGTATGTCGTTATCATGTCTCCTCTGACCATTCCGTCCTCCAGTGTCGTCAGTCCGATTTCCCTCAACCTTTCCTCGTACGACATTCCCCTGAGCTCTGGGACTAGCCTTGTTGCAAATCTTTGTACTTTCTCTAACTTCTTGACGTGTTTGACCAGGTGTGGGTTCCAGATTGGTGCTGCATACTCCAGTATGGGCCTAACATACACAGTGTACAGTGTCTTGAACGATTCCTTATTAAGGTATCTGAACGCTATTCTCAGGTTTGCCAGGCGCCCGTATGCTGCAGCAGTTATTTGGTTGATGTGTGCCTCCGGTGACGTGCTCGGTGTTATGGTCACCCCAAGGTCTTTCTCCCTGAGTGAAGTCTGTAGTCTTTGTCCACCTAGCCTATACTCTGTCTGCGGTCTTCTTTGCCCCTCCCCAATCTTCATGACTGCATTTGGGAGGGGGTTAAATTCGAGAAGCCAGTTTCTGAACCACATGTCCAGCCTGTCCAGGTCTCTTTGCAGTCCTGCCTCATCCTCGTCCGATTTAATTCTTCTCATCAGCTTCACATCTGCGAATAGGGACACTTCAGAGTCTATTCCTTTCATCATGTCGTTCGTATATATCAAAAATAGCACTGGTCCTAGAACTGACCCCTGTGGGACCCCGCTCGTCACAGGCGCCCACTGTGATACCTCTTCACGTACCATGACTCGTTGTTGCCTCCCTTTCAGGTATTCCCTGATCCACTGCAGTGCCCTCCCTGTTACATGCGCCTGATACTCCACCTTCTGCACTAATCTCTTGTGGGGAACTGTGTCAAAGGCCTTCCTGCAGTCTAGGAAAACGCAATCAACCCACCCCTCTCTCTCGTGTCTTACTTCTGTTACCTTGTCATAAAACTCCAGAAGGTTTGTGACACAGGATTTGCCTTCCATGAACCCATGCTCGTTTTCATTTATAATCTTGTTCCATTCCTGGTGTTCCACCACTTTCCTCCTGATAATCTTCTCCATGACTTTGCACACAGTACATGTCAGAGACACAGGTCTGTAGTTTAGTGCCTCATTTCTGTTTCCTTTCTTAAATATGGGGACTACATTTGCTGTCTTCCATTTCTCAGGTAGTTGCCCAGTTTCAAGGGATGTGTTGAAGATTGTGGTTAGGGGCACACACAGCATCTCTGCTCCTTCTCTAAGGACCCATGGGGAGATGTTATCCGGTCCCATCGCCTTTGAGGTAACAAGGTCACTTAGCAGCTTCTGCACCTCCTCCTCGGTTGTTCGTATGTCATCCAACACTTGTTGGTATATTCTCTCTTGATGTTCCCTTCTGTGCTGTCTTCCCAGAGCCCTTCCTGTCTCTACTGTAAAAACTTCCTTAAATCTCCTGTTTAGCTCCTCACATACCTCCTGATCATTTCTTGTGAGTTCTCCACCTTCTGTCCTCAGTCTGATCACCTGGTCTTTGACTGTTGTCTTCCTCCTGATGTGGCTATACAACAGTTTCGGGTCAGTCTTGATTTTCGATGCTATGTTATTTTCATACTGTCGCTGGGCCTCTCTCCTTATCTGTGCATACTCGTTCCTGGCTCTGTGACTGATCTCCCTATTTTCATGTGTTCTCTGCCTTCTGTAGTTTTTCCATTCTCTATTGCACTTTGTTTTTGCCTCCTTACACCGTCGGGTAAACCAGGGGCTCGTTCTGGTCTTCCCATTGTTTCTGTTGCCCTTGGGAATAAAGATTTCCACTGCCTCCTTGCATTTTGTTGTTACATATTCCATCATTTCATTTACTGGCTTTCCTGCCAGTTCTCTGTCCCACGGAACCTCCTGCAGGATGTTCTTCAACCCTATGTAGTCCCCTCTTTTATAGTCAGGCTTTTCCCATTCAACTCCTGTTACTCTCTCC
>NC_069423.1:23514861-23582361 GCF_026875155.1 Cherax quadricarinatus | reverse complement strand
TATTATTATTATTATTATTATTATTATTATTATTATTATTATTATTATTATTATTATTATTATTATTATTATTGTTTTTATTCACAAATAAAGTTGAGCCAATAATGATCATACAGCGCCTGGGAATGGTAGTCAGGCTAGAGTCAAGGGAAAAATAGTTCTAATTCCTTGGATCAAGAGTCTATCATTATCATGGCTGCTCTCTACATTGCGAAGGGTTGATTTCAGATTTTCACACACACACACACACACACACACACACACACACACACACACACACACACACACACACACACACACACACGCGCACACACACACACACACACACACACACACACACACACACACACACACACACACACACACACACACACACACACACACACACATAAGCGCACCTTTCTCTTCTTAACGTGTTCATTTTTTCCATTTGAGCCTCAGGGAACTGAGCTTTTTACCTCGCTGATGCCAATATTAACATTTGGTCTATGCATCTTCCCATCTTTGTATGACTTCCACCTACATTCGGAGTCCTACTCTCTTATTCACCCTAATTCTTTCAATAGTAATTGCACCATACACCATAACCTACAGACTCAACATGGCTATTTCGTAAAAATTCCTAATATACTATGTATTCATGGTATCCTCTATATTCTTACTATTCTATATATTATTTCTTACCTATATATAGTGTTCTTATATATATCATGTAACCTTGCTCCCTAGGTAGTATATTCTGTATTAAATCTCATAAAAGTTATTTAATTAGAAATGGATTTAAAAAGAGTCAAAATATTAGTGATATTGGTAGAGCTATTTTTATTTATAGCTTTGACTCTTTCGTGTACTTCTATTACCATGGTGAAATATATTATGCTGAGCCGAGTAGCAGGATATGTCGTTGGTTATTTTCTGCACTGGCTTCGGAGGTACTATAAAACTTCTCCCAAGGGCATCGAAGTATCTCTTCGTAACGAGTTAATTTCTAATGAATATATCACTCAGCCTAGTCTTGAACAAGAGAGTATCAATACAAGTACTCTAAAAAATGAGTGTTAATAAGCAATGATGCTTAATCAAAGGGATAAAAATTAAGAAAAAAATTATTTAGATTGCTCTGGTCCCTCCATCCTTGAAGAAGGGTATGATGTTACTGAAAAGACAAAAGGAGTTGTTGACAGTTCCTGGACAAGAGTTAAAACGAAAAGCCGTCATGCGAATAAGTAAATTAAATAGAATCAGGCTCAATAGAGCGAATCTTGCGTTAAAAACACAGAACCAAAGGTGAGTTTCTACATGATCGATAAAGTCTGTGAGAAACTCGATGTGGCCCCAGACCTTCGAAAGGTACTCGTGGGTACTGGAGGAACAACCTTAACCCATCTCATGAAAACATTTTAAGTTACAGCTCATATTCCAAGAAGAGATGACCCTACCCCAACTGTTTCTATTGAAGGACTCCCAGAAAACGTCAATAAGGCTGTTGCTGCTATGAAGACCCTCCTGTCAGAATATGTAGATCGACATTACATTGTTACGAAAACCGTAGAGGTTCCGAAGGAGTGCCGTCATGTGGTCATAGGTTCCCATGGCGACAGAGTGGCAAATATTAAGAAAATATATAATGTTAGAATCATAGTTCCTTTGCAAAACGACCCTGAGGGATCAGTACGTGTGAAGGGCTTATTGTAAAATGTCGATCACGCTATATAGTATATTGAAAATATTGTGGCAGAATAGCAAAAGCTATTAGATGAAAAGAAAAAGAGCCAGCTTGTTGAAAAAAACCTTTCTATCCCTGACGATGATAGAAAACTGATTGTTGGTATTGGTGGTCAAACACTCCGAGAACTCGTGAGAGACCATTAGGTCAGAATTGTTGTTCCCAGGAGAGAAGATTATGAATCACCTATCAAAATAATTGACTTACAGCAAAACGTTGATGCTGCAGCAGAGAATATGCAAAAAATAATTAATAGCTAAAAGCTGAAAAATGACAAAGTTTGTGAGAATGTGGATGTGGCCCCACACCTTCGAAAGGTGATACTGGGTTCTGGGGGAGCAACCTTAACCCATCTCTTGAAGAGATTTTAAGTAAAAGCTCATGTTCCGCAGAGAAACGACCCCACCCCAATAGTTGCAATAGAAGGGCAACGAGATAATGTTAGGAATGCTGTTGCCGCAATTAAGACAATTCTATCGGATCATATAGAACAGTAAACATTGTTACGAAAGTGATAGATATTCCTATGGAGTACCGTAAGTTGGTCGTTGGTTATAATGGCGACAGAATTGCGAAAATAATGAAACTGTATGATGTCCAAGTCACAGTTCCCATGGAGGACGACCCTGATGGCAAAGTTTGTGTGAAAGGATTAGTAGAAGATGTCGACCGTGCCACACAAGACATACAAAAAATTGTTACTGTTAATAAAAACTTATTAGGGGAAAAGAGATAAAACAAGCCAGTTGAAAGATTCCTCTCTGTTCCTGACAACAAAAGAAAATTGATTGTTGGTGTCGGTGGTCAAACAATCCGTCAACTGATGAACGATAATCAGGTCGAAATTGTGGTTCCAAAGAGGGAAGATAAGCTGTCACCCATCAAGATAACCGGTTAACCGCAAAATGTTGATGCTGTGGCTAACACAATACAAAATATAATTGGACACAAAATAACCAAATAAGAGAACACACATCCATGAACTTTTAATGGTTCTCTTTTATATCACAGTTGAGCAATATCAAAGGTTCACTTTTATTTAGTGAATTATTACTCACTGGGATTTACATTTATGAACTGTGTAACCACTTGCATTTGTTCAGTTTTATACACTGGATGAGGACCTACACAGATTGCATACATTTCTTTTATACTCGCCTATTTACTTTTTAAAACTTTTTCAGTTTTATGCAGTGGATGAGGACTTACAGAGAAGGAATGCATTTTTTATACTTTTTAAAACTTACACTATCTTAAGCTTTTCTTCACATGAGTTTTTACTAAAACTACATATTGGAAAAAAAAATTATGCAATAATTACTAATTAATATTTTTTTAGAGGAGAAATGTTAGATTGAAATACGCTGCTTGTCATACTTAGTATATTTCTTATGGGTTAATTCTAATGGAAGAATGAAGTGAAATCTGTAGCTGCTGGACGACACCTTTTTAATTCAATTAACAAGCTTGGCTTGCTCACTGCTTTTCAAGACCTCGTCATATACAAGTATAATTTTGCCTGTTTGTGTTAGCCTCTGCTACATTCCTTCCAATTATCTTACCCACTAGTTTACATTTGTGCTCCATATTCTTGCATTCTATCTCAAATACTCTATCTCTATCAACTGAATATCTTCATTGTTGTGATTGTGTCTCCTTCGATTTATGGGTTTACCATTGATATATCTTGCTTCCTTAACGTACAATGATATAACACCTAATGAAGTTTCTCAATTTTTTTTATATTCTTTGAGAGATGAGGGTTTCACACTGGCACTGAGTACTCTACTGTTTGACATGCTGGAGGTCAAGCGCGTGAGAGTGATGCTTACCTCACGCAAATCGCGACTAGTGTTTATTTGCAGCATAACACTGTACCTTACTAACAATATGTATAAATTATTTTTTACAAAAGAATTGTGAAGCATTCATAATATATGTTCAAATAATACAAAGGAAATCGTTTACATAGTACAATTATTCCATATAATATAATCGTGTCTTAGAGTTCATTTTACTCAGTGTAATATGCTAATGCATTCTAACAAATTTATCATTATCACTATAAACACTAGTCACTTAATAGGATAACATTTCATACAATTATAAGTTGGTTTATTAAACCAGTGGCAAGTGTTGATACAGTCTCGAGATTTCAGATATTTTATTAATAGCAGTGAAGTGTTTTGCTCTTTCCTGGAGGATTTGTCTGAATGAGTCTCGCCCTGGCAGGGTGTTTGCACACTAGATAATAAAGTTCTGGTGTGTAGCTCTGTCTCTCTCTCTCTCTCCATACTTAACTTTCCATTTGACTGACGTCTCCCAGTGCTGTGATCAACCGATCTTATTTTCTACATGGGTATTTTAAAATTGACACGTTTCATTATGATGAACAGGGGCGGATCTATGAAACCAGTGAACCTTAAGCTTCAGGGCCCCTAATCTCAGATGCGACTTAGTCCACATTGTTTAAAAATTCTGGGGCTACTGTATGATAACGAGTTGCGAATGGGACCCCATAACGGTTCAAGCTTTAGGGCCCCAAAAATGTAGGTCCACCACTGATGATGGGTAATGGATCTGCTAGTTACTACGTTTGTTCTTCGTATCTTTGATATATACCAAAAGCTCCAACTGCGGGTTGTCATATGACTAAGACCCGCGTCAGGAAACACTTGTCCTCTTACCTGACTAATCTTACTTAACCTAAGTCTGATGGGCTTCAAAAGCTTTCCTTCTCCCGCAGGTCGGTACTGGGCCAGGCTTGTCTGGTGCTTCTCTGATACTTCATCAAACTCGCTTGCTAATTCTATTTTAATAATAGGTTTTAAACTTCTGTTTGGGAAAGCAGAGAAATAGTTAATATTCTCTCTGATGCTAGTTTAGCCAGGTCATTAATTTTTCCCCACCCTCCCGGATGTCTGTGCTTAAGGAAAAAGGAAACATAAAAAGAAGGAGTTTAACTTAATACGTAAATAATTTGGTCATAAGTAAGATTATTCAGGTATACACAAATACAGTTACAGATTATCATACATAGCAGCATATGTGTAGAGAACTTAGGATAATCCAAAAAAGTCAGACAAAGTGACTTATTTCCATTGGGGTCCTATCTGTACATGGCCTCGTACTTAAGCAGGTTACACTCAAACTTCCTGCTATTCAGAAGATTGTGGATCATAAACAGTTAAAACTGGATATAACAAATATGTAGAATTAGTCACTGCTGCAGTAAATAATAACATTCATTACATTTATTAATGCACTAATGACATCTTCACGGCATATTAATCTCGTAATTTTTGACTCAATGGGTTGTGTCACATTAGTTAACTTCTGAATGAAAACAGATCGTTCGTTCGATTTAAAGAACGGAGAGTTTCTGGAGCTCCTTGATGGTTGCTGCCTTTGTATACGTCGTATTGCAAACTTTATGATTTAGATCACTAAAAGCTATACTTATATTTCCCATTTTATTTTTGTTCATATGCACATCAGACAAGGTGTGTGTTCACGCTTATTTGTGTTTGCAGGGGTCGATTCACAGCTCCTGATCCAAGTGGTGTGTGTGTGTGTGTGTGTGTGTGTGTAAAGTGACTAGAACAACACCCAAATAACCAGTACATAAGAATATACCTGGAGTATACCTGGAGAGGGTTTCGGGGGTCAACGAACCTGCAGCCCGGTCTGTGACCTGGTCTCATGGTGCATTTGGGCCTGATCAATCAGGCTGCTACTGTTGGCCGCACGCAACCTGACGTATGAACCACAGCCCGGCTGGTCAGACACTGACCTGAGGTGCCTGTCCAGCGCCTTCTTGAAGACAGCCAGGGGTCTATTGGTAATCCCCTTTATGTATGCTGGGAGGCAGTGAACAGTCTTGGCCCCCTGACACTTACTGTGTTGTCTCTTATCGTGCTAGTGGCACCCCTACTTTTCACTGGGGGAATGTTGCATCGTCTGCCGAGTCTTTTGCTTTCATAGGGAGTGATTTTCGTGTGCAAGTTTGGAGAGGAGCTTACGACAACGTTTCGGTCCGACTTGGACCATTTACAAAGTGAATGAGAGAGAAAGTGTGTGTGTGTGTGTGTGTGTGTGTGTGTGTGTGTGTGTGTGTGTGTGTGTGTGTGTGTGTGTGTGTGTGTGTGTGTGTGTGTGTGTGTGTGTGTGTGTGTGTGTGTGTGTGTGTGTGTGTGTGTGTTGTGTGTGTGTGTGTGTGTGTGGGGTGTGTGTGGTGTGTGTGTGTGTGTGTGTGTGTGGTGTGTGTGTGTGTGTGTGTGTGTGTGTGTGTGTGTGTGTGTGTGTGTGTGTGTGTGGTGTGTGTGTGTGTGTGTGTGTGTGTGTGTGTGTGTGTGTGTGTGTGTGTGTGTGTGAATGTTTAAGCCTACGTTCCACTACAGAATCTTGTCCACAGAGTCAAAGGGAGCGAACTGAAGCTACTACAGCAATACTACCACTTATACTATCACCACCACTACGAACATCACCACCACCATTATAAGCACCACCATCCCCACCAGCACAACAAACATCACCTCCACCACCAACATCAGCAGCAACCAAGCAGCCAACAGCGCGACCTGAGCTACTGACGGTGTACGAGTTATATCCCTTCATTTGGCCAGTGCAGGATATAATTTATCTCCCACGTTACACCAAAGGCGTGTAGGCTCGGTGCAGCAAATATATCTGGCTTCCACGGCAACCCCACCACCCGGAGCCCTTGTATATAATGTTAATTACACGGCTCACGTTCCCAGGCACAAGAATTTAGGCAATCTTAATTTAATTAATTTTCTCACTCTGCCGGAAACTTGTATCAGTTTGATCAGATGATTTCAAAGTTTATTTTATTATAGTTTTGGGCAGCGCCAGTAAGGAACCCGCATCTGGTTTAGCATGTATAACTGGAAAAAGTGCAAAGGTTTGCAACGAAACTAGTCCCAGAACCGAGGTGTATGACCAATGAAGAGAACCTACAGGGAGTTAAACCTGACGACACTAGGGGGCAGAATCAGAGGTGACTTGATTACGATGTACAAAATTCTCAGAGGAATTGACAAGGTGAACAGTCGGAACTCAGGCACACGAGGTCACAGCTTGAAGTTGAGAGAGCAGACGAGCCACAGGGATGTTTGGAAATATTTCTTAGTCTTAGAGTAGTCTGAAATTGAAACGACCTAGAGAGTGCAGTGTTGGAGGCAGAATCTATTTATAGTTTTAAGAATAAGTTTGGTAGGCTCAGGCAACCAGGAGAAAGTGAAAACAGTAGCGGCCAACAGATAAACTGAGCCAGGAGCTGAGACTCGACCCCTGAAATCACAATTAGGTGTGGTGAATTAGGTAGAGTGCGGGAGCACTCGGGGGAGGGCACACACATACACACTATAAAAGGCGGGGCCAGGAGCTGTGACTCGACGCCTGCAACCACAATTAGATGAGTACAGACATACAGAGTGAGGTAGTGGAGGCAGGATCCATACACAGATTTAGTAAGAGGTACGATAAGGTTCTTGGAGCAGGGAGAGAGTGGGCACCTACTAGCGACCAGCGAAGAGGCGGGGGAAAGGAGCTGTGAATCGACCCCTGCAGCCACAAATAGGGAAGTACACACACTTTGATTCCCTTTATCGGAAAAATTAAGCCCCCTCTAATTTTGTACTAATTTTTAAGCCACTATAATACATAACAATAATATTTCTTCACCGATCTCGTGTGTATGTCAGAAGACTCGAAAAAGCCATAGTCAGATGAAGCTGTGCTCGCCAGGGCGTTATAAATGAAAGTAGCCTCTTCAAAAGTCATGAAGTCTCATCTCTGCTTTGCGTTTAATCCCCATGGAAGAAAACAGGTATGCAAATAAATATTTTGGACGTATAATATAGGTCATAAAATGTGTGTGTGTGTGTGTGTGTGTATGTGTGTACTCACCTAGTTGAGGTTGCGGGTGTGTGTGTGTGTGTGTGTGTGTGTGTGTGTGTGTGTGTGTGTACTCACCTAGTTGTACTCACCCAGTTGTGGTTGAAGGCGTCGAGTCATAGCCTCTGGCCCCGCCTCTTCACTGGTCTCTACTGGGTCACTTTCCCTGAACCGTGAACTTTATCACACCTCTGCTTAAAGCTATGAATGGATCCTGCCTCCACTACATCGCTTCCCAAACTATTCCACTCCCTGACTACTCTGTGGCTGAAGAAATACTTCCCGACATCCCTGCGATTCGTCTATGTCTTCAACTTCCAACTGTGTCCCCTTGTTGCTGTGTCCCATCTCTGGAACATTCTGTCTCTGTCCACCTTGTCAATTCCTCTCAGTATTTTATATGTCGTTATCATGTCCCCCCTGTCTCTCCTGTCCTCCAGTGTCGTGTGTGTGTGTGTGTGTGTGTGTGTGTGTGTGTGTGTGTGTGTGTGTGTGTGTGTGTGTGTGTGTGTGTGTGAAACAGAGACAGAGAGACCAATAGATTCTCCTAAATTCATCTCCTGTGTTCGAAAACAAAAATGGGAGAGACTGGAAGGCTGTCAGCCCTGGCAGGCAAGGACTTGGCGCCACTGCTTCGATATTTCATATGCCAAGTGCTACGTTCCATAACTGAACACGTTCGATTATAAATTCGAACACCATTTTAATATCAGTTTTAAGCTGTGGGAAGGACTAGGGATGGACGGACTTAGTGTTATTTAATCAATAACAACACTGCGACTTGCCAGGGGATCGAACCCGTATTGTTTTAGCCCGCCTCATGGTGAGTGAAAATTCACGACGCTCTAACCCACTGGACCATCCGATCCTACAGTCCTAGGCGCAGTGTTATTATTAATTAAATACCACTCGATCGTGGTTACAATACTATATATACTGCTTGTGGAGGCTAGTACACCAAATGGGGAGTAGAATGAAATTAGCTCTGAGGCACCCACACCATCTTATGTTTCCGGATCACGGTATAACACCTAACTCTGCTGGGTGCGTGATCTTTGTATGATTGGATGGTCCAGAGCATTAGAGCATTGTAAATTTTCGCTCACCATGAGGCGGGCTAAAACAACACTGGTTCGATCCCCAGGCTAGTCGCAGTGTTGTTACTGATATATATATAAACTAAATTTGTGAAGAACACAAAAATTGACGGAGCTTATTGAAACTCCCAATGAAGAGATAACCTGGGCGGCCACCCACCCCCACCTTTACCCCCATGGAGAGATTACCCTGGGGCAGCCGCCAACCCCCACCCTCAACCCGTGAGCAAAGGCACTGAGGGTCTTCAGGAGTTCTGCTTACCCAGTGTAGGCTCGTTTCTGCTGACTCAGCCACAGATTCTCTTTCAAACCTTTTGCTGATGGAAGGGCATCCTCCTCTTCTTCCTCCTCCTCTTTCTCCTCTTCCTATTCCTCCACCTCCACCTCCACCTCCTAGGCTTTGAGGCTCGCCAAGGGGCGACTTCGCTCTGCTATTGACAGGATGAATCAGTCACTCGCCGCATTTGTGGTTCTTACACATTTCCACTACCTTTAACGTCGATGAAGGTGGGAGGAAGGGGGAGATATGTTGCAACTGTATGTACTCGCCTATTTGCATTTGAGGAGGGTTTAGCCACAGCACCTGCATCCAACCTCTTAACATCCAATAGTTTGGTGTAAGCGTTTTACTATCCCAGAAAACCGAAGCACAAGTAATAGAGCTCTGTAAATTCTGATTTCAGTAGGCTTATAGACGAAGGTCTCTGACTGAAGCTGAAATATGCAGAATCCGTTTACCTCTGCTTCAATATCTCATCAGTGACAGAGAGAGAGAGAGAGAAAGAGATTTATGACACTGGTTGATAACAATCGTTATTGCAGTGAAGTACGATTCCAGTTCCACATTTACTGTACCTCATAACATTACCATCATTACATAACGTCATAACACTATCTTAATGACCTCATGTTTACTTGTGTAGTTTTACTGGCCTAGATGTAGTTGCGGCGGAAGTTGTGCGTCATATTTTAGCCCTGGTTCCTAACTACTCTCTCTCTCTCTCTCTCTCTCTCTCTCTCTCTCTCTCTCTCTCTCTCTCTCTCTCTCTCTCTCTCTCTCTCTCTCTCTCTCTCTCTCTCTCTCTCTCTCTCTCTCTCACTCTCTCTCTCTCTATGTGTGTGTGTTTTTGTCTGTTTCCACCAATTCCTTGTGTAGGTTATTCCACTGCATCTTTCAAACTTCGTGAACGCTTAGAACAAATAGAGCAGGATATGATTCTAATCAAAATAGGGAGATAATGATATTACCCAGACATTCTCGAAATACCGCGTCCCTTTTTTGCTGACTGTGAACGATGGTTCCCATATGTAACTTAGACACACCCCGAGTAATGTGCAACCAAGAGACACGTAGCGATATTTAACGCAAAGACACTCGACGACATCTGTCGTTTTAGCCATTTGTAAGGGAATGGTTTATGGAGCCCTGTTGCCTCTCACATTTCCCTATTGTCCAGAAAGATTTGTTACAACTTGAAACGAGTTAAGGATGACTTGCCCATCACTGATGCTGAGAAATCGAGTGTCACAGTCATCTTGAATAAGATATCAGACAGAGAGAGAGAGAGAGATAGATACACAAATAGAGAGACAGAGAGATAGAAAGATGGAGAGAGAGAGAGAGAGAGAGAGAGAGAGAGAGAGAGAGAGAGAGAAGAGAGAGAGAGAGAGAGAGAGAGAGAGAGAGAGAGAGAGAGAGAGAGAGAGAGAGAGAGAGAGTGTGTGTGTGTGTGTGTGTGTGTGTGTGTGTGTGTGTGTGTGTGTGTGTGTGTGTGTGTGTGAGCGTGTGTGTGTGTGTGTGTGTGTGTGTGTGTGTGTGTGTGTGTGTGTGTGTGTGTGTGTGTGTGTGTGTGTGTGTGTGTGTGTGTGTGTGTGTGTGTGTGTACTCACCTAGTTGAGGTTGCGGGGGTCGAGTCCGAGCTCCTGGCCCCGCCTCTTCACTGATCGCTACTAGGTCACTCTCCCTGAGCCGTGAGCTTTATCATACCTCTGCTTAAAGCTATGTATGGATCCTGCCTCCACTACATCGCTTCCCAAACTATTCCACTTACTGACTACTCTGTGGCTGAAGAAATACTTCCTAACATCCCTGTGATTCATCTGTGTCTTCAGCTTCCAACTGTGTCCCCTTGTTACTGTGTCCAATCTCTGGAACATCCTGTCTTTGTCCACCTTGTCAATTCCTCTCAGTATTTTGTATGTCGTTATCATGTCCCCCCTATCTCTCCTGTCCTCCAGTGTCGTCAGGTTGATTTCCCTTAACCTCTCCTCGTAGGACATACCTCTTAGCTCTGGGACTAGTCTTGTTGCAAACCTTTGCACTTTCTCTAGTTTCTTCACGTGCTTGGCTAGGTGTGGGTTCCAAACTGGTGCCGCATACTCCAATATGGGCCAATATGTGTGTGTGTGTGTGTGTGTGTGTGTGTGTGGTGTGTGTGTGTGTGAGTGTGTGTGTGTGTGTGTGTGTGTGTGCGTGTGTGTGTGTGTACTCACCTAGTTGTACTCACCCAGTTGTGGTTGAAGGCGTCGAGTCATAACTCCTGGCCCCGCCTCTTCACTGATTGCTACTAGGTCCTCTCTCTTTCTCTGCTTCATGAGCTTTATCAAACCTCGTCTTAAAACTATGTATGGTTCCTGCCTCCACTGCATCACTTGCTAGACTATTCCACTGCCTGACAACTCTATGACTGAATAAATACTTCCTAACATCCCTTTGACTCATCCTAGTCTTCAACTTCCAATTGTGACCTCTTGTGTCTGTGTCCCATCTCCGGAACATCCTGTCTTTGTCCACCTTGTCTATTCCGCGCAGTATTTTATATGTCGTTATCAGGTCTCCCCTCACTCTCCTGTCCTCCAGTGTCGTCAGGCCAATTTCCCTTAACCTTTCTTCGTAGGACAATTCCCTTAGCTCTGGGACTAGTCTTGTTGCAAACCTTTGCACTTTCTCTAATTTCTTGACGTGCTTGACCAGGTGGGGATTCCAAACTGGTGCTGCACACTCCAGTATGGGTCTGACGTAAATGGTGAAGAGAGTATTTAACGATTCCTTACTGAGGTGTGTGTGTGTGTGTGTGTGTGTGTACTCACCTATTTGTGGTTGCAGGGGTCGATTCATAGCTCCAGGCCCCGCCTCTTCACTGATTGCTACTAGGTCCTCTCTCTCTCTCTGCTTCCTGAGCTTTGTCATACCTCTTCTTAAAACTATATATGGTTCCTGCCTCCACTACTTCACTTGCTAGGCTATTCCACTTGCTGACAACTCTATGACTGAAGAAATACTTCCTAACGTCCCTGTGACTCGTCTGAGTCTTCAGCTTCCAGTTGTGACCCCTTGTCCCTGTGTCCCCTCTCTGGAACATTTTATCTCTGTCCACCTTGTCTATTTCCCGCAATATATTGTATGTCGTTATCATGTCTCCCCTGACCCTTCTGTCCTCCAGTGTCGTCAGTCCGATTTCCCTTAACCTTTCCTCGTACGACATTCCCTTGAGCTCTGGGACTAGCCTTGTTGCAAACCTTTGTACTTTCTCTAATTTCTTGACGTGCTTGACCAGGTGTGGGTTCCAGACTGGTGCTGCATACTCCATTATGGGCCTAACATACACAGTGTACAGTGTCTTGAACGATTCCTTATTAAGGTATCGGAACGCTATTCTCAGGTTTGCCAGGCGCCCGTATGCTGCAGCAGTTATTTGGTTGATGTGTGCCTCCGGTGATGTGCTCGGTGTTATGGTCACCCCAAGGTCTTTCTCCCTGAGTGAGGTCTGTAGTCTTTGTCCACCTAGCCTATACTCTGTCTGCGGTCTTCTTTGCCCCTCCCCAATCTTCATGACTTTGCATTTGGCTGGATTGAATTCGAGAAGCCAGTTACTGGACCACATGTCCAGCCTGTCCAGATCTCTTTGCAGTCCTGCCTCATCCTCGTCCGATTTAATTCTTCTCATCAACAGGGACACTTCAGAGTCTATTCCTTCCATCATGTCGTTCACATATATCAAAAATAGCACTGGTCCTAGAACTGACCCCTGTGGGACCCCGCTCGTAACAGGCGCCCACTGTGATACCTCTTCACGTACCATGACTCGTTGCTGCCTCCCTGTCAGGTATTCCCTTATCCATTGCAGTGCCCTCCCCTTTACATGCGCCTGATCCTCCAGCTTCTGCACTAATTTCTTGTGGGGAAATGTGTCAAAGGCCTTCCTGCAGTCTAGGAAAATGCAACCTACCCACCCCTCTCTCTCGTGTCTTACTTCTGTTACCTTGTCATAAAACTCCAGGAGGTTTGTGATACAGGATTTGTCTTCCATGAACCCATGCTGGTTTTCATTTATAATCTTGTTCCTTTCCAGGTGTTTGACCACTCTCCTCCTGATAATCTTCTCCATGACTTTGCACACAATACATGTCAGAGACACAGGTCTGTAGTTTAGTGCCTCGTTTCTGTTTCCTTTCTTAAATATGGGGACTACATTAGCTGTCTTCCATTTCTCAGGTAGTTGCCCAGTTTCGAGGGATGTGTTGAAGATTGTGGTTAGAGGCACGCACAGCATCTCTGCTCCTTCTCTAAGGACCCATGGGGAGATGTTGTCTTCCTCCTGATGTGGCTATACAACAGTTTCGGGTCAGTCTTGATTCTCGATGCTATGTCATTTTCATACTGTCGCTGGGCCTCCCTCCTTACCTGTGCATACTCATTCCTGGCTCTGCGACTGATCTCCCTATTTTCGTGTGTTCTATGCCTTCTGTACTTTTTCCATTCTCTATTGCACTTTGTTTTTGCCTCCTTACACCGTCGGGTAAACCAGGGGCTCGTGCTGGTCTTCCCGTTGTTACTGTTGCCCTTGGGAATAAACTTTTCCACTGCCTCCTTGCATTTTGTTGTTACATATTCCATCATTTCATTTACTGGCTTTCCTGCCAGTTCTCTGTCCCACTGGACCTCCTGCAGGAAGTTCCTCAACCCTATGTAGTCCCCTCTTTTATAGTCAGGCTTTTCCCATTCAACTCCTGTTATTCTCTCCACTTGCAGCTCTACTATGTATTCAAAGCACAGAACCACGTGGTCGCAAGCTCCTAGGGGACTCTCATACTTGATGTTCTCAATGTCTGAGCTGCCCAGGGTGAACACAAGGTCCAATCTTGCTGGTTCATCCTCCCCTCTCACTCTGGTAGTGTCCTTAACATGTTGGCGCATGTGTGTGTGTGTTTGTGTGTGTGTGTGTGTCGTGCCGAATAGGAAAAACTGGTCAATTAGCAAGAACTCATTTAAAGTTAAGTCCTTTCTAAAATGCTTTCTTATACGTTTAAAGATATATTTTTTCGTTTAGGTTATGTAATAATTAATAATTTTGTACCAAAAGAATCTTAGAAAACTTACCTAACCTTATTATAGCAAGCGCAATTGAATTTAGCCTAATCCAACTAAATATATTTTAGATAAGTTTACAATAATTCAGTAATAAACAAACGCAAAAAAAAATCACTCTAAGCCTAACGAAAAAATATATTTCATTGACTTTCTTTATTATTAAATTATTGTAAGGATCATCTAAAATATATTTAGTTGGATTAATCTGAATTAAATTGCGCTTGCTATAAGGTTAGGTAAGTTTTCTAAGGTTCTTTTGGTACAAAATCGTTATTTTTTACATTAACATAAATGAAAAGATATATCTTTAAACGTATAAGAGAAAATTTTAGAAAGGACTTAATTTTAAATGAGTTCTTGCTAACTGATAAGTTTTACCTATTCGGCACGACACACACACACACACACACACACACACACACACACACACACACACACACACACACACACATACACACACACACACACAAATACACACACACACACACACACACACACACACACACACACACACACACACACACACACACACACACACATATATATATATATATATATATATATATATATATATATATATATATATATATATAAAGATTAATTGTGGTGACAGGTATGTGTATATTTTTTTACTTACACTGTTTGGTTTCAGTATTTAAGAGCACTCAGTGGGAATTGGCTACGTTTAGGAAATGGATTGGGTTTCCATTCGAGGCTGCTGCAGGGGATTAGGGCTGGAGCACCGGATCCGCTAAAGCAATAAAGGGGCGGTTTGAGTGCGATTTTGAATAGCTGTGCTAAGGTATGGTGTACTGTGTGTGTGTGTGTGTGTGTGTGTGTGTGTGTGTGTGTGTGTGTGTGTGTGTGTGTGTGTGTGTGTGTGTGTGTGTGTGTGTGTGTGTGTGTGTGTGTGTGTGCGTGTGTGCGTGTAGGAGCTTTGTGGGTACTCAACACATTTGTAGAGCTCGAGAAAATCATAGCTGGTCTCCTGTCCAGTCTCCAGAAAGCTTCACTAAGCTTCATGCTTGATACCGAGGATAGTCGACCACATCAACACTACTACTTCGAGGCTGAGGGACCTCCTCTCTACATTGTTTCCAATATTAATCTTACTTGTATTCGACTGACGTAGCCCGCAGATATTTCCTCATTAAAGATTCCTAATTGTTGCACCTGTGCCTTATTCTTGCTATTATTCGTTCGTCTTTTCGCGTTTTCTCGCTTATTTGTTGTTGCAGGGGTCGAGTCTCAGCTTTTGGTCCTGCCTCTTAACTTGCCTCTTGCTGTACTCCTGCACCGTGAAACATTGTCGTCAAACAACGCCTGGGAAATGGGAGGCAATCATGATTTAGCCTAAGAAGGTAGCTCCACTTCCTTGAATCAAGAGCACTTCAGCATCACAGTGCCTTCTTTGACGGGTTTAGGTAGATCCATATGGTGTAGTTTCCACTACAGTAAAGACGATTTCCTCGGCTTGAGGTTTATGATTTCTTTGAAATCAACTTCTGTAACTTATCTTCTTTTTTTTTCCACCAAGGGTCACTCACATCTTGAAAAAAAATTCTGCAATACCCAAGTCTGGGATTCAGCTCCGTCTGTACAAGATGCAACATTACTCGCGGGACACGAGTGTGTCAAGACAATAGTCATCCCTTCACTCTAATGAAAAAGACAGGTGTATGACACCGGTATTTTCCTTGGCGGAATGCTTCTCCAGTGCAGCAGGCATCTTCAGTCGAATCTAGAGGCGCATTCAGACCTGAGACAGTAAAAGTGGAGAGTTAATTTGAAGGTGTTCAGTCCCTTTGCCTTGTAGAATTGGCAGATGCCCGTCAACTCCTATATTAAGTATGTCCATAACTTGGCGAGTACATTTAAGAAGCCAGTCTCACTATCAGCAAACGGAGGCCCGAGCCTCTCCCGATACATTACCCCGAATTACGCACGCGGATTTAGCTTACGAATATTAATCGTCCCGGTAACTGAATGACTGGATTATAAACACCAGAAGTCAAGCAACGGCTTACAATCCCGTATATCATCTGTATAATTATATATCCCAACAATAACCCCAGGATAAGGATTCAGCTAAAGCCGAGAGCTCACCGGTTAATTGCATGTCTTAAAGTATTATTATTGATGTTAATTACAAACATGGGATAATTGTTGCGAATTATATCAGATGTGTTATTAATTAGCGTAAGCTGCTGGATAATTGGCATTGACAACGTAGTTCCATTTATTTTGAGTTTTTTTTGTCTTGTTTGTTTTTTTCTAGTAATTGATTTTGTGGTACTGTCAGAAGGTAATTATGGTAGTCAGATAATTATGGTACCATCAGAAGGTAATTATGATAATGCGAGGTGGTAATTATAGTACTCTCAGATAATTATGGTGCTATCAGGAGGTAATTATGGTACCTATCAGACAGTAATTATGGTACTACCAGGAAGTAATTATGGTACTGTCAGGTGATTAGGGTACTGTCAGATAATTATGGTACTGTCAGAAAAATATGGTACTGTCAGGAGGTAATTATAGTATTGACAGAAGGTAACTAAGCTAGTTATAATGTAACTACAAAATTGTAATGAGGTACAGTAACTATGGAACTGTAACAGTACTTCCTTCAATAAGGCTTGTTATTAACTTATAAAGTTGATTCTCTCTCTCTCTCTCTCTCTCTCTCTCTCTCTCTCTCCTTCAATCCCTAGCACTCCTCACTTTCTCTCGTTAACTCTCTCCTTCCTTCCTTCCTTCCTTCCGTCCTCCTTCCCTTAACCTCCTTTCTCCCTCTCTTCCCTTCTCTCCCCTCATACCCTTCACTCCCCTCCTTTACTTCCTTTTCTCTCTCTCTCTCTCTCTCTCTCTCTCTCTCTCTCTCTCTCTCTCTCTCTCTCTCTCTCTCTCTCTCCTCTCTCTCTCTCTCTCTCTCTCTCACCTTCCCTTTCGTTCTGTATTCTCATCCAGGGCGACGTATAAAAATGACTCAGTTTTCTATGTAATAACATTCATGCGCCAATGTATGCCCCGAAAACGTGAAGATACGTATATATATAAAAAGCATTTAAACATTTTAATACCACATCCTAATGTTTAGATAGTCGACATTAGGTAAACAAACATTAAACATTTTATAAACACGAGAGGGGAAAAAAAATGTTCGGTTTCTATTTTTATTCAACGCGAGACTGAGAATGAGAGTGAGAGGAAGAGAGGGTGAGGGTAACAGAGGATTGCTGAGGGGAAAATGTAGAAGTGGAAGATGAGAGGAGGGAAGAGGAAAGTAGAGAGATTGAGAGCGAGAGGAAGCAAGAGGGAAGTGGTATATAGGAGGAGGAAGAGGTAGGAGGAAGGGGAGGGTGGTAAAGAAGGAAAAGTGGTGGAAAGAGGGAGGGGTGATTGTGAAGAAGAGAGGGGAATGGGTATCCCGGGATAATTGACGGTGGACGAGAGATTACAAATTACGGAAGAGGTATAGGAGGACGAGCCAGAGGGGAGAATGGAAGAAACTGGTGTTGGTAGTTGTGGAAGTAGTGGTGGTAATTGTTGGTAGTTGTGGAAGTAGTGGTGGTAATTGTTGGTAGTTGTGGAAGTAGTGGTGGTAGCTGATAGTTGTGGTAGTAGTGGTGGTAATTGTTGGTAGTTGTGGAAGTAGTGGTAGTAGTTGTTGGTAGTTGTGGTAGTAGTGGTGGTAGTTGTTGGTAGTTGTGGAAGTAGTGGTAGTAGTTGTTGGTAGTTGTGGTAGTAGTGGTGGTAGTTGTTGGTAGTTGTGGAAGTTGTGGTAGTAGTTGTTGGTAGTTGTGGTAGTAGTGGTGGTAGTTGTTGGTAGTTGTGGAAGTAGTGGTAGTAGTTGTTGGTAGTTGTGGTAGTAGTGGGGGTAGTTGTTGGTAGTTGTGGAAGTTGTGGTAGTAGTTGTTGGTCGTTGTGGTAGTAGTGGTGGTAGTTGTTGGTAGTTGTGGAAGTAGTGGTAGTAGTTGTTGGTAGTTGTGGTAGTAGTGGCGGTAGTTGGTAGTTGTGGGAGTAGTTGTTGGTAATTGTGGTAGTAGTGGTGGTAGTTGGTAGTTGTGGGACTTGTGGTAACTGCTGGTGACAATTAACAAATGTTGGTTGTGGCTTTGGTTGTTTTGGTAGTGGTGATAATTGCAGTGATGTTGGTAGCTGAAATAGTGGTGACAACTGCACTGATAGTGATAGTAGCTGTAATCAGGAGGTACTTGTATCTTTTCCCATGACAAACATTGGTCTGAGACACTCCCACGACAGGGAGCCAATGCCGGGCCACCTCTTGGAAAGGGCCCGGGCCGGGTGATTATACCGGCAAATCTACAAAGAAGAACTAGCTGTAATAGTGGTGGTGATAACTACCCTGGTGGTGACGGTATTTATGGTATTGGCTGCGGTAATTGGGTTGGTGTTGATAGTTGAGGCAGTGGTGGTAATAACTGAGTGATGGTGATAACTCCAGTGGTGCTGATAATAGTTATATTGATCATAACTGCAGTGGTGGTGCTAATGGTAATTGCATTCGTGATAATTGCGGTGGTGATGCTGGTAGTTGATGTACTGACAGTGATAACTGCAGTTGTGCTGATTGTGTTAATGGTGATAATTGCAGTAGTTGTATTGGTTGTTGCACTGGTGATAAGTGCATCACTGGTATTAATTCTTCTCAATAATTATTTGATTTTTCCTAGAAATATGGTCGTTGATCTTTGCAAGAAAACACGAGATTGAAACAGCATTACCAGGACAAGACTTCGGTTACACTAACGAACACTTAAAATTAACGTTACAAGCTCCTAGGTGTGTGTTGCGTGCCCAGCGTATATATATTATAATCTGAATGTGTGTGTATAAATTAATATATGTACACCACATTTACATCACACCAAATAATCATCTTTGCCAGCTACATAGTGTGGTTGATTTTAGGTGTGCTGGGGCCCTGTGACCTTCCAGTGGAGTGTTAGTGACTTGATTACCTCAAATAATCGATCTGGGTGGAGTGATTACCCACGTTTTATCCCTCAAATCTCTTGGTATATCCGGTCCTCCAAGAACAAGGAAATTCAGACGTTTCGTTCTGTTTTAGACCACTATCAAATCACGATAGAAAGAATCTTGGGGAAAAGAAAACACTGCACATTTCACCCCAACGTTTCTGCCTATTAAAAAGAGTGGTTCACGATATTCCTATGTATCTGATTTTTCCCGCATTGTAAATATTAGAATTAATTTTCACGAACAGAAGAATGAAATATTGAAAAATTTTAATATTTCGTGTAATTTTTTTTTCAGTTTACTACTGACGGTTTCAATAAAATATTTCTCCTTTATAATTTCCTTACTCGTCATTTTCCCTTCCTTATCTTCTTTACTATCATCTCTACCCTTCCTTATCATCATCACCTCTTCTCTAAGCTCTCACTCCTTCTCCACTACTTTTTCCCCATCTCCACTTCCCTATTCCCGAATTCTCTTCCCTGTCATCCCCCTCTCCTTCCCTTCTTTATCTTCCCTTTCCTCTCCCCATCCTCACCGTAGCTTCTGTCAGGACCCAGGGATACAATTTCCAGGGAATAAAAATTTATGTTCACGAATGACGTTAAGTTTTTTTTTGTTCTGTACTGTCATTTTCCAATATATTTTTTTTTTAAAGTTTGATGACTTGGGAAGAGAAGGATGTGTGCCAGTGACGGCGGCTGATGGTATGGGGCACCCATACCATGGGTGCCCCACCCATTACTATCCTCATCCTGCCCCCCCCCCCCCCATTTTCGCGTTCAGATTTGAGCACTGCGTTTTTTCTTTCTCGAATATCTCGTTTTCAAAAATCTCGAGGCCCGTTTTTCAATTTGCTGATTTGTTATAAAAAAAAAAAAGCGTTTTCTGATTTTTTTAACCAGACCTAACTTATCCTGTGATGAAAATGGTTTTGAAACCCGATAAGCTAAAGAAGGAGACATTTGTGCAATGAAGATTCCCAAATGTTGCACAAGTGTCTCATGAACGTAACCTAACCTAACCTAACCTAACCCAACCTGAGGTAATCTAACCTGACCTAACAAACTAAATGCAACTATCAAGACATTGGCTTAATATCATGTAAAAAAATTTAAGTTAGCTTCAAGAGGACGGAGTTCAGGAAGACCAAGTTACGAGGACGGGTCTAGGAAGACGGGTCTGCAACAAAACGGGCTTGTGAGGACGGGTTTAGGAGGAGGAAGGGTTTAGAAAGGCGGGTTTAGGAGGAGGAAGGGTTTAGAAAGGCGGGTTTAGGAAGGAATGTTGAACAAGCAACTGCCTGGCTGTGTTTGTTATGCCTAATTCCCCAGGTTATCTGGCGCTGCTTGGTTGTTCAGGTCATCAGTAGGTTGGTTGTACGTGCTGGCTGACTCGTCTCGCTGTTGGCCCACGTATTTACCTATTTGTAATCACCCATTTGTGTTTGCAATGGGTATATACCCATTGATAATTCCTTCAAGGGAAGGGAAGGGAAGGGGAAAGGAAGGGGGGGCCATGATGTTGGACTCTTGATCACAGGAAATAAAGTTTCCCCTCCTCTTTCTCATTTCTAGCATGGTTATCTCCCATTCTGAATGATTCCCACGGGTTTTGCGCTTCATATTATTATTATTATACCTATTTATAATCATTCGTGTTCATGGGAAGACAGACCTCAGCTCCTGGCCCCGCCTCCTAGTTACATTCGACTTGTTTCATAATTTTCCAGCCATAGGAATCCTGTCGTAGCTACACATAAAACTTTTATTCAGTTCCTCTAGTGTGCGCGCTGGACCTAGTGATGCTGGCGCCAACAGCCTGATTGATCAAACTACCAACCAAGAGGCCTGGTCTGGGACCGTATTGCGAGGGCAATGATTCCCGAAATCGGATACAGGTACACTACAGGTACAAAAAATTTTATTTTATTCCTGCTGGCAGATCAAATCCTATAAGTATTTTGTATGTTGTCATCATGTTTCCTCTCTCCTTCTATCATATAAGGTCATCAGATTCATTTCTTTTGCTCTCACCCCGTAAATCAGTCCTTTCAACTCCTGCCCCTCAAGGGAGGTTCTTTGACGCTAGTGAGGGGCTCTTGATCTAGGGAATTGGATCTGTGTTCCAGTTTCCTGAAATGAGCCTGAATGCCTTCCAGCCCCCCCCTTCCCCTACAGGCGCTGTATAAACCCGACGGGTTTAGCGCTCCCCATGATAATAATTTCAACTCCCGCACCACTGTCATTGCAGATCTGTAAACTTTTGTGCTGGTAAAGGTTACCACTTCACACTTGGACAAGTTTGACTCTTGTCGTATACAGAATCATGATTCTCTATAATTTCCCAATGTTGTTCTTAGCAAGGCTCTCATACATCGTCGTCGCAACTTGTTCTCTTAGTATTTTGTACGTCGTTTTCCAGTCTCCCCACGATCCTTCTATCTTCTAAAATCCTGAGTTTCACTTTCTTTAAGTCTCTCATCGTAGTTAAAATTGATTAGCTCTGGAACTGGTCTCGTTGCGAAAATCTACACTCCTTCTGGCTTCTTTGCTTTCTGTACTACAGGAGAGTCCCCGGCTGGTGTTTTATACCACAAGGGTCGTCAATGAAGTGCTGGCGTTCGTGTGGTCGTGCTTTTTTTTTTTTTTTTTTTTTTTTTTTTTGAGAGAGAGAGAGGGTGATGGAGGACGAGAGAATGAATAAAATAGTGCATACCGTGGCACGCTGATCTCGCTACCCATGCCTCAGTGCCATCATTGTCGACACAAACTGTTCTGGCTATCTAGTGGCACGTTTCATCACTCAGTCATTGGTGTCATGAGGCGAATTTATGTCTTGTCCATAAATGTTCCAGTGACTGCGGTCAACAGCCCTACACTCCGATCATTTCAACGCTCAATATCGACAGCCAGCCTCCAGTGCAGAGTTGATTCAACGTTTCCTGGGGCTTCCCAAGCACCATGTTTCCAGACCTGTCGCGGTCACTTTTTTCAGTCGGTTCAATTAACATGAACAAACTAAATGAGGTAATGTCTCTCAGTCTTGATCAGGACTGATCAAGGGAGCGATACCACCCACTGTTGTACCTCCCGTGAAGCCGTGTTCATCTTCCATCAGATTCAGACTGGTCGAGGCTAAGGGATTCAACACCTTCTTTTGAGGCAAACGGACTTGTCTCATTTTCCAGTCTCCAGTATCTTATCTCTATACTGAATTGAAGAAGTTGCTGGTTGGAGAATCGTCCTCTCACTGAGGAACACAGTACTGCACATGCGTCTTATTTATCAATATGCCTGTACTGTTATCATTGATGTAAAGAGTGAAAGGCTGACTTTTCGGAAACGGGGTATAATTTAGCGAAAGGAGGTTCGAACCTTCACCAGTTCTTGCCACTTTCATACACACACACACACACACACACACACACACACACACACACACACACACACACAGTGACAGACCTGGTCCAGCAACTGGCTCCCGGAGTTCAATCCCACCAAGTGCAAAGTCATGAAGATTGGGGAAGGGCAAAGAAGACCGCAGACGGAGTACAGTCTAGGGGGGCCAGAGACTACAAACCTCGCTCAAGGAAAAAGAACTTGGGGTGAGTATAACACCAGGCACATCTCCTGAAGCGCACATCAACCAAATAACTGCTGCAGCATATGGGCGCCTAGCAAACCTCAGAACAGCATTCCGACATCTTAATAAGGAATCGTTCAGGACCCTGTACACCGTGTACGTTAGGC
Source organism: Cherax quadricarinatus (assembly GCF_026875155.1). Lineage (NCBI taxonomy): Eukaryota > Metazoa > Arthropoda > Malacostraca > Decapoda > Parastacidae > Cherax > Cherax quadricarinatus. The sequence continues at coordinate 23,559,492 of NC_069423.1, read as the reverse complement.
CCACATTGGAGTATGCGGCACCAGTTTGGAACCCACACCTAGCCAAGCAAGTAAAGAAACTAGAGAAAGTGCAAAGGTTTGCAACAAGACTAGTCCCAGAGCTAAGAGGTATGTCCTACGAGGAGAGGTTAAGGGAAATCAACCTGACGACACTGAAGGACAGGAGAGATAAGGGGGACATGATAACGGCATACAAAATACTGAGAGGAATTGACAAGGTGGACAAAGACAGGATGTTCCAGAGATGGGACACAGCAACAAGGGGACACAGTTGGAAGTTGAAGACACAGATAAATCACAGGGATGTTAGGAAGTATTTCTTCAGCCACAGAGTAGTCAGGAAGTGGAATAGTTTGGGAAGCGATGTAGTGGAGGCAGAATCCATACATAGCTTTAAGCAGAGGTATGATAAAGCTTACGGTTCAGGGAGAGTGACCTAGTAGCGACCAGTGAAGAGGAGGGGCCAGGAGCTAGGATTCGACCCCTGCAATCTCAACTAGGTGAGTACAACTAGGTGAGTACACACACACACACACACACACACACACACACACACACACACACACACACACACACACACACACACACATACACACACACAAAGGATGGAACAAGAGTGGGAGAGAAAATTAGGAGAGCTTTCTGAAAAAATGGAGAAAGAGCTCTCTGTGAAATTGGAAAAGAGGTTGGAGAAGGAGACAAAGAATTGGGAGGCACAAGTCGAAACTGCAGTAGCCAAGATAAGGGTCCTAGAAGTTGAGATAAATAGGCGAAGCGAGTTACAGGGGCAGTTACCAGAGAAGACACAGCATATGAAGCTGCGAGGCCGAACAGGAAGGAAGGAATTATGAATTATGCTAAGGTCATATCAGCCTGCCAAGGAGGGCCAAGGAGTGAAAGGGAAGAACAGCTGGTTGCAGATGGAGAGGTGATAGGTCGAATGCTGAGGCACAACCATGCTATCAAGAGCCACTGGAAAAATCAAGGGAGAAACTGACCACATACAGGCAGGATCCAGAGTCACAGAGGGTGAGCAATGGGAAGAGGAAAGGGCAAAATCAGTGTTTATCCATGGGCTTCAGGAGAGAGAGGAAAGGACACACACTGAAAGGCAGCAGGAAGAAAGAAAGGAGATTGAGAAAATCATCACGGAAATAGGTGAAGAGATGGACGAGATTGTAAATTTTCAGAGAATAGGGGGGTACTCGAAGGGGAGAAACCGACCAATCAAGCTGATTCTCAGGACGGAAACAGGCGGAACAGGATCCTCCAAGAGAAACCACGATTGAAATACTCGGAAGAGTACAAGAGGGTGTTCCTAGACAGAGACAGAACACAATCAGAACGACAGCAGCTGAGGGAGAACAAAAAAGCGAAAGGAGCTAGGAAAAGAGACAAGGATGGAAACAGCAGAGGTCAGTCAGAGCAGAACAGAACAGCAAGGGCAAGCACACACACAACTATTCTCAGAACCATACAACCTATCACACCATCCCAACACACACTACAATCCATACCCACAGCCTCCACCCAACACAGAGCTATAGAATCCCACAGTATGCTACCAGGTTCTCCCACCCTTCACAGGCCCCCAAACCACAGTGTTGGAAAGGAAACTGAAGGTATGGTACACAAACGCTGATGGAATAACAAATAAGTGGGAGGAGTGGCATGAAAGAGTCAAAGAGGCATCACCGGACATCATAGCTCTCACAGAAACCAAGTTTACAGGTATGATAACAGATGCCATCTTTCCAACGGGATACCAAATCCTGAGGAAAGACAGAGGGAACAAGGGGGTGGAGGAGTGGCATTGCTGACCAAAAATCGCTGGAATTTTGATGAGCTGGAGAGAGGAGACAGCGGAGAAGAAAGTGATTACATAGCGGGAACGCTTCACTCTGGAGGTCCCAAGGTGGTAATAGCAGTGATGTATAACCCACCACAGAACAGCAGGAGGCCAAGGCAAGAGTACGACGAGAGCAATAGAGCGATGGTTGACACACTGGCTAGAGTGGCCAGAAGAGCTCATGCATGCAGGGCAAAGCTCCTGATCATGGGCGACTTTAACCACAAGGAGATCGATTTGGGGGAACTTTGGGCCCGCATGGGGCCAAGATACATGGAGGGCTAAGATGATGGGTTGTACTGGAAAACTTCATTACCAACACGTAAGGGACCTACAAGAAGAGAGGAAGGGATGAACCACAAGGCTGGACTTAGTATTCACCTTGAGTAGTGCAGATATCGAGGAGATCACATATGAAAGACCCCTTGGGGCCAGTGACCATGTGGTTTTAAGCTTCGAATACACTATAGAGCTACAAGTGGAGGGAGAAGCAGGAAGGCCAGACGAATGAAGCCAGAAAATTTCAAGAAAGGGGACTACACAGGAATGAGGAACTTCCTGACGGGTTCAGTGGGGCAGAGAACGGCAGGGAAGCCAGTTAATGAGATGATGGAATATGTAGCAACAAAATGCAAGGAGGCTGAGGAGAGGTTTGTACCCAAGGGTAACAGGAATAATGAAAAAGCCAGGATGAGCCCATGGTTTACCCAAAGGTGCAGGGAGGCAAAAACCAAGTGTGCTAGGGAATGGAAGAAATATAGGAAGCAAAGGACCCAGGAGAATAAGGAGAGCAGTCGTAGAGCCAGAAACGAATATGCACAGATAAGAAGGGAGGCCCAAAGACAATATGAAAATGACATAGCAGCGAAAGCAAAATCTGACCCGAAACTGTTGTACAGCCACATCATGAGGAAAACAACAGTCAAGGACCAGGTAATCAGGCTAAGGAAGGAAGGAGGAGAGACGACAAGAAATGACCGTGAAGTATGTGAGGAACTCAAAAAGAGATTCAAAGAAGTGTTCACAGAGGAGACAGAAGGGGCTCCAGAAAGACGGAGAGGTGGGGCAAACCACCATGTGCTGGACACAGTGCACACAACCGAGGAAGAAGTGAAGAGGCTTCTGAGTGAGTTAGATACCTCAAAGGCAATGGGGCCAGATAACATCTCCCCATGGGTATTGAGAGAGGGAGCAGAGGCGCTATGTGTACCCCTAACAACAATATTCAATACATCTATCGAAACAGGGAGATTGCCTGAGTCATGGAAGACAGCAAATGTAGTCCCAATCTTAAAAAAGGAGACAGACATGAAGCATTAAACTACAGACCAGTGTCACTGACCCTGTTATAGTATGCAAAATCATGGAGAAGATTATCAGGAGAAGATGGTGGAACACCTAGAAAGGAATAATCTCATCAACAGCAGCAACATGGTTTCAGGATGGGAAATCCTGTGTCACAAACCTACGGGAGTTCTATGACATGGTGACAGCAGTAAGACAAGAGAGAGAGGGTGGTGGATTGCATATTCTTGGACTGCAAGAAGGCGTTTGACACAGTTCCACACAAGAGATTGGTGCAAAAACTGGAGGGCCAAGCAGGGATAACAGGGAAGGCACTACAATGGATCAGGAATACTTGTCAGGAAGACAGCAGCGAGTCATCGTCGTGGCGAGGTGTCAGAGTGGGCACCTGTGACCAGCGGGGGCCCGCAGGGGTCAGTCCTAGGACCAGTGCTGTTTTCTGGTATTTGTGAACGACATGACGGAAGGAATAGACTCTGAGGTGTCCCTGTTTTTCAGATGACGTGAAGTTGATGAGAAGAATTCACTCGATCGAAGACCAGCAGAACTACAAAGGGATCTGGACAGGCTGCAGACCTGGTCCAGCAATTGGCTCCTGGAGTTCAATCCCACCAAGTGCAAAGTCATGAAAATTGGGGAAGGGGAAAGAAGACCGCAGACGGAGTACAGTCTAGGGGGGCCAGAGACTACAAACCTCACTCAAGGAAAAAGATCTTGGGGTGAGTATAACACCAAGCACATCTCCTGAAGCGCACATCAACCAAATAACTGCTGCAGCATATGGGCGCCTAGCAAACCTCAGAACAGCATTCCGACACCTTAATAAGGAATCGTTCAGGACCCTGTACACCGTGTACGTTAGGCCCATATTGGAGTATGCGGCACCAGTTTGGAACCCACACCTAGCCAAGCACGTAAAGAAACTAGAGAAAGTGGAAAGGTTTGCAACAAGACTAGTCCCAGAGCTAAGAGGTATGTCCTACGAGGAGAGGTTAAGTGAAATCAACCTGACGACACGGGAGGACAGGAGAGATAGGGGGGACATGATAACGACATACAAAATACTGAGAGGAATTGACAAGGTGGACAAAGACAGGATGTTCCAGAGATTGGACACAGTAACAAGGGGACACAGTTGGAAGTTGAAGACACAGATGAATCACAGGGATGCTAGGAAGTATTTCTTCAGCCACAGAGTAGTCAGGAAGTGGAATAGTTTGGGAAGCGATGTAGTGGAGGCAGGATCCATATATAGCTTTAAGCAGAGGTACGATAAAGCTCATGGTTCAGGGAGAGTGACCTAGGCGACCAGTGAAGAGGCGGGGCCAGGAGCTTGGACTCGACCCCTGCAACCACAAATAGGTGAGTACACACACACACACACACACACAAATGGGTTTAGCGTTTCATGAAACACAGACACGCTACTAGCAACATCACAGAGAGCAGATGGAAGAAACCAATTTAACAATAATAGAAAGAAAAAAACGATTGGATCGAGACAGCTCTGTGGGCAAAACGTCTCCTAATTAATGTCCTAAGTGTTGTATGAGTGTCTTCATTACACAGCTTGTCGCTATTAAACTTTATATCTGCAATAGAGTGAGTTTTACATATAACGATGCATAACTCAAAAGGAGCTTTATTCCCTAGAGCAAAACATCGCTATCAGCAAGCTGTTTTATGCTTCTTTTCATCCACTGGTCGGCTCGCCGTTCGTTCCACCAGCTAATCAAGTCATCATCTGTCATTCTCAAAGAGATTTAGCTGGGAAAAAATAGAACAAGAAACTAATAAACCAACAAAGACAACACTAATCAGCTCATTAAGTATTCTCTGGGAGTCTGGGCTACAAATGAAACACTGTTTCAGCCTCGAAACATTAAAAAAAAACACGCTGAACAAATCGACTAATCACGAGTAAGAGGAATGAAATACAACCCTATTAATTTTTCTTTGACAAACAAGAACTCGTTTTGTACCCGCCGCATCCCTCAAAAGTTTACTCTTCCTCAAGTTATCAGAAATTGCTTGTGTAAACTCTGACATTTTTTAACCCAGTAATGAGCTTCTGCGTGGGGGAAAAACTCAACTGCGGCAAAAATGCTAAGATATTGGAGTTCCTTGGCAAAGTATGAGGCAAAAATCTCTAGGCAATGTTTTCAGGCCAGTGTTGAGTCTTGAACGCTGGAAACATGCGGCTCGTGTTGGCAGGACAAAAGCATACTTAAGATGAGCCAAGAGTTGCAAGAGGCGGGGAATCTGAAAACACTTACAAAGATTCAGGAGAGAAAAAAACGGGTAATATTTCATCGTGGTGAAGTATATACACTGTGGTACATCGCCGGCAGTATTGATCGTTATTGCATATCTTGAATTGTGACTTATATGTTTTTTTAAGAGTTGAAGAGAAAAATGGAAATGTATTACAGTCGGCCTCCTGGCGCAGGCAATGTAGGTCTTTCTCACGTCCTACCCTTTTCACTCAGAAATTGGTCCAATGTATTTTTAGACCTACCTAAGGTGCTAACTTCAGTTAATCTACTTAGCAGATTGTTCCACCTGCCTACAGTTATATGGTTATATCAATACTTTCCTATATATTTTCTAAATTTAAATTTGTCCAACTTGCAACCATTTTTTCCGAACGATTTCTTGGTTTCATGTCTCAGTACCCTGCAGTATATATCTCACACATGAATGGTATATAATACCTGCGTTGTTCAAGTTGATTCACGAAATCGTAATGACACGATTGCAAACATGCCAAGGTACGGGTGGGGCTTGAACTCGGGGCAAGTGAGTCGTAGAACTCTACGCCACGCTGGATGAGGAGGGGGGGGGAGATTCATCTGTAAAAACTTGCATTTGTGGTCACAGTGGGACCGATGCTAACCTCCCTATGATGTATAAATATACCTAGTTGGATGAATCTTATTGCAGCCAGCTGGCCCAGCGGCTTTTACGCACTGGCCAGGAGTTTTACTAATCACTTGTCGCGAGTTCAAGCGAGTTGTCACGTTGCTCCTCGCCGACGTACACCTTGCTACAACTTCTGAATGGGATCTCTGTTTACTGGTTGAAGGTTTTCCACTTTGGTATGGTGAAGTCTTACATGGATATACCAGATGGCGACTCTGGTGTTGCCTTATTAGAGTAGTTTGGAGACATTCAGGGCAACTTGGCCGTTGGAAAGCACGATAACTTAGTTCAAAGTGGCCTCAGTGCGTGTAAATTGATGGCCGTGAAAGGCTCGTTTCTTACAGTCTTTGGTGAAGTTGGAAAGAAATTGTAGCTCGGTGAAAGTTGTATGTAGGACCATTCGGTGTGTCGAAATTCAGGGCTGTAGATGTTACATGTTTTCGAGAAAAGCCCATGATAAGGCCTCGTCTGAGGAACCTTGAACCAGATAATGTTGGGGTCTATATATTACCCCAAGTGGAAGCTGTGACAAGGTACAGTATATATGCACTGAGGGAAAAGAACTTAATGACATATCTAAACAAACATGTCTACAAGTAGATGTGTACAACACAGAAACACCACCCGTCACTGGAAGGACTGGAACTGTCGCTTAATGAAACAGACGCCCACAAACGAAATCGTCTAGAAGTGGCACTAATCATTATTTCAGAGATAGTTACATAAAACAAACGTAGTTTTGTCATCTCTGAAATATTCACACGAACTCTACGTAAAATGATAGAACACACTGTCCTTCACAATAAAATGTCACTTCTTCTAATACTACTCTCACTATTATACTTTTATGGAGTCCCACCTCTCATACATTACCATGTTCTCTTTATATACTGCCTGTATTCTTGTATTGTTGGTATTGGCCTGTTGAAGCTTCTATTAAGCTAAACGTAGCTGTAATAATTTCTTCATTAGTTGCTCGTGTTTACTTGCCTAATACAGTTTATCATTATTCTTCACGTTTTCCTTTCTGTAGTAGGAAGACCAGAACTGCGACGCAGGATGCAAGGCCTTACTAACCATGTCGAGAGCAATATAATAACTTTTGGACTCCTGCTATTTATACTTCCTGATATAAATCCCAGTAGTTAGCCTTATTATTGACGATTAGGCACTGCTCTCTAGACTGCCTCTGTATACCGTCACACTGCAAGATACCGTGGCGTACCACCAAGATGTGTAGAATACACATTACCTCTTCTGTGTTGGATAGGCATTACTACCTTGGGTCTGCGGTGATGCACACGAGGAAGCTGTGCCTTCATAATTATACAAAAAAAAAAAAGATCAGTGAAACGCGTTACTCAGTACAAGGAGGATTTTTATCTCATGTTTAAGCAAGCTCCAAATCATCATACATAATGAAAGAATAGTGGAAGCTTGAATTTCCATCCGATGTTCGTGGGAAAACAACACAGCTGATAAATGACAAAATTTTCACCACTGTCAATATTCTTTTGAATATAAACGTAAACTTAAGACTCAGTGTTACAAAAGCCTGTGGACGGACATAGTTGTCAGCTTATTAGTACCACCTACATGATAGTGTTGACCACGTACACTATCACGCAGATACAGTGATAATAATTTTCAGCTCGTCAAATCTCGTTTGAAAACATAAGAAAGAAGCAGCACTGCAGCAGACCTACTGGCCCATGCTAGGCAGGTTCAAGTCACACCCGCTCAAGAAGGAAGGAGCACTGCAGCAGGTCTACTGACCCAAATTGGATTCGTAAAACGAATCCTTTACAGATTTTAAAATGATTAAGACACATGTGCAACATTTGGATATCTTTACTGTTGCAAAGTTTCGCCTACACAGTAGACTTCTTCAGTCAAATACAGAGACAGCAGCTGTAGTAATGAAATGAAGATGATGTAATCAGTCCATCAACCTTGGACATATGAGGTGGTCAGTCCTTAAGAGTTTCAACAAAAAAGATATCCAACTGGTACACATCTGCCTTAATCATTAATTTGTTGGTATTTTATACTATTTTCAGCACAGTTGTAAAGATGTTCGGGTCAGTCATACCTCTCCTACGGTTCACACTCTGCCTATATATTCCCACGTTTACCATGTTCTTTCCATAGACTTGAAAAAACTTGGAACGTTGCGTAAATAAAACGCCTTTCTGTCTGCATATCTGTTTTTACAAGTTGCCGGTGCTTTACACCTCTTACTCTCAGGCAGACATGCAACAGCCAGGAAGGGCACCTTACTGCAGCAGTGAAGAGCATCGGGCAGGTTAGTGTACTTTGCTGTCAGCCTGGACACCTCCCAACATCCCGACAGGTGCTTGGCTCCTTAATGAGGCCATTCGCAGTAGCAGTAACAAGGCCAATAATAGGCAAGAAAATAGCCCGGTTTCTGGGCTGGTGAGGAAGGCCCCAGCTGAAGAAGATATGCAGCTAGAGACGCAGCAGTGGAGGCAACGAGGAGCTGTCAGCGAGAAATAGTCTCCTTCAGGTCGTCCCGGGAACGAAAATGGAGCTTGTGCAGGAAATCGAGTCTTATTGCGCAAGAACTGGGATGGTGGCGAGGAGGAGAGTGTCCTTGATGCAGGCAAGACTGGGAGGGCGATGGGGAAGCTGGAGAAAGAGGCAAGGACGAGGATGGAGGAAACGAGAGAGGGAAGACAAAGTGGCAGTTTGTCGAGGTGAGCGACAAGGGAATGAATAAGGGAAAGCATCGACCAAGGAGGGAGGGGGAAAGAAAGCATTTCTCTGGTGAGGAACATTTCCAGGGAGATGAGTGGCGGTCGTATCCACATTGCCAGTGAAACAAAAAAAAGAAGACGCCAGTTTTGAGAGCTGTTACACACACACACACACACACACACACACACACACACACACACACACACACAACGCAGACAAAGGATAGCCAGTTAGGTAGGCATCTGTCGTCTTAATAGCACTGCTGTGATTACTTTCTCTGCAGCAGGCAGGCTGAGTGAGTGGCTATGTTAGTAGGGAAAGCTGGAGTGTCTGGGGTTGCGTCCTCTAAGTGTAGAAACCAGGGGTTTCGAAAAAAAATGAGAGGTAAAAAAAAAACAGTTTCGACGTCTGAGAGGATAAACCTTTATTTCGACCTTGAAGAGGAGAAAACAAGAGTTTCGACCTAAATAGGAAAAAAATAGTGGCTTTTGAAGTTTCCGAGGAGAAACCTTGGGTTTGGGTCCGTTGAAAAAAAAAAAAACGTGCCGAATAAGTATAACTTGCGATTAGGCAAGCAAAAATTTATGTATGCAATAATTTCGCAAAAATCATTCTGAACCTAACGAAAAAAATATATATCATTGTGTTTGTTTATTATTAAATTATTGTAAACTTATATAAAATATATTTAGATAGATTAGGCTTAATTAAATTGTGCTTGTTATATTAAGGTTAAGTAAGTTTTCTAAGGTTCTTATGGTACAAAATCACTAAATTTTTATATTGACATATGTGAAAAAAATATATCTTTAAATGTATAAGAGAAAATTTTTTTAGAAAGGACTTAATTTTAAATGAGTTCTTGCTAATTGACCAGTTTTACTATATATATTATATATATATATATATTATATATATATATATATATTATATATATATATATATATTTTATATATATATATATATGTTTGGTATGCAAGGAATTCGCAAGAGCAGGCGAAATATACACAAACACTGATCTCTGGCTGAAGGAGACTCGAACCTACGAATCTTGGAACAAGGTACGCAGTGCTATACCAATCTACCCCCACTGGACAATACCTTGGCGTGTAGCTTGCGCTACACGTTGATCCAAGGCAGCCAGCTTTCAGGGAGAAGGCTTACAGCTTTTCATCTCATCCCCTGCATGCATCAGCCTTACTAGTAAGGCTGATGCATGCAGTGTTTATATATATATATATATATATATTATATATATATATATATATATATATATATATATATATATATATATATATACATTATATATATAAATATATATATATATTATGTCGTGCCGAATATGTAAAACTGGTCAATTAGCAAGAACTCATTTAAAATTAAGTCCTTTCTAAAATTTTCTCTTATACGTTTAAAGATATATTTTTTTCATTAATGTTAATGTAAAAATTTATAATTTTGCACTAAAAGAATCTTAGAAAACTTACCTAACCTTATTATAACAAGAGTAATTTAATTTAGCCTAATTCAACTAAATATATTTTAGATTTGTTTACAATAATTTAATACTAAACAAACACAGTGAAATATATTTTTTTCGTTAGGTTAAGAATGATTTTGGCGAAATTATTCCATACACAAATTTTCGCTTGTCCTATATGGCAAGATGAGCGTTGCTATTTAAGCCAAGATCGCAAGTTATGCCTATTCGGCACGACATATATATATAAATATATATATATATATATATATATATATATATATATATAATATATATTATATATATATATATATATACATACATATATATATTCAACAACGCCTCAGGAAAGACAAAGCTCGACTCTTGGCTGTGAGGGCACCACATTCAGATTTCCTTTTAGTTGTTCCTCCTTAGGCACTCGGCTCGACACGCAGGCTACTCGGATTGGTGTGTAACTCTTTGCCTAGCTGCCCCCATACTCATCGAACATGCAGTAGTATGCATATTAATTGGGATTGATGAAATAAGACATTTATTTGTAAAATTATGTAAATTTGAATAATACACGGCAGTGATATGACAGTTGATTTAATAAGAGACATGACTGCTCTACTTTTATTAGCATTGCTACACGCTTTGGCATAGAGTCGACCAATGCTGAACACATTTTGGCAAGTTCTTCGTCATGGTACCATTTCCTAATAACAGCATCAATTAGCTTTCCACAGCTGAACAGTCCTGTTTCGTGATCCTGCGGTCGGTTGTTGGCCATAGATTCTCAATTGGATTGAGGTCCGTAGAATTTCCTGCCCAATTTAGATCGTTTAGCTCACTCTCTTTGACGAATGTCAGCGTTTTTCTGGAAGTGTGGCACGAAGCAAGATTCTGCTGAAAAAAAAATGCATTCTCCATCAGGAAAGTCTCTATCCACAATGGGAAGCATATGAATTGCCAGGATTGCCTTGCATTTGTCACTGTTCGTTGTTTAATCAACAATAACAAGCCGTCCAGAGCAGTAAAACTACCTCATTACATCTCGGGTGGGCGTTCTGGCACTTGTTGAATGTGCCCGTTCCGAAAGGGTTCGCCTTTCCTCCGTCTCACTACCACTGACCTGTATCCAAGTACTTCAAATTGCTCCACTCCTGAAAATATAACTTTTCTCCATTCATCTGTCGTCCATCCCTTATAATCGAGTGCCCACTACAGCTGTTTCTTCTTCATATAAGCAGTCAGTAATTGTTTCTTTACAGGAGCCTACGTCGAACAGCTAAAGAATCAACATTTATGCCAGGTGAAGAAAAATCTCTCTGCAGATCTCTGCTGGTTGTCTTGGGTTCCTTCACGCTGTTTCTTATGATAACCTTGTCATCGTGAGGTTTTGTCTTGCGTTTTCTTTCACATCTTCTTGGACGCAGCCCTGCACAATCACAAGTGCTGTCAGCTCTCTTCAGAATCTAAACCAACAGTTGACTTTGGTAGGCTTAAATTTTCTGTTTTCTGTCTGAATCTCAAATTAGCAAGTATTCTAAGAGCTACAATACTTGCACGCTTCCAAGGTGTAACATCTATCACGAATTTTAGCAGTAATCATGAACTAAAGGGAAGGTTTTGGCGAAACCCCATTCACTCACGTAAAATGCTTGCAGGAATAGCATAACAGAACAACAGCTGTTGTAGCACTGACGAGAGTCAAAGTGTAACATCACAGCTGTATGGCTGCCAGAAGTAGGTAGCAAACTTTTCTGAAAAGAAAAGAATCCAACCTTCATTAAGCCGAAGACTAAGACGATTGAGATAATTACAAAATTTACTCTACGCTGGCTGAAGCATAAGGGGGTGGTGCTGCCAGTTTCAAAGACCCAGAAGATCAACAAATACAGACTGCTGCTACCATACCATGCTATAAATTCGTCCAAGTAGGGTCGGAAACCCTAGGAGCATGGGACAAGTGTGCTCGAAAATTCCTGAGTTTAGTGAAAAACTCATCACGGAAACCAAGGACCCCAGAGGAGCAGGCTTCTTCTTTCTGAGACTCAGTCTTGCTATCCAGAGGGAAAATGGCTGCAGCATTCTGTTCACACGGCCTACCGCCGGAGAACTGGATGAAATATTTGAGATGTAGGCTCTGAGATGTCATTTATGTTGTTCTCCTTCCCATTGTACCCATGTTAATATATTTTGACAAACACACACACTCTATATATATATATATTTATTTATATATATATATATATATATATATATATAATATATATATATATATATTATTATATATTTTTTATGTCGTGCCGAATAGGCAGAACTTGCGATCTTGGCTTAAATAGCAACGCTCATCTTGCCATATAGGGCAAATGAAAATTTGTGTATGCAATAATTTCGCCAAAATCATTCTGAACCTAACGAAAAAAAATATATTTCATTATGTTTGTTTAGTATTAAATTATTGTAAACAAATCTAAAATATATTTAGTTGGGTTAGGTTTAAAATAAATTGCGCTTGTTATATAAGGTTAGGTAAGTTTTCTAAGTTCCTTTTGATGCAAAATTATAAATTTTTACATCAACATTAGTGAAAAAAAATATCTTTTAACGTATAAGAGAAAATTTTAGAAAGAACTTAATTTTAAATGAGTTCTTGCTAATTGACCAGTTTTACATATTCGGCACGACATATATATATATATATATATATATATATATATATATGCAATAAGATCACTGTAAACAGGTGACTTCAGAATATGCAAAACAACCACTCTGAAAGAATAGAGAAATTCCAAGCGCTTTCGTGACTACTCACATTATCAAGGAACTATTGGTAATGTGAGTAGTCACGAAAGCGCTTGGAATTTCTCTATTCTTTCAGAGTGGTTGTTTTGCATAATATATATATATTATATATATATATATATATATATTATATATATATATATATATATATATATATATATAAAGACAAAATACAAAATACATTGGCCAAACATTCACAAAAATACAACAGAAAGTAAAACAACATAGGTAACTCAGAGCTACATCTCGAATATTTCGTCCAGTCCCCTGCGGTGGCCCTGTGCCCCGAATGCTGCAGGCATTTCCTCTCTGGATCGCAACACTGAGTCTCTGAAAGAGAAAGCTGTTCGTCATGTGGTCCTTGGTTTCTATGATGAGCTTTTCACCCAGCTCTTTGAGGAACTTTAGAGCACACTTGCCCCATGCTCCAAGGGTCTCGACCTATTGGAATGAAGTTATAGCAAGTGGAAGGTCTTCATATTTTCGGATCTTCTGGGTCTCCCTGTGGCTGGCAGCTCCATCTCTTTCCACTAGGGAGTATGGCAAGTAGGTGTCTGCCAATGTGGCGGCACAGGTGTAGTCCCAGGCAATCTGCTTTCCATCCTTCCAGGGTAGCATAGTGGCTCCATCAGGACGCTTTTGACTTCCATCAGACCTCTGTACTTGGGGTTCCCGTTGAGCTGGGAAAACGGGCTTGACGAGGCTTCTCTTTATGATATCATTGACCTCCTCATGTCTGGCATACTTCCCTTCTGCTGTGTGACACACGAGACCATGAAGTCCGAATTGATCAGCTGTCGCCTGCCGCAAATACATCTATGTTCGGTTTGAGGATGGGGGGGCCTAGGCAAAAAGAGCAACACCAATCCGAGAATGGCCTGTGGGTCGGGGACGGGGTGCCCGGGGAGGAAGTGGGAACAGCCTAATAGGAAACCTCCTGAGTGTGGTGCCTTCACTGCCAGGAGACGAGCTTTGTCCTTTCCTAAAGGGCATTGGAGAGCTTTGTTTTGGCGTTTTTTCCATGATCGGTTTGTCCAGTGGGACTGTTTGTGCTCTTTGGGAGGAGTGGTCTACTGGAAGAGTCTGTAAGGGTGTCCCGCCGAATCGCTGCTTCAGTAAACCTGGGGTCTTGAGCTCTACCACGTCTCTAAAGCGTTCGGGAACTATCTTCTTGACTAATGCAATGGAACCCAAACACGAAGACAAAAAAAGCAGGTAAAGCAACATGCTTTTGCTTTGCGCACCCCTATACCTCCCAGTCACACTGGGAGGGTTGCCTGACCCCATTGCTCATCCTCTAGTGACAGGTTCAGGCCTTCTTAAAGTTGATCTCAGGTGTGCGTCATATTCATCAAGTGTTGGGTTGTGGAAAGAGGTGGCACACCTCAGGAAGTAAGTGGGGTCTTGGCATAGTAAGACACCTTGTGAGGAGATACAGAGCATCATGGGCATCAAGATCGTTTTATTCTCTCCTCCTTCTCATCAGGTCATTCAATTTGTCCTGAGGACATTTGTCGATGGCCTGTTGACCCGCGGTGCTCCAAGAGAGTACTGTTGGACGGAGTGGTAGTTGAGACTTCAGGGGGGATTCTTCGCCCCAGCATTGATATTTCCTGGTTCACTTTTGATGATTTCACACTTGGAGGGATTGAGGATGAGTCCCAATTCTTCTCCCTGTGTTTTCACCAGTTGTGAGGGCCCCACGAGGGACTCTTCAGTACCTACCAGAGTGCCGTCATCCAGGTTTCCGATATATATATTATTATTTTATATATATATATATTATATATATATATTATATATTTTATATATATATATATATATATATACACACACACACAAATTTTTTGTGACAATTATATTTAATGTATTTATATTCGCCTCCTCAGGTGTTGTTATCTATGTGTATAAGTAATGGTGAGAGTGACACAGTAATCTTAGGAAGATAAGCGACTTTGCCTCGAAGAGTTTAATTGAATCTTGGCAAGATTAATGAGTGAAGTAGTGAGCTCCATGGCACTGGTCTGATGTCACAATCACCCACACCTCACCACCACCACCCACACTTCACTACCACCATCCACACCTCGCCACCACCCACACTTCACCACCACCACCCACACCTCACCACAACCACCCACACCTCACCACCATCACCAAGCACCTCCCAACATCACCATCCACCTCACCCCTACCACCACCCATCACACCACCACCCACATCACCACCACCACCCCCAAATCACCACCACACCCATCACCCACCACCACCACCCACATCACCCCCACCATCCACATCACCACCACTACCCACATCACCCCTCTCGTCCCACCTTCCATCACCACTCTCACCTTCACTACATGTTCCTTCAGTTACGTTTAGAACCTCCATCGCCCTCTGCCTGTGGTTCTACCTGTCCTCAGCACTACCCAGATCCTCTACCACCGAAGCAACCCCTAACACAGAACCCTCACTATTCCTACAACTCTCACTAACCCCAGCCCCTTCCTCCACTTCTTCCTCGCCATCTCTAACCGAATCTATTTCTCGATCTCTGCAAACGCGACAAGGCGAGTACAGAGTCCTGAAGAAACGTGGACTTCCTAGGTGAATACTGAGTCCGAAAGACAGACGGATCCCTTTCCTCCTTACCTCTCCTCAACATTAACTTGAGACTGAAGGAAACAAGCGCTTAATTAGCATAGTTAGCAATGGTTTGTAGTAAAAATGGCTTCAGAAATGTTGAGAGAGACATGGTTAAGTCTCCCCTAAATTCCAGGGAAGCTGGAAGCTAGCTCTCCAGGAGAACTTATTATATTATTATTATTATTATTATTATTATTATTATTATTATTATTATTAATGTATTGTTATATTATTACATTGTTATTAATTATATTTTTATTATATTCATAGGGAAGCGCTGTATCTGTAGCTCTTGGTTAATGGGAGGTAATAAGGTTTGATCTATGGAAGAGGAGGGTAAGTCGAACCATGGTACTTAGGTAGGGTAGTGCTGACCGGCTTTAGCTCTAAACTGTCATTCCATTGTCTTTGGGGCTGGGATGCTAACCAGAGGGCTAGCTTTGTGCTAGGCCGGGGAAGTTGTCCAAGATGAGGAGGTACTTGTGCTCTCCCATGGGAGACTTAGGTCTCAGACACTCCCTAAAGAGGGAGCCAAGGCCGGGCCACCACTTGGAAAAGGCCCGGGCCGGGAGAATACCGGCTAATCTTTAATAATAATAATGAGGAGGGTAACTCGATTTCCTTGGATTAAGAACTTTTCACCGACAATCAAGGCATCTTCCCTTGAGAGTGAGGACTGACCGAAGGCATCATGCCTGACGATGCAGTAACCTTTGATTGATGATGTTATTGCTGCTGTTATTGTTGTTATTGCGGCTGCTGTTACTACAGCTGCTGTTATTGTAGTTACTGCTGCTGTTTGTTTCTGCTTTTGTCTTGTTGCTATTTCTCTTCTATTACTGCTGCTACTGTTATTGTCATTACCGTTTCATTTTTTGCAACTGTTATTACTGTCGCTGTTTCTTTTATTGCTATTACTATAGCTGCTGTTGTTAGTGTTACCACTCCTGCTCCTTCCATTGCTTCTAGTGTTGCTGTTACCGTTACTGTCTTTATTCTTTATTGTTGTTGCGTCTTCTGCTATAACTACTTCTGCTGTAATTGTTAGTACTACTTTTTCTGCTTATCCTACTGCTGCTGCTACTTCCCCTTCCTGCCCTACTTCCCTCCCTCCCAACTTCCCACATGAGGAGAACACTGAGTTGCGGCGCGGGAGGGAGATGGACGTCTTCGGTGGCGAATAGGTGATCAGAAGATGCGGCTAGAGGGAGGGATAGACGGGAGGGAAGGTTGGACGAGAGAGAGGGTAGGATAGATGGGAGGGAGGATTGGAAGCGAATAGGGATTGCTGGGTTGGGAGGGTTAGACAGTTTATTGGTCTTGTCACTCTGTGGGATATTGTGTATAGGACTGACCAGGCGGTGGGGGATGGATGTCTTCCTGATGGCAGATCTGGTCAGCCACTTCTCCGTCCTTCCAATTCCAGAAATTCCTGAAATCCAATTGTCAACCCTGTCAAATGGAAGGCAGGTCCTGATTTTTGTGAGGCTTTTTTCTTTTCTCTCGCGAGGAAAGTGTCAAGCTGCCTGACTGTTAACGTTTTTTTTTTATTATTTTTTTTTTTTGGGAAAACACCGTTTAATTACGGGGCCAAATGGTAAAAATCTCGAACTAAGATTAAAACCACAAAAATAAATATAGCATTAGAACTGGACAAGATTTCCAATGCTCTATTTATTCAAGTAAGAGATTTTAACCAACCAATTGATTTTCCAAAAGTTGAGAAAGTAGTATCAAGCAAGTCTTGGCCATCAGGAAAATATTGAATCTTGTTTCTAAAAAGCAGTTTTTGGGGAAAAACAATAATAGATTATTTCCTTTGGTTTATATAAATTAGATGCCATTTTATAATTAATAGAATTTGGGAAGAATTTAATTAAATACACTGGCAAATCATTTTTAAATTTTCTTGGGTAGAATAGTGTTGTGGTGAGTTGTGCAAAGGACCTATCCAAAGTTGGGTCGGGGCGCGCGTCCAGGTGTTTAAACCGTTGTGGGATCTGATAGTGAGGTGCTGCCAGACCCCCTATATAGCTTCTTTGGATGCTTTACTTTCATAGTTCCTTGATAAAGCGGTAGTCACGAAAGCCGCTTGGAATTCTCTATTCTCAGAGTGGTTGTTTTGCATATTCTGAAATCACCTGTTTTACTGTGATCTTATTGCATAATATATATATTATAATATATATATATATATATATATATATATTAATATATATATATATATATATATATATTATATATATATATATATATATATATGATATATATATATATATAATATATATATAATATATAGTAATATATATATATATATATATATATATATAATATATATTTGTCGTCCCGAATAGGTAATCTTGCGATTTTTGGCTTATATAGCTTCGCTCTTCTTGCCGAATAGAGCAAGTGAAAAATGGTGATGGGAGAGGACAATAATTCGCAAAAATCATCCTAACCTAACGAAAAATATATTATGTCACTGTATTTGTTTAATTATTATATTATTGTAAACTTAGCTAAAATATATTTATGCAGGATTAGGGTAAATTAAATAACGCTTGTTATAATAATGTAGGCAGTTTTTTTCTAGTGTTTTCTTTTGTACAAATTTATTATTTTTTTATATTAACATAAAATGAAGAAAATATATCTTAATCGAATAAAAGAAAATTTAGAAAGACTTATATATATATATATATATATATCTATATATATATATATATATATATATATATAATATATATATATATATATATATATATATATATATATATATATATATGGCAAGACAAGCCCCGAAGGGATGGGGTGAAAATGTTTATCTCAAGAGAGACTCAAGAGAGAGACCAAGAGAGACGCTGAAGTAGTCACTCTACTATCCTCTGAGAAAAACTTCACCTCATTTCTCCTGTTGCTACCTTTGCAACGTTTGCAGGCTCCTGATGACGCACTAAGAAGTGTGAAAGTACTTGAGCTAAAGATTTCCACCCCTCCCCCTTCCCGTGGCTTGTGTTGCATTAAGCATCATTAAGATCTCCTGTCTGCGACTGCTTGCATTATTAAGTTCGCCTGTTTGCGATCTTAACAATGCAGAACAAGTCACACACACACACACACATAGAGAAACGTCGTACTGTATTTCCTGCCTTTAGGGCTGCAACATCCCCCACCCATACATAATTCAAAATGCAGGAAGTGTGCTTCTCACCTCCAGAACTACCACATCCTCACCCATATATTCTTTAGCGACAGGCACTGTACCTCCCACCTCTTGGACACGTATCCTGGACAACGTCATCGTCACACAAATCATCCTTACAAAACACAAGCTTTTAATTAACTCAAAACTATCATGCGATCAGTATTATTCATAGAGAGAGTGTATCTGCCTTATGTCCGCGAATTTCACAAAAGCTAATACTGATATATTAGTGTAAATGAAACGGCTTGATCAGTAAAAGAGCATTACCTTAAAATGTTGAAGTGATAAGCAGCTTACCCTCTACGTTGTTGATTGAGGTAGGGAGCGAGCGGGCAAGCGGAGAGGGAGGGAGCAAGTGGGCAAGCGCCCGGGGAGCGAAGGAGCAAGTGGGCAAGCGCCCGGCGAGCGAAGGAGCAAGTGGGCAAGCGACCAGGCGAGGAAAGAGCAAGTGGGCAAGCGACCACTGCGAGCGAAGGAGCAAGTGGGCAAGCGACCAGGCGAGCGAAAGAGCAAGTGGGCAAGCGACCAGGCGAGCGAAGGAGCAAGGGGCAAGCGACCATGCGAGGCGAAGAAGCAAGTGGCCAAGCGACCAGGCGAGGAAAGGACAAGTGGGCAAGCGCCCGGGCGAGCGAGGGAGGGAGGGATTGAGGAGCCTAGGGAGATGGCCCAGTCAAGTAAGTTGACGAGGAAATTACTACACACATACCCCAAGTTGTTTTAAGTGTTGTGTTTTGACGCTGACACCACCACGGAAATTGATGATTTATCAAAGACAGTGTCCAACAAATATTCGCAATTTACTTACTCTGTTTTTTGCATGCCGCTATACATTTTGCTAGCTTCAAAAAGGTTGGAAAAAAGCATGTGAAAATACGAGAACTGGTAGAATGATTACAAAGGCTCAAAGCCATAAAGCTCGCAGTAAATTTAAGGCAGCAGAATTGAACTCCGAGAAAGGTAAACTAAAAAATTTTTTTTTTTCTGTCTATTGACCCACAGATTTTAACCTCTAATCGTGTTTCTTTAAAAATTTGATATATATTTCAATTTGATCTCCATGGAACCAGATGAGAAGATTTTTTAACGTGAAAAATAGAGAAGGTTCAAGAAGCAAATTAATAATATCATCCACGGACAAAAACTTCTGACATTTAATCCTTTCAATAAATATTTACTTTAGCCAGATGGAATATTTTGAGGAATTGTTTAAATGTTGAGGAAGGAAGGGAAGCTGTGATTTTCCGTGTATAGGGCAAGGAGGAAATAACATCTGTAGGAGTGAGGACGATCCAGTTGTGAGTGTGGGGATGTCGTGAGGCAGTATGTAAAATGAAAGGGGGTAAAAGCAGCCCGGGATTGATGGGATAAAGATAGAAATGTTAAAAAGCAGGTGGGGATATAGTTTTGGAGTGGTTGGTGCAATTTTTTAATAAATGTATGGAAGAGGAAGGTACCTAGGGATGGCAAGAGAGCATGCATAGTTCCTTTGTAATAAAGCAAAGGGGACAAAAGAGAGTGCAAAAATTATAGGGGGATAATCCTGTTTGAGTATACCTGGTTAAAGTGTATGGTAAGTTATTTATTGAAAAATTAGAGTAAGACAGAGAATAGACAGCAGAAGAACAAGGAGGCTTTAGGAAAGGGAAGGGGGTGTGTGACCAGGTGTTTTACAGTGAAACATATAATTGAACAGTAAATTTAGATAAGCTAAAGAGGTTTTTGGCATTTATTGGATTTGAAAAGGCGTATGACAGGGTGATAGGGGGGCAATGTGGCAGATGTTGCAAGTGTCTGGTGTAGGAGGTAGGTTACTGAAAAGCAGTGAAGAGTTTTTACGAGGATAGTGAGGCTCAGTTAGAGTATGTAGGAAGAGGGAAATTATTTCCCATAAAAGTAAGGCCTAGACAAGGATGTGTGATAGTCACCGTGGTGTTTAATATATTTTTATTAGATGGGGTTTGTAAAGAAGTAAATCGAGGGTCTTGCAAGAGGCGTGGAGTTAACAGATAAAGCCATCACACATAAAGTGGGAGTTTGCCACAGTTGCTTCTTTGCTATGACACCGTGCTCTTGGGAGATTCTGAAGAGAAGTTGCAGAGGTTGGTGGATGACTTTGGTAGGTATGCAAAAACAAAGAAAATTAAAAGTGAATACAGGGAAGAGTAAGGGTTATGAGATAACAAAAAGATTAGGTGAAGAAAGATTGGACATCGGATTAAGAGAGAGTATGAGAGGTGAATGTATTCAAGATATTTGAGGAGTGGACGTGTCTGCAGATGGGTCTTTGAAAGATCGAGGTGAATCATAAATTGATGAGGGGAAAAGGTGAGGCGTGGCACTTAGGATCTGTGGAGACCAAAGAACTTTGTCCTTGGAGGCAAAAGAGGGGGAATGTATGAAGAGTATATTTTTAACCAACCCTCTTATATGGCTGTGAAGCATGGTGATGAAATGTTGCAGCGAGAGAAGGCTGGAGGCAGTGGAGATGTCATGTCTGAGGGCCAATGTGTGGTGTGAATATAATGCAGAGATTCGTAGTTTGGAAGTTAGGAGGAGGTGCAGGGATTACCAAAAACTGTGTCCCAGAGGGCTGAGGAAGGTTGTTGGGTGATCGACATGTAGAGAGAATGGAGCGAACAGAATGACTTCAGAAGTGTATCGTCCTGTCGTGGAAGGAAGGCGGGGTAGGGTCGCCTAGGAATGGTTGAGGGAGGGGGTAAAAGAGGTTTGTGTGCGAGAGGCTTGGACTTCCAGCAGCAAGTGTGTGTGATAGGAGAAATGGAGACAAATGGTTTTTAATACATGACGTGCTGTTTCGAGTGTGAGCAAAGTAAAACATTTATGAAGGGATTCAGGGAAACCGGCAGACCGACTAGAGTCCTGGAGATGGGAAGTACAGTGCCCTGCACTCTGAGGATGGTGTTAATGTTGCATTTAAAACTGTAGGTGGTAAAGCCCCTTCTGGCAAGACAGTGATGGAGTTGAATGATGGGAAAGTTTTCGTTCTCGGCCACCCTGCCCTTGGTGGAATCGCCATTGTGATTAATAAAAAAAAATATATATGTATAGCATGTATAATATATATATATATGCAATAAGATCCCAGAGAACAGGTGATTTCAAAATATGCAAAACAACCACTCTTGAAAGAATAGAGAAATTCCAAGCGCTTTCGTGACTACTCACATTATCTCACATTCATAGTTTCCTTGATAATATGGAGTAGTCACGAAAGCGCTTGGAATTGCGACTATTCTTTCAGAGTGGTTGTTTTGCATAGATATATCTAGTATATATATATATATATATAAATAATATAATATATATATATATATATATATAATATATATATATATATATATATATATATAATATATATATATATATATAACTTTATATTATATATATATAATATAATATATATATATATATATATATATATATATATATATATATATATATATATATACTTTATAAGCTCTTACCTGAAGGTGACCTGTCGCATCCAGAGGTCACTGCCCAGCGGCCTTCTGGTTGCTGCCTGATCGATCAAGCTGCTGAACCGCTCGCAACTCAACTTATGCACTACATCCGGGATTATCTGAAATTGGTTTGAGGAATTTGTCGAGATCCTCTCTTGAAGACAGCCAGGGGTTTGTTTGAAATCTCTCATAAATATGAAGGGTGTTGAATTACTGAATTACTGAATTTCTTCCAAGTATATATAGCATCGCTTTCCTGCTTTTCACCGGAGATATCGTGCACCGTTTACCAAGCATACTGATTTTATGTGTAGTTATTTCAGTGTGCGGGTTTGGAACGAATCCCTTCAGAATCTTCCAGGTGTGGATTATGTATATGTATCGGTTACATTCTTAGGATTGCGATTCCAGGGACTACAGAAACTCACTGTAACTTGGGTGCTTGACTGAGCGTACATGAGCTGCTAAAATTGGTTCATAGTACATTGTTCAATTCTGTGATTTCGCCTGTCTTGAAGAGGGCCATTAGTATACAGCAATATTTCTGCGAACCGGATAGCTAGGGACAAAATCATCATTTCCTTGATATCTTTTGTTTTGAAAATTATAGGTAACCAACCTATTTTCCTTGCAGATAAAATAACAACATTGTTGTGAGATCTTATGACATCATCACTCTTAGGTCTCTCATATTAGACTTACACTCAGTTGAATGGTTTGAATCTGTCCTGTACTCTGATCCTGTTTTTATATCCTCAGTCTTTCCGTAATGTAGTAACCGAAATTGGTCCCCATTCAACATCATATTGTTGTCAGTAACCTACTAAAAGATTTGAATGATATCATTTTGGAAGCTTGTGTCTTCAGTTGATGTCATTCTCATACAGATTCCATTACCGTCTGCAAAGGATGATACAGTGTCTACGTCAGACTATGTCAGATATAAGAATGAGGAAGAAAAGTGGGGTGAGTACTGTGCGGGTGGAGAGCAGAGTTCTTCACCATAGACACCTCTAATTTCACCCAGTTTACTATTATTCTTTGTATTCTGTTGGGGAGGAAATTAAATATTTATCTGCCCATCTTTCCAGTTATTCTTTCCGCTCGAATTCTGTGAGAATTACCCCACGGTCACTCTTGTCAAAGATTTTTGCAAAGTCGGTGTTCACTATATCTGCATTCAGCTTGTGGCCCTGCAATTGCGAAAGGCAAGAGCATCCTTTTCTGAACACATGTTTCCATGTTGACCTGGGTTTTGCAACTGCTGGGAGCCATATAATTGGCAATATTTGCCAACATTTGGCATCTTGCCAATATATGGCAAGATGAAATTATTTTTTTTCCTGTATCTGTATGACGAAGTCCATTTTTAAGATTCCAGTGGATGCTAATGGCCACTGGTCTGAATATATTCCTCCATTGGGTGTTGGAACACAGAGTCGTGAACTTACCGTTAATCCTCAGAAGAACATAAGGAATGGTGAAAATACTGTTCTTGTCCCGAAGTCTATTCACTAATTCCTTGGTCATGCACGAAGGATCTGAATAACATGGAAGGACCTGCTGTGCACTCAAGGACCCGCCTAGCATGAGCCAGCAAGCTTGGTACAGTGCTACTTCATTCTTATGTTCCAAAGTCTCTGGGAGCAAGAGGTTAGCAAAGAACCCAGGCAGCTGAAAAAAATTCCCTTAAGCTTGGAAAAGTGTCTGTAGTGAAGGAAGAACCTAATATCTTGTCTATAACTGTCTTTCTAGAGGCTGTTGGAGCACATTGTTGAGATCACAAAAAAACCGGCCCCCCCCCCCCCACCCCGAGCATAAACTTGTGGTTCCTATCCATGAAGGCACCGATACTACTCCCTGGCTGTGTGGAAGGTGCTACTCGTTTCCTAAACGAGTGGCACTATAGAAGGCAGGTCCGGCCTTCATTATTATATTAATGCACACAGATAACTCGCACACAGGAGAGAGAAGCTTATGACCACTACTTCTCCAGTTCCTTTTTTCTTTCTCATTTTTTGCCGTTCTTTTCCCCCTCTCCTATATATTCTGGCTCCCCTCACCTCTCTGTGTTATTGTGACTTGTAAATGGTCCAAGTAGGACCGAAACGTCATCATAAGCTTCCCTCTTCTATTTGCGGGTTATTTGTGTTTTGTTCCATTCACGGAATTGTGCCTTTTTGTTCATTATATTAATGTGAAACACTAAACCTGTGTATGTCATTCAGTGCCCGGAATGTTGAAGGCTCGGCCTTCCATCTGCGAGACTGACACCCATACTGCACTTGTTTAGGAGCGAAACGTTGCCATATTAAAAAAAAGGTGTATTTTGGGGGTGGGTTTAGGTTATAATCTTGTTTAGAAATTGTGGTGAATGATTGATGGGTAAATGGGTAAGTTATTTAATGGATGTTTTTAGATCATTATTTACCATTACCTTGAAATACAGCAGACTTTTCTGTACCACTAACGCATTGTCCGTTTCTAAGAACCTCTGCATTATCCTTCTTGTCGGCACTGTGCCTTATAGCGGGCTAGACTTAACACAAGACTGCCTTCATATCAAGAGTCAATGGCGTGGGTCTGGTGAGATAATCACAAGTCCATTATTAACATTTGTAATAACCAGAGCGGGCCGACTGGCTGCTCCCTGATATTTTTTTATTTAAAACTCTTTGAACAATTAAGGCGTGTCCCAGCGTGTAGAAGAGCGCGTTTCTCTCTTCAGCTTCCCTGTGTATAGGAGAGCACGTTTCTCTCTTTAGAATAAACGCAAATCATATCAGAGGTTACTCAGACAATAATATAATTAAACTAAAAATTGATTACTCAAATTGTGTTATATCTGATTCCATATACTCTCACCTACGAATAAAAACCGATAAGTTGATGACCATGAGACATGTGCAAAACTTGGAGACGTTTCTCTATATTGGATTAATAACACTGTCGAGACATTTCCAATGTCTACGTCATCGTTTACGCCATGGTTCCCAACTTGGGGTGCACACATCCCCAGGGGTTGCGAGGTGGCTTTTCAGGGGGGGTGCGATAAAGAACCCTAATGAAAAGCACAATTCCGTTTATTTTACCTAAAACTTTTCAAATTGCTCAGTTTATATTTGCATTTTATACAGTGAAGTAAAAGCTTACTTTTTTTTTTTGAGTTTAGTTTGTTGACTGACAGTACTGTGTTTGGTTTAATTTGTGATTCAAAATTTAGAAATTTGGCTTCTTCATCTAAAAATGTGATAATACTTTTGAGGGGAGTGTAACATTAATCAAACATTTTCTAGGGGTGCGTGGCATAGAAAAGATTGGGAACCCTTGGTCTACGTCATCGTCTATGTCATCGTCCACGTCATCGTCTATGTCATCGTCCACGTCATCGTCTATGACTCAAGAAATCGTAATGACACGATTGCGAACAAACCATACCCCCGGCCGGGATTGAACCGCGGGTTCATCCGGCCGGGGGTATGGTTTGTTTGCAATCGTGTCATTACGATTTCTTGAGTCATGTTGACGGCAGTGAAGGGACTTGAGCTAGAGTTCGTCACGGCCACGCTAGCTGGAGATTCGTCTGTAAAAACTTGCATTTGTGGTCACAGAGGTGCCTGTGCTAACTTTCCTATGGTGTAGAAATATACCTAGTTGGATGAATCTTATTGTGGCTAGCTGGTCTAGTGGCTAACGCGACGGGCTGGAGTTTTGAGACTCTATGACCGCGGGTTCAATCCCGGCCGGGGGTATGGTCATCGTCTATGTCATCGTCCACGCCATCATCCACGTCATCGTCCACGTCATCGTCTATGTCATCGTCTACGTCGTCTACATAGTCTCCGTCATCGTCCACGTCAGTTTTCGACATCTGCTCGTACTTAGAGTCGTAAAGTAATGCTGATATGAGAGATCTATAACCACGTGGTGGCAGGAAGTAAAAAAAAGAGTGAAAGGTTGTATGCATGTTTCGGCCCCTACCCTTGACAGTCTTCATCTGAAGAGGGTTTTAACAGGAGGTCGAAATAAAAAAAAAACGAATTTTGAAGAATATAAGACGAGTTTATTTTTCCTTTCACAATCTGACCCCCAAAATTCTAAATGGTGAAGGTCAGCTTGGTGTCCAGCTTCTGATCTCGGTACTTCCCCTACATAAACACCACAAACAACTTAAAAACACATATGGTATATTAAAAAAAAATCACATGCTTCTTATAAGCAGAAAAATACAATAATCAGTCTTGTTTCTCTTTTTTTTTTATCTTTCTTTACCAAATGCGTCTTGCACTCAGACGCATTATATGTATTTTAGAAGAAAAATAATAATGATTAATATAAAATGTCTGAATCCTGTATTTACAAATGAATAATTCATGTGTTTCCTGACGCGGATCTTAGTCGTATGATGACCCAGAGCTGGAACTTTTGATAATTTGACCGAGGCCTTCCGCTGGCTTACCGATGCACCTCTTTAAAAACCATGGTTATGATTATAACCATAAACTACGCTAATGTTCAGTTTAAGACATGGTGAGGTTTGATCCTCCGTCTGCCGAGAGAGATACAGACGCGCGCCTTTTTTGTATTCATCCATATCCCTATATTCCACAGTTATCCTCTCTGTATTTACATTTTTTGTGTCATAAATACCGTTTGAATTCGTGGTGGGGGGGGGGAGATTGGGAGACAGCCTTTTGCTTTACTTTCCTGACAACATCTGGCTAGACGGGCTCAAGACAGTACTACAGTTTCTCACACTACACAGCATCAGTATTGACTTTGGAGGTTTTGCTCTCTCTCTCTCTCTCTCTCTCTCTCTCTCTCTCTGCTCTCGCTCTATCTCTAACTATATCAACGAAAATATACCTGACTAATTAACAAGCGAAGGAAGTGAACCGTTAACAGAGAATATAGTGAGCCGTTACCTCTTGTTTACAAGCTCCTCAGATTCTAAATTTCCAGCAGCAATGAGCCTCGCTCAACTTCCCTATTAAACTTGTATTAATGATAGCCTATACAAAACTCCACTGGTTGACGACCTCAGCTGCATCGTTTCAAACCTATGTTGCATAGTTTCAAACCTCTGTTGCACAGTTTTAGACCTCTGTTGCATGGTTTTAGACCTCTGCTGCATGGTTTCAGACCTCTGTTGCATAGTTTCAGACATCTGTTGTATAGTTTCAGACCTCTGTTGCGTAGTTTCAGACCTCAGTTGTATAGTTTCAGACCTCTGTTGCATAGTTTCAGACCTCTGTTGCATAGTTTCAGACCTCTGTTGCATGGTTTTAGACATCTGTTGCATGGTTTCAGACCTCTGTTGCACAGTTTTAGACCTCTGTTGCATAGTTTCAGACCTCTGTTGCATGGTTTCAGACCTCTGTTGCATAGTTTCAGACCTCTGTTGTATAGTTTCAGACCTCTGTTGTATAGTTTCAGACCTCTGTTGTATAGTTTGCAGACCCTGATTGTATAGTTTCTCAGACCTCTGTTGTATAGTTTCAGACCTCTGTTGTATAGTTTCAGACCTCTGTTGTATAGTTTCAGACCTCTGTTGTATAGTTTCAGACCTCTGTTGTATAGTTTCAGACCTCTGTTGTATAGTTTCAGACCTCTGTTGCATTAAAAGGTTACTCTTGTTTTGGTATTTTATTTTTTTTCCGTTTAATATTTTAATCACTGGGAAGCACTAAACTTTTATGGAATGAAAGAAAATCTCTTTGACGCAAGGGAATGATTTTCCCCATTTCTTGGATCGAGAGCACTTCGATGACATCAAGGCGCAATCTCCCTGACGTGATTTAGTAATGGAATCAAATGGAAAATATTAATATTAATAATTATCATCACTATTTTGCTGACGTTAAGCCTCGAAGAAGACGAACTCGTATGAGGAAATCATCTCTCAACTTTGTCCATCAACTGCAAATGATAGAAACAGGGAAGGAAGGAAGATCAAATCGCCTGAGTTTATTGTGCACTGTTTATCCTTCCTGTGGACGGTAGCGCAAGAGTATATAGATACACAAGAGGCCTAGAAACTAGGGCCCCTAAAGAGTTAACAGGAGTACTTCTAGATATATATTTACAATTGAGGTTTCATCCATTACTAGCAAATTCAGAATATTTGCCTTCAGTGTCTGGTATCTTATTTTTCATTGTCAAGATACCATGACATGCCACATGGGTTGCGGGAGAAGATCAAGGTGACAACCAATCGAAGTGGTAGATGATAAGGAGAAGGTCAGGTCATGTCACTTTGAGCTTTGAGTTCCTGGAAGGGACACGCATAAGAAAATAAAGATGGGAAATGAAGAGAAAGGCTATTTTAAATAATGATTGACTCAGGAGTGTCTGCTGCTTCAAAAATCTAGGTCAAATATGTTATCAATTAACAAAACCCAGAATAACAAATATATCAAATAACTAACACGCTCCAAGTGAACTAAACAATTCCATAACAAATATCCTGGTGGCTTCGCCTGCGTCATATTCCTGGCGGTTGCGTTTGCGTCATATTTATAATAACGTCTTATCGGACTCATTAAACGGTTGCTGGTATTTACTGATTAGACGTTTCGTCAGCTGCTCTACAAGTGTAACAAGCAAGCGAAGTTGTCAGAGAACATAACTCAGGAAAGTTAAGAAAGGTAATGAGAACAAAGTCAAGCAAGCTGTAGCAATGACAAGCAAAGTCAGGCAAGCTGTAGCAATGACAAGCAAAGTCAGGCAAGTTGTAGCAATGACAAGCAAAGTCAAGCAAACTCTAGCAATGACAAGCAACGTCAAGCAAATTCAAGTAAGCTGTAGCAATGACAAGCAAAGTCAAGTAAGCTCTAGCTATGACAAGCAAAGTCAGCCAAGCTGTAGCAATGACAAGCAAAAAGGGCAGGCAAGCTGTAGCAATGAAAAAAACCGAAGAACGTAAGCAAACTCTAGCAATGACAAGCAACGTCAAGCAAATTCAAGTAAGCTGTAGCAATGACAAGCAAAGTCAAGTAAGCTCTAGCTATGACACAGTCAAGCAAGCTCTTGCAATCACAAGCAAAGTCAAGCAAAACTCAGGTAATCCCTACCAGGGTTAATTAAGGTTGTAAAAGTCAAAAAGTTCATTTTTTGTTATGCTAGATCACGTATTGACAACCAACGTCAGGTAATAGGAAGACAGGGGGGGGAGGAGTGGGGGGGGGGGGGGGGGGGGGGAGAGAGTATAATGACAATCAGGTAAGAGTAATGACAACCAAGTCGAGTAATGACAGAGGTGGCAAGAGAGCACGCAATATATTCTTCATTATTTCTCGCCACCTTCCCTAATAATGCCTGAATTACACATGTAAAAATAATTCAGCTCTGTTTGGAACAACCTAGACAAGTATATCTCTAGTGGAACAACTTCGTCTTCGATTTTTTTTCAGAGAAATATATGTTTTCACACTATTTTTAGGTTAGAGCCTCTATTATTATTTTCTCAGTGGAGGAACTGTACTATTGTAGTTCCACAGTGGTGTTTTCACAGTCGGTAAGCAGTTATATTTCCGCATTTGGTACACTGCAACCTTGCCATGAGCTCCAACGAAATAAAATTATTTTAGCCAGTGGAATTTTGTCAGCTCGTTTTTAAAGAATTTTTACCACGAATAATTTTATATGATAATTAATAATATATCATTCTTGGAGAGAGAGAGAGAGAGAGAGAGAGAGAGAGTGAGAGAGAGAGAGAGAGAGAGAGAGAGAGGAGAGAGAGAGAGAGAAGAGAGAGAGAGAGAGAGAGAGTGAAGTGAGAGAGAGTACATTCTCATCAAGCTTAATGATGTCACCGAGATAAATCGCTTGATCAAATGAAAATGCGGCCCATCAGATGGCTCCAATTTCAACCTGTTCCCTACATGTATTCTCATAAACAATAAAAATGCTTTCTAATATCTTGATGTAGGGTAACAGCTCTTAGCTTGCCATAAAGTTATGAATTCTTAAACGCTGTAAATAGCTTGTCCAATAAAGCTAGGGATCCCTTAACCTGTCAAACCCTGTGTAAAAAAGAGAGAGAGAGAGAGAGAGAAGAGAGAAGAGGAGAAGAGCAGAGAGAAGAGAGAAGAGAGAGAGCAGAGAGAGAGCGAGAGAGAGAGGAGAGAGGAGAGAGAGAGAGAGAGGGTCGGAGGGTGTTGGCACCTAAGAAGAAGTTGATATCCTTGGGGGTGAAAATTTGAACTCCAAACTAACCATGAAGAACCATGTTGTAAATCTTGCAAATCAAGGAAGCCAGGAAGCTTACAGCACTTCGCCCGTATCTCCGATCTGCTTGACAGTAGGGGTTGCAAGATTCCTGTACGAGGCACAAGTACGCTCTCACCTTGAGTATGCTTCCACTTTCTTGTTTGCCTGCCCCCCCTCTCATCTGCACTACTTGACAGAGTAAGAACAGAGCAAACGACTCATCTCTCGCCTGGACCCAACCTGAATAGACTGTCATTTCAGCAGAGCCTTCAACATAGGAGAGGATGTGGGTGGCCTTACTGTTATTTCCAAGGCCAATATTTGTCAAATACCACACTTGGATCCACTTCCGAGGACAGCGTGAAACAAGCTTTATGCCAAAGAACGGGCAGAAAGCAGCAACTTCACTTCTGCTGTATTCTTCTCCAGAACATTCACCTCGCATCGAGATCATTACATACCCAGGATTGACTCCGGAGTCTGGAACACATTCGTACAGCATAATGATGTCAACGAGATAAAGTCAGTTGATCAAATGAAAATGCTGGCCCACAGATGGCTCCAACTTCATCCTGTTCCCTACTTGTATGTCTCATAACAATAAAAATGCTTTCAAATGAGCTGATGTAGGTAACAGCTCTTAGCTTGCCAATAAAGTTAGGAATCCTTAACCTGTAAATAGCTTGTCAATAAAGCTAGGGATCCTTAACCTTGTCAAACCCTGTGTAAAAAAAAAAAAAAAAAAAAAAGTAGGTGAGTGAAAGAGACAGTAGAACAGGAAAGAGGGAGAGAGGGAGGGCGCGAGAAAAGGAAATGAGAGGAGAGAGAGGGGGAGGGATGGAAAAGAGTACACGAAACAGGAAAAATGTGAAGAGAGAGAGAACATCTCACTTCCCACCTGTGGTGCTGGAAGCTGAACACAAAAAAAGCCAGTAAGTAATGACAGCTTGTTCTTCAACTTAATGAAACAACTCTGGCTGCAAGTCACTTGTACTGTTTCTTGCGGCCCTGACTCAGCGCCTGGATTATACCCGAGCATACCATCTCTCTCTCTCTCTCTCCTCTCTCTCTCTCTTCTCTCTCCTCTCTCTCTCTCTCTCCTCTCTCTCTCTCTCTCTCTCTCTTCTCCCTCCTCTCCTCACTCTCATCTCTCTCCCTCTCACTCTCCCTCTACCCACTATCTCTCTCTCCCTCTCTCTCTCTCTCCCTCTCTCCTCTCCCTCCCTCTCTCTCTACTCTCCCTCTCTCTCATCACTCCCACACTCCTCTCTCCCTCTCTCTCTACTCCCTCACCACTCACCTCCCACACTCTCTCTCTCCCTCTCTCTCTCTCCTCCTCTCTCACTCACCACTCTCTACTCTCATCCAATAATCATAATTAGTCTGTATAAAGTGGCCGCAGAGCGACGCAGTCTCGTACTTCATTAAGCAACAAACCTCACAAAGGAAAGACTCAACTTAAACTGTTCTACTTTGAAAATAAAAATAAAAATATTTGAAATCATCCTCTATCTAAGTTATATAATTAAAAAAAGAGGGAGAGACACGCGAACACACAGAAAAATTTTGAAATACAAACGCGAACAAAAGCACAAAACAGCGGCATGAAACTTAAAAGCAACGATAATAGTAATAATAATAATAGCTGTTACCGCCACGTCCTTCCTTCATTACTATCGGAGATTTGCATTGCACAACTCAGATTGAACTTAATTTTTTCCACAGTAGATAACCTCAATATATTTCGTAAGTTCTGATATTTCTCTTTTTCCATGTACTCTCTTGATAACTCTTGCCACTTTTACATCAGATTTTTAACCAATTAAAAAAACGCTATTATGAAGTGCATCATGAAGGGAGATTCAAAGAATTTAATCTTTTTCTTTCAGGAAGCCGCAAGCACAAGTAAAGCAAATTCCTTCTATACTTTTTTCCGAGGTTTTATTTTTTGGTAACAAGAAAAATAATTTTAAATTTCGATAACCAATAAGTCGACTTAGGAAGGTAGGATACCATTTTTTTTTTTCCTCACTCGGCTGCAAGATATATAGCACTGAGCGTTAGATTGTGCTAAAACCGATCAGCTGCCAACTAAAGGGAACCAGGATTTGAATTTCCCGGCGGGATGAGAACGTATGGGCAAGTCTTGCTACACCTACAGCCCCTCTTCTCCAGGCAGTAAACAGGTACCAGTGTCAGTCGATTCTTAAAGTTAACATGCTAGGGCTAGTTATATACTAGGGAGAGACTTAGGCTTCGAAGTGACATGGGGCAAGACAAGACCTCGTACCTGTAAATTCAACGGAGTAAAAACATAAACTCTTCAAAAAAAGTTAACTTTCAACAATGTAAGCATCAAAACAATGAACCTATAGTATAATTTAGAGAATGACGGCTATTACCTAGATACAATTTGCCTTAAATATAAATGACTATATTAACACAACCGTCAAACCCGAGTCTTGTCAAACATCCTTAAAGAAAAATTCTTATGTGCAGTTCACTAGTTACAAACCCTAGTAGGTCTACATACATACATACATATATATAAATATATATATATATATATATATATATATATATATATATATATATATATATATATATATATATATGTTTTTGAGAGCTTTAGAATTTGTAGTCCTGAGTCCAAAGATGAGGAAAGACATCCAAATTTATGAAATAGGTAATATTTAAAAAAATACCCAAGCAATGTAATTGATAAATCTTTTAAAAGTTGCTAGAAATACTTTTTACAATCCAAAAAGGGACAACCCAGCCTTATTCAACTAAAAATATGTTGGTTTCTCCCTTACCATAAAAGCTTGGTTGATAACCTTCTCTCTTAAGACATTTAATATTAAAGTTGTATTCAAAAATCTGAATACAGTAAAAAAACTTTGATAAAGAAATTCCCCCCAAAATGCTGATGGATGTGTCCTATAAATTCCTTGTAAAATTTGCGATAAAGTTTAATTACGGGGCCAAATGGTAAAAATCTCGAACTAAGATTAAAACCACAAAAATAAATATAGCATTAGAACTGGACAAGATTTCCAATGCTCTATTTATTCAAGTAAGAGATTTTAACCAACCAATTGATTTTCCAAAAGTTGAGAAAGTAGTATCAAGCAAGTCTTGGCCATCAGGAAAATATTGAATCTTGTTTCTAAAAAGCAGTTTTTGGGGAAAAACAATAATAGATTATTTCCTTTGGTTTATATAAATTAGATGCCATTTTATAATTAATAGAATTTGGGAAGAATTTAATTAAATACACTGGCAAATCATTTTTAAATTTTCTTGGGTAGAATAGTGTTGTGGTGAGTTGTGCAAAGGACCTATCCAAAGTTGGGTCGGGGCGCGCGTCCAGGTGTTTAAACCGTTGTGGGATCTGATAGTGAGGTGCTGCCAGACCCCCTATATAGCTTCTTTGGATGCTTTACTTTCATAGTTCCTTGATAAAGCGGTAGTCACGAAAGCCGCTTGGAATTCTCTATTCTCAGAGTGGTTGTTTTGCATATTCTGAAATCACCTGTTTTACTGTGATCTTATTGCATAATATATATATTATAATATATATATATATATATATATATATATTAATATATATATATATATATATATATATTATATATATATATATATATATATATGATATATATATATATATAATATATATATAATATATAGTAATATATATATATATATATATATATATATAATATATATTTGTCGTCCCGAATAGGTAATCTTGCGATTTTTGGCTTATATAGCTTCGCTCTTCTTGCCGAATAGAGCAAGTGAAAAATGGTGATGGGAGAGGACAATAATTCGCAAAAATCATCCTAACCTAACGAAAAATATATTATGTCACTGTATTTGTTTAATTATTATATTATTGTAAACTTAGCTAAAATATATTTATGCAGGATTAGGGTAAATTAAATAACGCTTGTTATAATAATGTAGGCAGTTTTTTTCTAGTGTTTTCTTTTGTACAAATTTATTATTTTTTTATATTAACATAAAATGAAGAAAATATATCTTAATCGAATAAAAGAAAATTTAGAAAGACTTATATATATATATATATATATATCTATATATATATATATATATATATATATATAATATATATATATATATATATATATATATATATATATATATATATATGGCAAGACAAGCCCCGAAGGGATGGGGTGAAAAATGTTTATCACAAGAAGACTCAAGAGAGAGACCAAGAGAGACGCTGAAGTAGTCACTCTACTATCCTCTGAGAAAACTTCACCTCATTTCTCCTGTTGCTACCTTTGCAACGTTGCACGGCTCCTGATGACGCACTAAGAAGTGTGAAAGTACTTGAGCTAAAGATTTCCACCCCTCCCCCTTCCCGTGGCTTGTGTTGCATTAAGCATCATTAAGATCTCCTGTCTGCGACTGCTTGCATTATTAAGTTCGCCTGTTTGCGATCTTAACAATGCAGAACAAGTCACACACACACACACACATAGAGAAACGTCGTACTGTATTTCCTGCCTTTAGGGCTGCAACATCCCCCACCCATACATAATTCAAAATGCAGGAAGTGTGCTTCTCACCTCCAGAACTACCACATCCTCACCCATATATTCTTTAGCGACAGGCACTGTACCTCCCACCTCTTGGACACGTATCCTGGACAACGTCATCGTCACACAAATCATCCTTACAAAACACAAGCTTTTAATTAACTCAAAACTATCATGCGATCAGTATTATTCATAGAGAGAGAGTGTATCTGCCTTATGTCCGCGAATTTCACAAAAGCTAATACTGATATATTAGTGTAAATGAAACGGCTTGATCAGTAAAAGAGCATTACCTTAAAATGTTGAAGTGATAAGCAGCTTACCCTCACGTTGTTGATTGAGGGAGGGAGCGAGCGGGCAAGCGAGAGAGGGAGGGAGCAAGTGGGCAAGCGCCCGGGGAGCGAAGGAGCAAGTGAGCAAGCGACCCGGCAGCGAAGGAGCAAGTGGGCAAGCGACAGGCGAGGAAAGAGCAAGTGGGCAAGCGACCACTGCGAGCGAAGGAGCAAGTGGGCAAGCGACCAGGCGAGCGAAGGAGCAAGTGGGCAAGCGACCAGGCGAGCGAAGGAGCAAGTGGGCAAGCGACCAGGCGAGCGAAGAAGCAAGTGGCCAAGCGACCAGGCGAGGAAAGGAGCAAGTGGGCAAGCGCCCGGGCGAGCGAGCGAGGGAGGGAGGGATTGAGGGAGCTAGGGAGATGGCCCAGTCAAGTAAAGTTGACGAGGAAATTACTACACCATCCCCATAGTTGTTTTAAGTGTTGTGTTTTGACGCTGACACCACCACGGAAATTGTTGATTTATCAAAGACGTGTCCAACATATATTCGCATTTACTCTGTTTTTTGCATGCGCTATACAGTTTTGCTAGCTTCAAAAAGGTTGGAAAAAAGCATGTGAAAATAACGAGAACTGTAGAATGATTACAAAGGCTGCAAAGCCATAAAGCTCGCAGTTAAATTTTAAGGCAGCTGAATTGAACTCCGAGGAAAGGTAAACTAAAAATTTTTTCTGTCTAATTGACCCACAGATTTAACCTCTAATCGTGTTTCTTTAAAAAATTTTGAATGTATATTTCATTGATCTCCATGGTAGACAGATGAGAAGATTTTTAATCGTGAAAAAATAGAAGGTTCAAGAAGCAAATTAAAATATTCATCCACGGACAAAACTTCTGACATTTAATCCTTTCAATAAATATTTACTTTAGCCAAACTAAAAGATAACTTAAGACGATTTGCTGCTGAATCCACCACACACAAATTATACATACATACATACATATATATATATATATATTTATATATATTATATATATATATATATATATATTATATATATATATATATATATATATATTTTATATATATATATATATTATATATATATATATATATATATATATTATATATATATACATATATATATATATATATATATATATATATTATATATATATATATATATATATATATATATATATTATATATATATATATATATATATACTATATATATATATATATATATATATATATATATATATATATATATATATATATTATATATATATATATATAAATATATATATATATATATATATATATATATATATATATATATTATATATATATATATATATTATATATATATATATATATATATTTTATGAAAGTACGCAGGGATCCCTGGTCCAATAATGCATTTACAATTTTTGATTTATGCCTTTTATCATCAATTTTTACTTGTAACACAGGTAAGGCTACTTCAGCAAAACCATCATTATTAACATTAGCAACAATTTTTACATTAGCTACTGTTGTGTCAGGATTGTCAACATTATCATTGTTATCAACATTATCATATAGACCTTTACACATGACTATATGGTGTCTTCCTTTGTGACATTGATAACAGAAGTTTAATTTGGCATAACAATCCTTTACATTGTGATTACCTAAACATCTGATTTTTCTGTCAAGTTCCTCCAATCTTTCAACTTTATCATTCCATGAATTGTATGCATTGCAATTCTTAGATAAATGAGTACCCTTGCAGAAAAGACAATCTCTCTTTCCTCTGA
This sequence comes from Cherax quadricarinatus, assembly GCF_026875155.1. Classification (NCBI taxonomy): domain Eukaryota; kingdom Metazoa; phylum Arthropoda; class Malacostraca; order Decapoda; family Parastacidae; genus Cherax; species Cherax quadricarinatus. Next base: position 23,522,230 of record NC_069423.1, on the reverse strand, counting down.
CTGGTTTCTTATTAACTGGGCTACTCTTAGGAGGGTACTTATTCTTCTTACCTTGTGGAGAATCATTATTTCTGATTCTTGCTACTTGATATGCACCTATGCAACTATTTTTAGGAAATGAATTTTGATTATTACCATTGGGATAATTTTTCCCTTTGTGAAACTTGACAGATACTTCAGAGTTATTATGTGTTGCATCTTTAAAATGAGTTAGTTGGCTGGTATGCAACTGAACAATTAATTCTTGTAGACCTAGTCTTATTTCCTCCAGACCAAAATAACCCTTGTGATATTTGTTTGAGATTCATTCAAGTGTTTTACAGCTTAACTTATTCTGTACCATGGCACTCAATAACCAGTCTGATTCCTTCAGATTATACTTATTACTTAAAGTTTTGAGAGTGCTCTCCAGTTTAACTCTAAACTGCTGTAAACCTTTGTAAGTGTGATCTGGAGATTTTAAATTAACAATAACATTCACTAGATCCAACCTATTTTGTTCTATATTGCCATAAGTGACTTTCAACAAGTCAACTGCTTCCTTGTAAGAGTCATTTGCATTGGTAAAGGCTTGTATGAGTATGTGAGCATCTCCTCTTACCTGTCCTTTGAGGTAAAATAATTTAGTTACACAGGCTAGATCACTCCTATCATGCACAGCTGCTTTAAAAATTGACCAAAATTCCTCCCAATTTTCTCCAGGATTAAACACAGGCAAACACAATTCTGGGAGTTTAGGCAAAGACATATTAGTTGTTGGAGCAGACTGACCAACTGCCTGGTTTACACATTTTAATTTATTCAAGGCCTGACTTTTACAAGAAAGAATCTTTTCTTCTAATTCATAATACTGATTAATCATGAGATCTACTTCAGTCTCATCTACACAGTTTACTAACAAATCTCCTTCATATTTGTTGTAATATAATTTGTATGAATCATATCTATTACCTAAAGCATCTAAACAATTTTAAATCATCAGTATTCACAGCTTCTTGATTCATTAATTCCAAACATTTATTATATGCCTTGGTTACATGACCCTTTCTAGCTTGCAGTGATGCTTTCTTTGCTCTATATTCCATATGTTTGTCTTTTACATTAATTTCCTCAATTTCAGCCATGATGCAATGTATTAAATTCAACTTTATTAATAACACTGATTACAACTTACAACACTGATACAACTTACCTTTGAATAAATCCTAGCTACTTGAGCTCAGCAATTACATGTAAAAAATTATAATATAAATTTTAAATGTACATTAATACAAACCTTTAGCCAGACTTGGCTCATCAAAATTATTATATAAATTAATATAAATCCTTGCCAGAATTTGGCATAGCAAGATTAATATTATACACATTAATATAATTAGCAACACTTGGCTTATCAATTACACATACACTGATATAAATCTTGGCCAGAATTATCTTATCAAATTAATATCATACAAATACACTAATATAAATCCTAGCCACTTTGACTTTGCAAAATTAATATACACATTAATATAATTAGCCACACTTGGCTTATCAATTACACATACACTTATGCACATTAATGTAATCTTTAGCCACACTTGACTTATCCAAATTAATATTGTAATAATTATAATCCACTACACATTGAGTAAATTTGTGAACTTAACATCCACCTCCTTCTGTCATTTCATATATAATTATTAAGTAATTAACTAATTAATGACTTCACTAATTACCTCCGGTTCAAGAAGGACCAACGGGCAAATTAAATGTGGAAAATTGTATTTATCTGAATGTAACTAATTATGCACATAACAGTAAATGATAACAAAGATAATTATTATTTATCAATGTTTCATAGACAAGTAGGAATTTGGGACACTTAGGTCACAAAAAATGTCCCCCTTCGATACCTACCACTGTCATAACCACAAGTTGCTCTGGACCTATTAATTAAATGAAATATACATACACCAGGATTACTGGTAAATATATAAATTTGTGGACTGTATATTAAAAATAATAAATGGTTATATATATACACAATTACATAACAGAAGGAAAATATATCTTAATATCACTCACCAATTTGACTGGAGATAAATGTGTATCATACTCAGAAAACCTCACTCTAACTAAATCTATGAAAATAATGCTGGCCAGAATTACACACAAATCTAGAGAGCTTATCTGAGGTTCCTGGAGCTGTCTTGTCCAGTCGTCTGATATCTCAAGTTATGCATTAATGCACATCCACCAATTTCGCCTCCTATTTAAGTGGTGTCAACACAATTTTAACCTCTAGAACACGAAAAATTCTTCCCATTACACCAACGTTTGTACAAAATTCAAAACCAAGATGGCGAGTCCCCTGCCCAGACGCAGGCTTTCCGTTTTCTATGACAAATATTATTAAATACAGTATAGGCCATCTATTTACCTATAAATTACCATATTTCCGGAAAATTTATACAGTATTTTCCACAACAACCACCACCGCTACATTCACAACCACAACCACCACCCATACACTCACAACCACAACCACCACCCCTACACTCACACCACAATCACCACCTTACATTCACAACCACAACCACCACCCCTACACTCACAACCACAACCGCCACCCATACACTCACAACCACAACCACCACCCCTACACTCACAACCACAACCACCACCCATACACTCACAACGACTACCACCACCCATACACTCACAACCACAACCACCACCCCTACACTCACAACCACAACCACCACCCTACACTCACAAACCACAACCACCACCCATACACTCACAAACCACAACCACCACCCATACACTCACAACCACAACCACAACCACCACCCCTACACTCACAACCACAACGACCACCCATACACTCACAACACAACCACCACCCATACACTCACAACCACAACCACCACCCATACACTCACAACCACAACCACCACCCCTACACTCACAACCACAACCACACCCCTACACTCACAACCACAACCACCACCCATACACTCACAACCACAACCACCACCCATACACTCACAACCACAACCACCACCCATACACTCACAACCACAACCACCACCCCTACACTCACAACCACAACCACCACCCCTACACTCACAACCACAACCACCACCCCTACACTCACAACCACAACCACCACCCCTACACTCACAACCACAACCACCACCCATACACTCACAACCACAACCATCACCCATACACTCACAACCACAACCACCACCCATACACTCACAGCCACAACCACCTCCCCTATACTCACTACTACACCCAGCAACCACTACAGCCACCACCATCATCTTTTTTCCTTTGCTTCAGCGTTCACTGCTGCCAGTCCTCTCTTCCCTCCCTTCCTCAACTCTTATCTCCATCCAGTCGCCCCTCTCCTCTCTTCCTCCCTTCATTTGTTTTTCTGATTCACACACACACACACACACACACACAAACACACTCTTACGCATACACACACACACACACACACACACACACACACACACACAATGTCCACAATACAAACTCCACCCCCACAGCAACAACCCATAGTTCCTTACCAGGTCTCCCACTTCCCCAACCCCAATATACCTCCCAGACCACAGTCTTAGAAAAGAAGTTGAAGGTGTGGTATACAAATGCAGATGGAATAACAAACAAGTATGAGGAGTGGCACGAAAGAATCAAAGAGACATCCCCAGACATAATAGCACTCACAGAAACAAAACTCACCAGAATAATAACAGATTCAATCTTTCCATCCGGATACCAAATCCTCAGGAAAGACAGAGGGAGGAGAGGGGGAGGAGGAGTTGCACTGCTCATTAAAAACCAGTGGGATTTTGAGAAAATGGAAGAAATGGATGGCACGGGCGAAAGGGACTACTTAGTAGGAACAATCCAGTCTGAGGGACATAAGGTGATAATTGCAGTATTGTACAACCCACCACAGAACAGCAGGAGGCCAATAGAAGAATACGATGAGAGCAACAGAGCAATGAACGACACACTAGCTGAGGTGGCCAGGAGAGCACACATGGGGGGAGCAAAGTTACTAGTTATGGGTGATTTCAATCACAAGGAGATTGACTGGGAAAACCTGGAGTCCCATGGGGGTTCCGAAACATGGAGACCCAAGATGATGGATGTGGTACTGGAAAACCTCATGCATCAACATGTTAGAGACACTACCAGAGAGAGAGGAGAGGATGAACCAGCAAGGCTGGACCTTGTATTCACCATGAGTAGTTCGGACATCGAGGGTATCATGTATGAAAGGCCCCTGGGAGCTAGTGATCATGTGGTTCTGTGCTTCGACTACATAGTTGAGCTCCAAGTGGAGAGAGTAGCAGGAATAGGCTGGGAAAAAACAAACTACAAAAGGGGAACTACTCAGGCATGAGGAACTTCCTTCAAGACATTGAGTGGGAGAGGGAACTGACAGGAAAACCAGTACAAGAAATGATGGACTATGTAGCAACAAAACGCAAGGAGGCAGAGGAGAGGTTTGTTACCAAAGGAAACAGAAATAATGGGAAGAACAGAACGAGTCCTTGGTTCACCCAAAGGTGTAGGGAGGCAAAAACTAGGTGTACTAGAGAATGGAAAAGGTACAGAAGACAGAGAACTCAGGAAAATAAAGAAATCAGCCGAAGAGCCAGAAACGAATATGCACAGATAAGAAGGGAGGCTCAGAGACAATATGAAAATGACATAGCATCAAAAGTAAAGACTGACCCGAAGCTGTTGTACAGCCACATCAGGAGGAAAACAACAGTCAAGGACCAGGTAATCAGACTGAGGAAGGGTGATGGGGAATTCACAAGAAACGACCAAGAGGTATGTCAGGAGCTAAAACACAAGATTTAAAGAGGTATTTACAGTGGAAACCAGTAGGACTCCAGGAAATCAGAACAGGGGGGCACACCAGCAAGTGCTGGATGAGGTACATATAACCAAGGAGGAGGTGAAGAAGCTGCTATGCGAACTTGACACCTCAAGGCGGTGGGACAGACAACATCTCTCCATGGGTCCTTAAAGAGGGAGCAGAGATATTGAGTGAGCCATTAACAAAGATCTTCAACACATCATTTGAAACTGGGCAACTCCCTGAGGTATGGAAAATGGCAAATGTAGTCCCAATTTTTAAAAAGGGAGACAGACATGAGGCACTAAGCTACAGACCTGTATCACTAACGTGTATAGTATGCAAGGTCATGGAGAAGATCATCAGGAGGAGAGTGGTGGGGCACCTGGAAAGAAACAAGTATATAATTGACAACCAGCACGGTTTCAGGGAAGGAAAATCTGTGTCACAAACCTACTAGAGTTTTATGACAAGGTGACAGAAGTAAGACAAGAGAGAGAGGGGTGGATCGACTGCATATTTTTGGACTGCAAGAAGGCCTTCGACACAGTTCCTCACAAGAGGTTACTGCAAAAGCTAGAGGATCAGGCACACATAACAGGAAAGGCACTGCAATGGATCAGAGAATACCTGACAGGGAGGCAACAACGAGTCATGGTACGCGACGAGGTGTCAGAGTGGGCGCCTGTGACAAGGGGTTCCACAGGGGTCAGTCCTAGGACCTGTGCTGTTCTTGGTATATGTGAACGACATAACGGAAGGGATAGACTCAGAAGTGTCCTTGTTTTGCAGATGATGCGAAGTTAATGAGAAGAATCAAATCAGATGAGGATCAGGCAGGACTACAAAGAGACCTGGACAGGCTACAAGCCTGGTCCAGCAACTGGCTCCTTGAATTTAACCCTGCCAAATGCAAAGTCATGAAGATTGGGGAAGGACAAAGAAGACCGCAGACACAATATAGTTTAGATGGCCAAAGACTGCAAACCTCACTCAAGGAAAAAGATCTGGGGGTGAGTATAACACCGAGCATATCTCCTGAGGCGCACATCAATCAGATAACTGCTGCAGCATAAGGGCGCCTGGCAAACCTACGGATAGCGTTCCGATACCTCAGTAAGGATTCGTTTAAGACTCTGTATACCATTTACGTCAGGCCCATGCTGGAGTATGCAGCACCAGTTTGGAATCCACACCTAGTCAAGCACGCCAAGAAATTAGAGAAAGTGCAAAGGTTTGCAACAAGACTAGTCCCAGAGCTACGGGGATTGTCCTACGAAGAAAGGTTAAGGGAAATCGGCCTGACGACACTGGAGGACAGGAGGGTCAGGGGAGACATGATAACGACATATAAAGTACTGCGCGGAATAGACAAGGTGGACAAAGACGGGATGTTCCAGAGAGGGGACACAGACACAAGAGGTCACAATTGGAAGTTGAAGACTCAGATGAATCAAAGGGATGTTAGGAAGTATTTCTTCAGTCATAGAGTAGTCAGGCCGTGGAATAGCCTAGAAAGTGACGTAGTGGAGGCGGGAACCATACATAGTTTTAAGGCGAGGTATGATAGAGCTCATGGGGCAGGGAGAGAGAGGACCTAGTAGCAATCAGCGAAGAGGCGGGGCCAGGAGCTGTGACTCGACCCCTGCAACCACAAATAGGTGAGTACACACACACACACACACACACACACACACACACACACACACACACACACACACACACACACACACACTTACACACACACACACACACACACACACACACACACACACACACACACACACACACACACACACACACACACACACACACACCCCACACACACACACACTTACGCATACACACACACGTGCTTCTCCCAGCCAAGCTCCCCTAGTAAAAAGAGTGACTTTCACATGGGAGGAACCTGGCAAGGACAGACATGACGTGAGGCGCATACACGGACCAGCCATTAGAGATACTCCGGACCGTTTTTACTACTCAAAAATAATACGGAAGAGGACCAAACTGTTGGAGCTCGCACGCACGCTCACATGAAGAAAAATAACTAGTATGTGAATATCCCGAAAACCATTTGATACACTGTGGAAATTTTCTCCCAACTACAGTACTTCTTAATTAACCCGTTTAGACCTTTTCTGACCTTATGGTGGGGATGATTTTCGGGACTCTTTGGTGTGTAAGCTGCAAATTTCATTATTTTTTTATCTAATTTCGATTAAAAGAGGTCACAGTGTTGATTTTTTTTTAGATATTTGGGAGATTAATGAGTGTCTTCTTTACAAGATTTTGGTGGAACAGTTACTGGTCGAAAACGAATGTTTACATATACTTTTTTCCCACCATGAACGAGCACAGTGTTTGGATTTCAACCTCAAATAAATAATATACTTGGAGAACTGTACCTACATCAGGAAACCAGAAACGTATTGGAAGTGGAAATGGAGAGCCGTGTGTATCATGACGCAGCGGTTATAACAAGAGAGGAGA
>NC_069423.1:23459861-23509861 GCF_026875155.1 Cherax quadricarinatus | reverse complement strand
CACATCACACACAAACACACCCACACAACCCAGTAAAGTTCATTTAATTTCCGAGTCTCTCGTGTCGTTTTAGCAAGATACAATTTTAGGGAAGATCATGTAATTATCTTGTCAAACTTTAGGTAAACAATAAGTCAGTGTAAGTGTCATGTAAGACTTTAGTAACTTTGAAGTTCCCTGTGCGATCACTCCACAGAGGGTCCGCCAGGATACCCTTAGGCTCCCCTCTCAGCGCCTAAGAAGACGCGTTACTGAAGGCTTTAAGAACGGAATCAGTCAAGTAATAATGATGTCTATCGACTTCCTTCTTAAGGGTTGCATCTGCAGGTGTCGACTCTCACGCAGTGTCTCTTGGGAGTCATAGACAAAAGTCACGCTACATATCACGACTTGTTCTTGTCCCAAAGTCTTCCATGAACTTCCTGGAGCGGACATCGAACTCCTGGGATGAGACGCCGAGCTTCTTGAATGAAGTTTCAACCTCCTGAAACGCGAATCGGAACCTCTATAACGAGATTTTGAACTCTTGGAATGAGACTTAGAACATTTGGAATGAGCCTTTGAACTCCTTGAACAATAAATACACCGAACTGCTGGAAGTAGACATCGAGCTCCCAAGAGGCGCTTAAGGTTCCAACTTCGATTAAGTGTGTAACTGATCTTTGAGGCCAGACTGATCCATTCTATTTCCCTACGCACAACTTGACTCGACAACTCGGAAGTTAAAGTTTCTCTCTCGATTAGCGAACTGAGGATCGAGCCTCCATTAGTGATTGAGCTGAATGACCAACACGGTTTAGCACTTTCTCTAACAGTAATATGATTAAATATGTTTATAATCTATCCACCAGAAACCCCACACTGAGTGGCCAAGCTGTATAAATGTGCATCATTCACCGAAATTATCCAGACGTGTCGCTTGATTAATGTTATTTGATTTGCTTAAGTTCGATGCTTGGGAACGAGGAGGGAGCCTCCACAACCACGCCACTACCTACTCTACCACCCGCACCACCACTTCCCACACTAACAGGCAAACCACTACCCAAGTCACTACTCACAACACAACCACTACGATATTTCCCGCATCACCACAAACCCACCAGCAGCGCTACCACACCAGTACAACGTCATAACAGAACAGCCACACCACAAACCCACCAGCACCCACACACCTCATTGTCTCCGGGCACACTCTCGTATAGGGTAATTATAGGTGTCGGTTCTGGCTAAAACACTTTAATGATTCAATGGTTCAAAATAAATATATGATGTATTTGTGTTTATTTCGAATAGCTTAATATTAACTTTAACAATAGAAAACATTTGATAAAAAAGTACAGTACAAGATTATAAACCAAAACATAATGCAGCATAACACAAAATAACACAGCATATAATATAATAAAACATTGTAATTTAAAGCTGTATAACAAAATTCCAAATATCACAACATAACGCAGAGTCAGAAAGACACCACTCCCACGAGCGCTCTTAGGGCAGGGATTGTGCCAGAGCCAGAGCTTGCTACCACCTGCAGCTCACAAGACTGCCACTCCCACGAGCCCCTCTGTGACGAGGCGGGGATGGTAGACCAGAGGCCTAGCTTCATCCTACGAGCCCTGTGAGGGCGGGGAATGGGGTTAGGCCTGGGGACAGTTGGTCCCGAAGCTGAGGAGGTACTTGTACCTCCTCCCATGGGAGATATAGGTCTCAAGACACTCACAAGACAGGGACCCAAGGTCGGGTCACCATCTGGAAAAGACCCTGGCAGGGAGAGTACCGGCGAATCAAGAACAACAACAACAACAACAACATAACATAAGAACATAAGAACATAAGAAAGGAGGAACACTGCAGCAGGCCTGTTGGCCCATACTTGGCAGGTCCTTTACAATCCATCCCACTAACAAAACATTTGCCCAACCCAATTTTCAATGCTACCCAAGAAATAAGCTCTGTGCGCATGTCCCACTCAAATCCAACCCCTCCCACTCATGTACTTATCCAACCTAAATTTGAAACTACCCAAAGTCCCAGCCTCAATAACCCAACTAGGTAGACTGTTCCACTCATCAACTACCCTATTTCCAAACCAATACTTTCCTATGTCCTTTCTAAATCTAAATTTATCTAATTATATAATAACGCAACATAATATGAAGCAACATAAGATAAAACAGCATAACATGAAGCAACATCACAGAAATATATAGCATCAGACAATGTCACCATAAATCTCCCTAAACAATTGGAATTAACACAAATCCACTCGGATAATGAATATTATATTCATGGGGAAGCGCTAAACTTGCAGGAGTTACACAACACTTGGGAACCAGGAGATAAATCAGAGTTAATGCAAGGAATGAGAATGCAGCTCATAGATCAAGAGCCCTTCACAATTATCGAGGAATCCTTCATAAAGGGAATTAGATTCCTAAATCATTCATTGAAATTATATTCTATACTCTTCATGGACTCAAGAACAGGCACTACGAAAACTTCGCCCCTCCATGGAAGTTGTATTCATTGTATCTCACGTTTCTTAAAGCCCCCTCCCAAGACGCTTGTCTTAATGAAACCTTTGTTTAAATTATCTGTAGAGGCAACTGCTTTAAAAAAATCTTACGTAACTGGAAGGAAAACTGTAAGCAGCTTCGCCCATTCAGAGATCTGCCTTCTGCAGAGCCGAGTTAAGGAATCAAACTTGGCTAGTTAGGATATTCAGAAATTGCACAAGGAATAAGCCAGCCTACGATAGACGGCAGAGGATGTGGAACAATCTTGATTCTAGACTAAGAACGACCTTGATTCTAGATTAAGAACAATCTTGATTCTAGACAAAGAACTATCTAAATTAAGAATTATCTAGATTAAGAATTATCTAGATTAAGAATGACCTTCATTAAGAATTAGATTGAAAACTATCTACATAAAGAGCAATCTGTATTCTAAATTAAGAACTACCTAGATTCTAGATTAAGAACTATCTAGATTAAGAATTATCGTGTATTATCTGGATGAAAGAGACGAGGATAGAAAAGCAGACGGCTCTCTTCACTTTATTGCAATCGTCTCCTAAATATATTAGCTGACACAATCATCAAAAAATGAAATAACCGGCAAGTGTGGATTAACCGAGGTGAAAAAAAAAGTAAACGGGAGATGGATCATCGACATGACATACATCGTAAGAGAGACAAATGAAATGGATAACTGAGGGGATTATAGTTAGATCTATTCATTTCAGTTATCATAGTAGTTATTACTAACTAAAACGGTGGTTCGGGAACACGAGTTTGTAGTATGTAAATGTAAGGTGCATAAGTTGATACAGGACGAAATGGATTGAGATGGCTCCTGCTGAAGAGATTTGTAATAATGGGACGAACACCCGCGTGTGATCACTTGAATGGACTCACAAATTCCCGAAGCTCATTGAATTAGTAAGGCATACAAAGCAGGTTTATATTTAAAAAAAAAAAAAAGATCGCTCATGAAGACGCAGAGTCGTATTTTGATAATGGATTTCTTTACCTGCGCGTCTTTCTTTTGCTAGTTGTTTTTGGTTTACTAAGCGTTCTTGATACTTCATGTCTTTCTCGCAGTGTTCTAACATTTTTCCTTCACATTCGAGGAGAGATAAAGTCGTTGCTGGATGTTTACTTTCCAAGCTTTCATTTAAACACTTTTTCTTGGTTATGTTTACAGCTTTTGCTCAGGGACAAAATAGCGCTGATAAAAGTGTGCTTTCCATTTTTTTTTTTTTATCCATAACGGTGTTCTGGTGATAGACATTCTACCATGGACAAACTGACATCATTAAAAGTGAGGATTCTAATCTATCACTGTATTTCATAGATTAGTGTGTCGGAGTTAAGAGATTGGAGAGCCGGATATGACAACGATACCTATCATTTGGACAAAAGTCGTCACGTTTATCAGAAAAATTACTCAGTTTTACGAGCACGGAACGGATAATTCCAGCCGCTTTGAGTGGAAGATACAGGAGATGCATATCATATTAGACCTCTAGTTTTAAAACTTATCTTGGATACTTGTTATTAATTAACTTCCTCTTTAACTTTCCTCTTATGCTATAGTTTCAGGTTGTTGCTTTAATTGAGAAATAATTTCTGACAATTTATGTTTTCAAGTCTTGAAAAGTTATGTTTAGGTTACCGCTACTCAGGCAAGAACTGAAGTTGGTGCTAATGTTAACTCTTTGGGAGGGAGAAGGGAGCTGATGTTGATGCAAGGCTCTTCATCCAAAGAAATGTAGATGAATGGTTCAGAGAACCGACATGTTGATAAATTAGACGCATGTGCAACTCTTGGGTATCTTTATTGAGGAAACGTTTCCTCAATAAAGATACCCAAGAGTTGCACATGTGTCTAATTTATCATCCAAAGAAATGGAGGCCCCACAGTTTTTGTTATCTTCCCCATGTTACCACGTTTTCCCTGACGATGGTGGTGATGGTATTGTGGTATTGAGATGATTAATTCGTCAGGAAACAACAACAACCATAAACAGCAACAACTATAAACAACAGGAACAACAATAAACAACTATAAAACACTATAACAAACAACCATTAAAAACAAAGACCATAAAAAACTACCATAAAGAACTACCATAAAGAGCCATAACAATCACAGCCATAACACAACCACAACCACAACACGCAAAACTTAAACATCAAACTAATTTATTTTCGCTTTGACTTCCAAGTTTGTCTGCAGTAGTTAAAAACTGGTAACATTCTTCTGAAGCCAAGGACATATTAATTAAGATTATTGATGAATTTTATGCTTGTTAGTGTTTCTTTAATTAAGCCTCTGGTAATACCACGAAAAATAACACTGTCTTCCAGCGAGGTGTTACGGTTCACTACTCACACTCGAGGAGTTATGAATTACCTGTTGGAGATTGTGTCGGGGAATTATTTTTTCAACCTCTTTGCTAAGATTACATTACTGGCCAAAGATGTGAGATCATATTATTATTAATGGTGTAACACTTGCGTGATAACATAACTGGTGCAACACTTGCGTGGTTACATTACCGATGTAACAATTTCTGACAATTTATGTTTTCAAGTTAAAAAGTTATGTTTAGGTTACCGCTACTCTGGTAACACTTGCGTGATTACATTATGTGAGATCACATTAATGGTGTAACACTTGCGTGATTGCATTATTGATGCAACACTTGCGTGATTATCTTAAAGGCCAAAGATATGAGATCACATTACTGGTGTGGCACTTGCGTGATTATATTACTGGTGTAACACTTGCCTGATTACCTTACTGGTGTAAAACTTGCGCGATTACATTACTGGCCAAAGATGTGAGATCACATTACTGCGCGATTACATTACTCCCCCGAAAAGGTACGACGACCATATTACTAATTACGATTATATTTATCACCTAAGATTACTACAGCATTACTGACCGAAGATTTACGATTTCATAGACTAAAGATTTACGGTTACTTTACTGGCCAAAGTCTTTGCATTAATCTGCAATAAAACTGGGTTTTTAAACATGAATTCAAAATCATATTTAAGTGTTGCAGTGCGAAATTGTGGTGCCTTTACAATTCTTGGAGAGTTGCACAACCTCACTTTCCCTAATTTGCATAATCTTAGTTTTCCTGATTAATTTTCCAGTACGTCAGAGACGAGGAACTTTAGATTATCAAGATAATAATTAAAAATAGAAGACACGTTAGGGAACAGGAATTTATTGGGACCGTAAACAACACTAACAACCATAAACAACAGCAACCATAAATAACACCCATATACAGTAACCACCACAACGACCGTAAATCATAAACAATAACCATGAACAACGACCATAAACAACTACCATAAACAACTACCGTCATAATCACCATAAACAACAATAAAAAATAACCCTCATAAATAACCATAAATAACCATCAAAAATAACCGTCATAAACAATTATAAACCATCAAAAATAATTATAAACAACAACCATAAACAACAAGCAGAAACAACAATCACCATACACAACCACTATTAACAACCATAAACAACAGCAACCATAAACAACACTCACCATACACAATGACCACCGTAAACAATAGCCATAAATAACAGCCATCATAAACAAAAACCATAAACAACAGCCACCATACACAGCAACTTTAAATCTTGACAAAGCTCAACACAGAGCGACGCGTTCTATCAGTCAAAGCTTCCTTTGCAACATTCATTTTTCTCACTGTTGTTGTAAGAACACCGAATGGATATAAGAAAATCTTTACTGTCTTTATTTTTAATTCGATTTGTAGAGCATTTTAAATTGCATACAGTCGCATATTTCATCGAACTTTCTCTTCCAAACGCTAAAATAATTAGTTTTAATCTCGTTCGCTTTCTGCAACTATCAGACGCTTTACGAAGTCTGCTTAACAGCTGACGTTTATAATATATGTTGTGTCTTTTAGACCATCTTCATTGAATATAACTGTGACCTTTTATCTTAGTAAAATGTAAGTGCTCTTAGTTTATCTTGGATGACAGTAGCTGTTATTTTGTATCAAGTCGCATCGTTAGAAAATAGCAGTGACCTTTCATAAAGTCGTCTTCCTAGTAGGTAACAGTGATCTTACATCAGTAATAATGTACATTAAGCAGTATATAGAATCTCGTGGTATAACATCTTGGAAATATAATTATTGACAGTGAAAATCGTCTATGAGCGTGTCAATCTAGGTACCTTAAACACCTACTTAATATTTTGTAGTAACATAGCTTGATAAATTAGACACATGTGCAACTCTTGGGTATCTTTATTGAGGAAACGTTTCGCCACACAGTGGCTTCATCAGTCCGTACGTAGGAGAAACTTGAAGAACAGGAGGAGAATGAGGTAATCAGTCCCTCAACCTTGAGTCGATGTGTTCAGTCCATCAGTCTATTCAAGATTGATGGACTGAACACATCGACTCAAGGTTGAGGGACTGATTACCTCATTCTCCTCCTGTTCTTCAAGTTTCTCCTATGTATGGACTGATGAAGCCACTGTGTGGCGAAACGTTTCCTCAATAAAGATACCCAAGAGTTGCACATGTGTCTAATTTATCAACATGTCGGTTCTCTGAACCATTCATCTACAAAGTAACATAGCTTGTTCGAAGACAGGTCATGGAGTGAGTGAGATTCAAACCCACTGGAATCAATACTAAAACTATCATATTTTTTGACTGTATCGTCATGATTACGATTTCTACGCACTCCTTGAGTTGGTTCCAGTCTTTCCTTACGATCCATACCACGGGTGGGGATAGAACCCGCGATCAGAGAGTCATAAAACTCCAGACCGACGCGTTAACCACTGGGCCAGCTGGCTACAATAAGATTAATCCAACTAGGTATATTTAAACATCATAGGAAGGTGCTTAAATATACCTAGTTGGATGAATCTTACTGTAGCCAGCTGGCCCAGTGGCTAACGCGTCGGTCTGGAGTTTCATGACTCTCTGATAGCGGGTTCCATTCCCACCCGTGGTAAAGTTTGTCTGCAATCGTGTTTCATTACGATTTTCTCACACTGCTGTTCCAAGACGATACATAAGAGTGTTTGATGCTAGAGAGTAGCAGTAGTTTCGAGGGCTGAAATTTGATACTTATACTGTACTGGAAAGAGAAAGTTTTGCGATAAAAGAGTTGTTTATCGTATTTACAACCATACGATAGCGGAAGGGAAATTTACTAAACGTTTTTACACTCTAAGAAACCTGTTGTTCTTTTTCTGTCACAAAACACGTAAGATGTAAATCTTAAACACCTTTTTTTTATTCATTTAGTACACGCAGTGTAAGAGTTACGAATAACTAGAATGTAATAAGCAGATTGACAAGAAATCATCAACGTCGGCCGAATAAATATTTAATAGTGGGATCAGGAACTTGAGCTCTACCCTGGAAACTCGTAGATTTTAACAGCAATCTTGATGTTCTTAAGATGTAATAAACAATGATGCTTAGGGTCATACAAGTATCTCATAAAATTATAACTAAAAGACAAGAGAAAGGTTAATCTGAACAGAAGGGCAACTGTTCATAAACATAATGAAAATCGTGGATAAACATGATGAAAAATGTTTAAAGACTATTGAAAACTTCCTAAGCAAAATAAGAACTTTTTGTAAAATAAAAACGAATTGTATTTGGAATACTAATTTTGCAGAGAATGTCATGATTCAACATTTTTCATACCAAAACTTTTACAATTTAAGAACAAAAACGTACAATACCATGACTGGGACAATACACGAATAATCCGCACATAGGAGTGTATGTTAGTGTGACTTCGTAAATGGTCCGAGTTGGACCGAAACGTCGTCGTTATTTGTGTATTTTACGGGTTATTTGTGTATTTTACAAATTGTAATCATGCAGTAATTCATAAGCTTATTTATTTGGCTTATTTTTTTTGGGGGGGGAGGAAATTTGTTGAATTTGTTGCAATTTTCGTGTGCTATAACGCACCGACTGTGGGCATTGCAAGCACTCACGTTCGATTCCCAGTATATCTTACAATGTGTCATTTTCACTACGCGGTAACAATCTACAAATCAGAAAATGAATTGTTTATAGACTGTTTACGCCGACTGACTCTCGAAAATGTAATATTTGAAACACGAAACTAATAACTAAGTCAAACTGTAAAACAAGTGTCTAGAAGCTGCAATACGCTATTCTTGAAGCTGTAATAAACAGTAATATTAAATTCTTGAACTTGTCTCTGGTAACTCTTAAATGTGACTCTTGAAATTGTAATATGTAACTTGAAAGTGTAAGTTGTGACTCGTCCACATCCACAGTCTAGGACAGGGATTCTCAACTTTTCCTCCATCATTAACCTCCTCGGCTTGTATTTCTCCATTTACCTCCTTACTTCCATACGAAAAAATTATAGCCATCATAAAGGACAGAAAAACAAGAAGGTAAGAAAAAATTAATTATTTAGGTTTTTGGAGAAAAATGGCACACAAATATTTACTACCCCTTGCGTTTATTTTTTTTACCCCCAATTGGTAAATTTGCCCTCTTTCAAGTCACTAGTTAAAACTGAAATGCCCTTTTGATACAGAAAATTTTCTTCATCTTCTTGTTGTTGATTCGCCGGTATTCTCCCGGCCCGGGCCTTTTTCAAGTGGTGGCCCGGCCTTGGCTCCCTGTCGAGGGAATGTCTGAGACCAAAGTCTCCCAAGGGAGGAGGTACAAGAACCCCCTTATCGTTGGGACCAACTGCCCCCAGGCCTAGCCACATTCCCCGCCCTCACGGGGCTCGTAGATAGAAGCTAGGCCTCTCTGGTCTGCCATCCCCGCCCCAAGGGGGCTAATGGGAATAACAGTCTTGTGAGCTGCAAGCTCTGGCTCAGGCACCTACCCTGTCCTAGAAGAGCTGGGCATGGTGTCGATGTTTCCTTCATAATATGGTAATTACCTTTATAATATAGTAATTACCTTTATAATATAGTAATTATCTTTAGAGTAATTACCTTTATACTATAGAGGTTCTAGCGTGCCATTTTCTTTTAAGATTTTTCCTGTTGTTAACAATGTTTATTAGAAAATAATAGACTTCTTTAAGAGCATAAAGAGTTATTTAGAAAGTTAAATGCAGCATTCTTGTGTCTGGGACGAATAATCCACAAAATGTTTTTTTTAATGTAGTGTATAAACAATGTAGTAAACGTAATTCGATATTTTAAAGTTGAGAAGACAGCATGGAAGGTCACTATTACCTTCTTCCACGACGACCAGATGCAAGGTCACTATTACCTTCTTCCACGACGACCAGATGCAAGGTCACTGTTACCCTTCTGTCAAGACGACCAGATGCAAGGTCACTGTTACCTTCTTCAACGACGACCAGATGCAAGGTCACTGTTACCCTTCTGTCAAGACGACCAGATGCAAGGTCACTGTTACCTTCTTCCACGACGACCAGATGCAAGGTCACTGTTACCCTTCTGTCAAGACGACCAGATGCAAGGTCACTGTTACCTTCTTCCACGACGACCAGATGCAAGGTCACTGTTACCCTTCTGTCAAGACGACCAGATGCAAGGTCACTGTTACCTTCTTCAACGACGACCAGATGCAAGGTCACTGTTACCCTTCTGTCAAGACGACCAGATGCAAGGTCACTGTTACCTTCTTCAACGACGACCAGATGCAAGGTCACTGTTACCCTTCTGTCAAAACGACCAGATGCAAGGTCACTGTTACCCTTCTGTCAAGACGACCAGATGCAAGGTCACTGTTACCTTCTTCAACGACGACCAGATGCAAGGTCACTGTTACCCTTCTGTCAAGACGACCAGATGCAAGGTCACTGTTACCCTTCTTTCAAGACGACCAGATGCAAGGTCACTATTACCTTCTTCCACGACGAACAGATGCAAGGTCACTGTTACCCTTCTGTCAAGACGACCAGATGCAAGGTCACTGTTACCCTTCTTTCAAGATGACCAGATGCAAGGTCACTATTACCTTCTTCCACGACGACCAGATGCAAGGTCACTGTTACCCTTCTGTCAAGACGACCAGATGCAAGGTCACTGTTACCCTTCTTTCAAGACGACCAGATGCAAGGTCACTATTACCTTCTTCCACGACGACCAGATGCAAGGTCACTGTTACCCTTCTGTCAAGACGACCAGATGCAAGGTCACTGTTACCCTTCTTTCAAGACGACCAGATGCAAGGTCACTGTTACCCTTCTTTCAAGACGACCAGATGCAAGGTCACTATTACCTTCTTCCACGACGACCAGATGCAAGGTCACTGTTACCCTTCTGTCAAGACGACCAGATGCAAGGTCACTGTTACCCTTCTTTCAAGACGACCAGATGCAAGGTCACTATTACCTTCTTCCACGACGACCAGATGCAAGGTCACTGTTACCCTTCTGTCAAGACGACCAGATGCAAGGTCACTGTTACCCTTCTTTCAAGACAACCAGATGCAAGGTCACTGTTACCCTTCTGTCAAGACGACCAGATGCAAGGTCACTGTTACCCTTCTTTCAAGACGACCAGATGCAAGGTCACTATTACCTTCTTCCACGACGACCAGATGCAAGGTCACTGTTACCCTTCTGTCAAGACGACCAGATGCAAGGTCACTGTTACCCTTCTTTCAAGACGACCAGATGCAAGGTCACTGTTACCCTTCTTTCAAGACGACCAGATGCAAGGTCACTATTACCTTCTTCCACGACGACCAGATGCAAGGTCACTGTTACCCTTCTGTCAAGACGACCAGATGCAAGGTCACTGTTACCCTTCTTTCAAGACGACCAGATGCAAGGTCACTGTTACCCTTCTTTCAAGATGACCAGATGCAAGGTCACTGTTACGCTTCTTTCAAGACGACCAGATGCAAGGTCACTGTTACCCTTCTGTCAAGACGACCAGATGCAAGGTCACTGTTACCCTTCTTTCAAGACGACCAGATGCAAGGTCACTGTTACCCTTCTGTCAAGACGACCAGATGCAAGGTCACTGTTACCCTTCTGTCAAGACGACCAGATGCAAGGTCACTGTTACCCTTCTTTCAAGACGACCAGATGCAAGGTCACTGTTACCCTTCTTTCAAGACGACCAGATACAAGGTCACTGTTACCCTTCTTTCAAGACGACCATATGTTAGGTCACTGTTACCCTTCTTTCAAGACGACCAGATGCAAGGTCAGTGTTACCCCTCTTTCAAGACGACCAGATGCAAGGTCAGTGTTACCCTTCTTTCAAGACGACCAGATGCAAGGTCACTGTTACCTCTCAAAGACGACTAGATGTAAGATCACCGTTACCCTTCTTTCAAGACGACCAGATGCAAGGTCACTGTTAGGCTCTACCATGACAATCAGATGTAAGGTAACTGATACTTCTCTTTCGGGTCGACAGAAGTAACGTCAGTGTTACCTTCTACCAAGATAACATTATGCAAGGTCAGTGTAACCCTGTACTGTCCCTAGAGAACGGGATGCAATCAGGTTCGATCCATGAAAGGTGAACATAGGTTCATCTCCTTGGATTAAGAACCCCTCACTGGTGTCAAGGCACCTTCCTTGAGATTAACTTAATGCAAAGAGTGGAACCCTCCATTATTGATCTGGTGATTGGGGCAAAGAGCCGACAAAAAATCGTAGGAACACGTAATAAGTGACATTATTCTTGACGACGTTTTGCTCAGATTTGAACAAGGGTTTGATGTGCATTACGTGTCATTATACCCAACAATGACTTTATTATGACAATAAGAATTAATTAATTTTTTAAATATAAAGAGAATGACAATATAAACTATAAGAGTCTTAATCCACGAAGGTCATATAGCACCTGGGAAGTGTTCACACCGATGGAAATTCTCTTGACTATTCATGAATTTTTAACAATGTGTCAAATTCATTTGGAAAATAATGCATATGGGTATCTACACTGCAAACTGAAATGTTTGTTATCCTAATGGTGCTGAAGGTAACATATGGCACCGAGCCTGACGACTTAAATATTATTGATTCTGTAATCACTGAGGGAACTTGGCTTCACATAATGATTAACACGATCATTGGCAAGCCAGGTAGAGATACTCTAAACACAGAGTAAGAAGAATGCGCATTTTTTATGGATTCCATCACACACTGAATTACTCCTTCAAGATTATATTGATAAGTTAGCCAAAGAAATTATCTTGAAAGGAAAAATATAGAATGCAGCTTGGGTATATCTGTGTGTAACATTACGAGAAAAATAAATAATGAAAATGAGTATCATAGGTATGTAGTTAGAATCTTGTCTTAGTAGATCACTCACACCGTAACATGATATCTCTAAACAGCAATCTGCATTGTGAACGAACCGACAGTTATTGTAGTAGCCAGGCTTAGGCTTCGTTACTTGTACTCTGGCAACTTGCCAGACACACATATGATCAAATTTATTACAAAGTACTGTATGTGGTCAGCTTTATGATTATTTTGTTGAGCACTGTGTGCTTCATTGTCCACTTATTGGGAAACAGACAGAATAATGTCCATTGTAATACATCAGGGTATCCAATTCATTGAACTAATATGCAATACAATTACATTAAGATATTAAATATGACTTTGTTAACAGAGTAATTAGGCCTTATGTTAATCCATGTTTTTGGTTTAATACTTATGGGGTGCCTAGTTCTACAGGTCTATTGTTTAAATATAGGATTTTTTTGCGATAATTCCAACTATAATAAATATAGGGGAAGCGCACCAGGATTATACAGCGCCGTAGAGTGTGAAGGCATTTAGTTTTAATTGGAATGAGATACAATTTAAAAAGACACAAAAAGGAATACTTCCAATTCTTAGGATCCAGAACCATTTATCAACGCCATGACTCAGAGTAATTTTATAATTAAGAGGTATTTATCCTTTTAACCCGCACATACTCAGTGTGTAACAAAAAAAGTCTGGAACCATAGGCGAAAATCAAATAAGGAAAAGTCAACAGTGTGAGCTTTTATTCATGGAGCGTATTCAACGTGTCCACCATTATTTTTGATACACGAAAGCAGATGAGAAATCCAGTCAACCAGTTCACGGTGAATGGAATGGGACTGGTAGTGTTGCGTGTGACGACGACGCCGCTTCCGCAAATATGCAACACTGAATTTTCTCCGCATTGACGAGATAACAAAAA
Organism: Cherax quadricarinatus; assembly: GCF_026875155.1. Classification (NCBI taxonomy): domain Eukaryota; kingdom Metazoa; phylum Arthropoda; class Malacostraca; order Decapoda; family Parastacidae; genus Cherax; species Cherax quadricarinatus. The sequence goes on along the minus strand of NC_069423.1, from coordinate 23,496,123 downwards.
TCCAACGGAGCGAGAATCAGGGCTCCTCGCTGGCCACTCCTTGCTGGCCACTCCTCAGGTCATCGGCGTCCTGTCCAATAGCACCGTCGTTACAAACTTATGGAACACCCCTCAACAAGATCCTTCTTCAGAAATGACTGCATCACTTTCACGGGGAAGCATTAAACTCATAGGGGCCATACAGTACCTGGGGATTGATAGGCAATCAAGTTTACTCGAAGTAAGTAAAAATACTATAGCGAAGAGGAAATTACACCTGAGCTCTTTAACAAAACTGACAAGATGGGAAAGGTAACTAATACTTTTTGGATCATAAGCCTTTCACCCTTGAAGAGATTCAGGCACTTAAAGGTCAAAGCTCACTGGGCAAGAGCCAGGAAGAGACTGAAACTGCAGTTATAAAGTTGCTCTTCTCCTTCCAGTAACGCTAATTAATAATCCTTTATTTTAACGTTGAAATACACAATGGCACTGTAAATTTCCTCTTAAAGGATACCTTAAATGGGGTAATATAATCATGAACTTATTAAGTGATAGCTAATCTCGCTAAGCCCCATTACCCTTCTTCCATTACACTAATTACCCAGCGAGGATAACGAGGGAGGGCAAAAATGGGAGTGGAGTTATCACGGGCTAAACACTACCTCTGTGAGAATTGTGTTATTACTCAGAGGTAAGACAGATGAACAGCCGCCAAACCTGGGAAACTTTCCTTGGTAATGTCTCGGATGAGGAATAATATTGTGAAGAATAGACACTTATACGCTTAGGTGTGTGTGTATGTATGTATGTGTATATATATGTATGTATATATATATATATATATATATATATATATATATATATATATATATATATATATATATATATATATTATATATATATATATATATATATTATATATATATATATATATATATATATATATATATATATATATATATATATATATATATATTATATATATATATATATATATATATATATATATATATATATATATGTCGTGCCGAATAGGCAGAACTTGCGATCCTGGCTTAAATAGCAACGCTCATCTTGCCATATAGGACAAGTGAAAATTTGTGTATGCAATAATTTCGCCAAAATCATTCTGAACCTAACGAAAAAAATATATTTCACTGTGTTAGTTTAGTATTAAATTACTGTAAACAAATCTAAAATATATTTAGTTGGGTTAGGCTAAAATAAATTGTTCTTGTTATAATAAGGTTAGGTAAGTTTTCTAAGATTCTTTTGGAGCAAAATTAAAAATTTTTACATTAACATTTGTAGATGAATGGTTCAGAGAACCGACATGTTGATAAATTAGACACATGTGCAACTCTTGGGTATCTTTATTGAGGAAACGTTTCGCCACACAGTGGCTTCATCAGTCCATACATAGGAGAAACTTGAAGAACAGGAGGAGAATGAGGTAATCAGTCCCTCAACCTTGAGTCGATGTGTTCAGTCCATCATCTGCCGTATTCTACTCAAGATTGATGGACTGAACACATCGACTCAAGGTTGAGGGACTGATTACCTCATTCTCCTCCTGTTCTTCAAGTTTCTCCTATGTATGGACTGATGAAGCCACTGTGTGGCGAAACGTTTCCTCAATAAAGATACCCAAGAGTTGCACATGTGTCTAATTTATCTACATTAACATTAATGAAAAAAAACATATTTTTAAACGTATAAGAGAAAATTTTAGAAAGGACTTAATTTTAAATGAGTTCTTGGTAACTAACCATTTTTACCTATTCGGCACGACATATAAATATACATGCAAGAAGATCACAGTAAACAGGTGATATCATAATATGCAGAACAACCACTGTGAAAATATAGCAAAATTCAAAGGGATTTCCTGACTTCTCACATTAACAAGGAACTATAAGAATATAAGGTTGACAGGAAGACATATAACGACTAGACTACACAAATGAAGAAATCTCCAAAATTTATGAAATAGCTAATGATCTCATATACCCAAGAAACTTAACTGATAAATCCTTAAAAATAGCTAGAAATACTTTTAACAATTCAAAAATGGACAACCAACCTTATTCAACTAAAAATATGTTGGTTCTCCCTTGCCATGAAAACTTGGTTGATATTTAAAATTCTTGACGCAGATAAAAACCTTTTGATAAAAAATTCCCCCAAAATGTTGACGGTTGTGTCTATAAGATTCCTTGTCAAATATGTGATAAAGTTTATTACCGTCAAACTGGTAAAAAAAAGTCTTGAACTTAAGATAAAACAACATAAATATAGCATTAGAACTGGAGAAGATTCTAATTCTCTGTTTATTCAGGTGAAAGATTTTAACCATCCAACTGATTTTAAAAGGATGACAAAGTTATAACAATTAAATTAATGGTCGACAGGAATATAATAGAATCATGTATCATAAAAAGTAATTTTGAAAATAATATGAATATTTACTTTGGTTTATATAAATTGAAATCATTTATAATTAATAAAATTTGGGAAGAATTTAAGGTACATCAAACAAATTTTTGGGTAGAATATAAGCTGTGTTTTGCGGATCACTGACTACCTACCTACATCATCATAAAGTCAGGTGTTGTTGGGGGGTGGCAGCGAGGTGTAGTCTCGTACTTAAATGCCTTCCTGTTAACCTTTTTTTTTATAGTTTCTTGATAATGTGAGAAGTCACGAAAGCCTTTGGAATTTTGCTATTTTCTCAAAGTGGTTGTTCTCACACACACACACACACACACACACACACACACACACACACACACACACACACACACACACACACACACACACACACACACACACATACACACACACACACATACATACATACACACACACACACACACACACACACACACACACACACACACACACACACACACACACACACACACACACACACAAACACAAACAAATATATATATGACGTCATCCTGGCGTTCCTGTCATTGGTGAGCACTTTCTGACATCTTGGTGTTCCTGTCCTAGGGAAGAACTGAAATCATCAGGGTGTTCCTCTCCTTGGTAAGTGCTCTCTGAAATCATTCTGGCAAACAAAAGGCGCTTTGCAAAATGTTTTAAGCGTCACTCTTAGAGAATAAATAAGTTTCCTCTCCTTGAGACGACTGCAGTATGAACCGCTTTCAACTTCAATTATCCTTAACGGGTTAAACGAAAGTCATTGTATAAAATACATAAATATAGTTCTGTGTTTCAGTTTAAAACGCTCTCGAATACATACGTATGTACGTACGTACACGTACACACACAAACACACATACACACACACATACATACACACACTGCTGCAGCATATGGGCGCCTAGCAAACCTCAGAACAGCATTCCGACATCTTAATAAGGAATCGTTCAGGACCCTGTACACCGTATACGTTAGGCCCATATTGGAGTATGCGGCACCAGTTTGGAACCCACACCTAGCCAAGCACGTAAAGAAACTAGAGAAAGTGCAAAGGTTTGCAACAAGACTAGTCCCAGAGCTAAGAGGTATGTCCTACGAGGAGAGGTTAAGGGAAATCAACCTGACGACACTGGAGGACAGGAGAGATAGGGGGGACATGATAACGACATACAAAATACTGAGAGGAATTGACAAGGTGGACAAAGACAGGATGTTCCAGAGATTGGACACAGTAACAAGGGGACACAGTTGGAAGCTGAAGACACAGATGAATCACAGGGATGTTAGGAAGTATTTCTTCAGCCACAGAGTAGTCAGTAAGTGGAATAGTTTGGGAAGTGATGTAGTGGAAGCAGGATCCATACATAGCTAAAAGGCGTTGCCAGGAGCTGCGACTCGATCCTTGCAACCACAAATGGGTGAGTATAAACAGGTGAGCGCGAGCGCACACACTTATATTTTACCACTAATTCTAATAAAAAGCTTTAATACAGCATTTTAAACAAACTAAACGGAATCTAATATTTAGACTGATATAAATAATTTGTACAAATTGTTGTTAAACATATATAAAATGGAATGAAACCGCTTATACGAAAGTTACATAACACGGAACACTAAAGAATAGTTTAATGAAAAGTGTTGATGACCTAAAAAAGAAAATAAGAGCTTGGAACCAATGTAGTAAACGTGCTAATCCAGAAACTTATTGTGAGACTGGAGCAGCTCTGAAATGAATATACAAATGGAGAAAGTAATAAACTTTGAAGATGTAATGAAATGGAAGAGCAAGAACCATATCTTTCGTTCAAGTCTAGAAGAAGAAAAAAAAGAGTAAACCTAATGTTGAAGCCAAAACAGAAGGACTAGAAGACGACCAAAAATCACTCAAGCTGAAGGAAAAACATGTGAGAGGAATTTAACGAGAACTTATTTACAAAAAAAAAAAAAAAGATATTTCTTTTGTAGTAGATTGCAATCCCAAACAGACACATATTTTGGTGTAGATCACGGATAAAGAGTCTTTACTTTCAGCTCTGTGACAGACTGCAGTGTTTACATGAGGTTCAAGAACAACACAAGTTGGTATCTGAGAGTTCTGAAATTTGAGGATACTGAAGCAGGTGAAGAGATTGTTAAGAAATTACTACCGTATTCTTAAAAGAAAAAAATATATATAACCAGACGAAATAGTATCATGAATATTAATATTGTAACAGTGTTATGAGATTCACTTTTATTTTTTTTCTAATATTTCGTTACAAATACGTAAGCTGTCAGACAATTGACTGTGACCTAAAAAGAAAAACGAAGATTTTTCTTTTTAAAATGGGTAATTTTTACAGAAGAAGGGGTTACTAGCCCCATACTCCCGCCATTTTAGTTGCCTCTTATGACACGCATGGCATGGAGGATGAATATATATATATATATATATATATATATATATATATATATTATATATATATATATATATATGTCGTGCCGAATAGGTAAAATTGGTCAATTAGCAAGAACTCATTTAAAATTTACTTCTTTCTAACATTTTCTCTTATAGGTTTAAAGATATATATTTTTTCATTTGGTAATATTCCGGTAATTAATTTTTATAGTGGATCAGAAGAAGGTAAATTATGTAACATCACAGTCACTAATGAAATGGTTGTGAAGCAGATAGACAGACTGAAGCAAAATAAGTCACCGTGTCCTGATGAGGTTTTTTCAAGGGTTCTAAAGGAATGCAAAATGGAACTCTGTGAACCATTAACTAATATTTTTAATTTATCTCTTCAAACAGGTGTAGTGTCTGATATGTGGAAGATGGCTAATGTAATTCCTATTTTTAAAACAGGGGACAAGTCGTTACCGTCAAATTACCGCCCAATAAGCCTGACCTCAATTGTAGGCAAATTACTAGAGTCAATCATAGCTGAGATTATAAGAAGCCATCTCGATAAGCATAGCTTGATTAAGGATACTCAGCATGGATTCACAAGAGGCCGGTCTTGTCTAACTAATTTATTAACTTTCTTCAGTAAAGCTTTTGAGGCTGTTGACCACGATAAAGAATTTGATATTGTTTACTTAGATTTTAGTAAGGCGTTTGATAGAGTTCCGCACCAAAGACTGTTGAAGAAAGTAGCAGCTCATGGCATTGGGGGGAGGGTGCTCTCGTGGATCGAATCATGGCTCACAGACAGGAAGGAGAGAGTGTCCATAAATGGGGTTAAATTCCTTCATCAAGATCATTGATATATATTATAAACAACAACGGGCCCAAGACTGATCAATTCTCGTGGATCGAATCATGGCTCACAGACAGGAAGCAAAGAGTGTCCATAAATGGGGTTAAATCCGAGTGGGGATCAGTAACAAGTGGCGTTCCACAGGGATCAGTCTTGGGCCCGTTGTTGTTTATAATATATATCAATGATCTTGATGAAGGAATTACTAGTGATATGAGCAAATTCGCCGATGACACGAAGATAGGTAGGATAATTGATTCAAACGTAGATGTTAGGGAACATCAGGAGGATTTAGACAAACTCTACTCTTGGTCAGAAAAGTGGCAGATGCAGTTCAATGTAGATAAATGCAAGGTTCTGAAGCTCGGGAGTGTCCATAACCTTAGCACTTATAAGTTAAATAATGTAGAACTTAGCCATACAGATTGCGAAAAGGACTTGGGGGTTATGGTAAGCAGCAACCTTAAACCAAGACAGCAATGCCTAAGCGTACGTAATAAGGCAAATAGATTACTGGGATTTATATCAAGAAGTGTAAGCAACAGAAGTCCAGAGGTCATACTGCAGCTTTATACATCATTAGTAAGGCCTCACCTAGATTATGCAGCTCAATTCTGGTCTCCATATTACAGAATGGACATAAATTCGTTAGAAAACATTCAGCGTAGGATGACTAAATTAATACATAGCATTAGAAATCTTCCTTATGAAGAAAGATTGAAGACTCTTAAGTTACATTCACTTGTTAGACGAAGAATGAGGGGAGACCTGATCGAAGTGTATAAGTGGAAGATAGGTATTAATAAAGGGAATATTAACAAGGTCTTGAGGATATCTCTCCAGGAGAGAACCCGCAGTAATGGATTTAAATTAGATAAGTTTAGATTTAGAAAGGACATAGGAAAGTATTGGTTTGGAAATAGGGTAGTTGATGAGTGGAACAGTCTACCTAGTTGGGTTATTGAGGCTAGGACTTTGGGTAGTTTCAAATTTAGGTTGGATAAGTACATGAGTGGGAGGGGTTGGATTTGAGAGGGACTTGCACATCGGAGCTTGTTTCTTGGGTGGCTTTGAAAATTGGGTTGGTCAAATGTTTGTTAGTGGGATGAATTGTAAAGGACCTGCCTAGTATGGGCCAACAGGCCTGCTGCAGTGTTCCTCCTTTCTTATGTTCTTATGTTCTTAATGTAAAAATGAATAATTTTGTACCAAAAGATACTTAGAAAATTTACCTAACCTTATTATAACAAGTGCAATTTAATTTAGCCTAATCCAGCTAAATATATTTAGATAAGTTTACAATAATTTAATAATAAACTTACACAATGAAATATATATTTTTTTTTCGTTAGGTTCAGAAAAGTTTCTGCGAAATTATTGCATACACAAATTTTCGCTTGCCTTATTTGGCAAGAAGAGCGTTGCTATGCAAGCCAAAATCGCGTTTTACCTATTCGACACCACATATATATTCTTATTATCCACTTTCCCATGGATAATATATCTATCTACGAATAAGTATGACTGAAAAAGGAATTTTGAAACTTTAATTATGTAAGTGAAAAAAAAAAATAGGACATATTACAAAATCAATACCAGACCATCATTCTTTATGTGAAGGGCTAAACCCGTGTGGGCCTTCTAGGAAAAGGAATAATGGAGGTTCGATCTCCGGTAATGCACGAGTAATGACGGAGTAAAAAAAAAACTGAAAAGATTTAAAAAAAAAAAAACTCATGTTCGTCTGATGCGAGGAAAAAGAAGAAATATTATATCTACAAAAAAAAATATCATAAAGAAAAAAATAAGTGAAATATTGTAGAGAAAACTTCTTTGGTACGCTGACAAAATTAAAATTTACTGTACAATGTTACGGTGCGGAGAAAAGCGGTGCAGAAAGGGGTACCGCGAGGTGATATTTCAAGAGAGAGAGACGTAGTGTGCTTAGTATGACCACACTAATACATCCTCGAAAATGTCATGACACTATCTGCATTCGAATAATATTAATAAAAGCTATTAATGTTAATAAAAGTTATTAATTTTAATAAAAATTATTATTAATAAAAAATATTGATTTTTTTTAACACGCCGGCCGTTTCCCACCGAGGCAGGGTGACCCAAAAAGAAAGAAAAACACCAAAAGGAAGAAAAAACTTTCACCATTCAACACTTAGACCATCACTCCTACATAATCATTGACTTTGCAGAGGCGCTCAGATACGACAGTTTAGACGTCCCTCCAAACTGCCAATATCCTAAACCCCTCCTTTAAACTACAGGTATTGTACTTTCCATTTCCAGGACTCAAGTCCGGCTAACCGGTTTCTCTGAATCCCTTCACAAAATATTATCCTGCTCACACTCCTACAGCTCGTCAGGTCCCAAAAAACCATTCGCCTCCATTCACTCCTATCTAATACGCTCACGCACGCTTGCTAGAAGTCCAAGTCGCTCGCCCACAAAACCTCCTTTACCTCCTCTCTCCAACCTTTTCGGGAACGACCCCTACCCCGCCTTCCTTTCCAAATAGATTTATACACTCCCATGTCATTCTGCTTTGATCCATTCTCTCTAAATGACCAAACCACCTCAACATCCCCTCTTCAGCCCTCTGACTAATACTTTTAGTAACTCCACACCTTCCCCTAATCTCCACACTACAAATTTTCTGCATAATATTTACAACACACATTGCCCTTAGACACGACATCTTCACTGTCTCTAGCTACCTCATCGCTGCAGCATTTACAACCCATGCTTCACACCCATAAAAAAGTATTGGTACCCCTGTAATATCGTGCATTCCCTTCTTTGCCTCCATCAATAACGTTCTTTGTCTCCATAGATACCTTAACGCACCACTCACCTTTTTTCCTTCATCTTTCACAAACCCATCCGCTGACAAGTCAACTCCCAAATATCTGAAAACATTCAGTTCTTCCATACTCCCTCCCTCCAATGTGATATCAAATTTTTCTTTATTTAAATCGTTTGATATCCTCACCACCTTACTTTTATCTATGTTCACTTTCAACTTTCTACCTTTACACACCCTCCCAAACTCGTCCAGTAACCTTTGCAACTTTTCTTTATAATCCCCCAAAAGCACAGTATCATCAGCAAAAAGTAAATGTGTCAACTCCCATTTTGTATTTTATTCCCCATAATTTAAAATAATTAACAATTAACAATTAATTATTAATATTAATAAAATTATTAATATAATTAATAATTCTGATAACGGTTATAATAATGATAATAAAAATTAATAATGATAACGATAAAAGTAATAATAACAATAATAATAATAATATTAATTACAACAGCACCTTCAATTAAGCCAATTATCCACACATGGAGGTTCATACAATGGTGTTGAGACCATTAACAACAAACTTCAGCCCCATAAACACGAACGTTAATAATATATTCATATTAAACACACACAACCAAATTTTTTCAGACTACATAAATGTATATTACGACCACCCTCCCTCCCTCCCTTCCCCCCTCTTTTTTGCCCAACATGCCTCCTTCATCCCTCCTATTCCTCCAAAACTCACGAAATTTTTAATTTAATTCTTCTCTTAAAAAGAAGTGGGGGATGTGGTAGGTGATAGAATATGCCAGGTAGTTATTATGAGGGCAGCAGAGCAAGCATAAGAGCAGGACAGAATTATTGCTGTCATCGTTCTCTATAAACTTAATGTTAAGGATTTCCAGCCTCTTGGGTTGTTTTATGGGATGTGGGAGACTGATGGTGGTGGTTGTGGTGGTGGTAGGGGAGACGGATGGTGGTAGTTATGTTGGTGGTAGGGGAGACCGATGGTGGTAGTTGTGGTGGTGGTAGGGGTGATGGATGGTGGTGGTTGTGGTGGTGGGAGTGGAGTCATGTTTATGGTAGTGTTAATTAGTGGTGAGGTGAGTGGGCGTAGTTAACTTGGTAGTACACAGTAAAGACAGACAGAACAAGATTCTGAAGTTCACACCGGTGCTATCTGCCAAGAAGGACATTCTGTTTCTATCTTCGTTAAGGACTATTATTATTTATCAAAATGTTGGAGGCAAGGATAGTAAAACAAAAGGCTTTCTCCCCACCTTTCGAACACTGCCAGAGTGAAGCGAGACAAAACATACAGATAATATATAATGAAAAATGATTCGTGTTATTCCACTGAAATCTCCAAAGCTGTGTGTACCAGTGGATCTGTTTGTAGTTACAATTACGTCTGGATACTATGGTTCAGGTGGACAAGATAAACTGAGTATCTTACTTAGTTTAGCAGCAAATACCAGGATATTGGCGACTGCAACAATAAGCACCACAAAGTGAGTAATTCATTAACTACAGCTCGCCCTTGCATGATATCTAGGTAAATGTTATCTTATAGAGTGCTTGTCCAGTTGTGTCTTAAAGGAAATAATTGTCTTTGTGCGTACAGCCTCAGTGAATAATTTGCCCCATTCTGCTATAATTCGGTTTTGAAGCAAACCTTTACACACGTTCGTGTTACATCTCTTGACTCTAAGTTTCATTCCTACTACCCACCACCAAAGCTGCCAACATGATCTGCAACAGTTAGGTCGATGACATTTTTACCTGTTCTGTCGACAACTCAGGAAAATTACTGACAGGACCGCATCTGTTCTTGTTGCCACCTCCCTAGATAAAAGCAATATCAACCATGTTGATATTGCAAACTGATTATCGCAAACCGAATTGTTTGTAAAAAAAAATAATTGTTAATGTAAAAATTAAAAAAATTCTACCAAAAGAACCTTAGAAAACTTACTTAACCTTATTATAACAAGTGCAATTTAATTTAGCCTAATCCAAATAAATATATTTTAGACAAGTTTATAATCATTTAATAATAAACACAGGATTAAACTACACTACTTTCTCTAATGTGCTCGAAACTGTCAGCCCCCTGACGCCCCTCCAAGGAAGCTGCTACAGCCTCCTTGTATTTTAGTTTACAGCTTCCCCAGAGCACAAAACTCAATTCATTATTGAGCTGTAGCTCACTCTCTTTCTCAGTAGAATAACACAAAACCAGCTCAGTTCAATCTTGAAGAGACCTAGGCATTCTTCGTACATATGAAGAGGCTGAGACCTCGGCTGGTAGAGTCCGAGAAAACCTGCTGGCACTGAAGAGGCCAAGATGTACTCCTGTTCGCTTAACAAGAGAGCGAGCTCTTTTTGCTCTTGGAGAGCCAAAGGTCTTTATTTTTCTTGATTTTTAAGATGCTTGCACCTGAAGAAGCCAAAAGCTGTCTTTTCTTGCAATGTATGAGGCCAAAATATTTCTTGCAGTATAAGAGGCCAAGACTTTTCTTTTCTTTTTATCTACATTCCTGTCAGACAGAGCAACATCTTGGGATCTTGATAGTAAATTCTATGCTTGCCTAACCTATAGTCATGACCTACTTCCACCTGTCGATTTGTCTAAGGTGACACCGCCTACGACTGCTTCCTACCACGACCTAATTGCTGGTAATTTCAAGTTGGTAAAGAAATATTTTATCTATATGTGATACATAAAGGAGATATGCATATTCCTATGTTCCGGTGATACACCACACGGGAAATTAAGGCATTGGCACAGCCTTCGTCTGATGTACTTAAAGAGACGAAGAACTTCTGCTTGCACGTCATTTGGCAGAGATTTTACTCTGCCTTCCTTAAAGGGACCAAGGCCTTCTGCTTGAACTTGCAGAGGCCAGGACCTTCCCCTTCATGCGCCTCAAGAGGACGACACCTTCCTGTGTTTGCGCCTCACCAGCTTACAAAGCCCACGTAATTCTGTGCCTCTCTTACGAGCGGCTTTTCCTTTGTCACGAAGCCCTGAACTTCTCAGAACACTCGGCCCCTTCCACTTTCTCTTACAGCCCCATTGTTTTTCCACGGCCAGCCACAAATCCCATTCCTCCCTCTTCCTCGAGGATTTGTGCCTCCTTCTAACCTCCGCCATCGCAAGATAGTAGCGTCCCCCTTCCCCCCCTTCCCTCTCTCTCTCTCTTTCTATTAAGGATATGCTCTCTCTCCCTCAAGAAGTTGTGTCATCTCTCACTCTCTCAATGAGTTTTACCCATCTCTCTCTCTCTCTCTCTCTCTCTCTCTCTCTCTCTCTCTCTCTCTCTCTCTCTTTCTCTCTCTTAACGTAAGTAGCCCGGAATGCTCTGCATAACCATGAGCTTTCTATTCAGTATGTCACTGATGTCAGCTAGGTCTGTGAAAATTGTATCATAAAGATTATTATTGTTACTAATTACTATTATTATTGTTAATATACGGAGTTATGCCCCCTTCCCTTCCGGAGACAACTACTTATCCCTTCTCTCTCTGTCTCATTCTCCCTCAAGGAGGTGACGTGACTTTCCTTCTCTCAGTCAGGGAGGTGGGGTCTTCCTCCCTCCCTCTACTTCTCAGCCTCTCCCTCGAAAAGTTGAGTGTTCAGTCGTTACTGACTTTAGGCCTGGTGGGACGGGGTGCTTGGAATTATGCAAATACTTCATCAACTTTGAGGTGCTTGAGGATATCCTCATCGTCCACCCTGAATTTGCCAGCACTCATAAGCAGCTAGTGATGCTCTAGTTGTATGTAAATGCATACTGTATATGTATGTATATATGTGCGTGTGTGTTCACTGCATATGTATGTTTATGCGTGTATGACTGAACGGTAGAACCAGCGATAGGACATACATAGTCATTTCTTGACAACGTTTTATTACCATCTTCAGGTCTACATACAAGAAACTTAAATATTCGGGCACTTAGGGAACTTGGGTATCCGCAAGACCACTCTACGAGCGAGACGTCTTTCAAGGTGCTACTCAGCTACCTTTCAGACATAGAGTTGGGTATCACAGAAGCTAAGTTAGGTTAGGTAAGGTTCGTCAGGAAACATGACTAAGTGTTTCCCGACGCGGGTCTTGGTCAGATGATGACCCGCCTTTGGAGCTTTTGGTCATCTGACCGAGGCCTTCCGCTGGCGTACCGGGCCACCCCTTTAAAAATTATGGTCATTTATAATCATTGTTATTGTCATGACAATATCACAGAAGCTCTCAATACTTACCAACTTAAGTCATACTTAGACATTTACGATAACTCCTGCAAGCGTTTATGCTTTCAATTATGTAGTAATTTAATTAATTTTAAACATTATAAAAAAATAAAAGTTTTAAAATTATTCATTTTTTACTCTCTAGTATTTTTGGATGTTGTCTTTCTTTTCGTAGACCTGAAGATGAAAATAGAAAGTCTCGAAACGTTGGTAAAAATGGTTTTGTTTTCCCTGTCGTAGGTTCTAAAGTTTATAAGACTAGGTTTTCCACATACTCAACTGATATGCTGATATGTGCGTTATATTAATAAGGGTCTATATATATATATATATAATATATATATATATATATATATATATATATATATATATATATATATATATATATATATATATATATATATATATATACGTATGTATATATTCACGTATTTGTCAAAGTGCCTGTACAGGCGAATATTTATTTTATGTACACATACAACTATCAAGTAGAATAGAGTAGCAATATTTTTTTTATTTTATTGAAGGAAAAATAGGAATGAGAAAGAAAAGTCATCACGAGGCTGCTCCATTATATGTCGACTTGCGCCTCCTGTGTATGAATTCTCTTGCCCTCACTCTAGGATGATGGAGATTCTCAAAAAAAAAAAAAAAATTCTCCTTTGTATGGAATAGGCTGTCCTGAGGGATGGCAATTCTCAAGTAATGGTAACTCTAGGTATGAAGGAATGAAACCTCTGAAGCTCCCGTAGCTGTTGAGAGGTCACCAGTGGCTGGGAGGTCACCAGTGGCTGGGAGGTCACCAGTGGCTGGGAGGTCACCAGTGGCTGGGAGGTCACTAGTGGCTGGGAGGTCACCAGTGGCTGGGGGATCACTAGTGGCTGGGAGGTCACCAGTGACTGGGAGGTCACCAGTGGCTGGGAGGTCACCAGTGGCTGGGAGGTCACCAGTGGCTGGGAGGTCACAAGTCTGTGGGTCTCATTAGCGTCAGAGAGAAACAAACTGCTGGAGTCGGCCTCAGAAATGAAAAAAAAAAAAAGACTGGAGGAGGAGGTTTGTTTTCAAGAACCAAGAAGGCATTGTTTGTCGGGCTCGCCGCCCCCCTTGAGTGTAAGTTCATTCTCTCGTCTCCCTTTTCCTTCTTTTTCGCATTTTCTTCGGATTTTTTCCTCGCTTCCGTAAATGTTCGGCTGTTTTATGCAGTTTTTCAATGTGTGTGTATGCGCTGAAAAATAAGACAAGAATGCGCGTATGTGCATGCTGGCAAGCATTTACACACACACAGGCACACACGCACGCACGCACACAAACAAAATATACACACATACACAAAAACGCGCATAGCAGTGATATACAATCCACCATCGAACAGCAGAAGGTCAAGACAAGAATACGATGAGAACGAGCGATGGTGACCACACTAGCCGAGGTTGCCAGAAGGGCATACATGAGCAGGGCAAAGTTGCTCATCATGGGGGATTTCAATCATAAGGACATTGACTGGGTGAATCTGGAGCCACATGAGGGACCAGAGACGTGGAGAGCCAAGATGCTGGAGGCAGTACTGGTAAACTTCATGTACCAACATGTTAGGGACACAACCAGAGGGAGGAGACGATGAACCAGCAAGGCTGGACCTCGTATTCACCTTGAACAGCTCAGATATAGAGGATATCACACGAAAGGCCGCCCCTGGCGATAGCGATCTCGTGTCTTGAGTTTCGAATGCATAGAAGAGTTAACAATAGACAGTGAAACAGTATAAAAAGGATTGGAGAAGCAAACTTTCAAAAAGAAGATTTCACAAGTAGGAGGCAGTTCCTTCATGAGGTGCAGTGGAGGTGCGATGGAACACGTGACCGCAAAGTGCTGGGAGGCAGTAGAGAAGTTTGTGCCAAAGGGTAACAGAAACAGCAGGAAAACCAGAGTGAGCCCATGGTTTACCAGGTATGGAGAGGCCAAGCCAAGTGCGCTAGAATATGGTAAAGGCACAGAAAGCAAAGGATCCAGGAAAACAGGGAGTTGAGCCGAAGAACCAGAAATGAATATGCATGTTAGGAGAGAAGCCCAGCATCAATAGGAGATTGACACAGCATCAAAAGCCAAATATGACCCAAAGTTGTTATACAACCACATCAGGAGGAAACAACAATCAAGGACCAGGTAATCAGGCTTAGAAAGAAAGGAGGGGAGCTCACAGGAAAAGACAAGGATGTAAGGAGCTCAGCTCACGATTTGGGGAAGTATTCACATTGGAGAAGTGGCAGGGTGCCCCAGCAAGTGCTGGGCACACTGCACAACCGAGGGGGTGAGAAACTGATAGGGGAACTAGATACGCCGAAGGCGGTGGTCCCAGTTAATCTCTCTCTTTGGGTCATGACAGAGGGAGCAGAAGCAGTGTGCGCCACTAACAACAATCTTCAATAAATTTATTGAAACAGAACACTTGCCTGAGGTGTGGAAGACAGAAAACTTGGTCCCGATATTTAAGAAAGGAGACAGACACAGGCTGCACTAAATTACAGACCAGTGTCACTGACATGTATGGTATGTAAAGTTATGTAGAAGATTATCTGGAGAAGAGTGGTGGAGCACCTAGAAAGGAACGGGCTTATACATGACAAAGAGCACAGCTTTAGGGAACGGAAATCCTGCGTCACAAATCTAATGAAGTTTTATGATAAATAACAGATGGGAAGACTGCATCTTCTTGGATTGCAAGAAGGCTTTCAATACAATACCACACATGAGACTGGTTGAAAAGCTAGAGAAGCAGGCAGGAATAGCAGGCAAAGTACTGCAATGGGTCAAGGGATAACTGACAGGGAGAAAGCAACGTGTGTTGGTACGAGGTGTCAGAGTGGGTGCATGTGTCGAGTGGGTTTCAATCCTAGATCCGGTGCTGTTTCTTATAAATGTGAATGACATGACGGAAGGGATAGGCTCAGAGGTGTCCTTGTTCGCAGACGATGTGAAACATACGAGGAGAATACAAGCAAAGTTATGAAGCTTACCTGGAGAGGGTTTCGGGGTCAACGCTTCCGCGGCCCAGTCTGAGACCAGGCAACTTGAGGAAGGACAAAGAAGACCGCAGACGGAATACAGACTAAGAGGTCGAAGGCTGCAAAACTCAATCAAGGAAAAGAAACTTGGGGTGAGCATAATACCGAGCACATCTGAGGCGCACGTCAACCAAATAAATGTTGTGCCATATGAGCGCCTGGCAGACCTGGAAATAGCGTTTCGACATCTAAGTAAGGAGTCATTCACGACATTGTACACCGCGTACGTCAAGCCCATATTGGAGTATATAGGACCAATATGGAACCCACACCTGATCAGACACGTCAAAAAATTAAATGAAGTGCAAAGGTTTGCAACAAGACAACTCCAGAGGCTGAGGGGTATGTCCTACGAAGGGAGATTAAGGGAACTCAACCTGAACACACTGGAGGACATAAGGTATATAGGGAACATGATAACTACTTATAAAATAATGAGAGAAATTGACAAGGGGTCACAGCTGGATGTTATAAACTCAGATGAGCCATAGGAATGTTAGGAAGTTCTTCGGTCATAGAGTTGTCAGTAAATGGAACATTCTGGAGAGTGATGTAGTATAGGCAGGATACATATATAACTTTAAGAAGAGGTTCGGTAAAGCTCATAGAGCAGGGAGAGAGTGGACCTAGTAGCGACCAGGAGCTATGACTCTACCTCTGCATCCACAAATAGGTGAGTACAATTAGGTGAGTATACACAGTCCCAGTTTGAACTTCACACCTAAGAAAGCAGCATGTCAATAAAATGGGAAAAGTGCAAAAGTTTCCAAGGAAACTAGTCCCAGAGTTAAGAGGCACAAGGTATAAAAAGAGATTAAAGGAGCTAAATATGATGACATTGCTAGAGTGAAGGACCAAGGAAAACATGATAGCGACCTACAGAATATTCATCTGAATGAATAAGGTAGACAATGAAAGGGTGTTAGAGAGGCGAGAAAGCAGCACACAAGGGCACAGTTGAAAGTTAAAAAATATACGAGTCACCGTGACGTCAGGAATTATTTTTTCATGAATATCTCTGATAGGGCTCACGAAGGTAGTTTGAGAGGGAGGACCAGGAGCTGAGACTCGACTTCTGAAACACAAATAGGTTGAGTTTATTCATTGTATCTGTCTGTTCGTCCGTCTGTGTATCTATGCATGTTTGTCTGTTCGTCTCACTGTCTCTGTGTCTGCCTCTGTCTTTGCCTCTCTCTCTCTCTCTCTCTCTCTCTCTCTCTCTCTCTCTCTCTCTCTCTCTCTCTCTCTCTCTCTCTCTCTCTCTCTCTCTCTCGTGACACCTCACAAAAGGTTTCAGATGAATTTTCAGTTCATTAAATACATTTGAAATCGGTGGAGCATGAAAATCCGGACCCCTGTCTTTGTTCTATGCAACTGGCATGTCTCCAGAGACTGCAAGCATTGTTGCAGATTTAAACTTGGCCGCGAATGCATTTCAGTAAATATATCACGTTCTTGTTCCCCAAGGAAAAAAAGGTTTGTTGGAAGTTCTTGCGTGTTGATGTGTCAGGGGTAGTAGAAGTTTTGAACGGGCTGAGTAGGGTGGGAGTGGGCGTGGGTGGGCTCTGCGGGTGTGAACTGGCAGTAGGTGTAGAGTGGGTAAGACGAGTGTGGTCGGAGTAACATGGGTCGATAGTTTCAGGTGGGTGACAATCACGGGAACTGAGGTGGTCGACATACAATTTCGATCCCATTAGCGGAGTGAAAATGTGCTCAGTCTTTGATTTTGGTGAAATTGCCCGTCCTTAAGCAGACGGATCCAGATCTCTGCAAAACACTGGTCTCTCTGGCAAACTTTTCTCTGCGCCTCCATCTTTTTTTCCTCTTTAGTTGCGCCATGACGGAAACAGCTAGCTTTAGTTCCCTCCATGTTACAATTATATGAAATAGGGTAACAATGCACTGCGGTTTTCCCACTATATTACATATTACAACTATGTAACTCATACGAATCAGGGCAACATCACAATGAGGGTTAATCCCAAAATACA
The DNA here is from genome assembly GCF_026875155.1 of Cherax quadricarinatus. Taxonomy (NCBI): domain Eukaryota; kingdom Metazoa; phylum Arthropoda; class Malacostraca; order Decapoda; family Parastacidae; genus Cherax; species Cherax quadricarinatus. The sequence goes on along the minus strand of NC_069423.1, from coordinate 23,478,317 downwards.
ACTACTACACTGTATAAGGTAGCCGCATATTGCGGTACACCTAATTTTGTTAAATTAAAACAAAATACATTTTATGCTTATACTATATACCTATTATAAAATACATTAATTTCTTGGTAATATACTGTATATTGTTTTCTCGGCTCCTGGCGCTAATATACAGCTCTTCGGTTTTTCATTTGTTTAGTAGAATCAAGGTGAGAGGAACTTAGAGCTTGTGAAGGCGATCTTGATGTAGTTCCTCTTCCAGGATTTTTTCGCTGCAGATTTTGAATGCCCTTAAAAATAGCCCAGTCAACATCCCCCTCTTGTTTTTTCATCAATGACGGGGAAAAGAAATGAGTAAGAGTGTTCGTTTCAGGAACTTAAACCTACCAGCAAACACAACCTTATTCATATATTTTACCTACCATAAGTGAATACCAATAAATTAGCACTGATCGGTTCTTCCTGCTGGCACTGAGAATCTGCAGAGAACGATTTCACAAGCTTCAAGTTTCCTTCACACGTGACTCTGCTCTGTAAAAGGAAAGCCGAAGAGATTTACCGCAACTCCAAGAGCTGGAAAAACAATACAAGAAAATACATGTAACCCACAGGTATTGTGTATCCCCTAGACTTATCCTTCTGAAATTCAGTATTGACGTCACGGTGGTCACTACAAAAACCATACAGGGCTTCACAAGAACCTCAGTGCCATATACCAGACCAAAATATGCAAGGATATACAGGATTCCTTGTGAAAGTTGTGGCCAGGAGAGACAGCTAGAAGTCTATCAATCCATTTGAAGGAATACAAATATATCCTTTAAAACAGACAGCATCAATAACGCCTGGAACACCCTCGCAACTCGAGTTCACACCTCAAGGAACGGGACGAAGCTGATACCATGCCAGGAACACGACGAACTGAGGTGACTGAAATCATCCCTTATTGAACACCATCAAACAAAACAATGGAATGTTTACTTTGGCCACTCTCAAAGCGCATGTCGTACTAAAACAGAGTACTGTAAATCTAGTGTGGGCCAGCAGACTTCTAGCAGTACTCCAGTCTGCCTGAGCAGCTTCACTGACACCTAGCCACATGACTCCCCAACATGTGATGTCACTTCCTGTGGACTGTATGCAATTGGTATGGCTCAGTGTTGGGTGAAACGTTGTATATATTAGGTTACCATTATGTTTGTATCTTTCACCACCAAATAAGTGATACAGAGTACAAGGTGAACACAACAAGGTGAGCATTATTAGGTAGGTAAAACTAGAATATATCGCACCAATGATCTCACTGGCTTCACAAAATGTTACTGGAATCACTACCATTTTAACACCCAAGGATTTAATACATAAAGAATATAGTCACAATACCGTGCGAGGAACAAGTCACCAAAAATCTTTACTTAGTAACCTTATAACGACGTTTCGGTCCGCCCTGGGCCATTATCAAGTTGTCAATGATTTCAGTCGATTCAACGTCGCAGATATTACTCCAACATCAATTCCCATCAGTCAGCACATTACTGATGCGGCATCACAGGAACCACTACCACTACCACCCTCACTAACAAGCATTCAGAGCTCCAGGAAGAGCTTCCAGATCTTACAATATATTTCTCGACACAACGGAGAGGCCTGGAACACGAGGAAACATAATGATGATATACACGCACTTCTTGCTCTCTTAATGTCGAGTCGCATTTATCATTCTGTCTGGAACTTGACTGGAAGACGATCTGGAAGATGATAAATGCACTGGAATATACCTCCATCCAAAATTGTGGCCGGATAAAGAAAATTGAGCTAGATGAATTTTTGCCTTTCATTTCATAAAGGCGTTATTATATTCATGGGACAACGACAAACTCGTCACGGTTGTGCAGCACTTGGGGAATGGGAGGTACTCAGGATTGATCTGACGAAGGGAGAGGCTAGCTCTAGTTCCTTGCATTAAGCTCCATCGACTGGGTTCAAAAATATATCACGTACCTTTTTCTATTGGGAGTGTACATGTGCAAAAATCCTAGATATTTCTATGATAATTATGACAATTTCTGCAGAAATTATCATAAGAAATCTCTAGGATTTGTGCACATATATTGAGGATAATCTTCCTTGCAAATACTTGTACAGTTCCAATAGAAATAGGTACGTGATATTTTTGTACCCAATCCAAGGAGTGTGTGATTTAAAGCTAGGGAAGGGCTCTTAATACAAGGAATCAGAGCTATCCTCCCCCTTGATCAGATTAATCCAGAGTGCCTTGCTGCCCTATGGAGACAGTCTAGGCACAAGCGACAGTTAATAAACTGATAAATAAAATCACTGATAAAACCCTACTCCACCAAGATGATAGTTAAGTAATCTCAAAAAGCTATAGATTTACAGCACTGATGTCACACATTAGTAACGACACTTTCAACGGTAACATTTCTCTTATCTTCAACTTAATCCCACGGTGAGCCCCTCCCATCCCATTCCCTCCCTCCCTCTACTTTTCCCATCTCTCTCCTCTCTCTCTCTCTCTCTTCCTCTCCTCTCCTCTCTCTCTTCTCTCATCTCTCTCTCTCTCTCTCTCCTCTCTTCTCTCTCTCTCTCTCTCTCTCTCTCCCCTGGGCGCCGGGCAAGACCCGGGCCGGGACAATTCCGGTGAACCTCCTCCTCCGACTCCTACTACTACTACTACTACTACTACTACTACTACTACTACTACTACTACTACTACTACTACTACTACTACTACTACTACTATTACCACCTCTCTCTCTCTCTCTCACTCACTCTCTTTTTCCCCTTACGAATACTTTTCAAGTGACTTACCACAGCCAGTATACACTGCATTATATGCCTTTATTTATGCTCCGCTCATTTATGTGGTTCAAATCAAATGTAGTCCACACATTTTTCATTTTTTCTGAAAACAAATTCTTTCTCACCAATCGTAATTTCCATCTGTTCCTTCATTCTTTCTGGAGAAAAAATGTGTCTTACACTTTTACCTTGAATACATAGCAAAAACTTATTCCTCTATAAATCTTCCATTCTTTCTTGTTCCCTTTTCTCTTATGCAAAAGAAACACACACACACACACACACACACACATACTATTCCATCCCTTCATTCACACATGCTCTTAGTATTCCAGCTTTAAATCCCTTCCATCTCTGCTTCTTCACCCACTTTCAACTTAATTACAGCATCACTTCCTATATTCCCACTCTCGGTTCTTCTCTTGCAATCAGTCTCACTCCTTTTCCCTGCCATAATATTTCTGCCTTCATATCGCCAGCATTCAACAACCAAAATATTCTCGACGTCTCCTCAGTGTTTCTATCTTCTTATTCAGATCACTAGAATTTTCTCACCTGATTTACTAATCTCGAAAATGTTGGTTTTATTCCTGAGCAAATTTGCTGATGCCTCATCCATTCTTTCATTTGCTCTTCCATCATCTCTTCTCATCTCACTTTATGCGATATTAATTTGTCATTTCTATATGAAGAAACATAATTTACAAACTTTTCCCCATTATCACCATTTTCACGCCATCGTTCCTTCACTCATTCCTCTTCCTAATAGGAATGAAGTAATCTCAAAAAGCTTATAGCACTTATAGCACTGATGTCACACGTTGGTAACGACACTTTCAACGGTAACATTTCTCTTATCTTCAACTTAATCCCTTATTTTTACTGAGGTTAAAACAACAGAATTTACCACTAATATATCTATAACGATTGTGTTTTAGTGTAACCATTAAATAAATACATTGCCTGTAAAATCATATGTAGTGAACCATTTCTCTGCCCATCTGGCTTCTCACTTTTCCTCTTAATCTATATGTAAATTCTGATATGTCATGTGATGATCCTCTGATACTGTTTACACAGTTTTCCCTATTCATATTAATTTAATTTCTTATATGCATTCATTTGTGTGTTATTACTAATATTTCCGTAGCCCAGACATCACATATTACACAAAGGTTCCGTATTTGACATAGAGAAAATTCCCAGATCTGTTGTATCCCATTTTAAGCCGTGTTTATGAAAGTATATATAAAAAAAGCAGGTAATATTTCAGTGTGGAAGTGTGATCAAATTACTCGCTATATGCAGGTGTTGTATCTCACATTTTAAGAACGGTAGATAATTATACATAATATACTAAGCCTTGTTATATTTCCAGCACTCCAGATATTGCATCCAGTTGTGTATAGGAATATTTTATAAGAAATGTAGGTACTGTATTCAAATAATCTGACATATTACATTCAGGTGATGCATCGCTTCATGTGTAGAATTTGGGATATTATATCCCGGTGTAATATTTTCTGCACTGGTGAATGGAAGCGTCAAATGCTACAAGCAGTCATTTTTATGGATTATTTATTAATCTCTCTGCTCCAGGTTTTACTTTCTCGTTTCATTTCAATGCAGAATTCTCTTCCCCTTCGTGTTTGTCTAAAGAAAGCATAACTTTAGTGAAATTCTCGTTGTAAAATTAGATGACCTGAAGCCAATTACTTTTCTTTGCATTTAAAAATATTTTATAATCGACGTTATAAACTGAAAAAAATTATTAGAGTGGCCCCGCTTTACAGCGTATCGATAAAACAGCGGTTTTTTCAGTTACACTCATTCTTCATTTATTCAGACTTCCTATAAGCTAATTACGAAAATATTTCAAGGTAAGTAATATGTGTATAGTATATGCCTAGCTCCACTGTTCACTTAATATATTATAATTAAATATGTTATCAGGCTTTTATATGCATTTGAAAGTGAAAAAAATTCTGTTTCACTTTACAGCGATTTTCACTTTACAGCAGTAGCCCAGAACCTAAACCTGCTGTATAAGCGGGGCCCTCCTGAATTATTGTTATTGTTATTATCGCGTAATATACTGCTAGAAGCATAGGGGTGCATGTGCCACCTGAGTTACGGGCTGTAATCAGATTTGGTTCAAGGAAAGGAAGGGTAGCTCAAGTTCATTGAATCAAGAGCCCTTCATTAGTATCAAGGAACTCTTCAGCATGAAGAGAATGGGTATCTGTGAGATATTGCCTCTCCATCCATGTCTCATTTTCTTTCTCTCTCCTTTTGTCTGTCCTTCGTATTTTACTTCTTGTTTATCTTTCATTGCGTCTCCATTTTTGTCTCTCTCTCCGTGTCTCCTTTGTCTCTCGTTACTTGTCTCCCTTTATTGCCTCTCCATCTTTCTGCCTCCTTCCTTTCATCCTATCTTAGCCTTCATCCTCTTTACTTTGCCTTGTGTCTTCTTTTGTTTTTTTTTTTTTGTTTTTTTTTTTTTTTGTTTTTTACACAGGGTTTGACAAGGTTAAAGATCCCTAGCTTTATTGACAAGCTAAGAGCTGTTACCCACATCAGCTCATTTGAAAGCATTTTTATTGTTATGAAACATACAAGTAGGGAACAGGATGAAGTTGGAGCCATCTGTGGGCCAGCATTTTCATTTGATCAGCTGACTTTATCTCGTTGACATCATCATGCTGTACGAATGTGTTCCATACTCGAGTCATCCTGGGTATATATGATCTCAGATGGAGTGATGTTCTGGAGAAGGGTACAGCCAGAGTGAAGTTGCTGCTTTCTGCCCGTCTTGTGGCATAAAAGCTTGTTTCACGCTGTCCTCGAAGTGGATCCAAGTGTGGTACTTTGACAATATTGGCCTTGTACATAACAGTAAAGCCACCCACATCCCTCCTGTGTTGAAGGCTCCGCTGAAATGATAGATCTATCCAGGATGGGTTCAGGCGAGAGACGAGACGTCTTGCTCTGTTCTCTACTCTGTCAAGTAGTCGCAGATGAGAGGGGGGGGGGCAGGCAAACCAAGAAAGTGGAGCATACTCAAGGTAATAGCGTACTTGTGCCTCGTACAGAATCTTGCAACCCCTACTGTCAAGCAGATGCGAGATACGGCGAAATGCTGTAAGCTTCCTGGCTGCCACGTTTGCAAGATTTACAATGTGGTTCTTCATGGTGAGTTTGGAGTCAAATTTCACCCCAAGGATATCAACTTCTTCTCCAGGTGCCAACATCCTCCCATTCATCCTTACTACTACACCAGCATTACCATCATGTTGCCTAGAGATCATCATCACTTGCGTTTTCTCAGGTGCAAATGTTACTTGCCATCTATTTCCCCAAGCTGATATAGCTCTTAGCTGGTGATTGATGTAGCTTAGAGCAGCTGGCATTTCTTCTCTTGGATAAGTGAATGTCAGTGTACAGTCGTCTGCATATGCATGGGATTCTGGGATGAGATGAAGAAGGTCGTTGAAGTAGACGTTCCATAACAATGGTCCCAGCACTCTTCCTTATGGAACACTTGCCCCAATCCTTCTCTCTCACTCCCTCAGCCTCATTGCGTCTCCTCCCTCATCTCTCCTTCCTAGTCTCTCAAGAAGTGTTTGTAATCGACCAGAACTCAACGCATGCTTCTTGTTTCAAAATATTTAACATTCATTAATACAATCTCTCTCTCTCTCTCTCTCTCTCTCTCTCTCTCTCTCTCTCTCGTAATCTTTTTTCTCCATCCTCATCGACCCGTGTTTTCCCGCTTGCTCCTCGTTATTCCTACTTATCTCCTCCCATGAGACCAGACCAGGACGGTGACCAGAGGCACCATTAACTTACCATCCGGAGCAGCAAGACACAGACTTGTCCGTCTGCAGTTCCTTCTTTCCTCTTCCGTTTTCTATTTTTTTATTATCGATTATCGTTCTGTAATCAATGGACTTTCTATCCTCTATCAACAGCATTTCCACCTATCCTTCCGTTATCATATTTTCTCTCTATCCCTCCTTTATATTCAATTAATCTGTACCTTTTTTTTTTTTTTTTTTTTTTTTTTGCTCTCATGCTTACGTAAATATCAACTTTTGTTTTTAATCATATATTTTTGTATTGGCTTAAGTGCTTGTGTAAGCCTTTTTTTTGTATGTGTATTTTATGTTACGCATTTGCTGTTTTACGTGTCCGCTTTGCATATTTATTTATATCTGATATACTTGTTGTTGTTGCCAATGTATTCTTGTGGTGTTGCTGCAGATGGTGCTGCTGTTTCTGCTGCTTTTGATGCTGCTACAGGTGGTACTGGTGCGTGCTGTTGGTGGTGCAGAAAGTACTGCTGCTGTTGCTTGTTATGCTTCTGTTGCTGCTTGTGCTGCTGCGGCTGTTGCTGCTGCTATGGCTACCGTCTCTTATTGCTGTTACTCCTGCGGCTGTGAGCTGTTATTACTGGTGCAATTGATGGTGGCGATGCTGTTAAGTGCTTCCTGCACCTTCTGTATTCTTTCCTGCTGCTGTTCAGGTTTCCGTTCTTTGGCCAGGTGGTTCATCACAGATATTTCATTCTGAAACATGGTATTTATCCTCTCTAAGTCTTCAGCTATACATCCTCCAATTCCTCTTCCTCTTCCTGCTCTCTTATTCCCTTTTTTAATTCCTCCGAGTTCTCCAGTCATATTTTCTTTTAGTCATTACTAGATATCCCCCCCGAAAGGCAATACCAATAGTGATTGCCTAAGTCTTTTCTATTTTTTCCCCTTGATTTCTGTGCGTGACTTGAGAACGCATTATTGAAAATAATAATAGTAGTAATAATAATACGTGTTAAATTCAGTTATCCTACCTCATATTTAAATGTCTTTCCTCCAATATCTACATATTTAAAAATATATTCGTGACTTACATATTATTGTACATGCAAAGAGGGCGAAATGAGACAGCAGTGAAACTTTTTCAGTGGGATCAGTTGACAAAGTCAACTGATCCCACTGAACTTGTGCCAGACGCGAGTCCTTGGAAGACCGATTGATCTCTGACGTAGTGTTTTTTTTTTTTACAGTGGGTTTGACTAGGTTAGGTTAAGGATCCCAAGCTGTTTACGAGTTAAGGATTCCTAACTTTATTGAGAAGCTAAGAGCTGTTACCTACATCAGCTCATTTGAAAGCATTTTTATTGTTATGAAACATACAAGTAGGGAACAGGATGAAGTTGGAGCCATCTGTGGGCCAGCATTTTCATTTGACCAACTGACTTTATCTCGTTGACATCATAATGCTGTAAGAACGTGTTCCATACTCGAGTCATCCTGGGTATGTATGATCTCAGATGGAGTGATGTTCTGGAGAAGGGTACAGCCAGAGTGAAGTTGCTGCTTTCTGCCCGTCTTGTGGTATAGAAGCTTGCTTCACGCTGTCCTCGAAGTGGATCCAAGTGTGGTACTTTGACAATGTTGGCCTTGTACATAACAGTATGGTCATCCACATCCCTCCTGCGTTGAAGGCTCTGCTGAAATGACAGATTTATCCAGGATGGGTCCAGGCGAGAGATGAGACGTCTTGCTCTGTTCTCTACTCTGTCAAGCAGTCGCAGATGAGAGGGGGAAACACAGGAAAACCAAGAAAGTGGAGCATACTCGAGTTGTGAGAGTACTTGTGCCTCGTACAGAATCTTGCAACCCCTACTGTCAAGCATATGCGAGATACGTCGAAGTGCTGTAAGCTTCCTGGCTACCTTGTTTGCAATATTTACAACGTGGTCCTTCATGGTCAGTTTGGAGTCAAATTTCACCCCAGGGACATCAACGTCTTTGAGGAGGTAACAGCCAATGATTGCTGTTGGCTGCCCGTCTCTTCGTGTAATAGTTGCCATAGGTTGTTCGGGAACATGAGGCAGGTTCGGGCATACCTTTTTGATCTTAAAGCTTGTGCATGTTCATTCTTCCCCATTCTCTCTCTCTCTCTCTCTCTCCTCTCTCTCTCTCCTCCTCTCTCTCTCTCTCTCTCTCTCTCTCTCTCCTCTCTGCTGTCTGTCTGTCTCTCTCTCTCTCTCTCTCTCATCTCATCTCTCTCTCTCTCTCTCTCTCTCTCTCTCGTCTTGTTTCAGTTTCTCTCTCCTCTCCGTCAGTCACCTACTTCCATTTTCTCTTCCCCTCTCGCCCGTTAGCTACCCCCTTTCACTTTCCCCTCTCGCTTGCTAGCTACTCCCTTTCACTTCCCCTCTCTCTCATTAGCCACCACACTCATTTCCCCTCTCGCCTATTAGCATACCCCCTTTCACTTTCCCTCTCGCCCGTTAGCAGCTCCTCTCATTTCCTCTTTTGCCCAATGTTACCCCTCTCACTTTCCCTCTCGGCCATTTTCCCAGGCATTAGGGAGGCGCTATTGTTCCGGAATCGGTCTTTTATGCTCACCTTAATCTGTCTGGACCGATCCCTCGCCTCTTGCTTTTGTTCCCCCTAGGGTGTGGTTTCACTGTGTTGCATATTTTCTCCCTTTCTCCTGTGTGTGTGTGTGTGTATGTGTGTATGTGTGTGTGTGTGTGTGTGTGTGTGTGTGTGTGTGTGTGTGTGTGTGTGTGTGTGTGTGTGTGTGTATGTGTGTATGTGTGTGTGTGTGTGTGTGTGTGTGTGTGTGTGTGTGTGTGTGTGTGTGTGTGTGTGTGTGTGTGTGTGTGTGTGTGTGTGTGTGTGTGTGTGTGTGAGTGTACTCACCTAGTTGTATTCACCTAGTTGAGGTTGCAGGGGTCGAGTCCAAGCTCCTGGCCCCGCCTCTTCACTGGTCGCTACTAGGTCACTCTCCCTGAACCATGAGCTTTATCGTACCTCTGCTTAAACCTATGTATGGATCCTGCCTCCACTACATCGCTTCCTAAACTATTCCACTTCCTGACTACTCTGTGGCTGAAGAAATACTTCCTAACATCCCTGTGATTCATCTGTGTCTTCAGCTTCCAAATGTGTCCCCGTGTTGCTGTGTCCAGTCTCTGGAACATCCTGTCTTTGTCCACCTTGTCAATTCCTTTCCGTATTTTGTAAGTCGTTATCATGTCCCCCCTATCTCTCCTGTCCTCCAGTGTCGTCAGGTTGATTTCCTTTGTGTGTGTGTGTGTTTGTGTTAATAATTGTTTGAGATATTCGAAGCTGGAATATTTACGCATTATCTTTCCATGTTTATGTAATATATAAAGCGGCCAAAATATATATTGTAGGAAATAACACACACAGAATACAAGGTGCTTTGTCCACCCGAGATGGACATGTAGCGAACAGGTCTATCTTAGGCTACCATCATCAGAGGGTTAACAGGAGAGCGATGGGAGGGGGGGCGGAGGCACTCATGCAATTAGTCACACCTCACCTCTCCTCTCTGTGTTGTATGCTGGTTGCCTGGACTCTCCGGTAACCATGTTTTCCGAAGTGTTGCAGATAGTAGAGGGAAGCTGCATAATCGGGGTGCCCACGGAGGCCTTTACGGGAACATAAGATCGCGTTTGTGTCTGTGCGGACTCTGCCACAAGATTATCCAAACTTGTATTAAAAAAAAATCATGACCAGTGTGACTTTGCTCCTGTGCTGTATTTCGTAATATGAAAGACCATGGATGCTCCTTATGGCAGGTCGAAGACCATCTCTTCGTAAACATCCTTGCAGAGTTTTGTCTTCTTGGGTACCCTGGAATCTTTTGTATATTTATATATAAATGTGCTCAATAATAACCCACATAAAGACAAACTAAGGAAATTGATTGATCAGTACATTTTGGCCTCCTAGAATCCCCTTTTGTTGAAGAGGATCCGAGAAGGGGGCGAAATTATACAGATCAGTCAATATCCTGAGTTTCTGTTCCCATGTGGGTTATTATTGAGCATTGACAAGTGTCCATTACACTTTAGTTATTCATATATAGATGTGTTATTTGGACCATTGTCTAATAAGTCTACACTGTTAATAATGCATACAATAAAATGTTTGAAAGGTAAGACACATGTGTAACATCTGGTTATCTTTATTGTAGACGTTTCGCCATCCAGTGGCTTTATCAATACAGATTCTAGGACATACTTAGAAGACAGTAGAACTATATACAAAAGATGAGGTAATCAGTCCCTCACCCTTGGAGTTGGTGTTGAGAGCACCGTGGTAGTAGAGATTCTGGAGTAAAGGCAAGGAGACTGGCGTTTATATAGGCGTCAATGGACAGGGACGTGTAGCAGACGAGGGCATAGTCACTGGTAGGTGGGGTAGTTGTAGTAGCCGTGAAGAAGGTCTTGTAGATGTCCTCTGAACCAAGATTCCATGATGTTGCATACCTCTCTTGCACAACTTGTCAGACATCTACAAAACCTTCTTCACGGCTACTACAACTAACCCATCCCTTTGGGTAGGACCTACTTCCACTGGGAAATCCCGCCTACCAGTGACTATGCCCTCGTCTGTTACACGTCCCTATCCACTGACGCTATATAAACACCAATCTCCTTGCCTTTGCTCTAGAATCTCTACTACCACGGTGCTCTCAACACCAACTCCAAGGCTGAGGGACTGATTACCTCATCTTTTGTATATAGCTCTACTGTATTCTAATTATGTCCTAGAATCTGTATTGATAAAGCCACTTGATGGCGAAACGTCTACACTAAAGATAACCAGATGTTGCACATGTGTCTTATCTTTCATCTTGTCGGTATTGTATACCTCTCTTGCACAATAAAATGTTTATTTTCTGTTGAGGGAGTCAGGTGTCACTGACGTTTTATTTCTAAAATATATTCCCTCCTCTTGTTTGGTTCGTCTCCTGCTGTGATTCCGACTGCTACACTATTTTACGGTTGCATTATTATTATTACGCTCATTGGAAAACGCTTAAATCTTCAATTTCTGTTTGGTAGTTCCATTACGTCCCTGTTATTGGCGATTCATTGTTTACAGTTCCAGTTTCACCATCTCTCTCTCTTTCTCCGATTACTCCAACCTTTGGTTTCTAGTTTTATTTCATCATTTCGTGCTCAGTTCCTAAATCTTCCTCACCCCAGATCGTTCATCCCTCTGTTCCCATTTCGCATTTTTCTTGTTTTCTGTCTGTCCTTCACACTAGATCCGCATTCTGAATTCACAGTGATCCATTTTTACATTTTTTATGTTTCATATTCTGCTTCCTCCATCTCCTTTGTGTTTCCTCTTTGTTCATTCCGGTGTTGTTTAGGAACAATCATGTGCCTTCATTTAACTAGAGTTGTCTTGTTTCCAGACAGCGTTCTCCATGTGACCCCCTCCCCTCTCTTGCTACATGAAGGTCCCCTTTCTCTTGTCTCTATGCAGGTTCCCTTGCTCTCGTCTCCTCTAGGGCACTCCCTCTTCTCACTTACCTTCCTGAGGGTCCTCTCCCGCTCGTTCCCTCGCTCGGCTCTCTTTTCCCATCCAGAGGATATTCTAGTGGCTTCAAGGCCTTCTCTTCCATTGACAAGTCTGAGCCAACTTTCGGTAAATATCTTCTCAGAGAGAAACTTAGCGAAACTTTCAGCTGAGGGAAAATAGTCTATTTAAATGGTAGGAAAATAGCAGTAACGAAGAGGCAGCCCAGGAGGTGAATGAGGAGAGGGGGAAGTGAAGGAAAAATGTACCGGATGTCGTGAGAAGAGAGAGAGAGAGAGAGAGAGAGAGAGAGAGAGAGAGAGAGAGAGAGAAAGTACTTGCTACCAAATCCCCTTCCCTTATCACCACAATCAATACCATCTTCCACCACCTTCCACAACAATGACCACCACCTACCACAAACATGACTACCACCTACCACCATAAACATTACTACCACCTACCCCCACAAACATGACCACCACCACCACAAACATGACTACCACCTACCACAAACATGACTACCACCTACCACCACAAACATGACCACCACCCACCACAAACATGACTACCACCCACCACAAACATGACTACCACCTACCACAAACATGACTACCACCTACCACCACAAACATGACCACCACCACCACAAATGACTACCACCCACCACAAACATGACCACCACCTACCACAAACATGACTACCACCTACCACCACAAACATGACCACCACCTACCACAAAAATTACCACCCCCCACCACAAACATGACCACCACCCCCCACAAACATGACTACCACCTACCACCACAAACATGACTACCACCCACCACAAACATGACCACCACCCACCACAAACATGACTACCACCTACCACAAACATGACTACCACCTACCACCACAAACATGACCACCACCCACCACAAACATGACTAACCCCCCACCACAAACATGACTACCACCCACCACAAACATGACTACCACCCACCAAACATGACTACCACCCACCACAAACATGACTACCACCCACCACAAACATGACTACCACCCACCACAAACATGACTACCACCCACCACAAACATGACCACAACCCACCACAAACATGACTACCACCCACCACAAACATGACTACCACCTACCACAAACATGACCACCACCCACCACAAACATGACTACCACCCACCACAAACATGACTACCACCTACCACAAACATGACCACCACCTACCACAAACATGACTACCACCTACCACAAACATGACTACACCTACCACAAACATGACCACCACCCACAACAAACATGACCACCACCCACCACAAACATGACTACCACCCACCACAAACATGACCACCACCCACCCACAAACATGACCACCACCCACCACAAACATGACCACCACCCACCACAAACATGACCACCACCCACCACAAACATGACTACCACCTACCACAAAAAATGACTACCACCTACCACCACAAACATGACCACCACCCACCACAAACATGACTACCACCCACCACAAACATGACTACCACCTACCACAAACATGACCACCACCTACCACAAACATGACTACCACCCACCACAAACATGACCACCACCCACCACAAACATGACTACCACCTACCACAAACATGACTACAACCTACCACCACAAACATGACTACCACCTACCACAAACATGACTACCACCCACCACAAACATGACTACCACCTACCACCACAAACATGACCACCACCTACCACAAACATGACTACCACCTACCACAAACATGACTACCACCCACCACAAACATGACTACCACCTACCACAAACATGACTACAACCTACCACCACAAACATGACTACCACCTACCACAAACATGACTACCACCTACCACAAACATGACTACCACCTACCACAAACATGACTACCACCCACCACAAACATGACTACCAACTACCCCAAACATGACTACAACCTACCACCACAAACATGACCACCACCTACCACAAACATGACTACCCACCCACCACAAAACATGACCCCCACCTTACCACAAACATGACTACAACCTACCACCACAAACATGACTACCACCCACCACAAACATGACTACCACCTACCACAAACATGACTACAACCTACCACCACAAACATGACTACCACCACCACAAACATGACTACCACCTACCACAAACATGACTACAACCTACCACCACAAACATGACTACCACCTACCACAAACATGACTACCACCTACCACAAACATGACTACCACCCACCAAAACATGACTACCACCTACCACAAACATGACTACAACCTACCACCACAAACATGACTACCACCTACCACAAACATGACTACCACCCACCACAAACATGACTACCACCTACCACAAACATGACTACAACCTACCACCACAAACATGATCAACCTACCACCACAAACATGACCACCACCCCCAAACATGACTACCACCTACCACAAAACATGACTACCACCTACCACCACAAACATGACCACCACCCACCACAAACATGACTACCACCCACCACAAACATGACTACCACCTACCACAAACTGACCACCACCTACCACAAACATGACTACCACCCACCACAAACATGACCACCACCCACCACAAACATGACTACCACCTACCACAAACATGACTACAACCTACCACCACAAAAATGACTACCACCTACCACAACATGACTACCACCCACCACAAACATGACTACCACCTACCACCACAAACATGACCACCACCTACCACAAACATGACTACCACCTACCACAAACATGACTACTACCCACCACAAACATGACTACCACCTACCACAAACAGACTACAACCTACCACCACAAACATGACTACCACCTACCACAAACATGACTACCACCTACCACAAACATGACTACCACCCACCACAAACATGACTACCACCTACCACAAACATGACTACAACCTACCACCACAAACATGACCACCACCTACCACAAAACATGACTACCACCACCACAAACATGACCACCACCTACCACAAACATGACTACAACTACCACCACAAACATGACTACCACCCACCACAAACATGACTACCACCTACCACAAACATGACTACAACCTACCACCACAAACATGACTACCACCCCACCACAAACATGACTACCACCTACCACAAACATGACTACAACCTACCACCACAAACATGACTACCACCTACCACAAACATGACTACCACCTACCACAAACATGACTACCACCCACCACAAACATGACTACCACCTACCACAAACATGACTACAACCTACCACCACAAACATGACTACCACCTACCACAAACATGACTACCACCCACCACAAACATGACTACCACCTACCACAAACATGACTACAACCTACCACCACAAACAGACTACCACCCACCACAAACATGACTACCACCTACCACAAACATGACTACCACCTACCACCACAAACATGACTACCACCCACCACAAACATGACTACAACCTACCACAAACATGACTACCACCCACCGCAAACATGACCACCACCCACCACAAACATGACCACCACCACCACAAACATGACCACCACCCACCACAAACATGACCACCACCCACCACAAACGTGACCACCCACCACCACAAAATGACTACCACCCACCACAAACATGACTACCACCTACCACCACAAACATGACCACCACCCACCACAACATGACCACCACCCACCACAAACATGACCACCACCCACCACAAACATGACCACCACCTACCACAAACATGACTACCACCTACCACAAACATGAACCACCACCTACCACAAACATGACTACCACCTACCACAAACATGACTACCACCTACCAAACATGACCACCACCCACCACAAACATGACCACCACCCACCACAAACATGACCACCACCCACACAAACATGACTACCACCCCACCACAAACATGACTACCACCTACCACAAACATGACCACCACCCACCACAAACATGACCACCACCCACCACAAACATGACCACCACCCACCACAAACATGACTACCACCTACCACAAACATGACTACCACCTACCACAAACATGACCACCACCCACCACAAACATGACCACCACCCACCACAAACATGACCACCACCCACCACAAACATGACTACCACCTACCACAAACATGACTACCACCTACCACCACAAACATGACCACCACCCACCACAAACATGACTACCACCTACCACAAACATGACTACCACCTACCACCACAAACACCCCAGCGCCTTGAGGAAAACTTTAGCAGAAAAAAAATATCAGTGTTTTTCCAGCAGTTTAATGTTATCATACCAGCACAATCATTCTTCGGTTTAATGGAGAATGTCTCCTCAGTCTCATCACTCTTCGGTTGATTTCAGAATGTCCCAGCATTCTTTCCACTCTTCAGCTTTAAATAACTGACTCAGTGTTTTGTGAACACTGAAGCTTAGGTTCAGTGCGAATAACTTAGGGGAGCGAAGCATCATTATGAGGAAGAAGAAGAAGAAAAAAGCGGCTCACCTAACATAGTTTAATAAGTTTATTCAGAGCAGAGCTATTCCGCTAATTACATTTGAGCCTTCTCTCACCTAAAAAAAGTAATTAGTTCCCCAAGGATTACAAGGCTAATTTGCTGATAAATAAAGCTTACATTTTCCTACACTAAAAAGGGCTATAAAACATTGGTTGGTTTGATACATTGGGTTTAAAATCAATTGGCTACACCAGGGTCATTAAGGCTGCATGTGACCTGTCCACAACACGTCGTCCAGGGTACGTTTATCCCTAAAATAGGGTTTAAAGTGTACTTCCGGTGCATATACACAGAGATATGCACCTCTTACTGTATATATCTTCGTGAAAGGGCTATCCTGGGATATAAACTGTTGTAAAGTTATATCAGAATACAAAAGTTTATTTCGACCTGATAGTTTTAGATACAGTATGTGTGTGTTTGGATCTCATTGTTTTAGATACAGTATGTGTGTGTTTGGATCTCATTGTTTTAGATACAGTACGTGTGTGTTTGGATCTCATTGTTTTAGATACAGTATGTGTTTGTTTGGATCTCATTGTTTTAAAATACAGTACGTGTGTGTTTGGAATCTCATTGTTTAGATACAGTATGGTGTGTGTTTGGATCTCATTGTTTTAGATACGGTATGTGTGTGTTTGGATCTCATTGTTTTAGATACAGTACGTGTGTGTTTGGATCTCATTGTTTTAGATACAGTATGTGTGTGTTTGGATCTCATTGTTTTAGATACAGTACGTGTGTGTTTGGATCTCATTGTTTTAGATACAGTATGTGTGTGTTTGGATCTCATTGTTTTAGATACAGTACGTGTGTGTTTGGATCTCATTGTTTTAGATACAGTATGTGTGTGTTTGGATCTCATTGTTTTAGATACAGTATGGTGTGTTTGGATTCATTGTTTAGATACAGTACGTGTGTGTTTGGATCTCATTGTTTTAGATACAGTACGTGTGTGGTTGGATCTCATTGTTTTAGATACAGTACGTGTGTGTTTGGATCTCATTGTTTTAGATACAGTACGTGTGTGTTTGGATCTCATTATTTTAGATACAGTACGTGTGTGTTTGGATCTCATTGTTTTAGATACAGTATGTGTGTGGTTGGATCTCATTGTTTTAGATACAGTACGTGTGTGTTTGGATCTCATTGTTTTAGATACAGTATGTGTGTGTTTGGATCTCATTGTTTTAGATACAGTACGTGTGTGTTTGGATCTCATTGTTTTAGATACAGTACGTGTGTGGTTGGATCTCATTGTTTTAGATACAGTACGTGTGTGTTTGGATCTCATTGTTTTAGATACAGTACGTGTGTGTTTGGATCTCATTATTTTAGATACAGTACGTGTGTGTTTGGATCTCATTGTTTTAGATACAGTATGTGTGTGGTTGGATCTCATTGTTTTAGATACAGTACGTGTGTGTTTGGATCTCATTGTTTTAGATACAGTATGTGTGTGTTTGGATCTCATTGTTTTAGATACGGTATATGGATTTTTCTAGTTTTGTTATTGTGCTTTGTGAAAAAAAAATTCTTTATAACACTTGCACGTTCAGGATTGAAATACACTACTCGTATAGTTCAATTTATATCACCATCTCTCTCTCTCTCTCTCTCTCTCTCTCTCTCTCTCTCTCTCTCTCTCTTCTCTCTCTCTCTCTCTCTCTCTCTCTCTCTCTCTCTCTCTCTCTCCCTCTTTCCACCACCACTACCTCTTCCTCACCC
>NC_069423.1:23442361-23452361 GCF_026875155.1 Cherax quadricarinatus | reverse complement strand
ATGATAACAGTGATAGCGATAGTGATGATAATAAAGTTGATGAATGTACGTGAAGCAACACTCCAAAAATACCCTTATCAGGTGATGAGCGCTGTGGATTTGAATGACAATTAAACACTAAGACATATTTATTAAAAAACGTTTCGGTCCTGGACCGAAACGTTTTTTTTAACAAATGTAAGAGCCATATTACAAAAAACTACCAGGCAACACCACGTATTACAAAACACGGCTATCAGGCAGGGCACCTCATAGCAAAACAATAGATAGCAGTACCCATTACAAAACGCAATAGACAGCATAAATTATCACAAAAAAATACAGTCGAGAAATAGCAGTGCTGATGTTGCAATTACTTCCAACTATAACCTTAAAACCAGAGTCTAAAATGTAGATGAATGGTTCACAGAACCGAGTTGGTAAATTTGAGACAACACTTGGGTATCTTTATTGAAGAAGCGTTTCGTCAAACAGTGGCTTCATCAGTCCAATACAAAGAATAGTGAAAATCAGGAGGAGATTGAGGTAATCAGTCCCTCATCTTGAAGTCGACATAATCAGTCCATCGAGATCTTCATTCTTCTTCTTTGTACAGGACTGATGAAGCCACTGGTGGCGAAACGCTTCTGCAATAAGATACCCAAATGTTGCAAATGTGTGTAATTTATCAGAGTTCACCATGCTATAAAAAAATACATAAATAAATACGATGTGTTTATAAGACAGTGTGCGGGTTACTGTATTTTTTCAGACGACGTTTCGGCCTCCAGGGAATTTATTATTTCTCAGGATTGCTAGGTCCTTGGCAGGTGAAATGTTTTCACAGTAAAATGCCGTAAAGCGTTTGTTGTGTCTTACTAGCACAGTGAGCATGCAGCCTCGCCCATCACGCAATACCGTAAATATGTGAATTGTACCATACATTACCTAATCTACCGAACAAGTAGCAATAACCATCACTAAGCGTACTCAACGTACAGCCCCACTTATTACCATATACAGTTAACACATTGCAGCAATTATCACCAAATACACTGAACATGTAACAACATCCGTCGCATAATCTGTTCAAAGAAATTTATCTCGAGAGAGAGAGAGAGAGAGAGAGACCAGAGACAGTACCGGATGACAGTAATCACCGGGGCTGTGTGACAGGTTAATTAGATCTAACTCATAATCAGAGGGAATTACCGGCAATAAAAACCCTTCACAACGATTTGTAATTAACAAATACAACTCGCAAACCCCAACAGTTTGGGGCTCCACCCCAACTCTCCACAATTCACCCCACGGTTCCCAGTTTTGTTAAAAAAATGATTGACGAATTTAAAACTCGTGGGTTTGAATGAACTTGTAACCTCTCTGCATTCCATTTTTTTTTTTTTTTGGTATGCGAATATAGCTTGAATCTTGGAATAACGTTATTTTTTTCAGTTAAAACCTTGTAACGTATCTTAACAGTGTTATAATTAGTGAGTATAATGTTGTATTTCGTCTGAATGGAATTATAGTGTGCGTAAACAATGCTGTAAAAGTCCCTGAATGACGTTATAAACAATAAAGCTGTAACATGTTCGTGTCTGACGTTGCAAACTGCGTCTGAATGACGTTAAAATATGTAAACAACGTTGTAATCCGTCAATGAATGGTGCTTTAACTTACGTCTTTGATCATGTAATCTGTGTCTGAATGCCTTTGTAACAAGTATATGAAAGGCTTTGTAATGAGTGTCTCTGAATGACTTTGTAATGCATATAATGTGTAATACACGAGTCTGAATAGATTTATACCGAGTGTTTGTGCATGTCTTTGTAACCTGCTTGTAAATGACTTCCTAATGACGATGCAGTGTCTTTCTCGATTCGTGTGTGTGTGTGTGTGTGTCTGTACTCACCTATTTGTACTCACCTATTTGTGGTTGCAGGGGTCGAGTCCTAGCTCCTGGCCCCGCCTCTTCACTGGTTGCTACTGGGTCCTCTCTCTCTCCCTGCTCCATGAGCTTTATCAAACTTTGTCTTAAAACTTTGTATGGTTCCCGCCTCCACTACGTCACTTTCTAGGCTATTCCACTTCCTGACAACTCTATGACTGAAAAAATACTTCTTAACATCCCTTTGACTCATCCGAGTCTTCAACTTCCAATTGTAACCTCATGTTTCTGTATCCCATCTCTGGAACATCCTGTCTCTCTCCACCTTGTCTATTCCGAGCAGTATTTTATATGTCGTTATCATGTCTCCCCTGACCCTCCTGTCCTCCAGTGTCGTCAGGCCGATTTCCCTTAACCTTTCTTCATAGGATATTCCCCTTAGCTCTGGAACTAACCTTGTCGCAAACCTTTGCACTCTCTCTAATTTCTTGACGTGCTTGATCAAGTGCGGGTTCCAAACAAGTGCTGCATGCTCCAGTATGGGCCTGACGTACACGGTGTACAGTATCTTGAACGATTCCTTACTAAGGTATCGGAACGCTGTTCTCAGGTTTGCCAGGCGCCCATATGCTGCAGCAGTTATCTGGTTGAGGTGTGCTTCCGGAGACATGCTCAGTGTTATACTCACCACAAGATCTTTCTCCTTGAGCGAGGTTTACAGTCTTTGGCCACCTAGCCTATACTCCGTCTGCGGACTTCTGTGCCCTTCCCCGAGCTTCATAACTTTGCATTTGGCGGGGTTAAATTCGAGAAGCCAGTTGCTTGACCAGGTGCCCAGTCTGTCCAGGTCTCTTTGAAGTCCTGCCTGATCCTCATATGATTTAGTTCTCCTCATTAACTTCACATCATCTGCGAACAGGAACACTTCTGAGTCTAACCCTTCCATCATGTCGTTCACATATACCAAAAATAGCACTGGTCCTAGGACCGACCCCTGTGGGACCCCGCTCGTCACAGGTGCCCACTGTGGTACCTCATCACGTACCATGACTCGTTGTTGCCTCCCTGTCAGGTATTCTCTGATCCATTGCAGTGCCCTTCCTGTTATATGCGCCTGATCCTCTAGCTTCTGCACTAATCTCTTGTGAGGAACTGTGTCAAAGGCCTTCTTGCAGTCCAAGAAGATGCAATCAACCCACCCCTCTCTCTCGTGTCTTACCTTCTGTTACTTTATCATAAAACTCCAGAAGGTTTGTGACACAGGATTTGCCTTCCATGAATCCATGCTGGTTGGCTTTTATACTCCGTTCCAGGTGCTCCACCACTCTCCTGATAATCTTCATAACTTTGCATTCTATACACGTCAGTGACACAGGTCTATAGTTTAGTGCCTCTTTTCTGTCTCCTTTTTTAAAAATGGGAACTACATTTGCCGTCTTCCATACCTCAGGTAGTTGCCCAGTTTCCAGGAACGTGTTGAAGAAGTGTGCGTGTGCGTGTGCGTGTGCGTGTGCGTTTTCTGTGTGGATGTGTGTTTCTGTGTGTGTGTGTGTGTGTGTGTGTGTGTGTGTGTGTGTGTGTGTGTGTGTGTGTGTGTGTGTGTGTGTGTGTGTGTGTGTTAGTTAGTTACCATTTTGTCCTAGGCACATGTCGATTAGACACTAGGCCTGTTGGGGTGTGTGTGTGTGTGTGTGTGTGTGTGTGTGTGGTGTGTGTGTGTGTGTGTGTGTGTGTGTGTGTGTGTGTGTGTGTGTGTATGTGGTGTGTGTGTGTTTTGTGTGTGTATGTGTGTGTGTGTGTATGTGTGTGTGTGTGTGTATGTGTGTGTGTGTGTGTGTATGTGTGTGTGTGTGTGTATGTGTGTGTATGTGTGTGTGTGTGTGTGTGTATGTGTGTGTGTGTGTGTGTGTGTGTGTGTGTGTGTGTATGTGTGTGTGTGTGTGTATGTGTGTGTGTGTGTGTGTGTGTATGTGTGTGTGTGTGTGTGTGTCTGTCTGTCTGTCTGTAACTGTGGTTATTGTTGTTTCCGAAAAGCATTAAGCAGAATTTAACATATATTTACTTCTCTAGTCTCTAAGTTCTATGTTCTAACCACTCTCACTCTCACTCAAACACAAGCCCCTTCCTCTCCTCCCCTCCCTTCCCCCTCAAACTAACAGTTTAAGATTAGAGTTTTTGAGATAAATGAGCAATTACAACATATTAACGAAATTACTGAAGAGTGACCATGAAAAAATTAATTGATACTGTTATTATGGAATTGAACTATGAAGAAATTAACTGGACAGCTTACGAGGCTAGAACTGTAAATAAATAGTCACTAGAATTTCGATTTTTTATCGTTTTACGTCAGCATGTAATTAACACCACGAGCATGAAAAGACGACACACTGTCAGCATTAGAAAGGAACTTTTAACACTGTAAATGTTCTTGGAAAGAGTGATCACTTACTGTTGGAAATAACAGATGATGCTGAATACGATTTAGGGGATGAAAGAGAAACAAACAAAGGTAAACAGATCATAGGAGAGAAATACAGTGAGTTAATAAAATATTTTAAAGAAACTGTAAAGTGGTTAACATTACAGTTTAAATAAAAGAAAGTAAGATACTGCACAAAGAGCCAATGTGGGAAAGATGCTAATCTTCTTGGGATCCTATCATAGGATTCAACGTATTAGAAGAATTAAGCACTATTTGAATAGTTTTCCTGAGGACAACTGATGTTAAAAACGAGTGATCTCTGTTCCTCCTCTAGACTGGCATGAGTATCACATATTTGCCAGCGATACATGATGAATTATGGTTAGGGTTGTCCAGATTACCCAATTTGAAGAACCGACATAGTTGGGAGCACACAACACCTTGCTTCTCGGTTGACTGTTTCTCATCGCTAAATTCGGTCATAGCTTAGAAAACATCAAGACCTAAAGCAAAGAGCCGGGCAATTTCTTGGACCTGATCTGTGTATGGATACTCAAACCAGCGTACATTACCAACGGTAATTTTGAGGGTAAGTCTTCGCACTATCTTTTCAGCCTTGGCTCCATTTCCATTTTTCCTGATATATTTTATTGAGCAGTAGGTAGGCACAGACTGCTTTTTTTTTTTAATTATCATATCCCAGTGTGGTCCGAATCAGTAGTATTCATCATTGTATTTATGCGTTGAATATACTGAAAATTACATGAGAATAAATTGTGCTTTTGTCCAGTCCATATCTTATTCGGAAAAAGAAATCCTAAAGTGACTGGCTAATCTTAAGACAACGTTTCGCTCAGAATCTGATGGCGTTCTGATGTAAAAAAAAAAAAAGTATCTTGCCCAGTCCTCTTCCCAGTGAGGTAGCAGCCGTCCCACCAGCCTTGAGGGTCTTGGTGATTGATGCTGGATTTGTGGAGATGGATCACCTTTTCCTGAGATCTTTGGGCAATTCCCTGATGATAGATTGTACTGACTGGATTGCTTACGTCCACAGCTTCCTTCATTTCCAGTGATGAGTGTTTCTTCAAAAGAGTTCGATAAATTGAGGGAGAGAGAAAGAGAGAAATAATGTTAACTTTTCATGTACAAATATACTACATCATTTCTTGGTAGGTAGAATACAACATATATTACCGTTAATCATACTCGCCTCAGTCTGCTTCATGCTGGCTCTTTCTTCCCCTCGTTCTCCCTCACATTATTCATACTGGGTCTTACACTCAGCCCCTGCTTCTCCTCATTCAAACTCACACTCTCCTTGCATATAACCTACTCTCTTTCTCTCTCCTTTCCATTGCTTTCCTTGCTTTTCGTCCTAATATTTAAGTCACACAGTCTTGCCTCGTTTACAAGTTCCACTAATTGTACCCCAAGTACGGTATAACTATAGCAATTCACAAAAATTTTATTATGTTTTGATATATCCAATGAACTTTCAGTTTTGTTCCTGTATGTCTCCTGTCCTCGCTGAAGATCAAGACTGAACCTAACACTATTTGTTCTTGCTCAAAATAAAGTTTGAACATTAAAACATATCGATTGATGATGTAATCAGTGGAACTTGGCTTCAATAAATTACCTTAGTTCAGGATGGGTTAATTGAAGTTTCTAAGAAAGGTTAGATCGAAAAAAAATATTTTCTTTATTGTCAAAGAAAAGTATGTATCAATCTATAATTATTTTTTGGAGGGGGATAATATAATATATATATATATATATAATATATATATATATATATATATATATATATATATATATATATATATATATATATATAATATATATAAAACACTGGTCATGACTTACAATATACACTGGTTAACATAATGCATTTGAAATATCTATCGGAGTGTCTAAAACAGCCTTGGTGACAGATTTAACATATATTGTAGATATATTGGCTCCATGGCAACCAATGAATATTTATATATTGCCCGTGTTCATGCAAATGAAATTAATTTAGCAATTCATATATATGATTACCTATTAAATATCTATTATGGGTTAAATGATTGAGCAAAACCACGCATAAATTCGCTTACCAGTACATACATATAAATCAAATGGAGCATCAAAATAATTGGGGACGTTGTGCATTGTGTCATTTGCACTCAGCGGTGTGGATGAGAGAGAGAGAGAGAGAGAGAGAGAGAGAGAGAGAGAGAGAGAGAGAGAGAGAGAAGGGAGGGGAAGAGATGTGAAAGAAGAATGAGATAGATGAGAAATAGAATGTAAGAGAGAGACTTACATGGATTAAGAGAAAATTGATGGGGAGAAAATAAATGTAGAGAAATTAGATGAAAAGAGAGAAAAGGGAATGGGAAAGAGGGAAGGAAGGAGGAAATGATAGGGTGGAGGAGGTAGGAAGAGAGGAACATACAAGCTGAAACCAAATCGCAAGGAGAAACTGATAGATATTAGATACATATAAATAAACAAATAAATAAATAAATATATATACATATATATATATACATATATATATATATATTATATATATATATATATATATATATATATATATATATATATTATATAATATATATATATATATTTATTTATTTATTTATTATCACACTTGCCGATTCCCACAAAGGCAGGGTGGCCCAAAAAAGAAAAACTTTCACCATCATTCACTCCATCACTGTCTTGCCAGAAGGGTGCTTTACACTACAGTTTTTAAACTGCAACATTAACACCCCTCCTTCAGAGTGCAGGCACTGTACTTCCCATCTCCAGGACTCAAGTCCGGCCTGCCGGTTTCCCTGAACCCCTTCATAAATGTTACTTTGCTCACACTCCAACAGCACGTCAAGTATTAAAAACCATTTGTCTCCATTCACTCCTATCAAACACGCTCACGCATGCCTGCTGGAAGTCCAAGCCCCTCGCACACAAAACCTCCTTTACCCCCTCCCTCCAACCTTTCCTAGGCCGACCCCTACCCCGCCTTCCTTCCACTACAGACTGATACACTCTTGAAGTCATTCTGTTTCGTTCCATTCTCTCTACATGTCCGAACCACCTCAACAACCCTTCCTCAGCCCTGTGGACAACAGTTTTGGTAATCCCGAACCTCCTCCTAACTTCCAAACTACGAATTCTCTGCATTATATCCACACCACACATTGCCCTCAGACATGACATCTCCACTGCCTCCAGCCTTCTCCTCGCTGCAACATTCATCACCCATGCTTCACACCCATATAAGAGCGTTGGTAAAACTATACTCTCATACATTCCCCTCTTTGCCTCCAAGGACAAAGTTCTTTGTCTCCACAGACTCCTAAGTGCACCACTCACCCTTTTCCCCTCATCAATTCTATGATTCACCTCATCTTTCATAGACCCATCCGCTGACACGTCCACTCCCAAATATCTGAATACATTCACCTCCTCCATACCCTCTCCCTCCAATCTGATATCCAATCTTTCATCACCTAATCTTTTTGTTATCCTCATAACCTTACTCTTTCCTGTATTCACTTTTAATTTTCTTCTTTTGCATACCCTACCAAATTCATCCACCAATCTCTGCAACTTCTCTTCAGAATCTCCCAAGAGCACAGTGTCATCAGCAAAGAGCAACTGTGACAACTCCCACTTTATGTGTGATTCTTTATCTTTTAACTCCACGCCTCTTGCCAAGACCCTCGCATTTACTTCTCTTACAACCCCATCTATAAATATATTAAACAACCACGGTGACATCACACATCCTTGTCTATGGCCTACTTTTACTGGGAAATAATTTCCCTCTTTCCTACATACTCTAACTTGAGCCTCACTATCCTCGTAAAAACTCTTCACTGCTTTCAGTAACCTACCTCCTACACCATACACCTGCAACATCTGCCACATTGCCCCCCTATCCACCCTGTCATACGCCTTTTCCAAATCCATAAATGCCACAAAGACCTCTTTAGCCTTATCTAAATACTGTTCACTTATGAGTTTCACTGTAAAAACACCTGGTCCACACACCCCCTACCTTTCCTAAAGCCTCCTTGTTCATCTGCTATCCTATTCTCCGTCTTACTCTTAATTCTTTCAATAATAACTCTACCATGCACTTTACCAGGTACACTCAACAAACTTATCCCCCTATAATTTTTGCACTCTCTTTTGTCCCCTTTGCCTTTATACAAAGGAACTATGCATGCTCTCTGCCAATCCCTAGGTACCTTACCCTCTTCCATACATTTATTAAATAATTGCACCAACCACTCCAAGACTATATCCCCACCTGCTTTTAACATTTCTATCTTTATCCCATCAATCCCGGCTGCCTTACCCTTTTCATTTTACCTACTGCCTCACGAACTTCCCCCCACACTCACAACTGCTCTTCCTCACTCCTACAAGATGTTATTCCTCCTTGCCCTATACACGAAATCACAGCTTCCCTATCTTCATCAACATTTAACAATTCCTCAAAATAGTTTTCCTCCATCTTCCCAATACCTCTAACTCTCCATTTAATAACTCTCCTCTCCTATTTTTTAACTGACAAATCCATTTGTTCTCTAGGCTTCCTTAACTTGTTAATCTCACTCCAAAACTTTTTCTTATTTTCAACAAAATTTGTTGATAACATCTCACCCACTCTCTCATTTGCTCTCTTTTTACATTGCTTCACCACTCTCTTAACCTCTCTCTTTTTCTCCATATACTATCCCTCCTTGCATCACTTCTACTTTGTAAAAAATTCTCATATGCTAACTTTTTCTCCCTTACTACTCTCTTTACATCATCATTCCACCAATCGCTCCTCTTCCCTCCTGCACCCACCTTCCTGTAACCACAAACTTCTGCTGAACACTCCAACACTACATTTTTAAACCTACCCCATACCTCTTCGACCCCATTGCCTATGCTCTCATTAGTCCATCAATCCTCCAATAGCTGTTTATATCTTACCCTAACTGCCTCCTCTTTTAGTTTATAAACCTTCACCTCTCTCTTCCCTGATGCTTCTATTCTCCTTGTATCCCATCTACCTTTTACTCTCAGTGTAGCTACAACTAAAAAGTGATCTGATATATCTGTGGCCCCTCTATGAACATGTACATCTGAAGTCTACAACAGTCTTTTATCTACCAATACATAATCCAACAAACTACTGTCATTTCGCCCTACATCATATCTTGTATACTTATTTATCCTCTTTTTCCTAAAATATGTATTACCTATAACTAAACCCCTTTCTATACAAGTTCAATCAAAGGGCTCCCATTATCATTTACACCTGGCACCTCAAACTTACCTACCACACCCTCTCTAAAAGTTTCTCCTACTCTAGCATTCAGGTCCCCTACCACAATTACTCTCTCACTTGGTTCAAAGGCTCCTATACATTCACTTAACATCTCCCAAAATCTCTCTCTCTCTCCTCTACATTCCTGTCTTCTCCAGGTGCATACACGCTTATTATGACCACTTTTCGCATCCAACCTTTACTTTAATCCACATAATTCTTGAATTTACACATTCATATTCTCTTTTCTCCTTCCATAACTGATCCTTCAACATTACTGCTACCCCTTCCTTTGCTCTAACTCACTCAGATACTCCAGATTTAATCCCATTTATTTCCGCCCACCGAAACTCCCCTACCCCCTTCAGCTTTGTTTCACTTAGGGCCA
>NC_069423.1:23437361-23439861 GCF_026875155.1 Cherax quadricarinatus | reverse complement strand
CTTCTAAAAACTATGTATTGATCTTGCCTCTACCACTTCGCTGTTTAGGTTGAGTGTTCATTACTAAGCGGTTACATTATCACTATACTCCAGAAACTAACGCAGACTGAATCAGACATTAAAATTGGCCTATTCAAATTTCATCCCAGTGGAATGTAAAGCCAATACATAAACCATTTCGCTGGAGTAGCTAACCTATCATAGTTTTACTACATAAATTTTTGATGTGGCACTCAGTGTCAATTTCTTAACGCTTCCATCTTTAATTAAATACTCTCAGTTTATACGTTACTTTAATTTATGTTACACTAGCTTAAGTTAGGTTGCATCAGATAAAAGATTCATGTATGTATATATATATATATATATATATATATATATATATATATATATATATAATATATATATATATATATATATATATAATATATATATATATATATATATATATATATATATATATATATATTATATATATGTATATATGTATATATATATATATATATATATATATATATATATATATATATATATATATAATATATATATATATATATATATATATATATTTCCGCACCTGCCGTCTCCCACCGAGGAAGGATGACTCAACAAAGAAAGCACTTTCACTGTTACTCATTCAATTACCGTCCTGCCAGAAAGGCACCAACGTTACAGCTCAGATGACTCTTCGCACTGCATTACTCCTACCTGTCCTTCAGAATGCAGGCACTGTCCTTCCTACGTCAGCTCTTAAATCCGGTAAACGGTTTCCCTGAATCCCTTCATAAATGTTACATTTTTCTCACACTCCAACAAAATGTAAAATCATAAAAATCACTTGCCTCCACTGACTTCTATCATGCTCATACAAGCATGCTCGATGTCCATGCCTTTAGCACTTAAAACCTTCTTCAGTCCCTCCCTCAAACCTCTCCTACGAGGACCTCTACCCCTCCTTCCCTCCACCCAAGATTTATACTACCTTCTAGTCATTCCATTTTTCTCCCTCCTTTCTCAATGTCCAAACCTCCTCGAGAACACCGCGAGAGCCCTCTGCATACTTTTGGTCACTCCATGCCTCTTTCCTAATCTCCAAACTTCGAAACCTTTGCAGTAATATTAGCATCACACATTTAATCACAAGTAAACAAATTAACAAAAACGGCCAATGACACATCTAGCAACGAGATAAACTGAAAAAAACTAGAAACGTTCAACTTTGAAGGTTTATCGGTCGTGGATGAACTTATACCCAGCATCGTTCTCGTCATCCGTCCGCCCCTAGTCATAACTCGTTATTTTCATTACCAGAGTATGCTGACATTCCGATTTCACAACCATGACACGAATGTTATCGCGTGATATGAAACATGTGAAAAATTAAATGTCGATCTGGTTTCCTTTTTTATTATTTTATTATTTTACTTGCCCATTCTTTCCCAGTTTTGATGAACCGCTATACGAGGCATTCCTATTAACCTTCACCGCTAAATCCATTTCCTTCCTTACAAAATCCCTTCCCTCCCATTTACCTTCCTCGGTAAACCCCTTTCCTCCGCAGTGAATCTCTTTCCAACCATTCCTCCTTCCCTAAGCCTGTTCACTCCCCATGCTTTCCTTCCCACCTTCCTTCTATTCTTCTTGTAGTTTCTCCCATTATTATTTTCGATGGTAAGAACTACAATCTAAGGGGTCATCCAGAGCCTGGTCAACAGGAGGCACTCGGGTTTTATCCAAGTGGAGGGAAGATCAATATTCCTTGAATCAAGAGCCCTTCATTAGTATCAAGCTCCCCTAAACTAATCTTTAAGTATATAACACTTCCTCCCAAAACCTTTTTCAGTTCATCTTTAGCTAGGCCTGTTGACTCCTTCCTGCTCCTCCTCTCCATTCTCTTTCCAGTAGCTTCTAGCAGGCATTACCTCCTTCCATTCTTCTTTAGCTTAGTCTGTTCTTTTCTCTATCCTACTCTCTTTCTTGTATATGCTTCCACTTTCACTCCTTCTCTTCCCTTCCTCCTCCATTCCATTCTTCTTGCAGCAGTGTGTAGTAGACACTACTTCCTCCCAAGGATTAAACACTGCCAGCTCCTTCACTCAACTTGGCTCATTAACGTCAATGGACGACGATTTATGGTAAAACTTGTGAGGCGTAATGAGTATTGTCAGCTGCCAGTTTGTCATTAGCAAGCCCTCTTGGAGGTCACCTACTCGAGGTCTTTCTTTCTGGTTTTGGTTCCTCTGTTGGGTCTTACCTGCTCCGCCTGTTTTTGTTGTTCTGTTTTCCTTTGTTGCTCTGTTTTGATTGTTCTGTTGGCCTTTGCTGCTCTGTTTTCGTTGTTCTGTTGGCCGTTGCTGCTGTTCTCGTTGTTCTGTTGATTTTCACTGGTCTGTTTTGGTTGCTTTGTTGGGTCTTTCCTGCCCTGTTTGTTTTAGTTGCTCTGTTGATTTTTGCTGCACTGTTTTGGTTGTCCTATTGGTCTTGGCTGCTCTGTTGGTCT
>NC_069423.1:23422361-23432361 GCF_026875155.1 Cherax quadricarinatus | reverse complement strand
TATATATATATATATATATATATATATATATATATATATATGTCGGGCCGAATAGGTAAAACTGGTCAATTAGCAAGAGCTCATTTAAAATAAAGTCCTCTAAAATTTTCTGGTATACGTTTAATGATATATATTTTTTTCATTTATATTAATGTAAAAAATAATAATTTTGAACCAAAAGAACCTTAGAAAACTTGCCTAACCTTATTATAACAAGCTCAATTTAATTTAGCCTAATGCACCTAAATATATTTTAGACAAGTTTACAATAATTTAATAATAAACAAACACAATTAAGCATATTTTTTTCGTTAGGTTCAGAATGATTTTTGCGAAATCATTGCATACACAAATTTTCGCTTGCCTTATTCGGCAAGAAAAGCGTTGCTTTTTAAGCCAAAATCGCAAGTTTTACCTCTTCGACACGACATATAAATAATGTATATACAATTACTTAAAATCTATGATTTATATTTTTTCGTCATGCTCAGAATGAACTTCCCAGAATTGTGCCCGAAACAAATTTTCACTCTGGCTATTCGGCAGAGAACGCCCTTGCTTTTCAGGTCAAACTATTCGATTCGGCTTAATCGGCGCGACACACACATTTGTAGGTTACCACGGGTGGACGGGGCGGGGGGGCTTAATAAAAGTAGCAGTAGTGATGTCGGTACGAGACTGCTATCCAATGTTGAGTCATTCAATGCATTTGCGAAGATCAGAAGGGATCAGATTCCACATGTTTTATTTTAGTTAAGGGATACATTATCCACAAGGAGGAACTAGTGAAAAGAGACACCGAGAATGGCCAGCCGGTTACTCCACACAGTTGTCAGGAAGTATAAGAACAAGGGCTCAGAAATAAACTGAATTACATTCTTATTAATGTTGATAACTATACCTGTTAGACTCTCACTGTTTATCTAAGGTATCACTCTAATATAGCGAACGACGAAAGTATATTGAGATACGTAATGTTATCATAAATGGTACATGGTAGTGTACTTAATGTGCCTATGTTTAAAATTTTTAGATGTATTCAGAGACGCGTTACGTTAGTTTAGTTAATATAATTCTAAATATTATTGGGGGGCGCCCGTTTAGAAATTTTAAGACTTTTATATGAAAATAAAAGGACAATCATGTCAATACGGACCGAGAATTTAAACTATTCATACAAAGTCTTAAATAAGTAAATAAGTCCTAACGAAAGGTCACTTATTAATAAGAGTGATTGGCATATATAAAAAATATATATTACAGCAATCCCTTTTTATCATTTTAGAAATACGACTGGCCCTAGCTGTTAAGCCCAAGCCATGTTCCTTCCTTAAGTGAATGTGACCTGACATGACTAGGTTAAGGCACTGGCTTAAGCCGGTGGGAGACTGGACGTGCCTCGAATTGGCCAGTAGGCCTGCTGCAGTGTTCTTTCTTATGTTCTTATGTATATAAAATAAAATATTTACTGAAGGCTATGAACACAACAAAACCGTCAGTAACTGATCTGATAAAATCCACATTTCTGATTCATAAGGAGTCGTTACTCTTGCTTGATCAACGTGGATTCAGTAAGGTTGTGTTTAGTTGGAATCTCTTAAGAGTAAGAACTAGGCCATTTATCCAGTTAACAAAATGTCCAGAGGTGCTCAAGTGGTACAAAAATAGCATTCATCTCCTGCCCGATTCTTATAGAATGCTGATACTGTGTAAGTCTGGTTGAAAGAGGTTAATCTATCTGGCTAATATATAATCTGTCGCAGTAAAAGTAGATCTTATATATCCACCCTCTGACCTTGTAGGAGAGTATATGAATCACAGCAGAATTATTCTTGTCAGCGTCATATTGAGAATCCTTAATGTTTTGGAGCAAATATGGAAATTTTCACTGTACAGCGGAACTAATGTATTTTTCTAGGTTTATGCTTACATTATTTCGGCTCTAACTTTTTTTTTTTTTTTTTTTTTTTTTTTTTTTTTTTTTTTTTTTTTTTTTTTTTTTTTTTTTTTGCTAAAATCAAAGTTATCTCAAGAAAATCCTTAGGATACCTTTATCTAACTGCAGTATCAAGGATTTTGTTAGGTTTCTCATCTAAGAATTCAGGGCTACTAATCCTCGATACTCTCTGGGGCACTGTCAAAAAGGCGCCCCTTTTTACCCTCTTCTCCTATTATCAATAATATGCATTGCATGAACTTATATTTGTAACCCTTTTATAGATATGAACTCCCAATCAACCAACACGTAAAGAAATGGTAGCTGATTCTCCATCTCAATTTCGGCAGTGAGCTTAATTAACGATGCTAAACTATTCAGCCTAGACAAGCGTATACAAAATCTGCGTCTACCACTTAAATTCACGGCCTCCAATTTACAGTGAAATAAACACGTTTCTTCCATTTATGATGATCTGAATAAAAATAACATTTCTTATTTTGAAAATGAACACGATGCAGAACAAGAAAAGAAGAAATAGTTTCATCAATTCATTTACCCAGAGTGAAACGTTGATCCAATTAAAGCTTGACTACATCGTGTGTCGTCACTATTGTTGGCAGTACAACAGTTGGATCTTGACTTTATACACAGCTAAGCTGAATATACATCCAGGAAAGATGAGATTTTGTTTGAGAGGCTTTTGCTTGCCTACAATATGCTAGAAAGATGCTACGTACAAAGTTAATAAACTATCCTTCTCAACAGAGATTCATAGACTACGATTTGCTCTAAATACAGCTTTATAGACCACGTTCTACCTTAGACAGAGTTTCACTCTAAACAGAGCTTAATAGACTAAATTCCACTCTGAACAGAGCATTATAGAAATTTTTTTTTCGTTCTAAACAGGGTGAAACTCGATAAACATTTGTGCGCATTAGTGTCTTCCTCCAGTAAGCTTTTCGCAATTCCGACAGTTAACTTACTGGAGAAACTAAAACATTCAGCACTATTAAAGTGTTTTGTAACACAGTCAATAAAGAATGTCAACATAAATGAACAATGCAGCATTTTACTGCTTGTCTTTACTCAAAAATCTCCTTAGCAAATCCTGACTGCAGTGGGAAAATATTTCTGGGGAAAATAAAGTCTTCGTTAAATTAGAGAAAAAAATGAAAAGTGAGTTAATTCTGGGAAAAGTATATAGTGCAGTGTGTAATAAACACTGATAAATACTGGACAAAAACAAAAAATATGTTGGGTCTGCTACTGAGATAAATAATGAGTGTTCTAGTGTAATATAAGCTTACTGATTCCAAATTTGAAGTCAAAATTGAACTATTATGTCATTAACAACTTATTCCCTATTATGAAGTCACTGCTGGAGAATACTTCAAGAACATATCCTTCCTGAAAGTACAAAAATATTTAAAAATGTTTTAAGCATTTGGCTTAACGTTTAAGACTAAGAGGTGTCTCTCTGAAGAAGAAACCAATAGTAGTCCTCCATCATCTTGGGACTGAAACACCCCTGACAGAGTACCTTCATTGTACTGATATCCTGATGAAACCTTTCACCATGCTCATCACTAACAGCACCAAGATTGAATGGGAAGAAGCCCAGTGAAAAAAGTGCATTTCCAAATACATACAGCAACCCAGTGCTCTATAGGTGGCACTAAGCTAGCATAACTGTCTGTTCTCTACTTTCCTAGGAAGCTCTGGACAACTTGTTTGAAAGCTTCCCATGCAGCCAGCTCCAGTGGAGTGAGCTTTAATTGAAAGACTGGATCAGATAAAAGTTCACATATTTTTGGACCAACAAATACTCCGGCCTTAAATTCTGCATCAGCTAAAACTATTCCAGTTTTTTCATTAATGTAAAGAAGTGCTACACTTTCACCATACATGGTGAACTTTATATGCAGTGGTGGAAGAAATATATTTTGATGATGCACCGGTGGCATATGCTGTATGTTGAATATTCCTGGAACAGTCTTTTCTTACATGTCATTCTTTGCTTTTCTAGTGGTTAGCGTCTTCATGACTATTCCACAAACAAACGAAGCTCATATGTTTTGTATAACTAAGTTAGAGACCAAGTATTAATCCCTATCACTTAGGTTCCCACATATATTCCACTTGTGGTCGTTCTTGTTTATTTGTCTGCGTAGAATTTCCACGGACTCATATGTTTACTTGAATCCCACAGCATGAGCAACTGGCACAGATGGCTTTTTAAACTGACCTTGCAGGAATCAATGAATAATCTCCATTCATCAGAATGGTGCTCATAGCCCAGTTCTTTATAAGATCATTTCCATCAGTGCAGAAACACAAGCATTTTCCATTTGACTGAATACCGCCAGACTATGATTTGTCTAAGAAAGAGATATTTTTGTTCCTTGTTGCTGAAAGGTTACACTCTTTTAATTGGGATTCAAGCAATTTTCCCTTTTGCTTTGATAAGTCAAGGTCCCTGAAAAAGCAATTTAATTCCTGTAGTTATTATGCGAGATTTCAAAGTCTCAGATTCTGTTATTTCATAAAGATCAGAGTTAACAGTTTCTTCACTTAGACCACGTTCAGTGTAATAAGCGAAAGGTTTAACATGTACAGCAGTGTCTTCACTATGTGATACAGGTTGTAATACTGACTAAAAATCTGGATGTTATTTTTTTTTCGAGAAACCAACCACATAAAACATTTAAAGGAAACAGTTATTCAGATGATTCTTCGGTTCTCGCCACACATTGAGACTGCAAATGGCGCTGATGTACGTTTTCCATTCAACTACTGTGTCAGTCCAAAGATGCAGATAATATAGCATGTGTGTCAAGCCACTGCTTGTTTTTTAAGCACCTGTCTTGCAAATGAAGTAGTGCTTTTATGCAACCTCGACACCATCAGCTGTTTTTTTCGTTGATCATGTGACGAATATTTGCCACATACATAAATAAAGCTATTTGCACTGCTCAGGCGTACTCACCTGTTCATGTTACTCTGAAAGAGGGATTTCACATAATACAGCAAAATAAATCGAATGTAAATACAGATATGTGTATGTGACATAGAAATGCAATTTAAGCAAAATTAACACCAATGTACACAATGAACAGTAACCTTTTGTAAATATATCGTAACACTGGGACGACCAG
The DNA here is from genome assembly GCF_026875155.1 of Cherax quadricarinatus. Taxonomy (NCBI): domain Eukaryota; kingdom Metazoa; phylum Arthropoda; class Malacostraca; order Decapoda; family Parastacidae; genus Cherax; species Cherax quadricarinatus. Next base: position 23,427,264 of record NC_069423.1, on the reverse strand, counting down.
AGCACAATTGATGCTCCCCGAGTCTTCCTGACAAGCAGACATGATGCGTAGGATTCATGTTTATGCATGTAAGCCGAGAGCTGCTAGGCTTTCCTCGGAGTTGTATTCAAGTTTATACCAGTAATGTAGAGCCACATGTACAGCCAATATCTTACGTTATGAGCAAATTCAGTCTTCAAAAATCGGTTTCAGCCTGTTTCAAATAACGTGAAGTATTAAATTTATTTCAGTCCAGTGAAATCAATCAGAAAGCTACACATTACGAAGTTATACAACTACACGATCGAAAGATACACTTTAATTTCCTGACGTACGTGTGTTTATAAAACTTTTATCTGATTAAAGATTCAAACATTACAAAATTATAAATATCAGTGGAACAATTACTCAGGTGAAGGCATCCGAAATGTAAACAACATTTATTGTTTTTCTGTCTCACACGATGCTGAAGACGGCCTCACGATCAGGTCGAAACCTACTCATTTCCTATTCACTTTCGTGATTATCGGAACTGGAGCCAGCCTACTTTCCCTGGAAAAAATATGATTACCTCCACCTTCATGAGGCACTATATGACCCATTCAGTTTCAGATAATCAAATAATAATGATAAAAGAGTAATCATAATATTAATAATAATTAATAATAATTTTCCATGTGGCAATTATCAGATATGAAGACTATGTAACCAGTATATCATTTAATAGTCTCGAACTTTACTATTATTATTATGATTATGATAAATAATTATAATATTAACAGGATTTATAGTATCCTTGAATGAAAAATAACTGGTTATATAGCTTTTATATCTGATAAGAGTTACATGAGCAAGATTAGAAGATTACACAGTTTAGGAGCCCCGTGACATTTTTTAAACAAACCCTAAAAATATTTTTTTCTCGAAGGATAAAGTATTTAAGCATTAATATTTAATAATTTACTTCATTAATTAACCATTACAGACTTGGCAATAGTTAGTCATTTCCTGTGGCCCGTCCAGCAGCCGCTAAGTTGAATATTTTATGCAGAACATAGACTACAAATAACATTTTCTCTTTTTTCATCAAGTTTGGAAAGAGATTGTCGGATTGAATAATGTAAAACATACGATTGAAAAGTATTTTTCTTTCTTGCGTGTAATTTCGTTTTGGTTCAAGATCAAAATACACGAACCTCTACACACACTTACTCACAGGCCGTTTTGAAATTAAATTCCCAAAGTCTAATTGTATTCAAATTATTTAAAATGCAGTTTTCATTTATGTGAGTGTGAGTGTGTTTGAGTGTGTGTGTGTGTGTGTGTGTGTGTGTGTGTGTGTGTGTGTGTGTGTGTGTGTGTGTGTGTGTGTGTGTGTGTGTGTGTGTGTGTGTGTGTGTGTCGTAATGAGTAGGAAAAACTGGTCACTTAGTAAGAACTCATTTAAAATTAAGTTCTTTCTAAAATTTTCTCTTATACGTTTAAAGATATATTTTTTTCATTTATGTTAATGTAAAAATTAATAATTTTATACCAAAAGAACCTTAGAAGACTTACCTAACCTTATTATAACAAGGGGAATTTAATTTAGCTCAATCCAACTAAATATATTTTAGATAATTTGCAATAATTTAATAATAAACAAACACAATGAATTATATTTTTTCGTTAGGTTCAGAATGATTTTTGCGACATTATTGCATACACAAATTTTCGATTGCCTTACCGTTGCTATTTAAACCAAAATCGCAAGTTTTACCTATTCGGCACGACATTAAATATATATATATATATATATATATATATATATATATATATTATATATATATATATATATATATATATATATATATATATACATACATATATACAATGAACGTACTTGAAAATCCTAATTTAAAGAGTTCCGTAGCACGAGTGGCACTCATTCTCTGGGGATACAATATCACTCCCACCCCACAGAGCAATCTGGTCAATATTATATTATATGTTTTTTATGAGTGTTAATGAAACATAAATTTGCATTTTACTGGGGGCTTACCAGGTTTTGTTGAATATTGCGCCTAGAACGCTGTGTATTGTGGATTATTGTAATTGACTCGCCGTATTTATTGGAGTGTGTATTTTGGATTATTGTGCCTGGCTTATGGTGTCTTGTGGATTCTTGTGCCAGGTTCACTCTATGTTGTGAATCGTTGTTGGTAGTGGATTAGTGTGTTTGAGTCACTTTGCGTTTGAATTAAGTCTGGATCACAATGTTGTGGATTGGTGTCGTCCAGATCACTCTATGTTGTATATCATTGGGGACAGGTCATTGCGTTGAGGATTACTGTATATGAAGTATCATTGTACTGTTTGCTATAATAAATTCCTTAGTTCTTATGTACTGCCTGAGAAACTATTAAGTATGCTGAGTAATTATGTACTGCTAGCTATGCTAGCAGTATGATAATCTGAGTAATTATGATAATCTGAGTAATTATGTACTGCTAGCTATGCTAGCAGTACATAATTACTCAGATTATCATAAAGAAAGGAGAGAGAGAGAGAAGAGAGAGACAGACAGACAGACAGAGAGACAGACAGAGAGACAGAGAGAGACAGACAGACAGAGAGACAGACAGAGAGACAGACAGAGACAGACAGACAGAGACGCTGCTCACGCCATGGCACTTTGTGTTCATATGAACGAGACCTTTCGCTTGCTTACCGTTTCGTTCCTTTGATATTGGATATTGTCTACTGTATCTAAGGTCGGTTGGTCATAGGGTCATTAAAGCTACCTGCCACCTGTTCACTAGTCAAGAATACTGTAACCGCTAAAGTAGGGATTAAGGTAAACTCTCATCATATATACACTAAGAGAAACACACCTCTTGATGTATATATCCTTGTCTACACATCGTATAGTTAGTTAGTTAAAGATTAGCCGGTATTCTCCCGGCCCGGGCCTTTTCCAAGTGGTGGCCCAGCCTTGGCTCCCTCTTTAGGGAGTGTCTGAGACCTAAGTCTCCCATGGGAGGAGGCACAAGTACCTCCTCATCTTCGGGACCAACTGTCCCCAGGCCTAGCCACACGCTAGGCCTCTCTGGTCTGCCATCCCCGCCCCAAGGGGGTAAATGGGAATGACAGTCTTATGAGCTAAAGGCTCGGGCTCAGGCACCTACCCTACCCTAGAAGGGTTAGGCATGGTGTCGATGGCTACACATCGTATATATTTGCGGGTACTATGCACTACCAGTAATTGCGGTTGCTAGTTATGTTGTATCTAGTTATGTAAACACAAAAATTTTAGAGTACAAACTTTCATTAGCTTCATGCTTGAAAATTCATGAATATTTCATAATTTTTAAGAAAAACATCAGGGAATGTTTATCTTGCTTCTGGAAATACAGTTACGAGATTTAGCATGCAAACGCAATTTTCTATTTGGCTGTTTAAAAAAAAAATATTAATTTTGGCCGATTTTAAAAAAGAAAGAGAATCCTTATTTTGAAAAGTGTTTTATTTTTCGTTGCGTGGACCAGGTGTTTGTTTTCATGCTTAAGTCACAGTTGTTCTGTGTTTTTCAATGTTATGTTCGTGTGCTGCGGCGCTATTCCAAGCGCTGGAGTTCCGACTGTTAGCACAAGTGTTCTGACTTCCAGCGAGACTGCTCCAATTTCTAGTGCGATTTCTTTGACTTCCAGCGCGATTTCTCTGACTTCTATCGCGGGTGTTCAGACGTCCAGGGCGATTGCTCCGATTTTCAGTGAGATTTTTTTTTATACTTTTATCGTAACTGTTTCGACTTTCACCAGTACTCTTAGGATTTTCAACACGACTCTTCCGACTCTCAACATGACTCTTCCGACTCTCAACACGACTCTTCCGACTCTCAACACGGCTCTTCCGACTCTCAACACGACTTTTCCGATTCTCAACACGACTCTTCCGACTCTCAACACGACTTTTCCGACTCTCAACACGACTCTTCCGACTTTCAACACGACTCTTCCGACTCTCAACACGACTTTTCCAACTCTCAACACGACTCTTCCGACTTTCAACACGACTCTTCCGACTCTCTACACGACTCTTCCGACTCTCAACACGGCTCTTCCGACTCTCAACACGACTTTTCCGACTCTCAACACGACTCTTTCGACTGTCAACATGACTCTTCCGATTCTCAACACGACTCTTCCGACTCTCAACACGACTTTTCCGACTCTCAACACGACTCTTCCGACTTTAAACACGACTCTTCCGACTCTCAACACGACTTTTCCAACTCTCAACACGACTCTTCCGACTTTCAACACGACTCTTCCGACTCTCTACACGACTCTTCCGACTCTCAACACGACTTTTCCGACACTTCCGTGCATTGTATTTTCCCCTTTTTCTGTGTGTGTGTGTGTGTGTGTGTGTGTGTGTGTGTGTGTGTGTGTGTGTGTGTGTGTGTGTGTGTGTGTGTGTGTGTGTGTGTGTGTGTGTATGTGTGTGTGTGTGTGTACTCACCTAACTGTGGTTGCAGGGGACGAGTAATAGCTCCTGGTCCCCCCTTTTCACTGGTTGCTAATAGGTCCACTCTCTCCCTGCCCCATAAGCTTTATCGTAGGTGTGTGCGTGTGTGTATGTGTGTGTGTGTGTGTGTGTGTGTGTGTGTGTGTGTGTGTGTGTAAAAATCCTGCTTTAGCTATTAAAGTATTTTTGTTATGTTCGAGGTGTCATGCAGCCTTAATGACCTTCGTGTAGTCGATAGGCTTCAAACCTATTAAACAAAGCAAGGAATGTAATCTTCTTGAAGGTTGTCTCATTGTTCAAACAAGAACAGACTGTCTTAATATAATTACAAACATTTTAAGGTCTGTTCCACGATCCCTCTTCTCTTCAAAGGAGGAGCTCTTGATGCCGATGAAGGGCTCTTGATCATGTGAAT
>NC_069423.1:23414861-23417361 GCF_026875155.1 Cherax quadricarinatus | reverse complement strand
AAAAAAAATAAAGAAAACTAACAAATGAGGTGAAAAAAATGTTATTAAGAGGTAGAATAAGCGAACAGAATAAATCACGGAATGGGTGGTTTGTTTGCAATCGTGTTTTTACGGTTTCGTGAGTCGAGACACAAGAAAAATCTTTCAGATAGTACGAGATATATCACCACTGCAATACGTCCATGAGATGATGATGAGTAAGACACGTCTACAACAACTGAGTACGTATCTTTATTGTAGAAACTTTTCACTTACACAGTAGGCTTCTTTGGTATTTTATTAAATTTTTAACATGACAGTGAGAAGGCATGATAGACATTGCACAGTTTCATTTCATTCGTAGCTATTATGAGCACAGGTGTAGTTACTGGTCTGCACACCTGGCTGTAGCACGATAACCAAGGTAGGAATGAGCAAAAAGGCAGCAGAGTAAATATTTATATTTCCTTCACCAAACAGCAAGCAGGTATGTATAATATATACAGAGAATATGTACAATAAGGCAAATGCAAACAAAAGCAACATGGTAAGAACCGTTGCGACCAGACTTGGAGGTAAGTCTGCTAATATGCTTCACAAGTGTACCACATCGCTTCACAAATCTTGCGGGCTTTTTTTCATTGGCTGGTTGAACAAAAGTGCTTAGCATAACGAGGGGTGGGGGAGGGGAACCCTTACTCATTATACCCTTAGCATTTGGTTCAGTTGGTCGGGAGGGTATGCCGATATGAGTGTGTGACGTTCACCGAATAAAATGTAACGTACTCTTTGCATGTCACAGTTGTGCTTTGATTTCTCCAGATTTGGAGATTCATGCTTCAACTGTATTAATAAAAGATGAGACGGAATCATAAAATGATTTGCTGAGCTATTCAAATGAAATGCAAGTGTTTTGCTGGCAATAAAATTTTTCGTTTGCAAGAGTCACCCTTAAAGAAGTTGGTGGTATTTTGTTTGTTAGGAGAAACGGACAAATTTCTGCTGTATGGAAGATCCAATCTCCACCACGCCATCCCCTGGATAACCCACACGAGCTTAGCAGTATACAGAAAAAGATTTAGGAGAGGGGAGGAGGAAGAATAAGAGAAGAAGAAAATAAAAGAGAACTTGAGCAAGTACAAGAATAACACAACAAGAACATCATCACCCCTGTAAAGAGTTAAATATCACAACGCTAAGTGACGCCCAAGTTTTTTTTTTTCGAGTTGAATAAGTTGAGAAGAAAATCAATCTCGGAGAAAATGGCCTAAGTCGGCTGGTACCAACTGAAAGTAAAAGGACCTCAGCCTCTCCCTTCACAAGTTGTGTCCGAAAATGTGATTCTAATGTTGGCACTCTGAGAATCTCTTCGCCCGCACCAAAACACGTAGCATTCCAGGAAAGAGTCTTCGGTGGCTAAACTGGAGTTACGTGAGATTTAAAGTGTGAAAACATAATTCAGATCGCAAGAAGTGGGAAGGAAAAAAAAAAAAGCTTTGTTGCTGGTATGAGATATGCAGGTGGTGGTGTGGGGAGGGTAGAGTGGGAGATGTGTGGTGGATTTAGATGTGGGGAGGTTCTGGGAGATGTCTGGAAGCTCCGTTCGTAGCATGACTCCTTCCCCTTTAGTTTTATATACTGTATTTATCTATACAAGTACATGATGCAACTTACACAGAACTACCTTGCATCAGTGATATACTGTATAGAAAGCCCCTTGTTATGCAGAGCATTTCGGGCAACTTACATTAATCTTGTTTCCCAGGATGCGACCCATACCTGTCGGCTAATACTCAGGTACCTGCTTACTGCTAGGTGAACAGAGGCAGCAGGTTTAAGGAAATCTTTCCTCAGCCTTCTGAGCTATAACTCTTGTGTGCTGATGGTGTTTTGGAGGTGAGTGGAGGCTGTAAGAAGTGTGTATGGAGGCTGGAGGCTGTAAAAAGTGTGTGTGGAGGCTGGAGGCTGTAAGAAGTGTGTGTGGAGGCTGGAGGCTGCAAAAAGTGTATTTGGAGGCTGGAAGGCTGTAAGAAGTGTGTGTGGAGGCTGTAAGAAATGTGTATGGGGGCTATAAGAAGTGTGTATGGGGGCTATAAGAAGTGTGTATGGAGGCTGTAAGAAGTGTGTGGAGGCTGGAGGCTGTAAGAAGTGTGTATGGGGGCTATAAGAAGTGTGTATGGAGGCTGTAAGAGATGTGTGCAGGCTGTAAGATATGTGCGGAGGGCTGTAAAAGCTATGTGGAAGCAATAAGAGTGTTGGAATTGCTGGAGGCTTTGTTAGATGTGTGGAGGCTGTGGATGTGGGACGAGAGAAGTTTGGTGGTTGTGAGTGGTGGTGGAGGTGCGTTAGTATTTCATTCCTAGTCCTCCTATTTTGTTGACATTATCCTTAATCGTAGTCCTCCTTTGCTGCTGACACTGCCTTCATCCCTAGCTCTTTTTTTTTTTTGCTGCTGACACTATCCTAAATCCTAGTCCCCCTTTGCTGACCCTACCTTCATCCCTGGTCCTCCTTTGCTGCT
>NC_069423.1:23407361-23409861 GCF_026875155.1 Cherax quadricarinatus | reverse complement strand
ATGTTTGTGGATGATGCAGAAATCATGGACAAGAATAATGTAAAAAACTTTTAAACTCTACAGGATGACAGATGGAGAGAGAAACTGATAATGAAATTTAATATAGATAATACCATGTATAAAAACCAGGATAAAGCGAAATCGAGCCACATAAAAATACACTGACAAAATATTGAAAGTATCAGAGACCCAGGAAATTAAAAAAAAAAAATATGTTACGTAAAGAACATATAAACGAAACTGTGAAAAATTCGTATGTAGCAACAGTGAATTACAAAATAATTTCAAAAATATAGATGGATAAAAACTAAAAGAAAGGTACACCCAGCATTTTATTTTAGTTCACCTGCCGTCTCCCGCCTTTTAATAGCCATTCTTCTAATAGCTGTCCTGCCAAGAGTCAGTATGTATCATAATAATAATAATATAATAATAATAGTAACAATAATAATTTTTATTTCCACGAGTACATGATACAACTTATATTGACCTACCTGACATCAGTTAAATACTACATAGAAAACCCCTGGTTATGCAGTGCATATCGGGAAAAATTAGGTTAATTTTGTCCCCAGGATGTGATATATAGCATTCGGCTAACACCCATGTACCTACTTACTACTAGATGAACAGGGACAGCAGGTGTCTTAACGAAACACACCCAAAGCTTGAACCCATACCGGGGATCAACCATGGACACTGTGTATCAGCATCGCCACCACTTTTTCAGGGTGCAAGAGAAATCGTAATAACTCTACTGCAAACTAATCACCCGTTCTGTGATTTGCAAGCACTGCACTTCGCACCTCCAGGACTCAAGCCCGGCTAACATGTTTTCCTGAATCCCTTCATAAACATTACCTAATTCTTACTCCAGTAGAAAGCTTAGCCATAAAATCCAATCTGACACGCTCAAACATTTAGTCAAAACTGGACTCTTCAGCGGTGTGTGGTGCCCTGACACGCTCAAACATTTAGTCAAAACTGGACTCTTCAGCGGTGTGTGGGACCTCTCAAAAACTGGACTCTTCAGCGGTGTGTGGTGCCCTCACCCACAAAAAACTGAATACATTAAATCAGGTCTAAGGATTTACAGAATCCTTACCAGTTAAAAACAAATAGTTATGACGAAAAGAATAAGAAAAAAATCAAGAAACGATTATGAAGTTTTTTTAGTACTTTTTTCAACAGCGATAACAAGAAGCCAGAGTTGTAAATTCAGCGAAAAGTGTAACCGAACTGCCACTAGATTTTTTTTCTTCGCAGACACAGTGGTTGACCAATGGAATTATTTAAAAGAGGAGGTGCAACCGTAACAACATTTTCAAAAATTATCCGATGAAGAAATAATAGAAGACGGGAAACGGGCGGGGATTGAACCCGCGACAAATTAGTCATAACTCCAGGTCAGTGCGTAATCGTGTTAGTATGATTTTATGAGTTTTGAACCTGTAGCTACAGACTACTACACACACACATACACACACACACACACACACACACACACACACACACACACACACCACGCACACACACACACACACACACACACCACACACACCACACACACACACACACACACACACACACACACACAGGAGAGATAGGGGAGACATGATAACGACATATAAAATACTGAAGACATGGAATTAACAGACACCAAATGCTGACACGCTTCAAGGGGTAGGGTAAGTGCCTGAGCCCGAGCCGATTTAGCTCATAAGATGTCATTCCCATTTGCCCCTTGTGGCGGGATGGCAGATCCAGAGAGGCCTAGCTTGTGGCTAGGCCTGGGGACAGTTGGTCCCAAAGATGAGGAGGTACTTGTGCCTCCTCCCATGGGAGACTTAGGTCTCAGACACTCCCTAAAGAGGGAGCCAAGGCCGGGCCACCACTTGGAAAAGGCCCGGGCCGGGAGAATACCGGCGAATCTTTAATAATAATAATAACTGAGAGGAATTGACAAGGTGGACAGAGACAGAATGTACCAGAGATGGGACACAGCAACAAGGGGACACAGTTGGAAGTTGAAGACCCAGACGAATCACAGGGATGTTAGGAAGTATTTCTTCAGTCACAGAGTAGTCAGGATGTGGAATAGTTTGGGAAGGAATGTAGTGGAGGCAGAATCCATTCATAGCTTTAAGCAGAGGTATGATAAAGCTCATGGTTCAGGGAGAGTCACCCAGTAGCGACCAGTGAAGAGGCGGGGCCAGGAGCTATGACTCGACCCCTGCAACCACAACTAGGTGAATACAACTAGGTGAGTACACACACACACACACACACACACATACACAAAATATAGAAAGGTACTAAACATTTATTTCCTATTTAAGACTAGTTCTCAACGAATAAATTAGTTGTACATACATTTCTTCTCTCTTTTATGTAACAAGGATATATTTATATAAGGTGACAAAAATAAATGAATCTTGAAACATTAAGCTCCAACATCCACATCTTAAAGTGCAAAGTCCTTGTTTTTGTATCCTGGTGC
>NC_069423.1:23379861-23402361 GCF_026875155.1 Cherax quadricarinatus | reverse complement strand
AGTCTCGTTTTATTACTGATCTGCCTGTTACGCCGTACTTGTTAGCATAAAGGGGAGAGTGATTTATAACCCTTAACTGCCTCGTGTTTGCTACCTTGTTTGCGAGTTGAAAAAATCGCATAACACTGGTAGTGGATGCAGTGGAGGTTGTGGTTGTGGACGCGTTCGGAAGTATGGTCGTCGAGGGTTCTGTGATGCCGATATGCCATCGTTGACGCAACTCTTATGCCCGTTCGTACCTCCGGCACCACTCCTAGGTCCTTGTGTCACCTTCACACCACTAGTAAGTCCCTGTGTCACCTTCGAAACCACCAGTAGTCCCTGTGTCACATTCGACACCACTAATAGGTCCAAGTGTCACCTTCGACATCGCTACTAGGTCTAAGCGTCACCTTTGACACCGCTACTAGGTCCCTGTGTCACCTCCGGCACAACTAGTATGTTCCTTTGTCACCTTCGACACTAGTAGGTTCAGTGTCCCTGACACACTAGTAGGTTCAAGTGTCGCCTCTGACACCACTAGTAGCTCCCTGTGTCACCTCCGACACCACTTGATCCAAGTGTCACCTCCGACACCACTAGTAGGTCCCTGTGTCACCTCCGACACCACTAGGTCCAAGTGTCACCTCCGACACCACTAGTAGATAGATCAATGTGTCACCTCCGACACAACTAGTAGGTCCCTGTGTCACTAACATCACTTTTAGGCTCTATGTAACCCAGATCACTAGTAGGTCCCTCTGTCTTCTACAAAAACCCACGTATGTTCTTGTGCTATTTTCAAGACCATCCGTAGTCTTCCAGACTATTACCTTCACCCTCACTACGACCAGGCCTACTCCCCTCACCTTACTACTATCACCAGCCCTGCTCCCCTCACCCTCACTACAACCAGCCCTGCTCCCCTCACCCTCACTACAACCAGCCCTGCTCCCCTCACCCTCACTACAACCAGACCTGCTTCCCTCACCCTCACTGCCACCAGACTTGCTCCCCTCACCTTCACTACCACCAGATCTGCTCCCCTCACCTTCACTACCACCAGATCTGCTCCCCTCACCCTCACTACCACCAGACCTGCTCCCCTCACCCTCACTACCACCTGCTTCCTTCTTCCTCTACGGGAAAAATTTCCCCTTCCTGTTTCATGCAATAATCAATTTTTACCTGCATGCTGCAGTCCTTAACACGAACGTTCGGCCGACCTTGCCCACGCAACACGAAACATGCTCTTCTCTACGTCCTTGCCTATGCAACAGCCCTAGACACGGACCTCCGGACACAAAGTCTTGCCAAGCAAGATTCCAGACACGGACTTGCATGTCTTATTTATCCACATCAAACTGGAAAGTTTTTTTTTTTTGTTCCAGTTTTAAGTACTTAATAAGTTGTATGTCCATCTACTTATCAAACTCTTTACCTCTCTGGTTGGCCTTACCAAAACAGATTTTTGCAAACAGCGTCAACAAAACTCAGACTATATCGAACAATATCTGTTTACATGAATCTCATGATCTCTCTCTCCTCCTCTCCTCTTCTCTCTCTCTCTCTCTCTCTCTCTCTCTCTCTCTCTCTCTCTCTCTCTCTCTCGCTCGCTCGCTCGCTTTCTCGCTCGCTCTCTCTCTAGCCAGGATTAAAGTTTGTTTTCACTATCAAACATCAGAGATCTTGTCCTATATTGTACAACGCAAAAGCTTCTGTGTTCTCTTACCTAAGATCACTTCAAAGTTTTCTCTAACAACATATTTGTATAATGTTAGTCTATATTTTTGTACTTTATTATTACAATCAGAACAAAACGCTAGACCCACAATGGTCATACTGCTATACTTTATTAAGTTATCGTAAAGAGTATAGAGAGTAAAGCCGAATCCCAGTTTTCATTTGAACGGTTCATTTTTTTTTTTTTTAGATATATTACTCATGGTAAAGCCTGGCTGTGAGTGTGGTTTGTGTCTCACGATTAGCTGAGGAAGGATCGAGCCTCCATCCCTTGCGGGCGTTGAACGACACACAAGGTTTCTGTGGATCTTGATACAAATAAAAAACTCAGCAACAGCACTGAGAGTACTTTGCTGGCTGTTGAATGACGTCAAACTGCAAGGGCTTTTTCCACACAACACTTGCAAGACAGACTGGAGACGGGGGAGTGACAGGTTGTACCTGCCGTCTCCATAGCCATGTAGCAATACTGGAAGACTTGATCTTCGCCTTAAATATTTCTCGTATCCATGAGTTTATAAAGCACTGACTACAGAAATTGTATTAGCAGAAGCCATATTAACAGAAGTTGTGTTTACAGTAGATCGACCTTATTTTTTTTTTTTTACACAGGGTTTGATAAGGTTAGGTGAAGGATCCCTAGCTTTATTGACAAGTTATTTACAAGTTAAGGATTTCTAACTTTATTGACAAACTACTTACAAGTTAAGGATTCCTAACTGTATTGACAAACTATTTACAAGTTAAAGATTCCTAACTGTATTGACAAACTATTTACAAGTTAAAGATTCCTAACTGTATTGACAAACTACTTACAAGTTAAGGATTCCTAACTTTTGACAAACTATTTACAAGTTAAAGATTCCTAACTGTATTGACAAACTATTTACAAGTTAACGATTCCTAACTTTATTGACAAACTATTTACAAGTTAACGATTCCTAAACTTTTACATGACGAAACTTATTGACAATTAAGGATTCCTAACTTTATTGACAAACTATTTACAAGTTAAGGATTACTAACTTTATTGACAAACTATTTACAAGTTAACGATACCTAACTTTATTGACAATCTACAAGCTGTTACCCACATCAGCTCATTTGAAAGCATTTTTATTACTGCTATTGTCCCATTCTTTTGTTGATTTACACAGTACTGTCATTAACATATTTATAGAGAAGAGCTGCTCCTGTAGGGATTAAATGCCGCCAGGGGTACGGTACGTAACGAAGTTTGATCCAGCTCTGTGGATCTAGAGCCTTTCACCATCAAGACACCTCACTGGAAGGGACACAACAACAGTGTTCTTTGGGGAATATTTTCAAAGGTTCTTAATATAAACTTGACCCCATATTTTGGAACCCTCCCCCCCATCCTTCCTGAGGCCATTTTTTTCCCCATTTCCAGCTTGGCATCGAAAAATCCCTTCCCAGCGGCAGCCTTCCTTCATTCCCAGACTGACTTGTGTGAATATTCCTATTCCGGTGAGAGAGAGAGAGAGAGAGAGAGAGAGAGAGAGAGAGAGAGAGAGAGAGAGAGAGAGAGAGAGAGAGAGAGAGAGATGGTATTTGTATATTCTCCAAGCATCACAGTCAGCATCAAGCGTCTCGAGGCGGCGATAACCAAGTCATGACTCCTCTGAAGGTTAAGTCACGTACTGCCGATGAGGAATGTATTTGTACTAGCTCTAAGTCTCCCTCCCCACCCCTCCCCTCCTCTCTCTCTCTCTCTCTCTCTCTCTCTCTCTCTCTCTCACTCTCTCTCGCGCCCTTGGACTGCTTAATTTAATAAAATTTTATTCTCAGTTATATTTCATTAACTTCAATGGCATAATCTTTTATTCTCCATAATATATCATTATTAATAATAACTGCAAACATTATGGTTCTCCACTAGTTCCTATGGCTCGACAAGCACGCAGATGCTGGAGCAAATACTCCTCAAACCTGCTGGGGATCGAACCCTGGACTTCAGAGCCGAAATCATGCTTCATACTCACGCCACTGATGACGCAGTGAGAAAGATGATCTGCATTTGCTTTTATCACTCGAGGCAAAGTATAGGATATTTCACGAAGGCCCTAGAGAAGCAAATTACACCAGAGCTAACACTCCATCACTTAGGGCGCGTCAAGGGCTACAGCTTATGGTACATGACTTCTGCTTACATGTCTAGCGTTCGATCCCCAGCAGGAGAGTTTGCATATATTCCCTCTCGCTCTCGGAGTGAAATGGGTACATAGTGCTAGGGAAAATGGGGTAAACTAGGCTCGTTGGCTTTCTGGCCTGCTGGTTCGATGGTATGGCTGATGATAAAATCTGTCTGAACTGGTTCGGCTGGATGGTGGTTTGTAGACTGGTTAGCCTGCTGTTTCGATGATGTGATAATGTGTCTTCGGCGTGTTGCGGTGACCTGCAGATTCCATGGTATGGTAATCTGCAGGCTTATACATGAGAATTTCTGAAAATTGGCTAATGTGGAAGTCAATATGCTGACCGGTTGCCTGTGCGTCGGCCTGCAGACTGGTTGGCCCCTCTGCTATCTTGTCTACTGGTCCGTCTAACGGCTAATTGGCCTCTTGCCGGTCTCTGTATTGGTCTTACGCATGCTAGTTAACACCGTGGTTTGTCTGCAGCTGATCGGCTTCTTAATGACTTATTTGTTAATCTGTCTAAAGACTGGTTAATATAATGGTCCGTGTACTAGACTTGTGACCTATTGGCTAGGCAGTCGGTATCTCAATTGTTTTGCTAGCCTGCTGGTTGGCCTACTGCTGGCATGCTGATTGTCCGGGTGTCATGTTGGTTGGCCTGTACCACTATTGGACGGATGCGTGTTTGGCCCGATGGCTGCCTGCCTGGATCCCTGATGAGCTTACATTCCTTTAGGATTAATGTCATTAATGCCATATGTTCCGTGGAGAAGCACGTCAATAAGCTCTGGAAACAGTGCTATTGTTGAGGGTCGGGTGTAGTGGTGGTGTTGGATGGTGGTGCTAGTGGTGGTTGTATTTAGTCGTTTGGGAGAGGGGGGATAGTGGTGGTGTTATCAGGGGTACAGTTTGGTGGATGTTGATGTTATTTTTTGGTGATGAGGTTATTTTTTGGTGGTGTTTGATGGTGTGTAGTTCCCTGAATGCAAACAGATCACGGGTATTACAATAAAAAAAAGTCCCACTTTACTAAACTCAGGAGAGAGTAGAGAGTCACGGGAGAAGAATGGAGCACACTCAGCACACTAATTAAAAGCAAGAAGGGGTATACCGGAATCTTACACTCACCAATTAAACTATTCCACCATCACCACTGGAATTCCCATCACCTCTTTCTTGTAGCTGACACAAAGAGAACACTTCCTCTCATTCAAATCGACCCCCTTGTAGCTCTTCCCGTGCCTTTAACTACACGAAGAGCGAGTGGCATGACCTTCCTGCTAAAACTTCTTGCATTACCTTCGTCTCTGTCACTCGATTATCAGAGGACTGAGACTCTGAAGTTCCAAATGAATATACATCCATACTCTAAGATTATAATTTATTTTTTTTTTTTAAATTCGGTAGGAAAAGCACGCTCTAAGACATTATATTTCACTCTGTGTTGCCTAACATAAGACATCCCTTTATCTTATTTTATGATATAAATGGCTTAGAAAGCCAACAAGTTGAAAAATTAGACTTTTCCAACATTAAGTAATCTTTGGAAACGTTTCGCCAACAAGTAGCTTCTTCAGTTAATAAACGCTAATCAAACCTAACTTAAGGTAATTTGACTAAGAATAATAAATACTAAATTTTGTGCAATATTTGGATAATAAAGAATATTCTCTCGGCTAACAGAGAAAGGTTGAAATAAAAAACAATATATATATATATATATTATATATATATATATATATATATATATATATATATATATATATATTATATATATATATATATATATAATTTTTTTAATAAACCTTTAGTGAAGTAGTCAGAACTGTCCGGCCTGTCATCTCACTGGCCCTAACCAGACCATCTATCCCCGCCTATACGTAATTAAATTTTTTGTACGAAACACTTGCTGGGTCATTTATTATATGACAATGGCTCTTGCCAAGTGTTTTTTTTTTTTCCTAATGAACGAACTATCAAGTCTCTTTAGAACTGACTTCCCCACAGATGGCACTTACAGTACCACCACAGTACCACCTGGCAGTAGGTAAAAGATACGTATGTACACAATCAGTGCACACACATCTTTTCCCTAGCGCAGATGGACGTTTTGAAGAGCATATCCAGAATCTCGCCTATTCATCTCTCTCTCTCTCTCTCTCTCACTCTACAGAGACTCATTTTCCTTCTCATCTACCTAACAATCTCATCAGATTAAAATGAACTTTCGCTATTCAGCCAGGCTTTTTTGTGTGTAATTTTCTTTCCAATTAGTGTGCCAATCTCTTCTTCGTTGCTTTTTATTTGATTTAATTGAAATCATTGATCCACTGTCTCCAGCCCCGGGACTATCAGTTATATTGCCCAGAGCGCAGTTAGTTTTTTTTTTTTCCGAGACACCTCTCATAAGGGCTGACAAAGGGTACATAGACAGAGGGTTGTAGCTCTTAGTGTGTGTGTGTATGTGTGTGTGTGTGTGTGTGTGTGTGTGTGTGTGTATGTGTGTGTGTGTGTGTGTGTGTGTGTTATAGTAAGAGTGTACATGCACTCTTATATTAACTGTTGATATACTACGAAGATCGTAGCATATCAACCGTGGCTTGCGACCTTCATGTGTTTCGGTGTGTCAACATGCAATAACGTCATCATATTAACAATTAAAATATTACATTAAGCTATATTATTAAGATAATATAGTACACTATTATACAAAAACTTGTAAAACTACTTAGTATTTGATAAGAGTTACCTTACAGGTTAAATTAAAAAGTTTAAAACGTAATTTTAGGATATATATATATATACATATATATATATGTATATGTAATATATATATATATATTATATATATATATATATATATATATATATATTTATATATATATATATATATATATATATATATTCGTTTAGTCAAGGCTCTTCAAAGACTGAGTTTATTGGATATACAAAGGTGAAATCAAACAACGTGTTTATGACCTACAGGTATGACGCTAAAAAATTTTATACTATGTAAACAGATACCAATTTCCTTTGTTTTCAAGAAGATATTGAGGTAGCAGCTTCAGTTACAGTTGAAGGAAAAGGTGTAGGTAGGAAAAGAAGACAGAGGATGAGGGATCAGAGTGAAAGCAGCAGTTGTGAAGGATGTGGTGGTGACGATATGACGTTGATAAAAGTTGTGGTCATCACCAGTCTGGTGATTGATGATGATTTAATATCAACGACAACCAGTCAGAAATCATTTTAATTTAGAAATTTACAATTTCCGGTCGATTGCAGTGAATCATATACGTGCGATTTTTTTCAATGTTGCAGTTATCCGGCAGATGTTTGTTCACGGTCCTTGCGTAGTAATTAACAAATTTGCAGAGTATAACCAAGCTTTACCAGTGTCTCGTCTTACGCTACTTCTTAAACGTTAGTTAGGAGACTAGTTGAACCCCTTTCGGCTGAGACACGAACGCTCTGCCACTGTGCTGCGAGATTCGAGCCTGGGTAACTGGAATGGCATTAGCCTGGATAATCGAAAACCCAAACTTGAAGCATGAATATGACAATAATACAAGAGATGAATATCTGAATATATACTAATGGAGTCCCACAGGGTTGTATGTTGGCTTTCACTGGGATTTATATGTATTTTAATGACGTATTAAAAGAAATGAATTACATTTCTTTGTTTGCAGATAAAGCCAAAATAGTGAGAAGAAAACAAATATGATAGAACGGAAGAAAGCAGCGGGAAATCCTGGACAACTTTCTCAAATTCTCGAATACATAGTTACTGGATGTTAACCCGAGTAAACGTTATGAAGATGGAAAGCAAGGCAACGAAATCACATTTAGAGAATTGCCAGGAAATGTAGAATATTTATGCTTAAAAATACTTATAGAAATATCTTTAAGACATACCTATTGCCTCGAAACTACTCTATGAAGAACTTATAAACAGAGCATCATAGAGTTCACAAACATAGTGACTTTCAAGAGCCTGGACTCTAACATATTAAAAACGCTCTTGCTTCTACCATGCTACCGATTTTCAAGCACGCAGCACCTGTGTGGAACTCTCATCAAGTAAACAACAAATTAAAGCAGGAAAAAATAAAAAAAGAAACCATCAATTGAATACCTTAGTTAAAATGCAATGATGTATATAACGAATGATCTCGACAGAGCTAACGAAGAACATAATGTAAAATACCTGACAAATGGAAATATAAACACAAATGCAGTAAATGTGATCTTATGACACGTTCAACCACACATGTTGGCTTTTTCAGTCACGACACGGATCTACCTGGTTGAATGTACGAGAGTATTTATAGTCATCTTAGCAGGTGAGAATCGCACGATGATCTACCGTGGGTTATAGATTCTATAACAAGACTTATAACCAACGGTAATCACACTGCAGCATTCCCACCTGACTCACAGACTGAAATACCCACCTTCCACCAGTAGACCTGTGTGACTTGAAAAGCACTGTGGGGTGAAACGTTGTCAATAAGATCACATATACGATTTGGGTTTTTCCAGAGTAACGAAACTAGAAACTATGAAAAGGTGTACCGTATCAAATATTGGGTAATAATGCTTGACTCTTATAAGTGTACAAGACAGAGGTCATTTCGATTCCTCTGCCCAAATGAACAGAAAATATAAAATATAAAAATTAGTGACAGCGAATAGCATTAAAATGAAACAGATCCAAACAGGGTCAGGAAAAATAGAAGGGTACTCGTGACAATCGCCCCCCCAAAAATAAGAGATTATGAGTTTAAATGCCAGTCGAAAGAAGAAGGTATAGCGATGAATTGTATATGAAAGGATATAAGTGTATATACGCAGAACATCTTTATAGGATATGTTTCGGTCCTGGGACCTTGGTCACTATAAGGACCGAAACGCATCTATTACCTATGTCGTAAGTGTATATGTGCACCTGTGGTCCTTACAGCCAAACTCCACATGTTCTACACACTGGTAAAGGTATATATACAAACACTGTCCGTCGAACATAATCGAAGAATAAATATTAAACAGGAAGTCAAACAGAAAGGTACAATATAAAAGAAATATCGTCACCTACAAATCAAATATTCGCAAGACAGATCAGAAACTTGGACAAATACGAAACCAGACGAAATGAGGAACTAACAATTCCATCGAGAAGTCAGATAACAATTGATGCTCAAAACTGAAGTTGTTTTTTTTTAAGAAGAAAAATCGATAAGATAAAGGGGCTGCAGCGAGAGGAAATTTACTGAAAGCAGGTGATAAATGAGAAGATGCAATGAGAATTTTCTCCTGAGAAAAATTCATTAGTGAGAAGAAATGTGGACGGCTTTTGCGAAATAGTGAGTGGCTCAGCTGGCTACCGGGCCGCTTATAGGAAAGAATTTGCAGAAGAATTAACGAAGAGCATTAATAACCTGTGTGGGAAAACTATAATTATTTTCTAGGACAAAGATTGAAGAGAAGACGAAGGAAAAGAAGGGGAACAAGGATGATAGCTTGTGGTGGTGATGGTGGTAGTAGTTGTAGTAATAGTAATAGCAGTAGTTGTAGTAATAGTAATAGAAAAGTTTGTAGTAATAGTAACTAGCAGTAGTAGTAGCAATAGTAGTAATCATAGTAGTAATAGCAGTAGTAGTAGTAATAGCAATAGTAGTAATAGTATTAGTGATAGCAGTAGCAGTAGTAGTAGTAGTAATAACAGTAGCAGGAGTAATAGTAGCAGTATTCGCTGTAGCAGTAATAGTTGAAGCAATAGTAATGGCAGTAGTGATAATAAAACACTAGTAGTAATAAAAACAGTAGTAGTAGTAGTAATAAAAGCAGCAGCAGTAGTCATAGTTTAACAGAACTGTGACATGATTTTTTTTATAACGCAATTATTACATTCTATCAAGAGGTCAACTAGAAGACATTTACAAGACTCTGTCAATGAGACAGATATTAAGACTGAGGCAGCCATGAAAATTTTCACGGGGAAGCATCGTAGAGGTGACAACTTTTGGCTGGACGAATAAAGACCCCTTCACGCAGCATCAAGGCTCTTGAGTATGCTTCTTGTCCATACAGCCAGCCATTCAAGTCATACTGTCAGCTACTTAGCCAGCCATATAGTAAGTCACTCTGTTAGCTACTCATCCAGCCAGCCAACCACATAGTAAGCCACTTTCATCAGTCCCCCAATCAGCTAAACTGAATGCACATTGTCAACAAACCAGCTATCAAGCCAACTAACTACCCAACGACTTAGATAACTACTTAGCCACCCTTTCAGGCACGTAAGCAGTTATCCATCCTAACTACCAGCTATTCTCCCTAACTACCTATACTACACTAGTTACAACGTGTTACTAATTCTCCCCTAAACTTTCCTGACTCGGTGATCGGAAGAGGAAGAGGGGAAGGAGAGATGAGAGAGGGAAAGGGGAAACTGAGAGGAGTGAACGAACAGAATGAAAAATAGGAAGGGAAGGAGTAGGAAGAAGAGAGAAGGGCATAGGTAGAAAGTCTGTGAATCTGGTCACACTGTATAAATACTAGGGTACCTAGCAATAAGGGTTAACATTGCTGGCTGTGGGAGCGGATTTATCGCCTGTTGTGACCTTACACACTCCCTACACTCCCTTCCCCCATATTCCCCCTTCCCTCTCTCTTCTCCCCCTCCCCATCACTTGAAGGGTTTCACGGAGGTGGAGAGTTGTAGCTTAGGCGGCTTCCGTCCAATTACCGCCCTCTGAGTGCCGCCCGCACACTCAAACTACTTCATTAACGTTTGGCCTTGTTACACGGAAGGTGAGGTGTGTTGGGGAAGGGGGTTGTTGTAGGAGGGGATGTTGTAGGAGTGCTATATGAGTGAGATGTTGGGGGAAGGGGTGATGGGACGCAGGGGGGGTTACATGGGTCGATTCTCAGTGCATGTGTGTGTGTGTGTGTGTGTGTGTGTGTGTGTGTGTGTGTGTGTGTGTGGTGTGTGTCTGTGTCTGTGTGTGTGTGTGGTGTGTGTGTGGTGTGTGTGTGTGTGTGTGTGTGTGTGTGTGTGTGTGTGTGTGTGTGTGTGTGTGTGTGTGTGTGTGTGTGTGTGTGTGTGTGTGTGTGTGTGTGTGTGCACTCGCTTACATGTGGTTGCAAGGGTTGAGTCTCGGCTCCTTGCCTCGCCTTTGTTGCCACTAAGTTAACTCTTTCCAGGCTTTGAAAGCCTTATCCTACCTCTTCTTAAACCTATGTACGGATCCTGCCTCTACCACTTCATTCTCCACGTTCCACTGCCTGACAACTCTAGGCTGAAAAAATACTTCCTAACATCCCTATGACTCAGTTAAGTTTTCAACTTCCAGTTGTGTCTCCTTGCTCCTGTGTCCCATCTCTGAAACATTCTGACCCTGTCCACCTTGTCAACTCGTCTCGGTATTTTACACGTCATTATCACATCCCCTTATCCCTCCTGTCCTCCAGTCATCAGGTTGTGTGTGTGTGTGTGTGTGTGTGTGTGTGTGTGTGTGTGTGTGTGTGTGTGTGTGTGTGTGTGTGTGTGTGTGTGTTTAAATGCCTTTGTAGCACTTGCAAACTCTTCATTTAAATCTATCCATTAGTTTTCTCTTCTGTTTTTCGTGAAACAAAAAATGCTATTATCACTCCGGTATCATTTTCTCCACAAATTATAAACAAAGGAACCTCTTAGTCACATATGGTTATTACTGTGTCTAGAGATGTATCAGATGTGAAAATTTAGATATCCGCGGATGCGGATGTGTATGAGGATGTCTTACTTATTTTGCAGATGTGGATGCATACGCGGATATTTGTTTACAGTAAAATGCAGATGCAGATGTGGATGTAAGAAATTGTGCGGATGTTCCGCGGATGCGGATACCCGATAGAGAGAGAGAGAGAGAGAGAGAGAGAGAGAGAGAGAGAGAGAGAGAGAGAGAGAGAGAGAGAGAGAGAGAGAGAGAGAGAGAGAGAGAGAGAGAGAGAGAGAGAGAGAGAAGAGAGAGAAGAGAGAGAAAGAGAGAGAGAGAGATCTCAACAGAACGAGGTGAGGGTCCACGCGCACAACCTGGCTATGGGTAAGAGGTAATTGGCCAGCCCTTTGCTCTGAGCTCGCCACCACCAATTGGAATGCTCTTCTTCAAAGGGATGTTGACGACCAAGTGAAGGCCTTCACTGGACACGTCCTTAATCCACAACAAGAACACATTCCTCACCGGCAATATGTGACGAAGCCTACAGATCAACCTTGGTTTGGCTTTCGTTGTAGAGAGGCTGCTACTGCTAAGTGCAAGGCATGGCGAAGGTATAAGAGACATCCTACCACTTATAACAGGAACTTGCACAGGCAAGCCTGTAGGCATATGGGTGACGTTCAAAAGTGGGCCATCGCTAAATGGAAGATGGACACAAAAAGAAAGTTAGCATCAGGTAGGGTAGGCTCCAAAACCTGGTGGTCCCTGCTCAAGGACAGACGAGGTTATCTGCCTGATGAACTCATTCCACCTCTAAATCGACAGGATGGGACCACCTCTACTAGTAGTGAAGAAAAAGCTGACCTCTTTGCCGAACACTTTGCTACCAAAATGCAAGTTCCTGATCCAGCAAGGGACCCTCCTTGGCTAGCTGCAAGAACTGTGTCAAAACTGTCAGTGGTAACAATAAGTCAGGAAGAGGTGCACTTCCTTCTTAAATCACTTGACCAAGAAAAGGCTGTGGGCCCAGACAAGTTGAGCCCAAGATTGCTGAGAAGATGTGCAGACCAGCTAGCAGCACCTCTAACTCGCATCTTTCAGCACTGCCTAGTACAGTGTAAATGTCCTTCTCTGTGGAAAGAGGTAAATGTAGTAGTCCCTGTTCACAAATAGAAGAGCAGAGCAGAAATCAGCAACTACAGACCAGTGTCACTCCTGTCAATCACTGGCAAGCTCCTTGAGACAATAATCTCAAGACAAATGACAGAGTTTTTTGACTACCACTCACTACTTTGTGACCGTCAATATGGATTCAGGAAAGGTTACTCTGCTGCTGATCTGTTGCTAAACCTCTCTACTAAGTGACACCAGTCATTGGATGAATCCAAAGTCAGCTGTGTGGTAGCACTGGACATTGCTGGTGCTTTCGACCGGGTGTGGCACCAGGGCCTCTTAGCAAAACTGCAAGCTCTGGGAATTGTAGGCTCTACGCTATGTCTCCTCAGTATTACCTTCATGGTAGATCTCTAAGGGTAGTTCTCAATGGAATAGAATCAGCAACACATCCTATTGGGGCAAGTGTTCCACAAGGAAGCGTTCTACTTCAATGACCTTCTTCATCTCATCCCAGAATTCCATGCATACGCAGACGATTGTACAGTGACATTCACTTATCCAAGAGAAGAAATGCCAGCTGCTCTAACTTACATCAATCACCAGCTAAGAGCTATATCAGCTTGGGGAAATAGACGGCAAGTAACATTTACACCTGAGAAAACACAAATGATGATGATCTCTAGGCACCATGATGGTAATGCCGGTGCAGTAGTAAGGATGAATGGGAAAGTGGTGGCACCTGGTGAAGAAGTTGATATCCCTGGGGTGAAATTTGACCCCAAACTGACCATGAAAAACCACGTTGTAAATCTTGTAAACAAGGCAGCCAGGAAGCTTACAGCACTTCGCCGTATCTCGCATCTGCTTGACAGTAGGGGTTGCAAGATTTTGTACGAGGCACAAGTACGCTCACACCTTGAGTATGCTCCCCTTTCTTGGTTCGCCTGCCCCCCCCCCTTCTCATCTGCGACTGCTTGACAGAGTAGAGAACAAAGCAAGACGTTTCATCTCTCGCCTGGGCCAATCCTGGATAGATCTGTCATTTCAGCAGAGCCTTCAACACAGGAGGGATGTGGGTGGCCTTACTGTTATGTACAAGGCCAATATTGTCAAAGTACCACACTTGGATCCACTTCGAGGACAGCGTGAGACAAGTTTCTATACCACAAGACGGGCAGAAATCAGCAACTTCACTCTGGCTGTACCCTTCTCCAGAACATCACTTCATCTCAGATCATATATACCCAGGACAACTCGAGTATGGAACACATTCGTACAGTATTATGATGTCAACGAGATAAAGTCATTGATCAGATGAAAATGCTGGCCCACAGATGGCTCCAACTTCATCCTGTTCCCTACTTGCATGTTTCATAATACCAAAAATGCTTTCAAATGAGCTGATGTAGGTAACAGCTCTTAGCTTGTCAATGAAGTTAGGAATCCTTAACCTGTAAACAGCTTGTCAATAAAGCTAGGGATCCTTAACCTTGTCAAACCCTGTGTAAAAAAAAAAAAAAAAAAACAGAGAACACTCGCTTGCGAGCGTGTACTCCCACGTTGGTTGACAGAGAGAAGGAGGAGGTATACAGTGTATACCTCCTCCATCTGTCGTAGGGGCTCTTAAAAGGAGATATCGAGGGTTGAAGGTAGACACACTAGTTGGATGGTAACGATATATTGTCAGACTGGTAATGGGAGATGGAGCCCAGCCTTGCCGTGTTCTAGCCTGGATGTCTATGCACCGACTGAGAAGGAGACAGAGGTACAAACGTACACATGTGCATCCCATGACGTCACACAAACAGTCACAGGCCTAAAAGGGATCTTCTATATAAACACATGGATGGTACTATGATATGCTATACAACACATATAAGGGGATCAGCAACTATGCTGGCAGCTCGGTCATGTTACGTATGTCGTCTTGACATACACTACTATCCTATAGGCTGAACAGGCAGGTGGTTCTGGGCTGATTCTATACAATAACAAATTCATATAAAACTTAGAACTAATGGATGGTATCATAATGGATGTTAACAAAATGAATTTTACGTAATAGGTGATAACAATCACTTTTAACGTAATGAGTTTTAACGTAATGCATTACAAACTATAAGAACAAATCATTGTACAATATGGTTTGGAATTGATCGATCGATCTTTATTCATGCACTCTACGGATTCTGAGGAAGAATAAATATATATTTTACAAGGTGAAATTTAAAACAGCAAAGGCATCTGGTGAAACACTCAGATCATTACTGTCAAATTCTCAGAATACGGAGAGACGTGAATACGAAAAAAAAAAAAAATTCTGAAAACTAATCATTAATAAAAAACAGTTGACAATTTACTTCATCTCGGACTTCTAGTTATACAGACTATGTACATTTAAACCCAATTCTGCGAGGGTGAGGTTTACATATGCAGAATGGTTATCATCTCTGGGAGGATCGAATTCCTCTGCAATGGCTAACATATGCCTTGACTGAGGGAGATCTGAACGAGCATCTACAAAAGATACTTGTGGGTTTCTCATTACTTGTCGAGTACGCAAGGAGTAACGACATTCAGGTTGATTATCTGACTGAGTATTTGAGGTAGAGGGTACAGAGTCAAGAGGATTTTCAGTCTGGGTAGCAATATCATCAACATCGCATACTAATTTCATATGATCTAAATGCGATTCTTTGCACTTGCCAGTACTAATTTCTCTAACCTTATACTTATTACCAGAGATATGTTCTACAACTCGATAAGGGCCGACAAACTTTTGATCGAGCTTAGGCATTGCGGATGTTTTGTTGAAATTTATCAACATTACTCTCGAACCTACTTTGACTTTTGATGGCTTAGCATGGCTATTAGTTACTCTAGTAAATTCTGCTGTTGATTTATGAAGTGTTTCAGGGATTCTTCTAAAAACACTTTGAGCCATGCTTGTACGATTTGTACAAAATCATCAGGGTTGTAATTAGGTTTCGGAGTGGAAGATAACAACTCATAGGGTAAACGCTTGTCTACACCATACAATGCATAATGTGGAGTATCACCTAGGGAAGCATTGTAAGCAGAATTTATGGCACATTGGACATTGGTATAACTTCATCCAAGTTTCACTATTGGGGTTGATAGTGGCTCTCAGGACATCAAGTACTTTCTTATTGGTTCGTTCGGCTAACCCATTGCTGGCAGGATGAGGAACAATGGTGGATTTAAGAGATCTTGTATAAAGTACAAAAATTTTCAAGAATCTCATTACAGAATTCACCTCCTTTATCTGTTACTAAGGACTTTGGGGTGGTATGCCTGCAGATAATGGGGTTCTTTAAACGCTTTAGCTACTGTCTCTGCAGTCTTATCTGCAATAGGAACTAACTCACAATATCTGGTGAAATGGTCTACCATAACACACAGATGTTTGTTGCCTTGGAGGGAACATTTAAAATTGTTAACAAGTCAAGGGCAACTCTTTCCCACGGTTTGCTAGTGGTTGGGGTACACTTGGATTGGATTAGGACCATTGACAGTTCCTTTATGTTGCATACAAACACTACATTTCTTAACATACTCTGAAATGTCAGTTGCCATACGTGGCCAAAAGTATTTCATTCTGGCTTGTTTCACAGAACGTTTCCATACCGGGGTGTGCAACACCTGGTGCATCATGAACTAGCTGTAGAGCTACGTTCACTAGTGACTGTGGAATTACTAATGGTTAAACTCTTCGGGCTTGGAGTACCCAACTCGGCTGTTCGATACAGTAATTCTTGGCTCATTACAAAGTCACTAAGGGGTTTGCTGGTGGCTTCACAGTAAGAATAAGATTTCCCCTGGAGCAGAACTAAATCACACCAGACCACATGGGACTGTTCTTTGGGCATTTTTGATACCTCAACAGTAAATGGGGGATCTGCAGTAATACACTAACATATCGCGATAAAGCATCTGCGACTACATTTGACTTGCCAGGTAAATGTTAAAAAGTAGGATTGAACTCTTGGATAGTCAAGTTCCATCTGGCTAACCTTCCAGTAGGTTGTTGTTCTGGAATAAAGGTATCAGTGGGGCATGGTCTGTCAAGACATGAACAGGGGACTGGGAAATAAAGTCTCAGAAGTGCTTTAAAGACCATACTAAATTTCTAAAGCTTTTTGCTCCCTTACTGTATAATTACGTTCAGCCTTCGTAAGGACCGGCTAGCAAATGCAACTGCGTTGTATTGCCATCAGTCTTCTGAGCTAGTACGGCAAACCCATGCCAATTGAACTAGCATCAGTTGTTGGATAGAAAGGCTTAGAAAAATCTGGGAATTTCAAAATTGGAGCAGATGTTAGCTTTTCTTTTAGAGTTTGGAATGCTCTTTCTTGACGGAAGGTCCAAACAAAAGAGGCATCTTTCTTAAACAATTCAGTTAGCAGAGCTGCTATTGAAGAAAAATTTGCAATGAAAGACTGTAGAAAAATGTTAAGCCCACAAAGGATCTTACAGCATCAGCAGTTTTGGGAGTTGGAAAATTTAGTACTGCCGTTACTTTACTTTGATCAGTCATAACCCCTCTAGGAGTGACTACGTGACCAAGAAACTTAATTTCTGATCTGAAAAATTGACATTTGGACAGGTTGATCTTTAAATTGGCTTCTTCAAGCTTGCCAAGTATTATATCAAGTCTTTTCAGGTGTGTATCCACATCTTTGGACATGACGATTACTTCGTCTAAGTACACCATAAGTGCTTTACCTATTAGACCTCTAAAGACATTGGTCATGAGTCTAGAGAACGTGATAGGAGAAGATCGTAATCCAAAAGCCATTCGAAGGAAGTGATAATGACCTGTGGGAGTAGAGAATGCGGTTAACTCTTGGCTGTCCTCGTGAAGAGGGACTTGCCAAAACCCTTGTAACAAGTCCAGGGTTGAGAAGACTTTGTTATCTCCAATGTTGCGTAAAAGATCACCAAGTACAGGAAGTGGGAAGTGATCTGGAATAGGTTTCGCATTTAACTTCCTAAAGTCAATCACCGGGTGCCAAGTGCCGTCCTTCTTAGGCACTAGGATCAAGGGCGCATTCCCGGGTGAATTGCTATGTGCAATAACTCCATCATTGAGCATCTGATTGATCAATTCCACTGCGACAGCAACTTGGGAATGAGGCATTCTGTACGCAGGTATATAGATAGATCTAGTACCAGGTTCAAGTGGAATACGATGGGACAATAAGTTCGTTATACCCATCTTCTCACCTGGTAAGGCAAAGGCTTTACGACGTTTGTTCAACAGAGTAAACAAACGCCTGACTTCGTCTGGGAAGTCAGTGGGAGCTAAGTCTTTCTCCTCAACTGGTGGGAAAGGATTGATCCAGTGGAGTGGGGAGGCCCCCCCTGTGAATAGCACCGACCCACTGGGCGGTGGCACGTCATCCTGTACTTGAACAGGGTAAGGATAGTGAACCAGGTCAACGAGATTGATATTTGCTCTGAGACGAACACTGTGACCCGAAGTGTCAGCAAGGAATAAATGGATCTTACTGTCTCTTACAACATGTAAGGAAGGTTCAACAAATAAACCTTGACCTTTCAGGAATTACTGTCAACTAGGACGTTATCATAAACTGGAACATTAGGGAAAAACAACAGACACTCTAGTGAGAGCAAATAGCCGCAACGAGACGCTCTTTCTGCAGACGGCATGTGACATCAAAAGAGATGGCATTACTAGTTTTTAAGTATCGTTTTCTGACAAGGCTCCCTGTGGGAAACTACTACTTGAACTAGCAGTCATTGCAGGGATAGGGGTGTGCACTCAAGGCAGTCTGAGTGTCCCCGGACACTTGAGGCAACGGAGCACTATCTTGCATGTCTGAAGGTGTAGGTGGAACACAGATGGGAGTGACAGAGTTACCAGTGGGCCCGACCGCTTGGGTATGCTACTGGAGATTGCATTGGCTTGTAAGGATTTAATCCGTATATCATACGCTACGCAGTATGGCAGATTTCTGATCTCAAAGCTGGTAACCCAAAATGGAACAAAACAAGTCGTCAATCTGGGCATGCCTCGGTACGGGTCGAGCACTAATGCATAAGTCCTCGCATGGAAGCACATCCCATAGAAGGTCACCAGGGAAAGTAATCTGGACGACAAGAAGAAAAGCAGCAGTTGAATCGCTGCCTTGGGATAGAAAGGTGAGCACAGTCTGTCCTCGGACCGCAGAGGGACCCACTACTCCTCTAAGGGAGGTTACAGTAGTTGGTCAACGAGGAGGACACGTGTCGTTAACTGCGTTCTCTTTAAAACAATCTGATGATATTACCTTGATGATATTACTTCACCAGATCCAGAACACATGAACGGGTGCATAATGGACAGACCTTGTACTAAGGACCAATCGGTTTCCGTTAGGAGTATGTGCAAAACAGAAAGGGGGGTTGTCATCGGAGAAGCATGTCAACTTCATCCCCAAATTCCTAACGTCAGAGACGTGGAAACAGCATCAACAGCAGGTTGTCATTCTCAAGGCGTTAAGGCTTCATAGGAATTTTGAACTGGATGGTGTACCTCATTATCAACCATACTGTCTGACTGACGAGTAGCGGGGGCGCTCGGATTCCCCGAATTGGAAGAATGAGCCTTTTCTGGTTTGTAACACGCCACGACGTCTGTTTCCTCTCCGGCCTCTGCTGTTGGAATGGCCACGGAAAGATCTAGAGTACTGCAGGTTGTTAGAGAGCATTGCACTCAGAGGTGTCATGTCCATGAATTCATGATAAGGAGAGTAGGGAAGATCTGACTGTACTCATCATCATAACGACGCCTCTTAGGTGAGACTATCAGGACAATTAATTGCAAAATGGCCACGGTAACCACAATTGTAGCAAGTTCTTTGACTGTGGGTACTTACATGCTACGTGCTACGGGAATGAGGCTTCTTAACACTAGCTTTGGATGATGGACGCGAGTGATTTAAGGTTGGGAGTTTTTGGTAGTAGCACAAACGAAGGAATACAGGATTGACAAAGTGGTTGGTGTAGACTTACGAAAGGTAGGTTCCCTCGGACACAAAATTCGTACAGGATGAGAGGCTGCGAGCGGATCCCATAGTACATTTAGAGGACTAAATTTGTAAACATACATTGAGGTCGGTGGCATAATTTTGTTGATAACTCCGAATGCGGCTAATTTGGCAAACCCTTCAAGGGGTGGTTACGTTACTTTAAGGTACTTGGAATTTTGACCTGCTTAAACGATGAGTACATAAGGTTATAAGACAAGGGCAAACTCATCTAATGACTCTTCTGGCCTCAGAGCTGGTCAACCTATTCTTTGAGAACGAGAACACGGAATGGTTTCTCGCACACGTTCGAATAGTTACGAATTAACCTGTTCATAATCTTGCCACCTGTTAGATCTTGGAAGTCGTTCATACAAATTAAGTTGAATACTTGAGGCGGCGGGAAAAGGGGCTAACTCTCCTTTCCATACGATTAAACAACTCTCAGATGGAAGACCTCTACGAAGCTTAGCTCGGGCCGAACAGCGTAAACCAACCTTTAAAGGTTGTCGGGTTCCCGAAAAAATGGCATATTATCTCGTCACGACTAAAATTACCAGCTAAAGTCTGGTATACTATTGTTTGAAAAGGGATTTTACTCAAATTTTTGGGCTGACCAAAAATTGGTTGTACAGCACATGTGCTGAGGGCATTGCTTAAAAAAACTTGACATTTTGAAAAATGAAAAAACAAAAATTTGGAAAAACAAAGAAAACGTAACTGAGGAAACACAACACAGTGAACTTAAAGGGGAAGAAAATGCTTAACTATTCTGCATAATAATTAAAATTGACAGGTCACACAGTAACAAAGAAACTTACAGTCACAGAGAAAATGCTTAACTGAACAAACAACATTTTGAAAATCAAGAGAACTTGTACATTACTCAAATCTAATTTGCTCAACTTTTACTTTAAATTGAATGAATGGCACAGGAGTTGTCTTTACTCTCAATGCAACAGGGAAATACACAATAAAATGATAAAATGGACTCAATAAAGCTGTGCAAATAAAACAAACTGGGAAAAAATTTCACTGAAATAAATAAAAGGGCACACAAGGAATAAAATATTATGCACAGAACAGAGCATAGAAACTGCACTGAAATAAACTGTAGCAATATTGCAAATAACGCTAACAAAAATATTGCACAACACTGCACAAAATTTCTGCAAGAAAAACTTTAATGGCAACCAAAAATTTTGCACAAGAATTATTGCAAAATGAGTCAATGTGCAATAATAAAAAATTATTAACAAAACAAGAAAACACTGTTTACAAGAAAAGAAAATATTTTTAACAAGAATGAACTGAGGGAACACTTTAACTCTTAACTGCACTCAAGCAACACTTAACCCAAACAAAAGAACAATTTACTTAAAAGAAGAACTTTAAAAATTTCACTAAGAGTGAATTTGTTCAATGAAAAATGAAAAAAATAATAGATACAAAACACAGAACAAACAAGGCGGGAAAACTTACAGTGATGCAAACACAACACATCAACATAAACCAATACTAGAATTTTTCTTGCAATGAAACTTTATGTGTGAAAACTTTGATAAGATAATAATCATCTTGCTTGCAAAAAAACAATGGCACTATTGTCCTGGAAATAAGACAAATTAGACACTGGCTAAATGAAAAGAATATGAACACAAGAGTGTTCAACACACAGAGAGCAAAAAAAAGAATAACACAAATGCTGGATGAAAAAATATATATATAACTTTAGACAACACTGAGTTGTGAAAGCAGAATGTAAGGTTAAAAATTACTGAATACTTTACTGGAATACCCGAGAACTCTAGGTGATTGTGAAGTGGAAACAAATTTCTATACTGCTTATATGTTGCCACACAACAAAGAAAAAACACTAGGACTTTCTTAAAGTGTATATAAAAAAAAGAAAACACAAACACAACAGGGGACATAAGATAATGCACGAAAATTAACACCTGAATTAAGAAGAATAAAAATAATTATTGCATGCAGTATATAATAATCACTGGAGTCTGATCGAGAGTCACTGAATGTCACTAAGAAAAATCCATGGAACACAAAAGAAATGTCTCAACACTCGCAATGTCTCTATGAAAAATATATCACTGTAGCGACTTGGGTAGATATTAAGTAGGTGGTGGAAGGTTGGGGAGATGGAGGGCTATCATCTCGTGGCTGGCTACTGTCTCGTGATCGTAGAAATTGGGCCTTACATCGACGTAGACGGCACAAAAGTAGGCTTTTCATCGATGGCGCAAACACACTCCAGCTCTTGACCACCCTATGTGGTCCTTAAACTATGGTGCTATAACCCCTCCTAGTGTACAATAACAATGGTAGAGGTTGGGGGAGTGGGCCCTGAAGTGTGCGGCGTCTGAGGCATCTGGATGGGCGGTGTGTGTTGTGAGATGGGTGAGTGGAGTGTGGGAGTGGGGTAACAGTGAATAAGTGATAAATGGAGTGGGTGTTGAGTGAGTGGGGGAGTGGGGGGGGGGGCCTATGGGAATGAATTATATGAGGATATTATTTTATCTTATGGGGGCCCTTTATGGGGATTTGACTGAATGGCATAAGCCTCACTCGAGGACACCACACTGGGCACGAAAGATAGAGAAGATATTCCTAAGCCTGGTTGGCTTAAAAAATACACCCTCGGGGTAGTAAAATTGCCACCAACACCACAAGGTGAAAAAAAAAATAAAAAAAAATGAAAAAAAAAAAAAAAAAAGTTTGAAAAAGAGGCACTCT
>NC_069423.1:23364861-23374861 GCF_026875155.1 Cherax quadricarinatus | reverse complement strand
GTTCAGTGATAGGGTCTTCCTCAGGGTTGTTGTTGATGGCTATGGTGTCCCTGGTTGGATGCTTGTCTCTCAGTGCTTGGGCTGTGCTCCCACTGTGTTACTTTCTTCAATTTTTTTGCTAACCTGTGCGCAAATTTTCTCGTTTTCAGTGGGGCTTTTCTTGGGTCTACCTTTGTGATTCCTGCGATGATGGGGCAGAGGGACACAATTATCCGTTCTTGGGTAGTTGCGCACTGCCTTGATAACTGACGTGGTTAGCAGTTTGCCTCGTCTCTCAGGAACTGCAAGACAGACATTGCCGAACGGGAGCAGGTTGCGCCATGCTTGGATGGTGCCTCGGGCTTCTAAGTTAAATGGAACCTCCATTCACCCGTTAAGAAGGTCTGTGAATTTCCCTGCTGCATATGGGCGAGCCGCTTTAGGGATGTGGGATAGGGTTTCTGTAAGCAGTGGATTTGAATGCCAACAGAAAGGGTTTTCGCAAGTGAGGAGGTTGCCATTGGAATTGTCATCTGCTTGTGGAGGCTGTGGGGCCCCGCTGGGGGCATATGTGATCCCGCACACCCATTGTGTGCACGAATGCGACCATCCTGTTTTTTATTTTATTTTATAATATATTATTAAAATATTTTTATATATTTTATATATATATATATTATTTATATATATATATATATATATAAATATATTTTTATTTATGAAAATATTTATTATATATATATATTTTTTTTTATATATATTATAATATTTTATATAATATATATATATATATTTATATATTTATATTATATATATTATATATTTATTTTTATATATATATAATATTAATATTAATTAGAAGAATATTAAAATAAGCTTCAAATGTTTCTCTTATTTGAAGATAGGGTCATTAAAGTTAAGTAAAATTTTAAATTTTGGGTTAAAAAGGGCTTGGAAACTTCCAACCTTATTTTATAAAGGAAAAAATTTTTTTTAAAACTTATTTTTTGGATTTTTAAAATAAATTTATAAACAAACCCCGGGGGGATTATTTTTGTAGGTTCAGAATGATTTTGGGAAAATTTAATAAAAAATTTCATTTAAACGTTTTTGGAAAGACCCTTTGCAATATAGTAAGAGGGGAAGTTTTTTTGGGCCCTATTGGAAGGGCCATTATATAATATAAATTATATATATTATATATATATTATTATATATATATATATATTATATTATATTATATATATTATATATTGTGCAAAAAACCCACTGTGAAAGAAATAGAAATTCCAAGCGTTTTCCGTGACTATCACATTATCAAGGAACAATGAAATTTAAATGCATCAAAGGAAGGCATATAAAGGGTCTAGCCCATCCTCACTATCACATCCACAACAAAGAAAAACACCTGACGCGCGATTCGTAAGAAGGGAACACTGCAGCAGGCCCGTTTGCCTAACTAGACAGGTCCTTCACACAACCCACCAGCAAACTATTCTACCCAAGAATTAAGAATTTTAAAATTTATTATTAGTCCATGTATTATTAAATTTTCCAAATTTTATTAATTTAAATGGATCTAATTTATATAAACGAAAGGAAATATTCTTTATTATTGTCAAAATGTTTTTATGAAAAAAGATTCAATTATATTCCTGTCGACCATGGACTTGCTACATACAACTTTCTCAACATTTTGAAAATCAATTTTGGATGGTTAAAATCTCTCACATGAATAAATAGAGCATTGGAATCTTGTCCAGTTCTAATGCTATATTTATGTTGTTTTAATCTTAGTTCGATATTTTTACCATTTTGGGACCGTAATAAACTTTATCGCAAATTTTAAAAGGAATCTTATAGACACATCCGTCAGCATTTTGGGGGGAATTCTTTATCAAAAGTTTTTTTACTGTAACAAGATTTTTAAATACAACTTTGATATTAAAAGTCTTAAGAAGAGAAGGCATATAAATAAAGTTTTCATGGTAAGGGGAGAACCAACATATTTTTAGTGAAATAAGGTGAAATTTTCCCTTTTTGGATTGTAAAAAGTATTTCTAGCAATTTTAAAAGATTTATCAATTACGTTTCTTGGGTATTTCAAATCATTACCTATTTCATAAATTTTGGATATTTCCTCATCTATGAACTCAGGACTACAAATTCGTAAAGCTCTCAAAAACATTGATGAGAAAACAGACAGTTTAACTCTATCTTGATGTGAAGAATAACAGTGGACACAGGAACAGTTATTTGTAGGTTTTCTGTAAATTTTAAATTTGAATTTATTAATACTTTTAATAATTAAAACATCTAGAAAAGGCAATGAGTTATTTTCTTCAAACTCTAGATGTTTTAATTATTAAGAGTATTAATGAATTCAAATTTAAAATTTACAGAAAACGTACAAATAACTGTTCCTATGTCCACTATTATTCTTCACATCAAGATAGAGTTAAACTGTCTGTTTTCTCATCAATGTTTTTGAGAGCTTTACGTATTTGTAGTCCAGAGTTCATAGATGAGGAAATATCCAAAATTTATGAAATAGGAACATTGTTCCTTGATAATGTGAGTAGTCACGAAAGCGCTTGAAATTTCATTATTCTTTCACAGTGGTTATTTTGCATATATATATATATTATATATATATATATATTATATATATATTTATATATATATATATATATATATATATATATATATAATATTATATATATATATATTTATATATTATTATATATTATTATATATATATATATATATATATATATATAATAATTATATATATATATATATATATATTATATATGTGTATAATGATATTATAGTAGATATATATAATATATATTTTATGGATCACGAGATATATATATAGGCTATATCTTATACATATAATAGAATCATAAGTATATATATATATCACACATCCACTGATGGGAGAGTGCATGACTCGTAGGGATAAGGTTCAGTCTTTTCAAGTACGAGAAATCAATCGATGCCTCTATGCCGTTCAATTTACAGACTTCCAGCCGCCAGTCATCAAGAAGTACCTAGCTGGTCTCCCTCCAAGAGTAATGCATTGATGTGGATGCTTTCTTGTTTCCATGTAACTGAGAAAGCTCCTACGCCTTTGTTCAATCTCAATTTCTTCTCATCGCCTAGGCATTGTTAAGACCCTTAGGGTTTACCGTCATGGTAATAGTACGGCGAGTTGGTAAACCTATCCCCTTAACGGTCAAGAAAATCTACAGCCAGTGTATGTTTTCATCAACTTTTTTTTCTAAGCCTGATGGCTATTGTTTTATTATTGTTTTATTTTAGCTTACATTGCCATCCTCTTGAATAAAGACAGTAAATGTTATACAAAATAAACAACTTGGGTGTTTTTAGAAAAGAGAATTACTTATTTTTTTTTGCATAGGTAGACTAACGACAATACATACGTATGAACTTGTGTGTGTTTGTGTTTGTGTGTGTGTGTGTGTGTTTGTGTGTGTGTGTGTGTGTGTAAGATAATGAGGCAGCAACAACCCGAGCTCTTGAGAGACCTCGCGTGAGGAGAATACGAAAAAAATGGCAGAAAATTCAAGAGATGTTGTGGTGAGAGAAGAGAGGAAACGAGGCCCATGTGTCCTCAAGTAAGCAGCTGGTGAGTGTCTAATCCAAGGAGAAGGAATGTAACTGTCATCTTTAATCCACTTCTTTCTTCCTTTCTTCATCCCGTCCCTGTCTCCTTCTCGTATATATATATATATTATACTATATAATATATATATATATTATATATATATATATATTATTATATATATATATTTATATATAATATATTATTTATATATATATATATATATATATATATATATGACTGCGTAAAATAAAACAAAACCATAAATAAAACCAATACAAAGTAAATTAATGTCATTAATAAATAAATACATTAATAGATAAAAAATAAAACATAATAAGTTAATCAAGAATACATTGTAGATAAAACACGAATACAACGTGAATACGAAATGCATATAACGCGATTAGAACACGTATACACTTCTAAAACGAAGTCATTGTTACAAATACATCTCCAATACAACAAGATTATAGAGAATATATGAGTTGAATTCAGCAAGAATATAATGAAGATGTGAGAGGAATACAACAAGATACAACGAATATTTCAGACGAATACAACAAGATTATGGCATAAATACGGATCTTTGTATGACGTGGAAGAGTACACTGTATATACATGACTACGACATGTATGCGACAGTAAATCAACATAAACAAATATATACAGCGGTAACACAATGTACAAATATCGTAAATACAGCATACGTACACCGTGAATGCAACAATGCAATAAATATACACTAGAATACAAGATACGTGCGTGTATGAATACAACATACGTACAGCATGCATACAGCTATATAACACACAAAGTGAATACAGCGTGTATTCAACGTGAATGTACACAACATAAACTGGACGTAAATACATACAATATATGCAATTTAAAAACAATACAAATATAACGTAAATACGACAAAACATCCGAAACAGAAAAAAAAAAATATACACCCGGAAAAAATACGACATAAACACTGTAATTGTGGTATCACTAAGACCAAGATTACGAGACCTTACATCGCTTGATATACCTTATATTCCGGAATATAAGGCGCACTAGTATATAAGACAAGCAAGACGATGTTTCCAAAGCAGTTGTAACGTAACGTCAGTATACAGCTGCTGAGGCATAACCCAAAGCCTACCCTTGACCCTGACCTTGAGCATATAAGGCGCAGGTTGATTTTCCAACATTTTATGAGGGCAAAAACGCACCATATACGCCGGAAAATACCGTACGTAGGAATCCAAGGTTAATCATCGGTGCATTATTCTGTCGGGTTTTTCAACATTATTTAGGTCCTAACTCAAAATTTAATGAATGGGAAAATTGGCCTCTTTGATGTTCATCCAATTTGACGTGTCTAAAAACCAACGAGATAATTTGTCGGTGAATATTTAATGTTTGGTCGCTGCTCTTGCTGCGGACTCTCCACAGCGCTGTGAACCAGTTACGACAGTGTGAGCCAGTTCCCAGCACTCTGGACCAGTCCCCAGCACTCTGGACCCGTCCCCTGCACTCTGGACCAGTCCCCAGCACTCTGGACCCGTCCCCAGCACTCTGGACCCGTCCCCAGCACTCTGGACCCGTCCCCAGCACTCTGGGCCAGTTCTCGGTACTGTGGACCAGTTCCCAGGTCTGTGGACCAGTCCTCAGCATTGTGGACTAGTAACAACGCTGTGAGCCACCGACAGCACTGAGCCAGGCACCGTACTAGGGAACCGACCATAACTGCAACATTGATCTTTACCAGCACTTCACACCATCCACAGCATTGTGTACTAACCAGAGCACTGTGGATCAAAGCACTATAGACAAACTACCGAAACCAGACACAGCGCAGGAGACTGGCTGCTTCTGAACCCTGAATAAGTAAATACAAACGCAAGAGATAAATAATTATAACAGTGTGCATTACATTGTCTCAATTATGGCAGCCTCTATCACTTCACACGCTGAAAAACCCACACGTGTTTATCGTTTCGCATAATTAGAATATTTGTAAACATTTCGTTGAACTTTAATAAGGTCAAGTATGTGACTGCAACAGTGATCTATTGAATAATTCAGGAATAATATTACGAAATAGAAACACCACAGTGCAGTGGTTGCAACCTAGGCATATTAAATATATATATATATTATATATAATATATATATATATATATATATATATATATATATATATATATATATATATATATATATATATATATATATATATATATAGGGAAGTGCCACCTCTATGGTTGGAATGGGGAGCCTCATCCTCAGAGAAGACAATAAACGTACCTCAGGGAAAACTCAAGGTTCTCCCCGGAGCTGTTTGAATATTTTCTTCTCCTGCCACCCCCTATATTTGATATTCTATGTGAACATTTATTAATAAACAGAATACACTTACAGAAAACCATAAACATGAATACAATGGCACAATGTATCAAAGATCATGAATTTCCTCCAGCTCCTCTGAGGCCGGACGCGAGCCAAGTATGCAGCAAGCATTTCCCCTCTGGCTGGCCACGCTGAGGCGTTGGAACATGAAAGCGGCTGCCCTTGGGTCCCTGGTGGTGTCGATGAGTCTGGAACCCAATTCTTTAAGGAATGGGGCTTTTTTTTCCCCTCCCCCCAAGGTCTTGCCCCCACTGGGAAAATTTTGATACGTTGGTTATGCCCCTGTCTTGCTGATCTTGTACTCCCCCGTGGTCGCAGCTCCCCCTGTCCCCCCACACTGTTGGGGATTTAGGTGTCAGCAGTGTGGACCACGGGTATGCCCCCATGTAAGGCTTCCCTTCTTCCAAAAGGATGATGGTGACCCCTTTGGGGCGGTTTGCTGGATTGTAGGTATTGTTGGCTGTAGTATCGGGGCTCTCTCTGGCGGGCACCCAGCTGTGCAAGGGTTTCTTAATGTGTCGTTGTTTATTGTGTCTTGCATGCCACCCTTTTGGTTTTGGAACAGTTAAGACCATTGCCCCCGTTTTGGGTCTGTTGCGCTTCCCCCAAAAATACCTATTCGTTGAATTGGGGGCGCAAGGCGCAAAAAGCACTGCAATCGGAGGGCTTAGGGGGCGCGTTCCCATTGCCGATGTGGGAAATGTTGGGAGGAAGTCCGGATGATGTGCGTCACAGCTGGGACGGGAAAGTCTCCATTAATGATGCAGCCTGAGCATGTTGAAAGCCCTTTTAGCGATCGGGCCATCCCAGTTTGGGACTGTTTGTGGCCGTGCGCACAAAGGTTTGGTTTCTGGAGCGCAAGAGTCTCCCATTCAGTGAGGGCCTGGCTTGCGGGGGTTTTTTTTCTGCTGAGTATGAGGGTATCGGGAAAGACTTTGTTTATAACTCGCTTGATGGAAGAGGATGGGAAAGCTGGTGAGAAAATTGGAGGATTGCGTATCCTAGCCCTCCACCCTGCCGGAAGTGAGGCTTCAACCACTGTCCATCTTAAAGGGAAAGTTCAATACATCTCTGCTGGTTTAAAGGAGAGGTCATTTCCTTGGTTTTGGACTGCTAAAGGCTGGGGGGATCTCAAAAGTAGGTGGGTTTTGGGATTGACAAAATTATATATATCATTATGTTTGTTTATTATTAATTATTATAAAAATTATCTAAAAAAATTTAGTTGCTTGGGTTTAATTAAATTGCGCTTGTTTAATAAGATTAGGAAAAATTTTGTAAGGTTCTTTTGGTAAAGTTTTAATTTTACTTTAAAACATAAATTTTAAAAAAATTATACTTCAAATGTAAAAGGGAAAAAATTTTAGAAAGGACTTATTTTAGTTAGCTCTAGGCCTTTCTTGTTGCAATCAACACTCATGGAAAGCTTGCAAAGTTGCAAAAAAAAAAGGGGATGTCCGAATAATACGACCCCAGAGGATGCTTTCACTGGATGGGAGGAGGGAGAGAGAGAGAAGGGAACGGAAAATTTCCCCCCAAGCGAAACAATCTTTAGCCAAAAAAGGTTTGAATATTATAGCATTAGAAAAAATCCCAAAACGCTGATATTGTAATATTTTATCCTAAACAAAAGTAATATGGCAAATTTTCAAAAATTCCGTTAGACTCCCCTTGTATAAATAATTTTTTAAAATATAACAGTCTTGGGTCCCCGGGTATTATTGTGTTTTCTCTTTGTGTGCTAAAGGGGTCCCCTTACTTTTTACTGGGGGGTTTTTGCATGCCGCCAAACCTTTTGCTTTTGGGAGGGAGTGATTTCTGTGGCAGATTGGGACCAGTCCCCCCAGGATCCCCCCAGGTGTAGATTATGTGACTTCTCTCGCCTGCGCTTCAGGGGTACAAGCGTTCACAGTGTTGAGGTGTTTGTTGGGAAAAATTTAAAGTGCCGTAAATGTTCTCTTATTTCTCTAGATCTATAGTTCACCTGCTTGAATGAGGTGTTAAAGTCAGAGTATTCAGCCTGAGGACAAGTGATTTTAAAAAGAATCCTCACTGGCTTTGGGATCTCTTGTCTTGTATGTTTCATTTCCACCATTGTTTCCTCGCCCATTTATAGTCGCATGTTGTGTCTTGAAGGTGGATCTTCTTGACGTCAAAAGCGGAAAAATTTTTAGTTTTATAATATTGGGTTGAATTTGAAACCAACTTTACAAGTATTTAAATTTTTTTTGGAATGTCAACGCGGACTCACCAGGAGCCGTCCATACCCAATAAATTAAGAGGACGTGAATTTTTTTGGTTTTTTTGAAGGAATCTTGTGATCCCTGGGTTTTAAATCGTTATCAAATTATATGTTATGGTGCTTCTATTATTCTAATTATGGTTCTAATTTTTTTCCAGGCATTTCTGGAACGCCTAATAAACAATACGATGTTGTCTACTTTTGGGTTTAAGTACGGATTTTAATAGAGCCCCCAGAAGACTTAATGAAAATGGCAGAAAATGGGATTAAAAAATTCTTAAGGGATGCGGGATGGCTGACAAAAAAGGGGCAAAGATTTAAATAAATGGGGGGTAAGTTAAAAAAGGGGGCCAGTTTCGAGTGCCCTTTTTAAAGGCAGTGTTGGCGCTTTTTCATGATTTTCTTTTTAAAATTTACCTCAAAGAGGGAATAAAAAAAATAACTAGACTATTTTAATGACCACAGAAAATAAAGAAATAAATTCGGGGGGAGTCTATGACCTTCAAAAAAGATTTTAGACGAAGTAGGATGTTTAAGGAAAAATGGAAAAAGGCAAGTCTAAAACCTCGGTAATGAAAAAAAATTACCTTAAAATTAATAAATTAAAAAAAATACAGAAATTTATCATTTAGAATGAAAAGAAAATCTTGGGAGTTATGTGAATAGAAATTTTCCCCTCCTCATTATGTCACCTCAGCCTTTCCCAAACCCCAGGCGTTTCCGACCCCCCGAAATTTTATCACTCCCCCTTTGTCTCTTCCCCCCCAGTTTCCCCCCCCTTCCCCACTCAGGGCTTCCCTTGTTAACTATTTTCCCCACTCTTCAGGCCCCCTTTCCCCCTTTGCCGTCCCCCTAACAAAACCTCTTCCCGCTGTAACCCCTCCCCTTCCCCAAACCATCCCCAATCACCGGCCAAAATTTCCCCTCTCTTTTCTTTCTCTCTCTCTCTTCTCCTCTTTCCCCTCTCTCTCTCCTCTCCTCCTCTCTCTTTCTCCATGAGATGAGCTTAGAACTTCCCTGTTGGAAAAAATTTCTTTTAAACTTGTTAACCCAAAAATCTCTGGGGCAGAAACAGGGGGCTGCTATCTCTTTTCCCAGGCGTTAAGGAGGTTTATGTATCCCGAAAGTATGTAGGGGTCTGGTCCCCCTTGAAGAGCGTTGGAATCTCGAACTTGGGATTGGGACTTTTGCGGGCCCTTAGAACCTCATAGGAGTTTGATGGGGCAGAGAGAGGGGAGAGAGAGATGAGGGAGAAGAAGAGAAGAGAGGAGAGAAGAGGGAAAAAAGAAGAGGAGGAGAGAGGATTTTTTAAAAAAAAAGGCAAAAAGAAATGAAAAAAGAGAAAAAAGAAGAAAAAGGAGAAGTGTTTAAGGGGTTCCCAACTTGCAAATTGAAAAAGGTTGCAAAAAATTTTAATTGTTTTTCGAAATAGGGGCTTTGAAAGTTTCGCTTTTTGGCAATTTTTTGCACCGGCTTAACCTGTTACCAGGGGTTTTTTCCCCACAACGGGGCGGGCTTTTGGAAACTTTTTCGTTTGGCCCCGTAATTCCAAGGTTTCAACTAAGGGATTTTAATTTTTTAGGGGGTTTTTGGGCAACACAAACTGCAATTGGAAACACCTTTTAAAAATTTCCCGTTTATTTGGCACCCGGTATGGGGGGGGAACGAAATTTATGGGGGAGAGAAATTTTGGGGGGGATTTTGTGGGGGGTTTTTGGGGGGTGAATTTTTGGGGGGGGGTGGGGGGA
>NC_069423.1:23352810-23364361 GCF_026875155.1 Cherax quadricarinatus | reverse complement strand
AGTTAGCTCTAGGCCTTTCTTGTTGCAATCAACACATCATCAGGAGCTTGCAAAGTTGCAGAAAAAAAGGAGGATGTCCGAACTAATACGATCCCAGAGGATGCATTCACTGGAGTGAGGGAGAGAGGGAGAGAGAGAGAAGGGAACAGGAAATTCCCCCAAGCGTAACAGATCTTATAGCCAGAAAGGTTGAATATTATAGCATTAGAAAAAATCCCACAAACGCTGATATTGTAATAGTATCCTAAACAAAAGTAATATGGCAATTATCAAAAATTCCGTTAGACTCCACTATGATATAAATAATTTTATATATATAACAGTCTTGGGTCCCGGATACTTATTGTGTTTTCTCTTAGTGTGCTAATGGCTCCCTTACTTTTCACTGGGGGTATGTTGCATCGCCTGCCAAGCCTTTTGCTTTGGTAGGGAGTGATTTCTGTGTGCAGATTAGGGACCAGTCCCTCCAGGATCCTCCAGGTGTAGATTATGATGACTATCTCTCGCCTGCGCTTCAGCGAGTACAAGCGTTCACAGTGCTTGAGGTGTTTGATGGAACTTACATGTGCCGTAAATGTTCTCTATATATTCTCTAGATCTATAGTTTCACCTGCCTTGAATGAGGATGTTAATGTACAGCAGTATTCCAGCCTAGAGAGAACAAGTGATTTAACAAGAATCCTCACTGGCTTGGCATCTCTTGTCTTGTATGTTATCATTATCCATCCTATTAGTTTCCTCGCCCATTTGATAGTCGCACTGTTGTGATCCTTGAAGGTGAGATCTTCTTGACGTCAATAGCGGAAAAATTATTAGTCTATAATATTGGGTTGAATTAGAAGCCAACTTGACAAGTATAATTTATTTAGTGAATGTCAACGCGGACTCACCAGGAGCCGTCCATACCTAATAAACTTACTGAGTGACGTGAATTTTTTTGGTATGAAGGAATCTTGTGAATCCGTGGTTAGACTCGTTAATCAAATTATACTCGTTATGGTGCTTACTAATTATATCTAATTATGGATTCTAATTATTTTCCCAGGCATTTCTGGCAACAGACCATAATAAACAATACGATGTTGTCTACTTGGATTTAAGTACGGATTTTAATAGAGCCCCTCACAGAAGACTTAATGAAAATGGCAGCACATGGTATTAAATATATTCTCTAAGGGATCGCGGCATGGCTGACAAATAGGCAGCAAAGATTTTAAATAAATGGGGGGTAAAGTTAAAATGGGGACCAGTTACGAGTGCCTTTCTATAAGGATCAGTGTTGAGCCGCTTGTTCATGATTTTCTTTAATTGACCTCAACGAGGGAATAAAAAAGTAACTAGACATATTCAATGACTACATGAAAATATGAAGACAAATAAATTCGGAGGGAGCTACTATTGACCTTCAAAATGATTTTAGACGAAGTAGTGATGTTTAATGAAAAGTGGAAAAAGTGCAAAGTGCTAATCCTCGGTAATGAAAAAAAATTACCTTAACATTAATAAATTAAATAATACAGAATTTGATCATTCAGAAAGTGAAAAGAAAATCTTGGGAGTTATAGTGAATAGAATTTCCCATCCTCACTTAGTGATCACCCTCAGCCATTTCCCAACCTCAGGCGTTCCTGACCCCCAGAATTTCACTCACTCCGCAGCTTAGTCTCTTCCCGCCCCAGTTTCCCCCCACTTCCCCACCTCAGACTCTCCTTGTCTATACTATTTTCCCCACTCTTCAGGCCCTTCCCACTTTAGCCTGTCCCCATAACAAGCCTCTCCTCGCATGTAACCTCTCACCTTCCCAATCCACTCCCCAATCACCAGGACCATATCATCTCTCTCTCTCTCTCTCTCTCTCTCTCTCTCTCTCTCTCTCTCTCTCTCTCGCTCTCTCTCTCTCTTTCTCCACTGAGATGAGCTTAGAACTTCACCTGTTGAAAAATTGCTTGAAATCCATGTTAACCCCAAAAATCTCTGGAGCAGAAACAGGGGTCTGCTATCTCTTTCTCCTAGGCGTCTAAGGAGGTTCTATGATATCCTGAAACGTATGTAGGGGTCTGGCTCCCCCTTTGAAGAGCATGTTGGAATCTCAGACACTTGGAGATTGGTGACTTTCAGCGGGCCCTTAGAACCTCTATAGAGTAGTATGATGACAGAGAGAGAGAGAGAGAGAGAGAGAGAGAGAGAGAGAGAGAGAGAGAGAGAGAGAGAGAGAGAGAGAGAGAGAGAGAGAGTTGTTTACTAAGATCTAACAGTTGCAAATCAGACAATGAAAGAGTAGCATAAAAATATCATTTTGACTTTTAGAAATCAGGAGAAGCTGTGGGAAGAGTTCAGCTAAATTCGGAACAAATCTGACAAAACACAGGCTCTGTCACCAGACCAATGTAACTACTGTTATCCAGCAT
The DNA here is from genome assembly GCF_026875155.1 of Cherax quadricarinatus. Taxonomy (NCBI): domain Eukaryota; kingdom Metazoa; phylum Arthropoda; class Malacostraca; order Decapoda; family Parastacidae; genus Cherax; species Cherax quadricarinatus. Next base: position 23,361,953 of record NC_069423.1, on the reverse strand, counting down.
CAACTAGTCGCGCGTCTCTTCGAAACGTTTCGCTTCTGGCTCGTAATTCAGTTTGCATCCTATTTGGATCTTAACCGTGTTAGCGAGGGTTTTCTGGCACCCAGCGAAGTCGTGTCAGGAGCAATTAGGAACACTTTAAATTTCGTTATGGCACCCAGCTACTAATGGAACCGTATGAGCTTTCAACTGAGAGAGATTTGTATTTTGCTTCCGAGCGCGGGTTTATTGGGCAGTGACATTCAATCTGACAATCTTGAGTAGCTACAGTCATTCCTTTTAGCGAATATACAGCTGTAGATTATTGGTCAGTTCCCGGTGATGGGGGAGACGAAGTGGTAGTGGAGGAGTAGAAAGGTTGTTGTGGTGGGGAGTGGTTCCTGCTGGTGATGGAAAGGTATTGTTGGAGGGTGATGCTGATGGGGAAGACGGTGGTGGAGGAGATAGTGGTGGGGAAGAGAAATGGTGGTGGGGAAGATGGTGGTGGGGAAGAAAGATGGTGGAGGAAAGGTGTTGATGATGTGAATCTCATTGGCCAACCATATCATTTATGTTTTTAATCACTGCAGGATATTCCAAATATATTTTCCACAATCGCAACACAGAATAAACGCAAAATAAACACATGGGGATGGAAATCTTTAGCTCAAGATCTCTCGCATTCTCATGCGTCGTCAGTAGCTATGCAATGTTGCAAGACAGTAACAGGCAGGACATGAAATTCTGGAGCAAGGCAGAACGTGTCTGTAGCAACCCATATCACAGAGAGAGTGAGCCACCACTGACCCACACACCTTCCTCTCCCGTCCCCTCACACCCTTCTGGGATAATGGGAGAGGGAGTGACGTCAGAGGTTCACAGAAAGCAAGTTACAGAATATTAAGGAAACACAGTAGTCAGCCCAGATATCTGCTGAGAATAAGAAAAAAATACCATTCATGTAACGCAAGAAAAAACTAATGAAACATCATGTGTGGACTCACTACTGCATGCGTGGACTCACTACAGCATGCGTGGACTCACTACTGCAGGTGTGCGTTCGCTACAAGGTAGACTCGGAACAACATACGTTTGGGTTCTTTACAGCAGGTGTTGACTCTTTGTAGCGCTGCATGCATTGTACCAGATATGGAATCATAACAGATGTAGCGTAATAACAGGTGTGGAATGTTGTAACACAGGTGTAGACTTCTGAGAGGCGTGAGCTCAGTGTGACTCGTGTAGACTCAGCACAACACAGATGTAGAGTCAGTATAATAAAGGTGTAGAGTCAGTATAACACGGGGGTAGAGTCAGTGTAACACACTCGTGGACTCAACACAACAAGCTACTTCCTCCTCCATTCTGCACAATTTTACATATATTTATTTTTTTTCCCCCTTTGGCTTGAATCAATATGCCGGAGAGTAACCTAATTACGAGTGGCTCACGGCGGAATTAAGTCCAAACAATGATAGATTAATTTCTGTTTCTCAACCTCTATCCCTCTCTCTCTTACAGTATTCTCCTTCTCGTCCCTCATCATCTCTCATTCGCTCGTTCTATCCAACAATTCCAAGTTGTTCTGTCGCCCTGCCTTTATCCATTAAGTTCCACCACTGCATCCTTCAGTCTCTGGCAACGAGATAATTATTACCGACGGGACGCCTACTCAAAATCCCAATAGAACGCGAATGAAACTAATTACTAGACCGCGCAGCTCCTTCTCTGACAGCGGAAAAGCGATCATGACGTCTCTCAGGACATTTAGGCATCGGAAGAACGATCCTGATGAGGTTTTTTTTACCCATTTAAAGGAAGATGCTGAAATGTTAAACATTTCAGGATCTCACTTGAAAAATGATCCTGAGATGTCTCAGAATTTATGGCAACTTGATAAATGTTCCTGTGATTAAAAGCTGAGATGTTTCGAGGTTGTATCCCACTTAAAGGTAATCTTGATGTGTTTGTGAGTTTCTGTCCGGCTGATGGAAAATTCTAAAGAGTTTTAGAGAATCTGCCCACTGGAAGAAACAATCCAGAAGTTGAAGGAATAGTTTAGAATACCGACAAGTTGATAAACGAGACACTTGTGGAATGTCTGATTATCTTTAGTTCAGAATTAAGATGCCTAAATGTTGCACAAGTGTTTTAGGTCTTCTAGTCTTAAGATAGTTTAAGATATCTTGCTACCGGGACTTAGCTCAGCCTCTATATCTTCCACACACTAGTAAGCATGTCAAGTAATTGCACAGTTATTCGAGTGGCTAAAAAGTTTCCAATATTTACTGAAAAAAGACATACACAGCATAGCAAGCCTCCAACTGAAGAAAGTTTCACAGACGGCTGAGAGAAACGTTCTCCAAATAAAAGTTTTTTTTTTTTATAATAACATATTTGGGTATTTTCAGAATATTTTCTGGTTATTAGCGAGACAACGTAAAGCTGGGCCAATTAGTATGGGTGAAACGTCGCCATTAAAGACTCCATACGATTCAAATTGGTCTGTATATACTTCTATGATGACCTTTAACGTATAAATATATGCTCGTCCGTAACTGATAACTGGTTGAAAAATAAATATGTAGATTTACGACAAGTATTTTTCGATACCAATTCGTAAATAGCCAAACAAAGCCCTTATAGTGCTGTGTAGCAGCAATAAATCTTTATATTAATTTATCTATCCTGTGTAGCTTTTGTTTCTTTGTTTACACTAGTTCACAATGTATAAATTATCACCTTGTGTGCTGTTAATCGTTACATTTATCTATACGTCCACAGGTGTTCATAATGTATTAATCATTAATACGTTTATCAATAGTAACTACATACAAAATGGTCTGATATATTAGCTATTTATCGATCACTAGCATCCGTCAATAGAAGGGAGGAATATCCGTACATAGAGAATATTCACTTTTTTTCATATCCTGCAAAAACGTCGTATAGGCATATGCTCACAACCATTCTGAAACGTTGTTTACCCATCTGCTGGGTTTCCAAAATAACATGACAGGTATAGACGCCTCTGGAAAACTCACCCTGTTCGCCATTGCATATAAATGCAAACTTCCAAAACAAGCAAATACGCTATTTTCAGTGAATACACACAGGAAGAGGCAAATTTATCAGTATATATTTACACGAGGAATGAATATCGATATTGTGTATATCACAAACACACTTTATATATATTAATTATACAAATATAGTATTTAGTATCTAGTATTTTTTTCCCTGGGTCTAAGTTGTGAGTCACGGGAGCTAACACTTCAACCATTAGTCCTGGAACCGAAGAAAACCAAACATGATACCAAGTTGAAAAAAAAAAAGACGATTGAGCAATTTTTTAAGCATTTTATGGGTAAATATGTTGGTCCTGGGTCCACGTTCACTCCTGTTACAAGAGTGGAAAAATAGGCCACGGACCGGAACGTTTCTTTATCAAATGTCTTAAGTTCTCGGTCATGTGTACTTTTCTTCAGCTTCTATACTACCAATTTTCTTTACTAATTCCTTAGCTAAGTCCACTTTTATGTTTGTAACTTTTAACATTAAACTAGTGGGGAAAAAATACATGAATGGCAAGAGGAGACTTTTTATAGTTACGACGTTGTGGGTCTTATACGCGAAAAGTCTTTACAATAAAAGATCTCGTGTAACTAAACGTGTCTTTATCTACCACATGTCAACATTTAACTGGAAGACACACGCACCCACCCCTCTCTGTCACGCACTTTAACTAACACTCTTCCCACGACACGCATGCCGTGTGGTTATCATATCGAGACAATAACACTAACGCAGTCAAGCACTACTCACGCTACCTGGCCATTGTCATTGTCTCTCTATAGCGTGTACATAACTTATATCTGACAGTCACTTCGGTACGTACCCAATTTCTATGACAATACATGCCATCTCATCACGAGGGACACCCCGATGGAGCTTTCGTAAGTCATGCCCTTCAACATATCAAATATTTAGTGTTGAAATTGCAAAAGCCTTTTGAAACTTTGAAAAATCTTCAGATTTATCCACTGATGAAATTAATATTAGTAAGGGGATGGTATATAGCTCTATGTTGTGATGAATGGTTTTGAAAACCGACAACTTGAAGATTGAGACACTTATGCAACATATGGGATTTTGATAAAAAGAATTCTTCAAAACTACTAGTTACCCGCAGGAGTCTTCATTCAGACCAATACTCTTAAATAATCCTGCAGAAGGACTGGCGTAGGGGATGTAGGCTTATGCTTCATCGTTAGAAAACCTCCAAGTACAATGGAACGCTTTGAAAGTGAGGGGGAAAGGGGGTTAGACAGCTTTATAACACGATGAGAAAGTTATGAAAGCCAGCTCCACGACCGCCTCCCTATAAAGGAGACAACTGGGAAAATACAATGTATCATAAAAATTCCCTTATCGGGAAAATTCCGGTGAGCCGCAGCATTCACATATTAAGGGAACAGGTGCTGTTGTAATAGTTTACATACACTCATACATACGTACATATGTATGTGTGTGTGTGAGGTTCGCCTGCCCGGTCACCGAATAGGTAAAACTTTCATATCTTCAGTAGGAAAATTAAAGGTGGTAGTTGCTGATGTTATTGTTTTTGTTACATTTATTATCATAAATAATAATTTTTTAAAGGGTAAAACTAAAGCTGCAGCAGCCATACTGCGCCTGAGTAATGAAAATTAATGAAGGTCGATTCAAAAGGAAGAGAACTTTAATTTCTTGGATAATGAGTCCTTCACCGACCTCAGTTGGTGTTATGTGTATACACTTCAGCTCACACTCAAACTATCACTAAAAATACTTCTCTTTTGCAGTCGTTCTTATTCCCGTCGCCCCAACGTCAAATAAATCTTTCCTCTCCTCCTCAGAGCTCCTCAGTATCTTGTTTCTTGAGGCTAAGTTTCCTTTGAATATTCTTTGCAGCGATGTCAGAACCGGTTCATAATTTACCTTCTTTTGTTACGAAATTTTTTATAGGAGGAGCTCTGAATATGCGTGTGTGTGTGTGTGTGTGTGTGTGTGTGTGTGTGTGTGTGTGTGTGTGTGTGTGTGTGTGTGTGGTGTGTGTGTGTGTGTGTGTGTGTGTGTGTGTGTGCGTTCTTATCTATTTGTGGTTGCAGAGATTGAGTCATAGCTCCTGGCCCCGCCTCTTCGCTGGTCATTACCAAGTCCACTCTCTCTCTGCTCATTGAGCTTTATCGAATTGTATGTATTTGTGTGTGTGCATGCTTATGTAAATACATTTTAATTACGGAAATCCACATGGAGACAGAAACACTGTTTCTGTCTAGGAACTTTATCATCAGTATAGGAGAGCTGTAGCAAAGGTAAAGATGACATATATGTTGGGTGGCAGAGGGAAGTTGGTGAGGCCAATAAACATTATCTAGTAATGAATAGAATAACTGGATGACAGCCAGGGTAATGTAAGACTGGCAGGGTAATGTAAGACTGGCAGGGTAATGTAAGACTGGTAGAGTAATGTAAGACTGGCAGGGTAATGTAAGACTGGCAGGGTAATGTAAGACTGGTAGAGTAATGTAAGACTGGCAGGGTAATGTAAGACTGGTAGAGTAATGTAAGACTGGCAGGGTAATGTAAGATTGGCAGGGTAATGTATGACAGGCAGGGTAATGTAAGACTGGCAGGGTAATGTAAGACTGGCAGGGTAATGTAAGACTGGCAGGGTAATGTAAGACTGGTAGAGTAATGTAAGACTGGCAGGGTAATGTAAGACTGGTAGAGTAATGTAAGACTGGCAGGGTAATGTAAGATTGGCAGGGTAATGTATGACAGTGCAGGGTAATGTAAGACTGGCAGGGTAATGTATGACAGGCAGGGTAATGTAAGACTGGCAGGGTAATGTATGACAGGCAGGGTAATGTAAGACTGACAGGGTAATGTAAGACTGGCAGAGTAATGTAAGACTGGCAGGGTAATGTAAGACTGGCAGGGTAATGTAAGACTGACAGGGTAATGTAAGACTGGCAGAGTAATGTAAGACTGGCAGAGTAATGTAAGACTGACAGGGTAATGTAAGACTGGCAGAGTAATGTAAGACTGGCAGAGTAATGTAAGACTGACAGGGTAATGTAAGACTGGCAGGGTAATGTAAGACTGACAGGGTAATGTAAGACTGGCAGAGTAATGTAAGACTGGCAGAGTAATGTAAGACTGGCAGGGTAATGTAAGACTGGCAGAGTAATGTAAGACTGGCAGAGTAATGTAAGACTGACAGGGTAATGTAAGACTGGCAGGGTAATGTAAGACTGGCAGGGTAATGTAAGACTGGCAGAGTAATGTAAGACTGGCAGAGTAATGTAAGACTGGCAGGGTAATGTAAGAAAGCCTGATAAGTCGTTCTCATATTCAACCAATATCACTCACATATTTAACCAATATCACTCACATATTTGCCTACCCTGTCCTTAATGTTAACCAAATGATTCACGCTATGAACGTCCTCTTCTAATTCAACCTGCCAAGCGTGAACCAGCAGACGTGGGTCAGTATTCTATTGTTCTTATGACTGTGCCAATGTCAGCAGTTTATTGAAATATTAAATATGTAGTTAAGAAGTATTTCTTCATTATGAATTATGAAATGACTTCGGGAGTTCATCTCCCTTTCAAAGTTTTGAAATTAGTTTTTTGTTTCAGTTATTATTCAGTTGTTTTCCTCTTGTTTGTGCTTGCTATTACATGCATAATTTCTAGTTATTCTTAACAAATCTCAAGAAAAATTTGCTTAAGTATTTACTTCATCTTCTACATAAGTTTCTCCTAGTTTCTTCACATCTTTTACTGCTGATATTATCAATAGAATACCGCACATCCGCATTCAATATTTTGCTTTTATTCATGATGCATATATGTATTATTGAAGATTGAGACACTTATGCAACATATGGGAATCTTTATTCAGGAAACGTTTCGCCACACAGTGGCTTCATCAGTCCAATACAATGTAGAAAGGCGTAAGGAGAGGAGGAGTTCGAGGTAATCAGTCCCTCAGCCTGGAGTCGATGTGTTCAGTCCATCAATCTTGTAGAATGTACATCGACTCCAGGCTGAGGGACTGATTACCTCGAACTCCTCCTCTCCTTACTCCTTTCTACTTTGTACTGGACTGATGAAGCCACTGTGTTACGAAACGTTTCCTGAATAAAGATTCCCATATGTTGCATAAGTGTCTCAATCTTCAACTTGTCAGTTTCTCAAACCATTCATCACATATGTATTATTAAATACACATCTATTGTATATAAAATCAAGGTCACTATAAAGTCGTGCGTCTCTCGTTTATTTATCACTATCATCTCCTCAAAACTCCACTGATTTCTGATGGACAATGCCTTTCCTCCGCCTCTCCTTTCTGTAAATATAAAAACATGTGCAGTATAATGTGATCCTTTATTGACAACGTTTCGCCTTGATAAAGGCGAAACGTTGTCAATAAAGGATCACAGTATACTGCTTATGTGTTTATATTTACAATGTGTCTGTATTTTATACCATTTATTTCGTCTCTCGCTTCTCCTCTCTTCATATAGGCGAATTAAAAAAATTTCAATACAATGCATGGGGCACTTGCACCTGCCTTCTCTCTCTCTATCTCTTTCTTGAAGTCCAACCCATTATGCTACTTTTATCACTTTCTTTATTATTTTTATCAGTATTATAATTATTTATTATACATTTTTAATATTTATATTATTATAGTAAAGAACCAAACCAGCAGTAGTCTCTCAGTGCCTGGTGAAGGGGAAGGTAATTAGTAACGATTCAATGGGGAAAAAAACGTGTTCTAACCCCTTGCATCAAGAGCTTTTTACGACTCTCATTTCCTACGTCAATCCGCTTCCTCCGACACTGATAAAGTTGGTTGGTGCTGTCCTCCTCCTCCTCCTCTACTTTCCTTCACAGTCATATAACTCTTTCTTCAGATCGTCAGTAGTATTGAATCTCTTATATGTCAAGGTAATGATTCTTTTGAATCTTCTTGCGAGTGATGTGAAACTGTCCTCGCATCTGAGCTCCTTTAATTTATTAACATCTAGAGGTAGAGCTCTGAAGCTCCTTAACATGAAGTTCCTTTGAATTAGTTTTGCGGTTATCTCTACCAGTACTTCTTTATGAAAGCTAAAAAGCAGACATATATGAATATAATTTATTCCTCTCTGTGTTTTCAAACCATAAACATAATTTAGTGTCCTCGGCCCAGTAACTAGATTTACAGCAGCAAGCTTTAATAAATAACGTGAAATATATTACGTGAAATTAAATAATGAACATATTTTCTTAGTATGCATCCATCTTTCAATAATATTATTTATTTTACATTTAAGAGACATTAGGTGAGCACGTAAGCGAGAATGAGTGTATAACGCTGTGAGAATCTTACTAAGCTCAGAAAAGCCAGCGGCTGATGAGTGAGCCTGACCACTGCAGTCCTAATGGACGCCTGCTTGAACTCATTGCTGTACGCTATTCCTTTTCGAATTATTTTTTGTGATATAATCTAAGTTACTTTCTCGGTTTTGTTTCACACACGTGATGTAAATTTGTATGTCGAACGTTGTATCTTCAGCAAAGAAATAAGATAACCCGCAACTGAAGCTTTTGGTCATCTAACCGGGACCTTCCGATGGCTTAATTACCAGTTCACCCCCTTTAAAATTATGGTTATGATTAAAGCCATATTACTAATTATCGGTAAAGATGAGAAGTTAGTACAGTAATTAGACACGTTTTGGAAAAGGTTTAAAGTAAAGGGAAAACTACGTAAACTGAACATAACTACAATGGAAGAGAGGTGTAAGAAAGACAATTTAACTACGGTTTAGCATGCATGGAACAAAGGACCGGGGATAAGAGATAATCTGAGAACCCACGGAAATATTTCTTCAGTCTTAGAGAGGTTTGAAAGTGTAAAGAACTAGTAGGTGGAAGTACTGGTCATTTATATGTAAATATAATGTCTTTTTCTTAAGGTTAAAAGTCTTACTAAAAACTTCTTTTAATATAACAGCAATGCATTATGTGAAACTGCCCTGAATAACACCAACCTCTGTTATACTGCAATTAATTTGTGTTGGAACGTACATCAGAACCCAAAGGTAAAAAAAAATCATTCAA
>NC_069423.1:23345310-23347810 GCF_026875155.1 Cherax quadricarinatus | reverse complement strand
GTTTGTGGCTTTGTGTGTTATCTACCAGTTCTCAAAGGCACTTTTCTATAGATAATTGACTTGTTGTGTAGTGTGTATTTGAATATGTGTGTGTGTGCGTGTGTGGTTGCAGGAGTCGAGTCACAGCTCCTTGCCCCGCCTCTTAGCTAGTCGCTACTAGCTCCACTTTTTCCCTGCTCCAAGTGTGTGTGTGTGTGTGTGTGTGTGTGTGTGTGTGTGCGTGTGTGGTTGCACTAGTCGAGTCACAGTTCCTTGCCCCGCCTCTTAGCTAGTCGCTACTAGGTCCACTCTTTCCCTGCTCGAAGTGTGTGTGTGTGCGTGTGCGTGTGTGCTTTAGAAATTCCAGTGTTTTGAGTATGAGAACTTACGGTTTTGCATGAGCAGGTTTATGGTTGACTTGTACGACTCTGTGGGCATTTGTGGTTTTCGAGTTTGTAGTTTAAGTGTCACAGATCACAGGGTCAGATTTAAGATCAGGTCAGGAGCAGAGGTCACGTGGCCAGTATCTTATAGTCAAGGAGACAGGGTCAGAGGTCATGGAATCACAAAGTCAATATCACGGGGTCAGTATAATGGGGTCAGTGCCACGGGGTCAGTATCACGGGGTCAGTACCACAGGGTCAGTACCACGTTGTCAAGATTGGCAATTTTTAGTCGGTCTTAAGGGCTCTGGATTTCTGCTTTTAAGACCTTTTATCTTCACGAATTTCTCCCTTTCACTGACTCTTTTCCATTTAAATAATAAAGGCAACCACTAACCGCCTGACTGCTCAGAAATCGGGACGCGATTAGCGGGGCTAAGGATCGAGCCTTCCGTACTCCTAGCGATGAATGCCCCACACGGATTTAGCGCTTCGGGTAAATTCTCAATTTATTTTCTGAATGCGTGAAAGTTACTCAGATTTCTGCCCTTATTATTAGTTATTATTATTATTATTATTATTATTATTATTATTATTATTACTGGAAAATTACAAACCTGTACGAGACTGGGGAAGGGAAGGTAATAGGGTTTGATTCGAGGAAGATAGAAAATTCCCTGGATCAAGAGCCATTTAGCAAATATATTTTTTCCACAAATGTTCGGAGAAAAGAAATGAAGAGCTTGTATTTATGTTTGCAGCTACAAGGTATGTTTGCTAATATAACAGAAAGCTTGTTTAAATGAAATTCAATAAGGACTTCCGGTGTGCTGTGTGTGTGTGTGTGTGTGTGTGTGTGTGTGTGTGTGTGTGTGTGTGTGTGTGTGTGTGTGTGTGTGTGTGTGTGTGTGTGTGTGTGTGCACAACATTCCTAACATAAATCTTTGTTCTGGCTTTGTTTCATAACACTGTAAAATGCTGAACCTCAGAACACTCGTGACCTGACCTGACCTTTGTTTCCTCCTTTCCTTACCTCTTCACCTTGCCTATATTTTCATTGCCTTTTCTCTCTTCTGCCCAGGTGGATTCTGTCCTTTGGGTGCTGTGTCCACAAAGGGATTTTGCTATATCCCCATGAGCAAGTGGCTCTTCTACGGTGCTCCTCTTTTCTCCTGCTCTTTTAAATACCTCTACTACACACTACCTTCTTTCATTTTTACTATTACACTCTTATTTCTACCTCTACTGCTGCTGCTGCTACCTCTACTACTACTACTGCTACCACTATTACTACTACTATCACCTCTCATTGTTCTACCACTCCTTTATCCCACTCTTTCTCGCATATTCTAGCCCCTTTACCTTCTCGCTTCTGTGTGATTTCTTAAAGGATAGGGACCAACTTTGCCCCAAGAACAGCCTGAATTCTTCGTGGCACAGATTCAACAAGGTCCTGGAGACCTTCCTTAGAGATCGTGATCCACGTTGATAGCATCACGCTGTTCAAGCAGATTTGTCAAGAGCACATTCATGCAGTGAATCTCCCTTTTCACCACATCCCAAAGGTTTATGTCAAATTCTGACCGTACCATCTGCATGACGCAGCAGAAATCGCGATTCGTCAGACCAGACCAGTATTCAACTGTCCTGTTTGGGTGAGCCAGTGCTCACTGTAGCTTCAGTGTCCTCTTCTCGCCTTTCGGGAGTGAAACCCTGTGGAATCTTCAGCTGCCGTAAACCATCCACGTCAGGTTCGACGTGTTGTGCAATTACAGATGCTCTGTTGCATACTGCTTTTGTAATATTTGACTTAATGTCGCCTGCCTGTCAGCTTGGCCTTTCTCATTAACAAGGCGTTCTCGTCCACAGAACTGCCACTCACTGAATATTTTGTGCTTTTCACACTATTCTTTGTAAAGTCTAGAGACAACAGTTGTGCATGAAAATTTCAGATCAGTTTCTGAGAAGCTCAAACCATCCCAGTCGGGGTGGTTTGAGCAGGTGTACAGGTGTAAATAATTAAGTAACCACTGAGTGTGTGTTTGTGTGTGTGTGTGTGTATGTGTACTCACCTATTTGTGGTTGCAGGGGTCGAGTCTTAGCTTCTGGCACCGCCTGTGTGTGTGTGTGTACTCACC
>NC_069423.1:23285310-23340310 GCF_026875155.1 Cherax quadricarinatus | reverse complement strand
GTAAAAGAGGAGGAAGAAGGGAGTAAGCTGGAAAGAAGAGGGAGTCGAATTGAGGAATAAAAGAGAAATGGGGAAACTATGCAGGAAGGGTGTATCGGGAAGGAAGAGGAAGAGAGGGAATGGAAGGGAACGAGAGGAAGGTGTGTGTAGGCTGGTAGGGTGTAACAAGTGTAACCCTGAGAAAGGAGGGGAGTATGATTGGCAGTAAATTACAGGTAAGGAGGCGAGAGCGTCGCCTCTATGAAGTATATTGACTCAAAACCCTTTAGTTTACACACACACACACATATATATATATATATATATATATATATATATATATATATATATATATATATATATATATATATATATATATATATATATATATATATATATATATATATTTATCACACCGGCCGATTCCCACCAAGGCAGGGTGGCCCGAAAAAGAAAAACTTTCACCATCATTCACTCCATCACTGTCTTGCCAGAAGGGTGCTTTACACTACAGTTTTTAAACTGCAACATTAACACCCCTCCTTCAGAGTGCAGGCACTGTACTTCCCATCTCCAGGACTCAAGTCCGGCCTGCCGGTTTCCCTGAACCCCTTCATAAATGTTACTTTGCTCACACTCCAACAGCACGTCAAGTATTAAAAACCATTTGTCTCCATTCACTCCTATCAAACACGCTCACGCATGCCTGCTGGAAGTCCAAGCCCCTCGCACACAAAACCTCCTTTACCCCCTCCCTCCAACCTTTCCTAGGCCGCCCCCTACCCCGCCTTCCTTCCACTACAGACTGATACACTCTTGAAGTTATTCTGTTTCGCTCCATTCTCTCCACATGTCCGAACCACCTCAACAACCCTTCCTCAGCCCTCTGGACAACAGTTTTGGTAATCCCGCACCTCCTCCTAACTTCCAAACTACGAATTCTCTGCATTATATTCACACCACACATTGCTCTCAGACATGACATCTCCACTGCCTCCAGCCTTCTCCTCGCTGCAACATTCATCACCCATGTTTCACACCCATATAAGAGCGTTGGTAAAACTATACTCTCATACATTCCTCTCTTTGCCTCCAAGGACAAAGTTCTTTGTCTCCACAGACTCCTAAGTGCACCACTCACCCTTTTCTCCTCATCAATTCTATGATTCACCTCATCTTTCATAGACCCATCCGCTGACACGTCCACTCCCAGATATCTGAATACATTCACCTCCTCCATACTCTCTCCTTCCAATCTGATATCCAATCTTTCATCACCTAATCTTTTTGTTATCCTCATAACCTTACTCTTTCCTGTATTCACTTTCAATTTTCTTCTTTTGCACACCCTACCAAATTCATCCACCAATCTCTGCAACTTCTCTTCAGAATCTCCCAAGAGCACAGTGTCATCAGCAAAGAGCAACTGTGACAACTCCCACTTTATGTGTGATTCTTTATCATTTAACTCCACGCCTCTTGCCAAGACCCTCGCATTTACCTCTCTTACAATCCCATCTATAAATATATTAAACAACCACGGTGACATCACGCATCCTTGTCTAAGGCCTACTTTTACTGGGAAATAATTTCCCTCTTTCCTACATACTCTAACTTGAGCCTCACTATCCTCGTAAAAACTCTTCACACATGGTACGTGCAAGAAAAAAATCGTAATAAATGAATGCAACAAATCAAATATAGTAACGGTGTTAAAACCTTCAGTCTAGTGATCCCAAAACAGAAGTCCAGTGCCCTAACCCACTGAACAACAGAAGGTCGTAATATTTCACCAATAAGAGTCCTGGGAAGGTCCATGAACGGCTACTAACGTAATCCTAATCAGACGTTTTAATCGAGAAACCTCGACCTCGCCAGCAAGCAGTGATTAACACTGCATCTCCTCTCTTCCAAGTCCTTTCCTATGTGGCGAAATTTAGATCAAACGAATGTGACAGTTCACTTAGACTATAATTATTAACCCAGCGCCTTTATCTACGGCACAAGTTCGAAACATCGACAGTTGGAAATGCTGCCATCAGTTCTAAGAGAACTGGGGTGAACCCTTCGCTGCAAAATCTAAAACGATATCAAGTTAAGCCAGCAAGTAGACTTTCCCGGGTGGATTATTTTACCTCAGGACGAGATGCGAGCTGCCTGCTTTAACCTCATCCCCCAGAGTCAAAAGCGTAGAGCAAACAGTGGAAGCTTCTCAGCCCTTCCGCCCCTAAAAGAAATTTAAGCAGCTTGTCCTCCAAAAGAAAAGTCGTGGCACACAAATAATTTTTTTTGTTGCTGTCTCTGTTTACCGGGAGATAATCTTCAATGGGTCCCTCCCTGGGGATAGGCACACCGCCTGTTAAACATGGGGATGGGAGGAGGAGGAGGAGATTAGTGAAATGGGTCAGTTGTTTGAGGCAGAATTATGGGCTAAAAAGGAAAATAAAAAAGTTTGAAAACATTATTAGAATAGAGTGCGAGACCCCTGGTAATTATTTATTATAAACCCAAAGGGATCATGGAGCGCTTAGAGAATGGGGAGGCTTTTGAGGATCGATCCGATGGAGCGGAGTTTCAGAACCTTGCTCCGGGAGGGTAGAGGATTCTGTTTCAGGAACCACCAGAACCTTTTTGTTATTCAGTGATTTTAACTCTAAAATTTAGCATGAATTCACTACCATCATTACTAATTATAAGTTCCTTCGATAATTTTCTATCATTTATAATTTGCTGTTTTTGTTAGCTTAACACATACTGTCATTTCAAATATGGTCACAATATAGTCAGAGCAATTTGAAGTCTATTGGCCTTATTTCAAAACATATCCATAATTCTCTTCCAGTGGCAGTCTGTGAGGTACAGCAAATTTTGACGAAAGGGAAAATTCCTTTACTATTTAGGCTAAAAATGTGTTTCCGAATTCCTTATCAGGCACTCGATCCTTGCCACCTCAACATGGTCAGTGTTCATCGTTCAAGAACTGAAACATTATCAAATTGATATTTGTAATATATTTGTTTTGAAGTGATACGTTAATATATTTCTCTTCATTGTTAACATGTCGTATCTTATCCAGGGTTGTTGTCATTGCACAGGCACCGAACTAATCTAGCGACTCAGTTAACCTTTCAAAACCTAACGAAATACAAAATAATTTACTTACCTAAATAGTCTAATTGTTCCTATTTTCTTTGAGGGAAACAAGGGAAAAGGGGAGAAATAATCTTCAAGTGACTTTTTTTTTTTTGACACGATCAAACAATTACATTCATCTCAGTTCAGAAATCCGCAACACAATATTTCTCCAGAGTACAAACCCCTCATAACTTCGGCGTGGTCTGAAAAGTCTTTTGCTATCAGTCTTTCCCAAATACTGCCCACTACTACTATTTTTCTTCATTGTTAACATCAGTATCTATATCATTATTTACATCAGTATCTACATCAGTATTTACATCAGTATCTACATCAGCATCTACATCAGTATCTACAACGACGAGAGAGAAACTTTCCCCTCGTTAAATTTATACACCCCACACTCCTCACACATACGTATCCGTCCCTCCTATTTGCCTAATCTTCTCACAGGCGGGTCCCCTAATCCAGAGTCCCTTTCCTGGCATTTCAATTTCTTAAGCTTGGGCACCCCTGGTGTCCTTCCTGGCATTCGCCAGCACAGCCCATTCTCATTGTTAGCAATGGAATTCATATGCATGGCATTCCGCCAGAGCTGTGACTACACAGCGTGTTACACTCTCTGTCGTAGGTGTTTACGTGTGTTGTTGCAAGACACACCTGTGGTTGTACCTGCATGTATTGTTAAAGGTATTTACCTGTGATGATACAGGTATTTTCACGTGTTGTTCGTGTTTGCTGTGTTGTTAAAGATCTGTGATGTTGAAGGGACTTACCAGAAATATAGCAATTTCCTTTTATCTGTATTGTTGAAGATATATAACAGAGTTGACGCTGTCTATATTGTTTACCTGCGCTAGTACACATAACAAGACAGCCCCTCAGTAGCCTGCCTTTGATAGAAAAAAATGAATGTCAAATTCTAATAATTATTTGCAATAATTTTATCCCTTTAGTCCTTCCTGTTGCTAGTTCGTGCTCTCTCTCTCTCTCTCTCTCCTCTCTCTCCCCTCTCTCTCTCTTCCTCTCTTCTCTCTCTCTCTCTCTCCTCTCTCTCCCCTCTCCTCTTCTCTCTTCTCTCTTCTCTCTCTCTCCTCTCTCTCTCTTCTCTCTCTCTCTCTTCCTCTCTCTCTCTCTCCTCTCTCTCTCCTCTCTTCTCTCTCTCCTCTCTCTCTCTTTTTTTTTTACACAGGGTTTGACAAGTTTAAAGGATCCCTAGCTTTACTGACAGCTATTTACAGGTTAAGGATTCCTAACTTATTGGCAAGCTAAGAGCTGTTACCTACATCACCCTCATTTGAAAGCTTTTTTTTATTGTTATGAGACATACAATAGGAAACAGGATGAAGTTGGAGCCATTGTGGGGCAGCATTTTCATTTGATCAACTGACTTTATCTCGTTGACATCATTATGCTGTACGAATGTGTTCCTACTCGGTCATCCTGGGTATGTATGATCTCAGATGGGTGATGTTCTGGAGAAGGTACAGCCAGAGTGAAGTTGCTGCTTTCTGCCCGTTCTTGTGGCAAAAAGCTTGTTTCACGCTGTCCTCGAAGTGGATCCAAGTGTGGTATTTTGACAATATTGGCCTTGTACATAACAGTAAGGCCACCCACACCCCTCCTATGTTGAAGGCTCTGCGGGAAATGACAGATCTATCCAGGATGGGTCCAGGCGAGAGATGAGACGTCTTGCTTTGTTCTCTACTCTGTCAAGCAGTCGCAGATGAAGGGGGGCAGGCAAACCAAGAAAGTGGAGCATACTCAAGGTGCGAGCGTACTTGTGCCCCGTACAGGATCTTGCAACCCCTACTGTCAAGCGATGCGAGATACGGCGAAGTGCTGTAACTTCCTGGCTGCCTTGTTTTCAAGATTTACAACATGGTTTTTCAGGTTAGTTTGGAGTCAAATTTCACTCCAAGGATATCAACTTCTTCCCAGGTGCCAACATCCCCCCATTTTATCCTTACTACTGCACCAGCATTACCATCTCTCTCTCTCTCTCTCTCTCTCTCTCCCTCTCTCTCTCTCTCTCTCCCTCTCTCCCTCTCTTTCCCCCTTTTCCCTCTCTCCCTCTCTCCCTCTCTCCCTCTCTCCTTCCCTCCCTCCCTCCTCCCTCCCTCCCTCCCTCCCTCCCTCCCCCCCTCTCTCCCTCCCTCTCTCCCTCCCTCTTCCTCCCCTCCCTTTCCCCCCCTCCCTCCCTCTCTCTCCCCCTCTCTCTCTCTCTCTCTCTTCTCTCTCTCTTCTCTCTCGCTCTCTCTCTCTCTCTCCCCTCTCTCTCCCCTTTTCCTCCTGGAATGTTTCCTGATGCTCAAGCTGTTGTTGGGAAGCTAGTGCAAATATTCTGACACATAATATTATTTTAAAATGTCGAGAGGCCATTGCAATAATAATCTTATGTATCATTGTAAAATAATATAGCCCAAAGTCAACAATTTTTCTTTTCTCTCCTAATATATAATTTTCCTTGGCACGCTCTGTGGTCTTCATATAAATTTCCATTTCTTCTCCTGTGGATGAAATAGACCATCCCGATAAATGGTGATATCCAGGTAAGTGTAACTCCAGTACCGTTGGAACGACACGTTATCAAGCTGCCGTAGCTACTAAACTCTGTATTCTTAACGACATCCTCATTGTTCCACTGAAGTCTCCCAGCTACTACTGGCAGATTTCAACTATACATAACGTATCCTGTTAGATATAAAGACACAAGTGCAAGTAATGTGACATTTTATTGTGGTAACGTTTCGCTTCGTCAAGCCATAACGGGTTGACGAAGCTCCTGAAGAGCGAGACATTGCCACAGCGAAATGTTATATTAGTTACACTTGTGTCCTTTTACGTGATATACTGTCGGTAACTGTGTCAACATTAATACATAACCCATCCTGCGTAATGGAACACGGGAGGGTAAAACAATCCTGGCGTTTGTTCCCACTATTTAACTGTCGTATAGAATAGGGCAGTAACATAATGCTGGTGTATCAAATTTTGAAAAATAAAAATAAAAAAAGTTTCTCCGTGCGATTCTGAAACAGAGTTTTCTGAATTGATGTCTATTCTTCCCTCATCTTGATTTTCCTGCGTAAAACTCCAATTTCCGTCAGCAGGTCATAGCCTCCTGTGCTCACTCGCCGTGCAAAATCGCATTATACTTGTAAGGTAATATCACCACTTTCTCTTCCTCCTCAGCGCACCCTTTATTAACTCGTCCCTGCTCCGTCCCCCTTCCTGCTGCTGCTGCTCCTCCTCCTCCTCCTGCTACTGCTCCTCCTCCTCCTTCCTCCTCCTTTGCTGCTGCCTCCTCCTCCTGTTGCTGCCCCTCCTTCAGCTGCTACTGCTCCTCCTTTCCTCTCAGGGGGACTTCTTCTATTTACCGCTTTAGTATAAAAAATGAAGATGCTGTTTAAGGAAAATGGCTTTGATACGCATTTGCATGATATATAATTAAAATTTATATATATATTTTTATATATATATATATATATATATTTTTATATGTATATATATTATATATATTTATATATATATAATTATATATTTATATATTTTATTTTGTTGAAAAATGTAGCAGCTTACGGGCGGTTCAACCAAAAATTTTTGTCAATGAAATTTCCATTGTTTTTCGAATCATTCATTTATGGAATAAAAATTTTTTGCTGGTGCCCTTACATGTTTGGTTTGCTTCTTTAAAGTAAACAAAAAAAGTCTTCTGAACTATTATTTGGGATTTCGCTACAAAAACAAATCAGCCTGGAAAATTTATTACTTTCTTCCACGAAATACAGGTGCCTTTATTTTGGTGACAGGATCATAATCCAAGGAGTCAGAGCTACCTCTCATATGTCCATGAATCATTCAATAAGTACAAACAAAGAAGATACCTTAAATAGGAAAAAAAATTTACAGCTGGAAAAGAAAGCCTTTGTACTAGAAAAAATTTCCCAGACTGTAATAAAAGTTTATACTAGTATGAATCGATCCTCTGACTGGAATAAAGACTTAATCCTAGGAAAAGTATCTTCTCAGGCTGGAATAAAGGCTCAGTGCTAGAAAAAATCTCCCCTCAGGCTGGAATAAAGTTTAATACTAGAACAATTCTCCCCTCAGACTGGAATAATGTTTAATACTAGACAAAAATCTTACCTTGGGCTGGAATAAAGACTGAAAACTAGAAAAAATCTCTCCTCATGCTGGAATAAACGCATCAAACTAGGAAAAAAAACCTCGGGCTGGAATATAGGCTCAATACCAGAACAATTCTCCCCTCAGACTGGAATAATGTTTAATACTGGAAAAAAAATCTCTCCTCAGGCTGGAATAAACGCATCACACTAGAAAAAAATTCCCTTCAGGCAGGGAAAAAGCTGTCTCAGCATAAGGTGAAAGCACACAGTGGAGAACCTCTGCTCAGGGGGATAAAGGGTCTTAGGATTGCGGACCTTTATAAAAATCGCGAAAGCCGAGGCTGAAATTAGAAACAGAATTGAGGTGCAGATTTGCATATTATTAAATCTCTTCGTAATTTTCTTTTCATATACGATCCTGACGTAGGTTTTTCCAAGGAAGCACCTTAGTTTTAATTATAATTTTACAGAGGGAAAGGGAAGTTCTAAAGGAAATGAGGAAAGGGGGTAAAGTGGGGGGTTTGGGACGGGAAAGGAGGGTAGGACAGGGAAGGGGGGTTTAGGAGGACGGGAAGGAGGTTAGGAGACGGGAAGGAGGGTAGGAGACGGGAAGGGAGAGCAGGGGGACAAAAAGGGGAGGGGTAGGAGACGGAAGGAGGGCAGGAGACAGGAAGGAGGTAGGAGTGGGAAGGAGGGGCAGGGACGGGAAGGAGGGTAGGAGACGGAAGGAGGTTGGAGACGGAAATGAGGTTAGGAGGTAGGAAAAGGAAGAAGGGTAGGAGACGGAAGAAGGGTAGGAGACGGGATGGAGAGTTTGGGGTGGTAGGGAAGGATAGCAGGTGAAAAGGACGGTAGATGAGGGGTAGGTGATGGAGGATAATAGGAAGAAGGAAGACAGAGGAAGGGGTTGGAGAGGGAACGAGGGTGGGGTAAGAAGAGGGGGGGAAAAACGGAAGGAAATTGTAGAGGATAGAGAGAAATGGAGGGAAGGGGGGAATAGGAAGAGAAAGGAAATTTAGTGTGAAAATCGTAATTATCGTATTTTTCGATTAAAAATGTAATAATTCATAATTCTAAAATAAAATAAAAAAAAAAAAAAAAAGTCTCCAATACCTTTAAGTCAAAAATCAATAATAATAATATATATATTTGATGGACTTTTCATGTGATTTTTGGGGGTCAAAGTGTTGGGATTTTAAAGGGAGAGGGGAAAGGGGGTGAGGGGATAGAAAGGGGGTAAGGGAGGCAGGGGGGGGGAAGTGGTGGTGACGTCAGCGGCCTGCCACCACAAATTGTCTTACTTGTTCCAAAACTTGTCTCGTTTAAGATGAACTTTTCCGTCGTTCTGTCTTATTATTCCTACCCCCCCCCCCTCCTTTTTTTTTTTTTGCATATTTTTTTTTATTCATTTTAATATTTTGTGCTGTTGTAACATTAGTTAAAAAATAACAATTATGAGGCACTGAAAGTCTTGAAAAGACAATGGAAAAATTAAGTCATTTTTTGGGGGAGGGGGGTATAAAAGGTCATTTACGCATTTATTAAACTGTGCAATAAAATCACAGTAAATAGGTGATATCACAATACGCAAAACAACAAGTATGAAAAGACAATTTACTTTTAGACGCCTCTGTGATTTCTTACAGTTCCTTGATAATGTGAGAAATCATGAAAGTGTTTGAAAGTTCACTATTTCTTTACAGTGTTTGTTTTGTGTGATAACTGTACATATATGTACATGTACCTAAATAAATTTACTTCCTAGCGCACTTTAAAAAAGTTCTGGGTTGAATATTTATAGAAAAAAATAAACGTTCTTCAAATATTAACGCTGTGTATTTGAGTTGGGGTTTGCCTGTTGTTGGTGTCAGTGTCGCGTCGCGTGTGTCAGCTCCATAAAATCAGTGGATTATTGGAAGACATTGATGCGTTAGCAGCATGGACGTTGTGCCAGAGAACTTATCAAGTGTAACTCTGTAAGTAATCAAGTGAATGTGGATATTATATGAGACAAAATACAGGGAAATGGTAAACATTGTGGTGTTACGGCAGTTGTTAACGTTTTAAACTGCTGGACGAGTATTACCTAGAAGAAATAGGTTCCATTATCGCAAGCAGTTTACTTTGGCAGTGGTTAAAAGACATGGAAAGTTTGTAATAGTAATGAAGTGAGAATATTTCACAGGAGCTACTTACATCTTTAAAAGAAGAGAGCATGAGCTAATATTAAATAAGGTTTAGTGGTAGTGCGAAAGGAAACAGGATTTTCATCCTTACCACAGATGACAGTGTAGCCACAGTGTTTTGGATCCAGACGAGGGATAAGACACGGTGGGAGAATGTTAGTAAATGATGGTAATATACATAAAATATTTTTTCCCAGGAGAAACTACTAGATTTAAATAAGAGATGGGAAAGTGAAGGAGTAAAAGAAATACTAGATGGCGCACAGAGGCAGAGTAACACAGGTGGAGTCATTAACAAACAAAACAAAACAGAAAGAAAAAGAAATACATCCACAAAATAACACACGTGTGCCAGAAACTTGTCTGCAGAGTAACACATAAGAAAAATAAACCAGTGCAGAACACCGCAGACGGGACAGATTTAGTGAATGGAAACAGTGCTGCAGCTGGTGCTGCTGTTGGTAGGGAGTGCTCTTGCCGTAGATGGTGCTGGTACAGTTCTAGACACAGCTGGTGGTGTTTCTGGTGAATATCTGGAAACTGCACCAGTTGGAAACCTAGCACTTTCACCCCAAAAATCACAGCCAATAGGGCCATGATGTGTAAATTCTATGTTTGGGGCTCCTGTAAATGGGGAATGCCTGGGAAAACAAATGGGTCATGCATATGTAAACATCTAAAAAATGCCGTGATCTCTTGACCAAAGGTGAGTGTCGTTCTACCACAGACATTCTTACCTTAAAATCTGTTATACGTCAGCTCGTAAAAGCTAAAGCCTCCTCGCCTACCATTTGAGAAATCAGGAGGTACAAACCTCAAAACCATAGGAAATAAACCATGGTAAGGTAACTGTCCAATGGTTATAATCATAACCATAATGTTTAAAGGGATAGACCGGTAAGCCAGTGGAACGCCTCGGTCAGATGACCAAAAGCTCCAGTTACGAGTCGTCATATGACCAAGATCCGCGTCACTAAACACTTGTCCTGTTTCCTGACAAACGTTACCTAACCTAACCAAACAAAGCCATTTACAACTAATAAAAACTCAGAGATATTTTAGTGCCAGGAAGCAAAAATAAAAAAAATCAAGAAGTGACCAAAAAGTTCCAGTCTCCTCCAGAACCACGGACGGTTATGTCATACAAAAAATCTCTCTCAAAAAAAACACCTCTTTTGTTTTAGCAAACACACAGGAGATGGTTTACCAACAGCAGGCCCTGTCTCAGTACAAGACGCAAGTCTCTCAGACCATAACTACCACTACCAGTCCCCTCTTCTACCACGACAAGCATCACCCCTGATATTATCAACATCTTCCTACCACAACTACCAGCGACCTCTGACACACCTGCGGTTAAGTCGCCTCTCAGACCCAAGGTGAAGAGGGCCAGAGATAACCCTCAAGGAACTCTCTATTACCTTCAAGAAGGTCCAAATTCAATTAAGATAATAAATGGGTAGGCCCCTAGTGAACCACCGAGGGTCAATACACTTACTCCTACTCCTCGTCGTCTTACTCCTCTTCCTCCTCCTCCTCCTCTTCTTCTTCCTCCTCCTCCTCCCTCCTCCTGTCTTAAGTAAACAATCTCAAGAGCACTAGAGTGTAAGCCAAGAGATGTTCGTCTTTTATTCCTTCCTCATTTTCTACTTCTCTTTCCCTTCACTTCTAATTCGTCTTTTTCCTCCCATCCCACTTCACCCTTTTCCTCTTCATAGTTTTCGCAACATCATGTCTTAAAAAAGTATAATAATTCTTCAGTTACATATATAGAAACTGAGACGTATATCACTGGAGAATATACCGACAAGTATGTTAATAAAACACTGTATGCATTCTGTGACATTTTATTAAGAAGACATTTCGCCTTCCAGGGTCTTTTACTTCTGACCAATGGATAAAAGTCTCTCGTGGGCGAAACGTCGTATCTGTTAATTGCCATCAACTCAATGTTGTGTCATATTGCGAACCTTGGAAGAAAAAAAAAAAATTAGAAGTTGTACAGATGTAGCATGTCTAGATTTACAGAAAGTTCTCGATAAACACAAGGAGGAGCACTGCAGCAGGCCTACTGGCCCATACTTGGCAGGTCCTTCTCAAACCCAAACTCACTAACAATACTATTTGCCCAACCACCCATTTTCAATGTTGCCACATCGACGCATGTTGGCCAAAATAAGGGCGTATTTTGTAGTGCTTTCGGAATGATGTGCAGCGCTAATAATAATAATAATAATAGAATTACCAACAAAATGTTAGGTAAATGCCATAAAAAAAAAAATTCACTTTTGTTGTATCTGTGTCCATTTACCTAACAATAATATTAACATTTTTAACCCCTTTGTAACTATAATATTATACAGTGGTAGACTGTATAATATTAACACCTTTGTAACAATAATATTATCTTTAACACCTTTGTAACTATTAGATAGATTCTTTAACTTTGTAAAAATATGTTTGCTCTTATGCTAATTTTGAATTCTATGTTAATTCTAGTATGCATAGGTTGAGAAAATTTGAAAAGCCCTAGATTAGAAAGCCAATTTCAGGTCATTATTTTGGACTAGCTTAATAGGGAAAAGCAAGTGATACCTAACACAGAAGAATAAGTTTGAGAGAATAGACCTAGGAGAGTTCCTGCAGAATCGGACCTTGATTCAATATTTTTTTTTTTCACAATTTCCGTAACATGAAATGAGGTTAGCATGTTAAACAACAGCAAAATTTACAGATACTCCATCAGCAAACTCAGCAGGAGCAACAGAGGCCTCAGCAGCAGAAGCAACAGTAGTTATTATTATTATAATCAAGGGGGAAGCGCTAAACCCGGAGGATTATACAGCGCCTGGGGGGGGATGTGGAAGGCATTCAGGCTTAATTCGGGGAACTGGAGCACAGATCCAATTCCCTAAATCAAGAGCCCCTCACCAACATCAAGGAACCTTCCTTGAGGGGACATGAAGCAACAGTAGTAGGAGTGCAAATATTGCACAACGGGCAAATTATTTTTTTTTTACATGTTGCCTTCACTGAAACACCGGAGTCTCGTCACCCGTTGTCGATGAAATAAAGCCACCAACTGGTTGCCCATCAGTGGTGTAGCAAAAGGAAAAGCTAGTTTTTCCTTTTTTTAAACTGGATACATCAACAATGTGATGCTACAACATTTCACATGTCAGCTACATAGTGGGAACAAAAGCCAAGTAATTTTCTGTGCAATATTCCATCACTCAGGATGGGTCATATACATTCATTATGTTAAAATCTGTTATACTGAGCTGAAAGACTTCAGTACTGCATTGAGGATACAGTCAAAATGTTATCGAGGATGATGGATCAGGGAAAGTAGTAGTGGTGGTGGTTAGTCTTGAGGTGGAAGCGAAAGGTTCGTGAAGTGCAGTAGAATTGATGTCTAGGGCAAGGGGATCTTGCTGGATGAGAGGCGACCCTCTTGGATGACTAGCAATGGTATGAGGGAACTGAGCCGGAGGTAGTGGGGATCCCTGATGGAAGGGAAGGGGGCTGAAGGGATAAAGGGGCTCTTGGGGTGGATGGTAAGTACCAGAGATGGGGTAGTCTACCACTGGTGGCCCTCCGAGAAAGAGGAAGGTCTAAAAGTGAACATTTGTCTTCACTCTCCATTTTGTGCCTCGTTGCCTTCGCTCCAGCTTGTACTCACTCGCCCGCTCTTGCTCTCTCTCTCTCTCTCTCTCTCTTCTCTCTCTCTCTCTCACACACACACACACACACACACACACACACACACACACACGCGCGCTCGCGCGCGCACTCCTGCCCTTTTTTTTTACTCCTTTTGCTATCCTCTCTTTCTTCGCTCCCTTTAAAATATTAAAGGGACATTTATGAACATTAAAGAGTTTAAGTTGTAGGATTTACAGAGCTCTAGCTTAACTCTGATTTGATAATTGATGTGTTTCAGGGTGTGTTAGTCAGTGAAACATGGATACACGCACAGTAGCTATGTATACTGTTACTGAATATTTTCAGTATTAGACTGAACTAGGCTCCAACTTCTGATTATTGATCTACAGCTCCTAGGCCTTTTGACGGTTTTACCTACAGGTCTTAGGCCTCCTGGCAAAGAGATTTTACAGGCCAAGACAGGCCATTGCATACTTGATGTTTAAGGTTATTCTGTGCACTCCCCAAACACCTAAAGTTGAGAACACCACAATAGACTGATCCTACCTACAAAGGACTCAGCCCTACACTGCCCTACAAAGGAATCAGCCCTACACTGCCCTACAAAGGAATCAGCCCTACACTGCCCTACAAAGGACTCAGCCCTACACTGCCCTACAAAGGAATCAGCCCTACACTGCCCTACAAAGGAATCAGCCCTACACTGCCCTACAAAGGAATCAGCCCCAACTGCCTACAAAGGAATCAGCCCTACACTGCCCTACAAAGGAATCAGCCCTACACTGCCCTACAAAGGAAATCAGCCCTACACGCCCTACAAGGAATCAGCCCTACACTGCCCTACAAAGGAATCAGCCCTACATGCCCTACAAAGGAATCAGCCCTACACTGCCCTACAAAGGAATCAGCCCTACAAATGCCCTACAAAGGATCAGCCTACACTGCCCTACAAAGGAATCAGCCCTACACTTTCCGTACAAAGGAATCAGCCCTACACTGCCCTACAAAGGAATCAGCCCTACACTGCCCTACAAAGGAATCAGCCCTACAACTGCCTACAAAGGATCAGCCCTACACTGCCCTACAAAGGAATCAGCCCTACACTGCCCTACAAAGGAATCAGCCCTACACTGCCCTACAAAGGAATCAGCCCTACACTGCCCTACAAAGGAATCAGCCCTGCACTGCCCTACAAAGGAATCAGCCCTACACTGCCCTACAAAGGAATCAGCCCTACACTGCCCTACAAAGGACTCAGCCCTACACTGCCCTACAAAGGACTCAGCCCTACACTGCCCTACAAAGGACTCAGCCCTACACTGCCCTACAAAGGAATCAGCCCTACACTGCCCTACAAAGGAATCAGCCCTACACTGCCCTACAAAGGAATCAGCCCTACACTGCCCTACAAAGGAATCAGCCCTACACTGCCCTACAAAGGAAAACAGCCCTACACTGCCCTACAAAGGAATCAGCCCTACACTGCCCTACAAAGGAATCAGCCCTACACTGCCCTACAAAGGAATCAGCCCTACACTCTGGTGGCCTGGTGGTTAACGCTCTCGCTTCACACGGTGAGGGCCTGGGTTCGATTCCCAGCCAGAGTAGAAACATTGGACGTGTTTCTTTCCACTTGTTGTCTATGTTCCCCATCAGTAAAATGGGTACCTGGGTGTTAGTCGACTGGTGTGGGTCGCATCCTGGGACACTGACCTAAGGAGGCCTGGTCACAGACCGGGCCGCGGGGGCGTTGACCCCCGGAACTCTCTCCAGGTAAACTCCAGGTAAACACTGCCCTACAAAGCTCTACACATCTTGAGGAAGATGAAAATAGATTTGGCACCGTCGCCATAAAAACTCTCAGGGACTTCACACGACTTGAGCTAAACTTGGATTAGGTAAAATAACATTAATTTTTGCTGTTGTATATACTGCCCTTTGTAGAGGCTGCATGAATGTATACCCAAGGGGAAACCTGGAGAGATTTTATGACTCGCTAACGAGCACAGGTACGCCTGTCGAATCAACAAGAAAAAGCCACTTATCTTCTAACACAAGTCACAGTGTAACTTGTGAATGGTCCACGTAGGACCGAAACGTCGTCATAAGCTTTTCTCTCTCCTATGAGCGGGTTATTTGTGTATTGCTCGAGTCACGATACTGTCCCTCTTTGTTCTGATCTTCCCGTATCAACCCCACATGTGAATGATTTATTCAAGCATCTGTTCACTCATTGTTCCACTCATTCGTTTACCCGCGTATACTTATAACAACCCACACCTCTGAACACCTATAGGACGCCGTATCCACTGCACAGCAACATCGTAAAATAATGAACGGTGCATTGCAAATGTCTCACCCTATTGCTCGAACTCATTCGGATTCAGTTACATAGTTATTTCATTGAATCCGAGATTTTAAGACAACACGGGTCTGTATTACACTTAGCTAAACTCGTCTGGTCCCCACGCTTCTTATTTGCTTACAATAACAAACATTTCCTCTGGTGTTAGGGGATTTGCTTGGGTGTTTGAAATGGTGGTGCTTGTGGGTGGGTGTTAGTGCTGGTTCTGGCCGTTGTGGTAGTGGCTGTGGTGGTGGTGGCCGTGATGGTGGTGGCCGTGGAGGTAATGGTGACCGTGGTGGTTGTTGCCGTTGGGGGAAGGGGGCGGGTGAGCAGCGATGGTGGGGTGGTAGCTGTAATGGTGGTTATGGCCGAAAATGAGGGCTGTCGCCTGTAGTATAGGTGGGAGATGGCTGTGGTAGTACCGGTGGTGGTGGTACCGGTGGTGGTAATACCGGTGGTGGTGGTACCGGTGGTGGTAATACCGGTGGTGATGGTACCGGTGGTGGTAATACCGGTGGTAGAAGAGGGATGGGTGGTGGGAGTAGTGATGGTGGTGGCGTTCACCAGGGACGTAAGTGAGCACGTTCCATGGTCTGGCGTGCAAGACATAATGAAGTACCTCGATCCATTTTGTCGCCCTCATGAGATCACATTATATTCCTTGAAGAATGGCAGGCAGCTGGTGTAAAACACACACACACACACACACAACACACACACACACACACACACACACACCACACACACACACACACACACACACACACACACACACTTGTAGCACAGTAATCAGAGCATTACGTTCGCACATTTTAAAGGTTCTATTTTTTTATAACTTGGCAATACAAGATATAAGGGCACATTTGATTCCAGCAGTTGTCTTCGTCTTCCTAGCACTGAATTCTTACCCGAGTGTTAGTCCAATGTTGTGGGCCACATCTTAGGAGGAAAAATATCAAATAATAATAATAATAGCCGGATACAACGACCATTTTTCAGCTTCTATAACTACAAATAACTAATCTCGCTTTTATACAGATTAATGAAAAGAGGACAAAAAATCATGAAAAATTTTTACCGTTAGGAATCTCGAAAAAAGGTACTTGGTCAGATAACATTTCCTACACAAAACTGCCAGAACAAATATAAATTTTGTTCTGTACTGAATGTTTAATTTGTTGCATCGAATAATAACTGATGATGGAGTGAGTTACACCGTAAATATTCTTAAAACAAATAATCAGGTTTCTAGTGGCAGATTAATTTTCACCTTTATATAGATATATATCAATTAACTTTTCATAATTAAAAAAAAAAAATGAATTATCATATACTCAAAAAGAGAGATGACTTGTTTTGATTGAATATTTTGAGGCGTATTATTGCGTTTTGGGGGAATATTTCGAATTTTAGTTACAATAATATTCGATGCCTTAATCCTGGTCACAGACCGGGCCGCGGGGGCGTTGACCCCCGGAACTCTCTCCAGGCTCCAGGTATGCAAAATAAACGAGAATGATTACCGCAATTACTTGTGGAAATGGAAGGAGAATTTTATGGTATAATTCAATGTAAAAAAGTGATATATAACTGGAACGAGTGATACACAAATAACCCGCACATAAAAGAGAGAAGCTTACGACGACGTTTCGGTCCGACTTGGACCATTGACAAAGTGAGTTTATTCAGGTATACATAAATACAGTTACATAGATTATCATACATAGCAGCATATGTGTAGAGAACCTGGGATAACCCAAAAAAAGTCAGACAAAGTGACTTATTTCCATTGGGGTACTTTATGTAAATGTGTCAACATGACACACGAAAGAGATTTCTGTGTGAGAGAGAGAGAGAGAGAGAGAGAAAGAGAGAGAGAGAGAGAGAGTGATGGCTCCAACCTCATCCTGTTCCATATTTGTATTTTTCATAACAATAAAAAGGTTTTCTAATGAGCTGAAGTAGGTAACAACTCAGAGCTTGTAAATAAAGTTAGGAATCCTTACCCGAACCTCGTAAAACCCTGTGTAAGAGAGAGAGAGAGAGACAGACAGAGAGAGAGAGAGAGAGAGAGAGAGAGAGAGAGAGAGAGAGAGAGAGAGAGAGAGAGAGAGAGAGAATCTAAGGAGTAATTTTTCACATTAGATTGTCCCACTGAAGCTCATATGGAAATAGTGAAAAACATTATAAGCTTCACTTCTAAACCTCACTTTGGCTTTCAGATAAATGAAGATCGAAAGGCGACGAAAGAAAATAACGAGCCCATAACATACATTAGAGCAAAATTTTTAATAATATTCTCAGTTGCGTGGTGTCCACACCTAAAAAAAAAAAAATTGTCGATAAGACAGAAATGTTCCAAGGAACGTATGTTACAAGATGGCTTCCAGAGCTGCAATTACGAAGGCAGGCCAAAATTGCTTTCGTTGGTGAAGGAAAAAATTAAGAGATATAACATATCCAAGAACAAAATTGTTATAATAGTAATTATTTTAGGCCGAATTTTTCAGTTTATCTAAATTGTCGCAAAAACATGAACTTTTTATAAATTAAAAAAAAATTACCTTTCTATAATGAACGTAATTTACTGTAACCCAGCTTCACTAATTTATCACAGATCACTTTAAACATACACACACACACACGCACAAATAGCTAATTATAAATAGTCAAAGACAATTTTCACGGAGACACAAATGTTCCTGAATTCCTCCATTCAGTTCTAGGTATTTCACTTGTATTGTTTTTCCCATATTCCAGTCCCAAGAACGTTCGATATACAAGCCAGAGAACCCAGGAGTGATCCCTGGGCGAGTGGAGACATATGGGCAAGTCTCCTTTCACCTGCTGCCTCGGTTCACACAGCAGGAAAGAGGCGCTTGGGACTTACTTGACTCTTGCGTGTCGAATCCCAGGAAAGTAAATCAAATGAAGTGAGCCTAACATATTGCACGGTTTTCTTGGCTTATGCACGGTAAATAATGCTAGCAGTGTAATAATTCATAGAAAGTCATCGTTGTCGTCGTTTTCGAGAAAAAGTAATAGTTATACACTTCGTAACTGTTTTGTGGTTCTAAACTTTAGTGCAAATTAAGTTATTATTCATAAACTTAGAGGACAGGGCAAATCTTGAGAGATATTAAGTCTTTTTTTGCAGGTATGAGGAGGGAAGTCTGGCAACGAGTGTTTCTGCTTGAAGATTAACAGACGAAGGAACGAACTTGTCTGCCATTCGTTGCACTGAATAATTCATACAGAATTACTACCTCACAAAAATAACACCCAGGTAGGAGGACTTATTAGCAGAGGGAGGAAAACCATTTGGTAGCAAGAACAATGTATAAATACGTAGACCTACGCACCACACGAAGCTCGACTCGTCATTATATCAGGCCAGACCTGTCTCTAATAATCAGATTGCATGTATCTCATGAATAGTGCTTAGGAATCTTTGCCACAACTAATTCCTCTCAACAGTATAATTAGTTGGTTTGTTAAGGAGGGGTATAAAGCTTATCGACTACACAAGGGTCATTAACCTTTTCATCACCAGGCAAGAATACCTTAATCCATAAAATTTGGATTGAAGTACACTCTCAGCATGCATGCATGTGTATATATATAATATATATATATATATATATATATATATATATATATATATATATATATATATATATACTTAGAATTCGTAAAAACAGGCGAAATATTCACAAACACTGATCTCTGGCCGACGGAGACTCGAACCTACGAACCTTGGAACAAGGTAAGCAGTGCTTTACCGACCGTACCGCACTGGACCAATACCCTGGCGCCCAGCTCACGCTGGGTGCCTTGGATAAAAACGTCTAGCGTGAGCTGGGCACCAAGGTATTGGTCCAGTGTGGTACGGTCGGTAAAGCGCTGCTTACCTTGTTTCAAGGTTCGTAGGTTCGAGTCTCCTTCGGCCATATACATATATGTGTTATTTTTTTTTCATTAATTAACACACTGGCCGATTCTCACCAAGGCAGGGTGGCCCGAAAAAGAAATACTTTCACCATCATTCACTCCATCACTGTCTTGCCAGAAGGGTGCTTTACACTACAGTTTTTAAACTGCAACATTAATACCCCTCCTTCAGAGTGCAGGCACTGTACTTCCCATCTCCAGGAATCAAGTCCGGCCTGCCGGTTTCCCTGAATCCCTTCATAAATGTTACTTTGCTCACACTCCAACAGCACGTCAAGTATTAAAAACCATTTGTCTCCATTCACTCCTATCAAACACGCTCACGCATGCCTGCTGGAAGTCCAAGCCCCTCGCACACAAAACCTCCTTTACCCCCTCCCTCCAACCTTTCCTAGGCCGACCCCTACCCCGCCTTCCTTCCACTACAGACTGATACACTCTTGAAGTCATTCTGTTTCGCTCCATTCTCTCTACATGTCCGAACCACCTCAACAACCCTTCCTCAGCCCTCTGGACAACAGTTTTGGTAATCCCGCACCTCCTCCTAACTTCCAAACTACGAATTCTCTGCATTATATTCACACCACACATTGCTCTCAGACATGACATCTCCACTGCCTCCAGCCTTCTCCTAGCTGCAAAATTCATCACCCATGCTTCACACCCATATAAGAGCGTTGGTAAAACTATACTCTCATACATTCCCCTCTTTGCCTCCAAGGACAAAGTTCTTTGTCTCCACAGACTCCTAAGTGCACCACTCACTCTTTTTCCCTCATCAATTCTATGATTCACCTCATCTTTCATAGACCCATCCGCTGACACGTCCACTCCCAAATATCTGAATACGTTCACCTCCTCCATACTCTCTCCCTCCAATCTGATATCTAATCTTTCATCACCTAATCTTTTTATCCTCATAACCTTACTCTTATATATATATATATATATATGTTATTTCTCTCAAGACTATGCGAATTGGAGAATATAATTATTTCCATCCTCGATAAGTTTTCACATGTATGAAAAATCTCAGTTTTGGCGAAGGGTCAGTAACTGTGTTCAGCTGGTCTAACATTAAAATTCATGCTGAAAATAACCTACTTGGAGACAGAAACTCAGGAGATTAACTGACATGTATATATTTTGACCCCCTTCTGTTGAAGAGGATCCCAGAAGGGGGTCAAAGTGTACAGATCCATTACTCTCCTGAGTTTGTCTCCATGTGGGTTATTACTGAACACTGATAAGTGTTCATTACACTTTAATCATTATAATGCACGTACATGATCTTCACTAATAACATTCTTCAAGACGATAAATTCCTATTATTTTATAGATGTGTTAAAATTTTAGTTCCTAAATACACAAATACTGCTTCATAATACATAATACAGTAATGCACATTCCTGACATATCGTACGCGAGTATATGGAGTAAACTGCAAAACTGTAATGATCATTTTTTTTTACATGGGGTATTTAGATAGCGTTTTTTTGCTTAGCTTTATATTATATATATGTTTTAAAATTTTCATGAGATTGGGTTGTACAGTAAATTACATATTTTGTGGAATCAGCGTATTTTTTTCAGGAAACAACAACAACAACACCAGTTTCATGGTATTAGGATATTATTTTAGTAAAAATTAAATTTTCGTGATACTGTGGATTTATTTCAATAAAAATTATGTTCTCATGATAGTACGGTATTATTTCAGTAAAATAAATTACGTTCTTGAGATATATCTTATTTTACTAAATTTTTCGTTTTGATAGTGCTACTGTCCCAATTCGACAACGAATTTAGCCAATGGACCAGAAAGTTACCGAAGCCTTTTTTAAGAATATGATATCGACCAAGACGGTAAAGTTTCAGACCCCCGCACTTGTTCACTAGTTCGCTCGCGTGTTCACTATCAGTTTTATCGTTTTAAATTATGTCTTGGGTTAAATATCTTGCGCTCTGCGATATTTTATTATTAGGCATAATATCATCTCTGATCATATCTCACGGCAGAATGTGCTTTAGTATTAATGCATTAAGCCAGAGTGGGAATGTTCTTGAATGCGGATGTTCTGGAGTGTGGATGTTTCTAACTTAGAGGATTATAAACCATACCACGAGCGGGGTTAGAACCCGCGATCTGGAGTTTTGAGACTCTCTGATCGCGGGTTCTAACCCCGCCCGTGGTATGCTTCGTTTGCAATCTTGTCATTACGATTTCGTGAGTTAGAGGATTACTGTTGCGTCCTTTATTTTTAAGGACTACAGCTACATACGCCGTATAAGCCCTGGAGGGGCTTTCGTGGATCAACGCCCCCGAGCCCCGGTCTGCGACCAGGCCTCGAGGCGGATCAGGGTCTGATCAATCAAGCTGTTACTAATGGCCGCACGTAACCGATGTGCGAGCCATAGCCCGGCTGGTCAGGTACTGACTCTAGGTGCTTGACCAGTGCCTTCTTGAAGACAGCCAGAGTCTATTAGTAATCCCCCTTATGTATGCTGGGAGGCAGTTGAACAGTCTTGGGTCCCTGACACTTATTGTGTTGTCTCTTAGCGTACTCGTGGAGCCCCTGTGCAGGATGAATGTGATTACCAACAACAATAGCGATAATAGTAATAACAATAGTTCAACTACTACTATCATTACTACAATTTAATACTACTATTAATAATAGTATTATATCTATTACTATTATTACTGCTATTACTAATAATAATAAATTAATAATAAATTATACTAAATCATTAACAATAAATAATACTATTGTAATATAATAATAATAATAATAATAATAATAATAATAATAATAATAATAAATTAATAATGATTGCTTGCAGGTGAGAGAGGTGACTCACTTTCTTTCAATACCACAAATTTGAAAGGTTTCTGCATGCTCTTCTATTCGTCATTTCCCTATTTTCTCCTCAATTTATCGTCTCTTTTTATTTCCTTCCTTTTCTTCATTTTTGTCTTCTTAATTTCTGTTCCCTTTTCTTTTTTCCATTTTACACGTTCCTCTTTTCCAGTGTTTCTTTCTCTTTAGCTCTTTTTCCTTCTTTCTATCTTGCACTCATTGCTCTTTTCTGGGTGTTCTCTTTCATTCTCCCTTTTCTCCCGTTCCGTAATTCTTCCCTATGTCTTCATCCTCCTTTAATCCTTTAACCTTTCTTGCCTAATCGTAGCTCTCCTTCCTTCCTTCTTACATTCCTATTCTTCCCTTCCCTTCCTTTTACTTGTCTTTCATTCCCTTCCTTCGCTCCTCTTTATTCCCAGTTTACCCTCCGTCACATTAGTCATCCTTCTCTTTTATTTCTTCAATTCCCATTTCTTCCTCTCTCCTGTTCCATTTCTTCCTTCCACTCTTCCTCCTCATTCTCTCGCCCTCATTCCCCTCTCCTCCCTCCTCTTTTTCCCCTTCCATTTTCGTTACCCTCCTCTTTCTTATCCCTCTTTCTTTTCACCTCCTCTTTCTTTCCCCCTCTTTTTCCTCCTTTTTCTTTCAACCCCTCCTCTTCCTCCTCTCCCTTCTCTTTCCTTCCTTCTACTTCCTGTTTCTTCCTAAATTACTCAGCCAACACAGGTAAAAGCACTTCCAGTGGTTCACAAAATTACCATCTTCACCGCTAAAAATTACTTCCTCTCCCCACCCTCCTCCTTCATCCCTACTCTTCCTTTCTTCCTCATCATTCTCGTCTACCCTCCACCCTGCCCTTCCTTCCCACCCACTTATTCACATCAACACTTCTTATTCCCCATCTTCCTCTTCCTCCCCACTCTCTTCCTTTTTGCCTCTCTATTTACTGCTACTATTCCCTTCTCTCTCTCTCTCTTCTTCCCCAGTATCCTTTACTTCTTGTTTTCTCCCTCCCTTTCCTTCCCATAATTGGCTCCATTTCCTTTTACATCTCCTCATTCCTTTTCATTTCCTCTCCTCTACCCACCATATTTTCTCCAATCTCCCTTTCTCTTCACTTACTTTCTCTCTATTTCATATTTTTTTCATTATGTTAGTGTAAAAATGAATAATTTTGTACCAAAAAAATCTTAGAAAATTTACCTAACCTTATTATAACAAGCGCAATTTAATTTAGCCTAATCTAACTAAATATATTTTAGATAAGTTTTCAATATAGGCCTGAGCTTGCTACCATCTGCAGCTCATAAGACTGCCATCCCCACGAGCCCCTTTGAGGCGGGGTAGATGGCAGACCAGAGGCCTAGCTTCTCCCTACGAGCCCCGTGAGGGCGGGGAATGTGGCTAGGCCTGGGGACACTTGGTCCCAAAGATGAGGAGGTACTTGTACCTCCTCCCATGGGAGACTTAAGTCTCGAGACACTCCCCAGATAGGGAGCCAAGGCCGGGTCACCACTACTTGGAAAAGACCCGGGCCGGGAGAATACCGGCGAATAAAAAAAAAAAAAAAAAGATAAGTTTTCAATAATTTAATAAACAAACACAATGAAATCTATTTTTTTCGTTAGGCTCAGAATGATTTTTGCGAAATTATTGCATACAGAAATTTTCGCTTGTCTTAATCGGCAAGAGGAGCGTTGCTATTTAAGCCAAAATAGCAAGTTTTACCTATTATACATATATATATATATATATATATATATATATATATATATATATATATATATATATATATATATATATATATATATGTGTGTGTGTGTATATGTGTGTGTGTGTGTGTGTGTGTGCGTGTGTGTGTGTGTTGTGCGGAATATGTAAAACTGGTCAGTTAGCAAGAACTCATTTAAAATTAAGTCCTTTCTGAAATTTTATCTTATACGTTTAAAGATATATTTTTTTCATTAATGTTAACGTAAATTTTTTTTAATTTTGCACCAAAAGAATCTTAGAAAACTTACCTAACCTTATTATGACAAGAGCAATTTATTTTAGCCTAACCCAACTAAATATATTTTAGATTTGTTTACAGTAATTTAATACCAAACAAACACAGTGAAATATATTTTTTTCGTTAGGCTCAGAATGATTTTGGCGAAATTATTGCATACACAAATTTTCACTTGTCCTATATGGCAAGATGAACGTTGCTATTTAAGCCAAGATCGCAAGTTCTGCCTATTCGGCACGACATATTATATATATATATATATATATATATATATATATATATATATATATATATATATATATATATATATTATATATAATATATATATATATATATATAAAGCTATACAAAACCATTTTACTTTACTTTTTCCATCATCTCTTCTCTCTCTGCTTGTCTGTTGTGCTCTAGACAGCCATTACTGACTTCCTCCCAGACACAAAATTATCTCCTGAGACTGATATTTCTGCCACTTCTGCTGACCATGAGAAAATCTTACACCTCCACGATGTGTTCGCTAAACACGCCGGCGTGAACGACCGTTAACATTCACGCAGTAGTAGTGGTGGTGGTGGTAGTAGTAGTAGTGGTGATAGTAGCAGTAGTGGTGGTAGTAGTAGTACTAGTGGTAGTGGTGGTGATGGTAGTAGTAGTGGTAGTGGTGGTGGTGGTAGTAGTGGTGGTGGTGGTGATGGTGGTAGTAGTAGTAGTGGTGGTTGGGGGGTGGTGGGTAGTAGTAGTAGTGGTGGTGTGGTGGGAGTAGTATGTAGTGGTGGTGGTGGTGGTAGCAGTGGTGGTGGTGGGAGTGGTGGTGGTGGTGGTGGTGGTAGTAGTAGTGGTGGTGGTGGTGGTGGTAGTGTAGTGGTGTGTGGTGGTGGTAGTGGTGGTGGTGGTGGTAGTAGTAGTGGTGGTGTGGTGGTGGTGGTAATAGTAGTGGTGGTGTGGTGGTAGTGGTGGTGGTGGTGGTGGTGGTGGTTTTGGTGGTGGTGGTGGTGGTGGTAGTAGCAGTAGCAGCAATAATAACAGTAATTGTTTTAGTAGTAGTAGTATAGTAGTAGTAGCAGTAGTAAAAGTTGCTACAGTAGTAGTTGCAGCAGTATTAGTAAGAATGATAGCAGTAATTGCTGTAGTAGTTGTTGTTGCTGTGTAGTAGTAGCTGTTTTAGTAGCAGTGAATGAAGTTGTATTATTATTATTATTATTATTATTATTATTATTATTATTATTATTTTTATTATTATTTCTAGTAGTAGTAGATGAAGTTTAATTAGTATTAGTGAATGAAGTGATATCATTATTTCTATTATTTCTAGAGCTAGTAGCATTATAGTAGTTGTTTCGTATTATAAGTATTATAAGTAGAAATAAGCCGAGACTTACAACTCTGGTAATTCTGACCAACTTACAATAGGTCAGCGCACCATGAAAAATTATTATAGTCAAAACTAAGTGTTCGCTAAACCCAGAATAGTTTCACAGCGCTGCAGTGCACGATAAAGTATTAGCTCCGGTGTCAAAATCTTAATAAATCTTAATAAATCTTAATAAATCTCGGTGAGAGGAAACGTACGTCTTCAAGTGTGGACTGCAGACGGCAAGGCGAGTCTTAAAGCAAATACTGCCAAACGACTCTGTCCAGTTTTCTGTACATTTTTACACTTACCACCCTCTCACATTTTTGATGAATAAGCCTCATGTGAAGCACCAAGGTATCTTTACCTATCGCCTGCGCCGCAGGCTCCATCGGTCAGATACAGGAGTATATAAAGCTGGAGACATTATAATTTAATATGTTATGAAGTGGAGACAAAGAACTTTATCCTCGAAAGCAAAGAGGGGAATGTATGAGAGTATAATTATACCAATGCTCTTGTATGGGTGTGAGGCATGAGTTGTGAATGTTGCAACAAGGAGAAGGATGGAGGCAGTGGAGATGTCAAGTCTGAGGACAATTTGTGGTGTGAATATAATGCAGAGAATCCGTAATTTGGAGATTAGGAGGAGGTGTGGGAATGCCAAAACTATTATCCAGAGGGCTGAGGAGGGGTTATTGAGATGGTTTGGACATGTAGAGAAGTTGCAACGACATAGAATGACTTCGAGAGTGCATAAATCTGTAATGGAGGGAGGGTGGGGTAAGGGTCGGCCTACGAAAGGTTGGAGGGAGGGGATAAAGGAGGTTTTGTGTGCGAGGGGCTTGGACTTCCAGCAAGCGTGCGTGAGCGTGTTAGACAGGAGTGAATGGAGACAAATGGTTTTTAGGGCTTGACGTGCTGTTGGAGTGTAAGCAAGGTAACATTTATGAAGGGATTCAGGGAAACCGGCAGAATGGACTTAAGTCCTGGAGAGGGGAAGTACAGTATGTGCACTCTGAAGGAGGGGTGTTAATGTTGCAGTTTTATAACTGTATTGTAGGCATGCCTCTGGCAAGACAGTGATGGAGTGAATGATGATGAAAGTTTTTCTTTTTCGGGCCACCCTGCCTTGGTGGGAAACCGTCGATGTGTTAATAATAATAATAATAATAAGTGCAAGAATCGTGAACAAGCGACACAGGATGCAAAACAACCACAGAGGAAACTGAATGATAGCTCTAGGCCTTTTGTGTTGCAATCAACACATCAGGAGCTTGCAAAGTTCCTGCAAATTTGCAAGATGTTGATGTGTTGATTGCAACACGAAAGGCCTAGAGCTATCATACTCATTTCTGCAACTTCCTAAGGTCCTGATGTGTTGATTGCAACAAAAAAGCCCTGGAGCTATCATTCAATTCTCCCTGTGGGTGTTTTGCATGCTATAAAGTGTTTAGGCGCTCAGTCATAAAAGAAAGTGGTCAATTCATAAGCCTAGATAGAAAGTGGTCAGTCCTTCATCCTACAGCATAGGCATGCGGCCAATTTGTTCTTTATTGCATATCACCAGTAATATGATACGTGTCACGCTTTATTGACCTAAGCAAGTATTATAAGCATAACTGATCTTATTTCTTATATGACCATATTTATAAAAGTGATAGCAAACTAACGGCCCTGATGGAATAAGAGGTGCAGATGGCACAGGCAATAGTGGTTCTAGTAGTAGTAGTAACAGTAGTTGGTTTAGATGTAGATATGAAACTCGGTCTCATCTGTCGCTGAGCTAGAGGTGCGCTAGACCTTAGGTAATCGTCTACATCAGACATCCCTGGTACTGACAACGGTGTTTTTGCTGTCTTTCCCGTGTACCAGTCAAAAATGCATACTGTGAAATACATTTGGTCAAAATGCAAGGCCACTGTGACTGTCGCCACTACCAGCACAAGCTACCAGCACAGGTCACCACCACAGGTCACC
Organism: Cherax quadricarinatus; assembly: GCF_026875155.1. NCBI lineage: Eukaryota > Metazoa > Arthropoda > Malacostraca > Decapoda > Parastacidae > Cherax > Cherax quadricarinatus. Next base: position 23,312,713 of record NC_069423.1, on the reverse strand, counting down.
AGCATAGGTCACCACCACAGGTCACCACCACAGGTCATCACCACAAGTTAACACCACAGGCCACCAAAGGTCACCACCACAAGTCACCACCACAGGTTAACACCACAGGTCACCACCCGAAGATCAAGAGAGATGTTAAGGAAGACCTCCTTCAGCCAGGTTTGATTCCTCGAGGTTAATTAATTGACTTAGCCACAGGCGTCCAGAGACAACCACCACCAATATTGGAGGTGTGAATAACGTGTGACCTTGCCTGCCCTCTGACGCCTGTCCCCATCCACCCTGCTCTCCCCCAGCTTGTTCCCTGCCGCCGCCTATCCCCTACCTCTTTGCTTCTTTAACCCCTGCCGCCTGCCCTGTTCCTCTTTGCTTCCCTGACCCTTGTTGCTTGTTACCCTGCTACTTGCTCCTTGCAGTTTGCCTTCAGCCACCTGCCACCTAGCCATCTTTAATTCACCACCTGTGAAGATTTACGATTTCAAGTAATTCTGCATGACTCATATTGATCCAGGGCTTCTTTTTTTAACATGCACTTACATAACATTAAAAATAGAAGTTCATTTTTATTCTACGTTATTTTTTCTGGGGTAAAACAAAACAGATGATATGTATGCAAAATTTGTAACTTATTTGTAAACAAATACAGTTAACCGGAATTGGAGAGGAAACTTTCAGACGTTTCGATCTGTCTTGAGCCATTATCAGGTTACAACTGAGCACAAAAATGGGGTGAATTTTTTTTCTTCAGGTGAAGAAAATTTGAAAGACAGGTTAGGTAAAGAAAATATCAGAAGACAGTTCTGGAGTGTAGTAGTAGGTTGTAGTAATAGTAACAGCAGCAGTAATAGTAACAGCAGCAGTAATAGTAACAGCAGTATAGTTGTAATAGTAACAATAGTAATAGTATTAATAGTAGGAGTAATAATACTAGTAATATTAGCAACAATAACAGCAATAGTATTAGTAGCAGGAGCTAGCAATAGTAGTTATATTAACTGTAATAGTAACAGTAGCAGCGGCAATAGTAGTAATTGTAATACTAATAGCAGCAGCAATAGTAGGCGTAAGAATAACAGTAATAACAGCAGTAGTAGTAATAGTAGCAGTAGTAATAATAGTAGTATTGAGCTAACCTGTGTCGCGTGAGGAACGTGCCTAGTGAGCTCTCTATTCTTGGACAACTGAAATTGCGATGATGGCTTCCCTCAACTTTGAGCAATTGTACCTTCAGGTTAAGGCAGAGTTAACGGAAGTTAGAAAAGAGAGCAAACTGTTTAATGGGAGTGCAAGGGTTATCCCTGGAACAAGGACGTAGACAAGAGTCGCGATGATGAATGGTACAGACAACGAGTGGAAGCTGATAGGAAGGGATGTGATGAACCTAAAGATCCGGAAGGTCCAGGAGACTGCTGTGAAAAAACCACCAATTCTCTCTCTGTGCTCGCAGGCATGAAAAACAATGGATTAGACATGGAATCTCTTTCGTTAGAATTTCGAGAAGGACCGGAAGCAAAAATATTTTAGATGTAATGCTGAATACCGATACCCAGATTTACAAAGTGATAGAGGGAGACTTCTCTTTAACGGAATTATTAGGGCTTTAAAAAAATGATAACGTAGTAATCGTAGGGGATTTTAACTTCATTCAAATTAACTAGACTTTTTTTGACAGGTAATGGGTACAATGCTTCCAGGAAGTAGTTCAAAACAGTTTTTAGAAGAAGTTTGTAACAGATCCTACAAAAAGTAATAATATGTTCGCTCTGGTTTCGTCAAATAAGTAAAACTTTGCCAATAATTTAGATATCACTGAAGAGTTTTGATAAAATCATGACAAAACAATTAGTTAATATTACCTGAAAGTACGAGAATAAGGATAAAACAATAAAAGTCTCAGACTTTCATTCTGCCAATTATAATGGACCTAGGAAATACCTCGCTAGCCTTAACTGTGGTTGTATGTCTAATGGTTTTATTGACGATCATACCATAACGAAAGGATCTGCGAATATGACTTTTCTAATACACGATGTGCCTAAATTAATATATATTAAGAAGGCACTGAACTTGTCACTAGAGGATCAGCAATGGGATCATGCAACCCTCCCAGTGCGACTGGGAGGTATAAGGGTGCGCAAAGCAACGCATGTTGCTTTACCTGCTTTTCTGTCCTCGTGTTTGGCTTCCAGTGCATTATTAGCCAAGAAGATCGTCCCCGAATGCTTGAGAGACGTGGAAGGAGCTCAAGGGTTTACTGAAGGAGCGATGCGGTGGGACACCCTTACAGACTTCTCCAGTAGACCAGCTCTCCCAAAGAGCACAAACAGTCCCACTGGGACAAACCGATCATGGAAAAAATCGCCAATACAATGCTCACCCAATGCTTCAGGAAAGGACAAAGCTCGTCTCCTGGCGGTGAAGGCACCACACTCAGGAGATTTCCTTCTAGCTGTTCTCAATTCCTCCCTGGGCACTGGACTCGACCCACAGGCCATTCGGATTGGTGTTGCACTTCGCCTAGTACCCCCCCCCCCTTCAATCCTCACCGAACATTGGTGTATTTGGGGCAGGGCGACGGCTGATCAATTCGGACTTCATGGTCTCGTGTTTCACACAGAAGGGAAGCATGTCAGACATAAGGAGGTAATGACATCATAAAGAGAAGCCTCGCCACAGCCCGTTGCCCAGCTCAACGGGAACCCCAAGTGCAGAGGTCTGACGGAAGTCAAAAGTGTCCTGATGGAGCCACTATGCTACCCTGGAAGGATGGAAAGCAGATTGCCTGGGACTACACCTGTGCCGCCACATTGGCAGACACCTACTTGCTGTACTCCGTAGCTAAAAGGGTGGAGCTGCTAGCCACAGGGAGGCCCAGAAAACCCGCAAATATAAAGACCTTCCCCCTTGCTATAACTTCATCCCAATAGGGTCGGAGACCCTTGGAACATGGGGCAAGTGTGCTCTATAGTTCCTCAAAGAGCTGGGTGAAAAGCTCATAATATAAACCAAGGACCACAGGGCGAGAAGCTACCTCTATCAGAGACTCAGTGTCGCGATCCAGAGAGGAAATGCTTGCAGCATTCTGGGCACTCGGCCCACTGCCGGGGAGCTGGACGAAGTATTCGAGATGTAGTTCTGAGTTGTTATCTATGTTGTTTTACTCCATATTGTATTTTTGTCAATGTATTTTGTCAATGTATCTTGTTTTTAAATAAAGCATATGTAGAATATATAGGGGGTGGTAGGAGAAAATTTTCAAACAGCTTCAGGGAAAACCTTGAGTTTTCCCTGAAGCAAGTTTATTCTTTTCACTGAGGATGAGGGTCCCCAGGACAGTTCTAGAGGTGGTACCTAATATTAATATAATATTATATTATTTTATATATAACATATTACTATAGATACATATAAATAAAATTTAATATATTCATATATAGTCGTGCCAAAGGTAAAACTTGCGATTTTTGGATTAAATCAAATGCTTTTCTTAGGCGAAGAGGCACTAAATTGTTCAGCAATAATTTCCCAAAATCATTTCCTGAACCTTCAAAAATATCTTCATTTGTCTGTTATTAACTATGTAAACTATCTAAATATAAATAATTGTTAGGCTAATTAAATTGCGCTGCTATGAAAGTTAGGTAAGGTTCCTAAGGTTCTATTGATACAAAATTATTAATTTTTACATTAACATAAATGAAAAAAATATATTTTTAAACGTATCAGAGAAAATTTTAGAAAAGACTTAATTTTAAATGAGTTCTTGCTAATTTATCAGTTTTACCTACTCGGCACGGCATATATATATTCACGAACGAGTGATTTTAAGCAATTAACAAAACTGCAACTAGTCGGGGATCGAACCCTGGATATTTAAGCGCCTCTCTCGAGAAGCCCAGCAAAATACCGAGACGCCTTAGACCACTGAGCCATCAACGCTACAAACATCAGGTGCCCAGTACCACTGGACATTTCACTTCTGATGCGATCACATACGTGGCTGTGGTAAGCCACAGAACAAATTTCACTCTCCTCCCGTCTGTAATTCTAGTTTTCACGAGAAGTACACATAGTAACGCATCCACGAACGAGTGGTTTTAAGCACATAATACTACGACTAGCCGGGTTCGATCCCCGGCTAGTCACAATACTGGATGCAAAAGTCCTACAATAAATAACAAAAAAAAATAAAACTGTACAAGAAACTATGAATAAACTGAGAAAGGAAACACACACCGCCCTCCCTCCCCACACGCACACATATACACCTACCTCACCTTAAGCTGGAAATTTAATTTAGCTTTTCTTTGGGGAATTATTCTAGGTCACGTGTTCATATTTTATGCATGCTCCAAAGAGCGCTACGCAAACTTTCATAATTTAACTTCATTTTCTCTTGTAGTTTTCAGTAACCTCTCTCCATGCGCACTTTTTGGTCATATATTACCATCGTGTACTGAGGTTTCTGTCCTTTGTGCTGTCATAAGAAAAATGAACACTTAATCAAAAAATTGTTATATTAAATGAATTTGAGTATATGTACAATAAGATTACAAGAAGCAAGAAATTTCTTAATATGTGATATAAGCACAGTTGCAAAGGGATATTTTACAAGAACATAAGAAAGAAATAACACTGCAGCAGGCCTACTGGCCCATGAGATTCATGTCCAATTCTCCCACCGGGAGAATGCCTTGACCTAGGCAGGTCAGTCACATTCACTTAAGGAAGGAGCACAGCATCTGATCTAGTAACACAAGCTAGTCAGGTCCAACTCACACCCACCCGCACTTGCTGCTGCTGCTGCTGCTGCTGCTGCCGCTGCCGCTGCCGCTGCCGCTGCCGCTGCCGCCGCCCGCCGCTGCCGCCGCCGCCGCCGCCGCCGCCGCCGCCGCCGCCGCCGCGAGTGAAAATGTATATTGGGTGCCCAACCCAGACAGTACAGCACCATAATCCTGTGTTAGGGGTCTTTCTATGGCAAGATGTTGTTTGTCGCGCCATTCCAGTTGACCTCAGAATGTGTGTGTGTGTGCGTGTACTCACCTAGTTGTACTCACCTAGTTGAGGTTGCAGGGGTCGAGTCCAAGCTCCTGGCCCCGCCTCTTCACTGGTCGCTACTAGGTCACTCTCCCTGAACCGTGAGCTTTATCATACCTCTGCTTAAAGCTATGTATGGATCCGGCCTTCACTACATCGCTTCCCAAACTATTCCACTTCCTGACTACTCTGTGGCTGAAGAAATACTTCCTAACATCCCTGTGATTCATCTGTGTCTTCAACTTCCAACTGTGTCCCCTTGTTGCTGTGTCCCATCCCTGGAACCTCCTGTCTTTGTCCACCTTGTCAATTACTCTCAGTATTTTATATGTCGTTAACATGTCCCCCTATCTCTCCTGTCCTCCAGTGTCGTCAGGTTGATTTCCCTTAACCTCTCCTCGTAGGACATACCTCTTAGCTCTGGGACTAGTCTTGTTGCAAACCTTTGCACTTTCTCTAGTTTCTTTACGTGCTTGGCTAGGTGTGGGTTCCAAACTGGTGCCGCATACTCCAATATGGGCCTAACGTACACGGGTACAGGGTCCTGAACGATTCCTTATTAAGATGTCGGAATGCTGTTCTGAGGTTTGCTAGGCGCCCATATGCTGCAGCAGTTATTTGGTTGATGTGCGCTTCAGGAGATGTGCCTGGTGTTATACTCACCCCAAGATCTTTTTCCTTGAATAAGGTTTGTAGTCTCTGGCCCCTTAGACTGAACTCCGTCTGCGGTCTCCTTTGCCCTTCCCCAATCTTCATGATTTTGCACTTGCTGGGGTTGAACTCCAGGAGCCAATTGCTGGACCAGATCTGCAGCCTGTCCAGATCTCTTTGTAGTTCTACCTGGTCTTCGATCGAATGAATTCTTCTCACCAACTTCACGTCATCTGCAAACAGGGATACTTCGGAGTCTATTCCTTCCGTCATGTCGTTCACAAATACCAGAAACAGCACTGGTCCTAGGACTGACCCCTGTGGGACCCCGCTGGTCACAGGTGCCCACTCTGACACCTCGCCACGTACCATGTCTCGCTGCAGTCTTCCTGACAAGTATTCCCTGATCCATTGTAGTGCCTTCCCTGTTATCCCTGCTTGGTCCTCCAGCTTTTGCACTAATCTCCTGTGTGGTACTGTGTCAAACGCCTTCTTGCAGTCCAAGAATATGCAATCCACCCACCCCTCTCTCTCTTGTCTTCCTGCTGTTACCGTGTCATAGAACTCCAGTAGGTTTGTGACACAGGATTTCCTGTCCCTGACACCATGTTGGCTGCTGTTGATGAGATCATTCCTTTCTAGGTGTTCCACCACTCTTCTCCTGATAATCTTCTCCATGACTTTGCATACTATACATGTTAGTGACACTGGTCTGTAGTTTAGTGCTTCATGTCTGTCTCCTCTTTTAAAGATTGGGACTACATTTGCTGTCTTCCATGCCTCAGGCAATCTCCCTGTTTCGATCTTAATACTGTTGTTAGGGGTACACATTGCGCCTCTGCTCCCTCTCTCAGGACCCATGCAGAGATGTTATCCGGCCCCATTGCCTTTGAGGTATCTAGCTCACTCAGAAGCCTCTTCACTTCTTCCTCGGTTGTGTGTACTGTGTCCAGCACTTGGTGGTGTGCTTCACCTCTCCGTCTTTCTGGAGCCCCTTCTGTCTCCTCTGTGAACACTTCTTTGAATCTCTGGTTGAGTTACTCGCATACTTCACGGTCATTTCTTGTTGTCTCTCCTCCTTCCTTCCTTAGCCTGATTACCTGATCCTTGACTGTTGTTTTCCTCCTGATGTGGCTGTATAACAACATCGGGTCAGATTTGGCTTTCGCTGCTATGTCGTTTTCTTATTGTCGTTGGGCCTCCATTCTTATCTGTGCATATTCATTTCTGGCTCTACGACAGCTCTCCTTATTCTCCTGGGTCCTTTGCCTTCTATATTTTTTCCTTTCCCTAGCACACTTGGTTTTTGCCTCCCTGCACCTTTGGGTGAACCATGGGCTCATCCTGGCTTTTTCATTATTCCTGTTACCCTTGGGTACAAACCTCTCCTCAGCCTCCTTGCACATTGTTGCTACATATTCCATCTCATGAACTGGCTTCCCTGCCAGTTCTCTGTCCCACTGAACCCTGTTCGGGAAGTTCCTCATTCCCGTGCAGTCCCCTTTCTTGTAGTTTGGCTTCATTTGTCCTGGCCTTCCTACTTCCCCTTCCACTTTTAGTTTTACTGTGAATTCGAAGCTTAAAACCACATGATCGCTGGCCAGAAGGGGTCTTTCACATGTGATGTCCTCAATATCTGCACTACTCAAGGTGAATACTAGGTCCTGTCTTGCTGGTTCATCCTCTCCTCTCTCTCTTGTAGTGTCCCTTACGTGTTGGTACATGAAGTTTCCCAGTACCACCTTCATCATCTTAGCCCTCCATGTATCTTGGCCCCCATGTGGCTCCATGTGTCCCCTCTCTGGAACATCCTATCTCTGTCCACCTTGTCTATTCCCCGCAGTATCTTGTATGTCGTTATCCTGTCTCCCCTGACCCTTGTGTGTGTGTGTGTGTGTGTGTGTGTGTGTGTGTGTGTGTGTGTGTGTGTGTTGTGTGTGTGCGTGTGTGTGTGTGAGTGTGAGTGTGAGTGTGAGTGTGTGTGTGTGTGTGTGTGTACTCACCTATTTGTGGTTGCAGGGGTCGAGTCATAGCTCCTGGCCCCCGCCTCTTCACTGATTGCTACTAGGTCCTCTCTCTCCCTGCTCCATGAGCTTTATCATACCTCGCCTTAAAACTATGTATGGTTCCCGCCTCCACTACTTCACTTTCTAGCTATTCCACGGCCTGACTACTCTATGACTGAAGAAATACTTCCTAACATCCCTTTGATTCATCTGAGTCTTCAACTTCCAATTGTGACCTCTTGTGTCTGTGTCCCTTCTCTGGAACATCCCGTCTTTGTCCACCTTTTTCTATTCCGCGCAGTATTTTATATGTCGTTATCATGTCTCCCCTGACCCTCCTGTCCTCCAGTGTCGTCAGGTCGATTTCCCTCAACCTATCTTCGTAGGACAATCCCCCTAGCTCTGGGACTAGTCTTGTTGCAAACCTTTGCACTTTCTCTAATTTCTTGACGTGCTTGACTAGGTGTGGATTCCAAACTGGTGCTGCATACTCCAGTATGGGCCTGACGTAAATGGTATACAGAGTCTTAAACGAATCCTTACTGAGGTATCGGAACGCTATCCGTAGGTTTGCAGGCGCCCGTATGCTGCAGCAGTTATCTGATTGATGTGCGCCTCAGGAGATATGCTCGGTGTTATGCTCACCCCCAGATCCTTTTCCTTGAGTGAGGTTTGCAGTCTTTGGCCATCTAAACTATATTGTGTCTGCGGTCTTCTTTGCCCTTCCCCAATCTTCATGACTTTGCATTTGGCAGGGTTAAATTCAAGGAGCCAGTTGCTGGACCAGGCTTGTAGCCTGTCCAGGTCTCTTTGTAGTCCTGCCTGATCCTCATCCGATTTGATTCTTCTCATTTAACTTCGCATCATCTGCAAACAAGGACACTTCTGAGTCTATCCCTTCCGTTATGTCGTTCACATATACCAAGAACAGCACAGGTCCTAGGACTGACCCCTGTGGAACCCCGCTTGTCACAGGCGCCCACTCTGACACCTCGTCGCGTACCATGACTCGTTGTTGCCTCCCTGTCATGTATTCTCTGATCCATTGCAGTGCCTTTCCTGTTATGTGTGCCTGATCCTCTAGCTTTTGCAGTAACCTCTTGTGAGGAACTGTGTCGAAGGCCTTCTTGCAGTCCAAAAATATGCAGTCTTCTCCATGACCTTGCATACTATACACGTTAGTGATACAGGTCTGTAGTTTAGTACCTCATGTCTGTCTCCCTTTTTAAATATTGGGACTACATTTGCCATTTTCCATACCTCAGGGAGTTGCCCAGTTTCAAATGATGTGTTGAAGATCTTTGTTAATGGCTCACACAATATCTCTGCTCCCTCTTTAAGGACCCATGGAGAGATGTTGTCTGGTCCCACCGCCTTTGAGGTGTCAAGTTCGCATAGCAGCTTCTTCACCTCCTCCTTGGTTATATGTACCTCATCCAGCACTTGCTGGTGTGCCCCCCTGTTCTGATTTCCTGGAGTCCTACTGCTTTCCACTGTAAATACCTCTTTAAATCTTGTGTTGAGCTCCTGACATACCTCTTGGTCATTTCTTGTGAATTCCCCATCACCCTTCCTCAGTCTGATTACCTGGTCCTTGACTGTTGTTTTCCTCCTGATGTGGCTGTACAACAGCTTCGGGTCAGTCTTTACTTTTGATGCTATGTCATTTTCATATTGTCTCTGAGCCTCCCTTCTTATCTGTGCATATTCGTTTCTGGCTCTTCGGCTGATTTCTTTATTTTCCTGAGTTCTCTGTCTCCTGTACCTTTTCCATTCTCTAGTACACCTAGTTTTGGCCTCCCTACACCTTGGGTGAACCAAGGGACTCGTTCTGTTCTTCCCATTGTTTCTGTTTCCCTTGGGAACAAACCTCTCCTCTGCCTCCTTGCATTTTGTTGCTACATAGTCCATCATTTCTTGTACTGGTTTTCCTGTCAGTTCCCTCTCCCACTGAATGTCTTGAAGGAAGTTTCTCATGCCTGGTAGTTCCCCCTTTTGTAGTTTCGTTTTTTCCCAGCCTATTCCTGCTACTCTCTCCACTTTTGGGGCTCACTATGTAGTCGAAGCACAGAACCACATGATCACTAGCTCCCAGGGGCCTTCATACATGATACCCTCGATGTCCGAACTACTCATGGTGAATACAAGGTCCAGCCTTGCTGGTTCATCCTCTCCTCTCTCTCTGGCAGTGTCTCTAACATGTTGATGCATGAGGTTTTCCAGTACCACATCCATCATCTTGGCTCTCCATTTTCTTGGCCCCATGTGGTCCAAGTTCTCCCAATCGATCTCCTTTGGGGTTAAAATCACCATGATCAGGGGCTTTGCCCTGCATGCATGAACTCTTCTGGCCACTGCGCCGTGTGCAACCATGCTCTATTGCCTCGTCATACTCTTGCCTTGGCCTCCCGCTGTTTTGGTGGGTTATACAAACACTGCAAATTCCACCTTGGGCCTCCAGAGTGAAGCGTTCCCCTAGTAATCGCTTGTTCTCTGTCTCCTTCTCCAGTTCATCAAAAAATTTCCCTCGGGTTTTTTTTTTATCGAGTGCCACTCCTCACCCCCCCCCCCCCCCCACGTTCCCTCTGGTCTTTCCTAGGATCTGGGATCCCCTTGGGAAAAAAAGGCATCTGTTATCACCCTTAAGCTTTGGGTTTTTGTGGAGCTTGATGTCTGGTGAGCTTCTTTTATGTTGTCCACTCCTCCCACTTATTTTTTACTCCCCAGGTTTGTGTACCAACCTTTTAGTTTCCCTTTTCCCAAAACTGTGGTTTGGGGGGGCCCGTGAGGGTGGGGATTGGTACATACTGTGGGGTTCTTAGCTCGGGGTTGGGGGGAAACTGTGGGGGTGGATGTGTTTTTGGGTTTGGGAATGGTGGATGGTTGTGTGTGTGATGGTAGGGGTTGGGGTTTTTTGTTGTGTTGGAATGGTGTGAAGGTTGTGGTGTGTATGTGTGAGGGTGTGTTTTGTGTGTAGTTATTGTGTGTGGTTGTGTGTGTGTGTGTTGGGGGTGGTGGTTTGTGTGTGTGTGTGTGTGTGTGTATGTGTGGGGTTGTGTTTGTGTGTTGTTATGTTGTGTGTGTTGTGTGTGTGTGGTGTGTGTGTGTTGTGTTGTTGTGGGTGTTGTGTGGTGTATGTGTGTGTGTGTGTGATGTGAGTGTGAGTGGAGGGTGTGTGTTAGAATGGTGTGTGGTTGTGTGTTTTGGGGTGTGGTGTGTGTGTGTGTGTGTGTGTGTTGTTTTTGGGGTGTGTGTTTGTGTGTGTGTGTGTGTTTGTGGTGTGTTTTTGTGTTTTTGTGTGTGTGGTGTGGTGGTTGGGGGGGGTGTGTGTGTGTGAGTGTGTGTGTGGTGTGTGTGTGTTGTTGTTTGTGTGTGGTGTGTGTGTGGTGTTTTATGTGTGTGTGTGTGTGTGTGTGTGTGTGGTGTGGTGGTGCGTGTGTGGGGGGGTGAGTTGTGAGTGTGAGTGTGTGTGTTGTGTTGTGTGTGTGTGTGTGTGTTGTGTGTGTGTGTTTTGTGTGTGGTTTGTGTGGGGGTGGTGGTTTTGTGGGGTTGTGGGTGTGTGTTTTGTTGGGGGTGTGTGTGTGTGTGTTGTGGGGGGTTGTGTTGTTTTGTGTGTGTGTGTGTGTGTGTGTTTTACTATACCAGAACAGCACGGTCCTAGGATGCCCCTGTGGAACCCCCTTTTTCACAGGCCCCACCTGACACCGTCGGTACCAGGGACCGTTGTTCCCTCCCTGTTCATGTATTCTCTGATCCATTGCAGTGCCTTTCCTGTTATGTGTGCCTGATCCTCTAGCTTTTGCAGTAACCTCTTGTGAGGAAACTGTGTCGAAGGCCTTCTTGCAGTCCAAAAATATGCAGTCTTCTCCATGACCTTGCATACTATACACGTTAGTGAACAGGTCTGTAGTTTAGTACCTCATGTCTGTCTCCCTTTTTAATATTGGGACTACATTTGCCATTTTCCATACCTCGGGGAGTTGCCCAGTTTCAAATGATGTGTTGAAGATCTTTGTTAATGGCTCACACAATATCTCTGCTCCCTCTTAAGGACCCATGGAGAGATGTTGTCTGGTCCCACCGCCTTTGAGGTGTCAAGTTCGCATAGCAGCTTTCTTCACCTCCTCCTTGGTTTATATGTACCTCATCCAGCACTTGCTGGTGTGCCCCCCTGTTCTGATTTCCTGGAGTCCTACTGCTTTCCACTGTAAATACCTCTTTAAATCTTGTGTTGAGCTCCTGACATACCTCTTGGTCATTTCTTGTGAATTCCCCATCACCCTTCCTCAGTCTGATTACCTGGTCCTTGACTGTTGTTTTCCTCCTGATGTGGCTGTACAACAGCTTCGGGTCAGTCTTTACTTTTGATGCTATGTCATTTTCATATTGTCTCTGAGCCTCCCTTCTTATCTGTGCATATTCGTTTCTGGCTCTTCGGCTGATTTCTTTATTTTCCTGAGTTCTCTGTCTCCTGTACCTTTTCCATTCTCTAGTACACCTAGTTTTGGCCTCCCTACACCTTTGGGTGAACCAAGGACTCGTTCTGTTCTTCCCATTGTTTCTGTTTCCCTTGGGAACAAACCTCTCCTCTGCCTCCTTGCATTTTGTTGCTACATAGTCCATCATTTCTTGTACTGGTTTTCCTGTCAGTTCCCTCTCCCACTGAATGTCTTGAAGGAAGTTTCTCATGCCTGAGTAGTTCCCCCTTTTGTAGTTTCGTTTTTCCCAGCCTATTCCTGCTACTCTCTCCACTTGGAGCTCAACTATGTAGTCGAAGCACAGAACCACATGATCACTAGCTCCCAGGGGCCTTTCATACATGATACCCTCGATGTCCGAACTACTCATGGTGAATACAAGGTCCAGCCTTGCTGGTTCATCCTCTCCTCTCTCTCTGGCAGTGTCTCTAACATGTTGATGCATGAGGTTTTCCAGTACCACATCCATCATCTTGGCTCTCCATGTTTCGGGACCCCCATGGGGCTCCAGGTTTTCCCAGTGTGTGTGTGTGTGTGTGTGTGTGTGTGTGTGTGTGTGTGTGTGTGTGTGTGTGTGTGTGTGTGTGTGTTTGTGTTTGCGTTTGTGTGTGTGTGTGTGTGTGTGCGTGTGTGTGTTGTGTGTTTGTGCGTGTGTGTGTGTGTGTGTGTGTGTGTGTGTGTGTGTGTGTGTGTGTGTGTGTGTGTGTGTGTGTGTGTGTGTGTGTGTGTGTGTGTGTGTGTTTCCAGAAAAAAAAACAGTATAAGAAAGACCTGTCGATGAAATAAAGAAAAATCACATTAGGAAAAAGCGAGAAAATTTTACTGTATATTTCGACTTTTCCGCCGATACCTTCGTCAGCAAGTACAAGAGTGAGAGGTAACCAAGGTTACAGTCTCTCTGACATGGGTCGTTTATAAAACTATTGGAACACAGGTACAATCTACGAAGACGATCTCTCTCGATGGGCCTTATGAATATTTATCTAAGTGCTGTTTCACATCTATTTACATATTTTAATTATAATATTTGCAAGGTGTGAGTGTGTAAAAATCAGGACAGACAACTGCGGAGATACTGTGGACGTAATAAGGTCGTATGAGAGAGATTTTGCTACGAGCCTTAATGTTCAACTTGCCTGCGGGTTTTGCAATGTTACAGAGACGTTGTGGTGACTGCTGCACTTGGGTCGACGAGATTGCTGGCTTGAACGGTCCAGATCCTGAAGATCTCTCTCAAGATTTGCTCTTCCTTGAGTTGTAGCTGCAGTGTGTGAGAGACAGTTGGCAAAAAGAGAGAGTGTGTGTGTAATGTGTGTGTACTCATCTATTTGTGGTGCAGGGGTCGAGTTATAGCTCCTGGCCCCGCCTCTTCACTGATCGCTACTAGGTCCTCTCTCTCCCTGCTCCAAGAGCTTTATCAAACCTCATCTTAAATCTATGTATGGTTCCTGCCACCACTACGTCACTTTCTAGGCTATTCCACTTCCTGACAACTCTATGACTGAAGAAATGCTTCCTAACATCCCTTTGACTCATCAGAGTCTTCAATTTCCAATTGTGACCCCTTGTTTCTGTGTCCCATCTCTGGAACATCCTGTCTCTGTCCACCTCGTCAATTCCTCGCAGTATTTTATGTCGTTATCTATTTGTACTCACCTATTTGTGGTTGCAGGGGTTGAGTCATAGCTCTTGGCCCCGCCTCTTCGCTGGTCGCTACTAAGTCCACTCTCTCCCTGCTTCATAAGCTTTGTACGGATCCTTCCTCCACTACATCACTCTCCATATTGTTCCACTTCCCGACAGCTCTGTAACTGAAGAAAAGCTTCCTAACATCCCTGTGACTCATCTGATTTTTCAGCTTCCAGCAGTGACCCCTTGTTGCTGTGTCCCATCTGTGAAACATCTTGTTCTTACCCATCTTATGAATTCCTCTCAGTATTTTACATGTCGTTGTCATGCGTCCCCTATCCCTCCTGTTCTCCAAAGTCGTCAGGTCGATTTCCCTTAGCCTCTCCTTGTAGGACATACCCCTTAGCTCCGGGACTATTCTTGTTGCAAACCTTTGCACTTTCTCTAATTTCTTGACGTGCTTGACCGGGTGTGGGTTCCATACTGGTGCTGCATACTCCAATATGGGCCTGACGTACACGGTGTAGTCTTGAACGATTCCTTACTAAGGTGTGTGTGTGTGTGTGTGTGTGTGAGTGTGTGTGTGAGTGTGTGTGTGTGTGTGTGTGGTGTGTGTGTGTGTGTGTTGTGTGTGTGTGTGTGTGTGTGTGTTTGGGGTGTGTGGTGTGGTGTGTGGTGTGTGTGGATGGGGGGGGTATGTTGTGTGAGTGTTGTGTGTTGAATGTATGTCTTGTGTTGGTCGCGCTAATAATGCTGATAGTTTGTCCAGCCCATCCTGGTTCAATCTGGTCCAGGCCTTGTCCAGACCTGGTCCAGGCCTTGTCCAGACCTGGTCCAGGCCTTGTCCAGACCTGGTCCATGCCTGGTCCAAGACCACACCGGGGAAGAGAGTGGGGGCGCGATAACCCATCCAATTTTATTCCTTCGCTATAAATGATTCCAATATTTACTCATCTGAAATGCATTGCAGTATTGCCATTCCTCAGTGCCGTCTAGTGCGTGACTTCGATAACCCTCCTCCCATTATGGTCGCCAGTGTGTTATTGTCGATATTTTTTTTCACCGGCCTAAGGCCTGTGAAAAAAAAGCTTTATGAGGTGTTAAGATAAACCTTGAGGTGGAAGGTTCTTTTGTATTTCATTATTGTCAGTTGTTTATACAAAATATTAGTTAATGATAGTTAATATTAGCTTATATTAAATTTCGGAAACGTTTTCGATGGCTCAGAAATGAATGCAAAGCATTCGGCTTTGATGAAATGACAAGATTATCAGTAAATGTGGAAAGAAGACACTAGGTGCCGGAGAAACGTTGTTCGGCGACGTGCCTTTCCAAGTCAGAGACTTGACACGGTCTTCACCGAAAGAAAAGTTGTCTTGAAATGTTTGTTTACTCTGATCATGATGGCTTCCTACCATGCTGAACAGTTGGGAGGACTTCAGGCTGATGAGTCGTTCATGGGGGAACACTGAAGATTCAAGTACAATACTGTGCCTGGGTTACTAGCTTAGGAAGAATTTTGGAACAATGTGTCATCCATTGTCCGTCTGAAATAATATTGCATGGTCAATAATACTGTGAGTCAATTCCAGCATTGTACGTCTATACCTACAGACATATTTGCATAGGTAGGATTCCAAAAAGCTTGAGTTTTACGACCTACTTGCCGCGAGTTCAATTCCTACCCGTACCGTGGTTTGTCAACATATTTGCTTTACTGCCAGATATAAGTCCCATACGTGTTTAAAACAGCATTCCACAAACAAAATGTCTTACGATTTACATATAAACTTTGCTTAGGTTTAACAGACTGCAGTTAATTCCAGACAGGGATTTTGACGTTTGATCACAGCGAATGGAACATCAGGCTTATGATGTTACAAGTATGTATGGTACTCATGCCTGGATGCATAAGTGGCATACCGCCATAGGAACCAAGTAATCTGGGATCTCCACACGACCAGCCACACCTTTCTATAGCCACACGCTTTCTATAGCTCAGCCATCTGCTGTAAACCTTGCTCCCCTCAAGGAAGGTTCCTTGATGTTGGTGAGGGGCTCTTGATTTAGGGAATTGGATCTGAATGCCATCCACATCCCCCCCCAGGCGCTGTATAACCCTCCGGGTTTAGCGCTTCCCTTTGATTATAATAATAATAATAATGTGAACCTTGCTACAGGCCCTCCAACAGCAGCTTACACTTACAAAACTCATTCCTCGGAGGTGCTGTTGCTTGAACATACTTCTAAATATTTTACTGTTTTTTTTGTGTTTGTTTCTTAAAGTATATACAAAAAACAGTAAAATATTTAGAAGTATGTTCAAGTAACAACGCCTCCGATTCATGAGTTTTTTCCCTTAATGTGCGAGTAGTAATTTCAGCATTTGTATACAAGTACGTATGCCACTTGTGCGTCCAGCATGACTACCATACGTATTTATAGCGTCACAGGAGTGATTTTCAGTGCATGGACTCCTGAAGTATATATGAAAAATATATTGATTCTTGGGAACGAGAGAGGTTTTAGCGAGTCTTAGGGAAGGGGAGGGAGGGATGAAATTTAGCGACGTATGAAAGGAAATAAGAGGTTTTTAATGATCCTTGTTAACGAGGGAGATGTTAATGAGCTTCGGAAAAGTGATACTGTAGTATTTTATAGCGAATTTGGCAAGCGGGAGCGCGAGAGACAGACACACAGAGAATGAATGAATGAATGAATGAATGAATGAATAAGAACCATGGAGGAACGAAATGATTCGTGTCTTATTAACTGTGATGGTAATACTAGAATTTTCAACGTGGATAATTTGAGAAGAGCTCGGAGCTAAAATCACTAGAGTTTACCTCTCTTATCCATTTTGTAAAAGGTAACACTGCAGGTGTGGAGGCTCTATTAAGTAGTCATGAAACATTAGGGGTCGGAGCTTCAGGGATTGGTTAGATTAGCTACGTTACTTGACTCACGAAATCGTAATGACACGATTGCAAACAAACCATACCCCGGCCGGGATTGAACCTGCGGTCAGAGAGTCTCAAAACTCCAGACCGTCGCGTTAGCCACTAGACCAGCTAGTTTGAGACTCTCTGACCGCGGGTTCAATCCCCGCCGGGGTATGGTTTGTTTGCAATCGTGTCATTACGATTTCGTGAGTCATGTTGACGGCAGTGAGGGGACTTGAGCTAGAGTTCGTCACGGCCACGCTAGCTGGAGATTCGTCTGTAAAAACTTGCATTTGTGGTCACAGTGGTGCCTGTGCTAACCTTCCTATGGTGTAGAAATATACCTAGTTGGACGAATCTTATTGTGGCTAGCTGGTCCAGTGGCTAACGCGACAGTCTGGAGTTTTGAGACTCTCTGACCGCGGGTTCAATCCCGGCCGGGGTATGGTTTGATTAGCTACGTTGACCGAGTCTTCACGGTCCCACTGCCAACCAGACCAATGAAGTCTAGCCTCAAGCCAAAAATTATTATTATTATTATTATTATTATTATTATTATTATTATTATTATTATTATTGCTTAAGAGTAATCCATGTGCATGATTAGCCATTTTTGCTGACGAAAACTAATGTTGGACATGTCTTGCTCATCAACCTGTCACTACCGTATTCTTTTGATAATAGACCGTATTGGAGTAATTATTATTACTATTATTATTATGAAGCGGTAAATCAGTAAGGGGTACAAAGTACCTGGAGACTTGAATGTAACAGAGCTAAATCCAGTTTTATTTAACAAATGTCTTTTACCAGACTGAAAGCACTCCGTGCCAACCTCCCTCTCTCCCAACAGGGCCAGGCCCCATTAAGCAATAACAGAGCATGTCACTCACACCTTGTAAGTTGATTATGTAGTGAGAAACAGCACACAACAGGACTTGCAAGACACAGATGCGAGTTCCCCTGCATTATAAGTTATCCCCGAAGGGGTGACTATAAGTACCTGTTTGATTTACACTTAACTCTCTCATAAAGTTCCTCTGTACTGTGGCTTTTTTTTTTTTTTTTTGTAAATATGATTGAATAAAATGTTGATTGAAAATTGAATAGCCCGTATTATGAAGCCATTTCCTTGCATTTTTCAATTTCAGATGCACTTTTTCGATCGCTTTTGCAAAAAAAAAAAAAAAAAAAAAATCACGATTTTTAAGGGGGGCTGTACAAGAGCTGAATTAAGTTTCCTTCCAGCGTGATTTATGTTTATAACTTGAAAACGACTCATCCGATTGGCTTGAAATTTTCAATGGTGGAGTACTGTAACCAGGAAGAAAGGTTTATGCCACTACTGCCATGTGCAGGTGCCATCTAGTAATTTTATATTGAACGTGCAGGAAGGCCTCTTCTGACAGAGCAGAGAGGCACTTGGTGTGAGGCAGTGTGTGAAGCACAGGGTGTAAACCACGGGGTGAGAGAGTCATCACACGCATTACTGACTGACTAAACCTTTCAAAGGAGATACACTGACACTAGTGAAGAACTCATGATGCATAAAACTGGAGCTATCTTTCCTTGGGTCGAATCTCAGTTTTCTTCCATGGCAATTTAATGGCCCCTGTATATTTAGCGCTTCCTTGCAATAACATTAATATATATATATATATATATATATATATATATATATATATATATATATATATTATATATATATATAATATATATATATATATCGTGCAGCATAGGTAAAACATGTGATTTTGGCTTAAACAGCAATGCTCTTCTTGTAAAGTAAAAGGACACAAGTGCAACTAATGTGACATTTATTGTGAGCAACGTTTCGCTCTCCAGGAGCTTTATCAAGCCATTACAAACAATACATGGACACAGAGGGTATATAAAGGCTCAGAGTGAGCCTTTATATACCATGTATACCATGTATTGTTTGTAATGGCTTGATAAAGCTCCTGGAGAGCGAAACGTTGCCACAATAAATGTCACATTAGTTGCACTTGTGTCCTTTTACTTTACATATTGTCGGTAATTCTACCAACTTTATTACAATGCTCTTCTTGCCGAGTAAGGCAGGCGAAAATTTGTGTATGCAATAATTACGCAAAAATCATTCTGAACCTAACGAAAAAATATGTTTCATTGTATTTGTTTACTATTAAATTATTGTAAACTTGTTTAAAATATATTTAGTTGTATTAGGCCAAATTAAATTGCGCTTGTTAAAAGGTTAGGTAAGTTTTCTAAGGTTCTTTTGGTACAAAAGCTAATTGATCAATTTTTACCTATTCGGCACGACATATACAGAAGCTAGCTAGAAAGTGTGTGACGTCTTCCATAGGTTCATAAAGCGGAGAGAGCTAGTTGAGTACATATAGGCAAGTGTCACCCACTTCGTGGACATAGGATCGAGCCTACAACACTCGTAGCTGTGACAGAAACTGGCCTAATCCTTTTTAAGAATAACTGAGAAATATGTTTGTCCACAAAGCAGAGCAGGAAACAGAATTAACCTCAAGCGTGAAAGGCTTGAGTAACACGTAAATAAACACTGCTCATTGGTATGCAGTTCTGTGTCAGTGGTGGAAGTAGTGACTCACTCACTCACTCACTCACTCAACTCACTCACTCTCACTCACTCACTCACTCACTCACTCTCTGGTAGATGAATGAACATCGAACCTTGGTCATTCTCATGTCCGTTGGTGCCTGCTACTTTCTGCAACAATCTCTCTCTCTCTCTCTCTCTCTCTCTCTCTCTCTCTCTCTCTCTCTCTCTCTCTCTCTCTCTCTCTCTCTCTCTCTCTCTCTCTCTCTCTCTCTCTCAAGCTATTTACAGGTTAAGGATTCTTAACTTTATTGACAAGCTAAGAGCTGTTACCTACATCAGCTCATTTGAAAGCATTTTTAATGTTATGAAACATACAAGTAGGGAACAGGATGAAGTTGGAGCCATCTGTGGGCCAGCATTTTCATCTGATCAACTCTCTCTCTCTCTCTCTCTCTCTCTCTCTCTCTCTCTCTCTGTCGGTACATATAACATTCTAGGCACTGCATGTGAATCTGCTAATTGATTCATTCCATACTGCAATTGTTGCCTGGCTTAAAAAATAACGCAGTGGTACTGCTCTGTTGTACGTCCTTACGATATGTTGCCTTCCACAAATGCAGCGTCTGTGTTACTGGAGTCAGGATGCTGGGGATGGAGTGTTAACCGGGAGTGTTGATGGTGGGGATAGTGTGTGTTGAAAAGGGGTGTCGATAAGGAACATAATTTGGGAGTTTTGATATTAAATTTTGTCGCCGATTCGGCTAGCTTATTGTGTACTCCATATACATCCTTTGGATGAAAACACTAGAGCATGTGGATATACAAAAGGCCTAGGAACTAGGCCTCAAAGGGATTGAGAGGAGTACATCTGGATTTAGGTTTACAATTGATTTATCTGTTGCAAACAAATTTAAGGAATTTGCTTGATATGTCTGGTATCTTATTTTCGTTAATAAGATATCTTGACATATACCCCTATATTTCTCAATAAATGAGCAATTAAGCACACAATGTTCAAGATAGTGTGCAGATTAATTGGGACAGGAGTAAATTTGTCTCATATTGTCTTAGTCTCCGGCTAAACATAGTTTGGGTTCTTTTCTCTTCATCAGTGTTTCCTACTAACTTCTGGCAACCATCCATCTGTGGTGTTACTCTGCGACTCTCGTCAGTACTACAACAGCTGTTGTTCTGTAAGACAAGCGTGCTGAGTGAAAGTGTCGCCAAATTCTCTCCTCCAATTCACGATTACTGCTGAAATTTCTGACGGATGTTACACCTAGGAAACGTGCAAACATTCATAAGAACATAAGAACATAAGAAAGGAGGAACACTGCAGGAGGCCTACTGGCCCATACTAGGCAGGTCCTTTACAATTCATCCCACTAACAAAACATTTGCCCAACCCAGTACCAGACAGATAGCTGAAAATTTGACCTAGAAAAGTCAACTGTTGGTTGGATTCTAAAGAAAGCTAACGACGTTGGTGATTGTGAAGCCCAGCATCGAGAAAAATGTGGAAGAAATCGCAAGACAACACCTCACGATGACGAGCTTATAAATAGCGTGAAGGATCCCCCCCTTCCCTCCATCCCAAAAAAAAAGCAGCAAAAATCTACAGAGAGATCTACAGAGAGATCTGGCTTCAGCTGGCATAAATGTTGATTCCTCAACTGTTCGAAGAAGGGTCCTTGAAGTTGGCAGAACTCCCAGGAAGCCAGTAAAGAAACAATCACTGACCGCTTATATAAAGAATAAACGGCTGCGGTGAGCACTAGATCATAAGGGATGGACAACAGATGAATGGACCAAGTTACATTGTTAGATGTGGCTCATTTTGAAATACATGATACAGATCAGTGAGAATGAGAAGGAGCAAAGGCGAACCTATTAGGAATGGACACACTCAACAAGCGCCAAACACCCACCTAAGATGTTTTAGTGTAGTTTTACTGCTAAAGGCCCTGGACAGCTTCTTATTGTTAAGGAAACGATGAACACTGACCTCAACCCAGTTGAGAATCTATGGGCAATAACCAAACGTAGGATCGCGAAACAAGACTGTTCAGCTATGGAGAAGCTCATTGCTGCTGTTATTAGGACTTCGTACCACGACGAAGACTTGCCAAAATGTGTTCAACATCGTTCGATTCTGATAATGTTGATAGAATTACCGACAATATGCAAAGTAAAAGGACACAAGTGCAACTAATGTGACATTTTATTGTGGCAACGTTTCGCTCTCCAGGAGCTTTGTCAAGCCGTTACAAACAGTACATGGACACAGAGGGTATATATAGGCTCAGAGTGAGGTGTAATACTAGTGGTGGTAGTAGTAGTAGTAGTAGTAGTAGTAGTAGTGACATAAGTTGTAGTAGTAGTAATACAATATGGTAAAGCAATTAACTCGTACATGAGTAAAAGGATATAAAAGCTATTAGTTGGGTAACATAAAAATAGGTTAAACAAATATAGACTAGATAGAGAAGGCCTGTTTCAGTGTTCACTCTCTGTAATGTGCTTTGTGTAGTATTAACAGGAGAGACTATGTGATGGCAGGGTTTACTGTTTTCAGGAGGATTCTTGCTAAGGCTTCAGAGAAGGTAAAGCTGCCTTTGTTTTGTTTAATTATATTCGAAACAGCGATTAGTGCTGACTCGAGGCACTTGCGCCTGCGGAAATTAGTTTCTTTGATCACTAATTGGGCGTCCCTGAATTTCATGAGATGATTGGTGGAATTTCGGTGTTGTACACAGGCGTTGTTCAAGTTATCGTTCCTACATGCGTAAATGTGTTCATTGAAGCGGGTGTCGAGGTTTCTTGCTGTTTCACCTACATAAATCTTGTCGCAGCCTCCACAGGGTATAGTGTAAACCCCTGCATTGACTGGTTCGTGGTGTTTTGATTTTGTCCTGGTTAGATCCTTTATTGAAGTGCTGGAAGCGATGGCGACTCTGGTGTTAGCTTGTGAAAGTACTTTAGAAACGTTCAGTGCAACCTGGCTGTTGGGAAGAATTATAACTTTGTTGGGAGTGATGTTGGTGCGTGGAGAATTAATGATCT
This sequence comes from Cherax quadricarinatus, assembly GCF_026875155.1. NCBI lineage: Eukaryota > Metazoa > Arthropoda > Malacostraca > Decapoda > Parastacidae > Cherax > Cherax quadricarinatus. Next base: position 23,290,350 of record NC_069423.1, on the reverse strand, counting down.
GAAGAGCTCTTTTCTTGCAGTCTTTGATGAAAAGGAAGGAAAATGTAACTCAGTGAAGGTTTGGTGAATGTATGTACATTCCTCGTCATGAAACTCAGAACTACAAATTCGGTATGCTCTTAGGAAAAACCCGATGATGATGCCTCTTTTGGTCTTGGTATCATGACTGGAATAGAAGTGTGTGAGATCATTTTTATTGGTAGGTTTCCGATAAACTTCAAATCTTAGGTTGTTGTCTAATTGTGAATGAGGACGTCGAGGAAAGGTAGCTTGTCATTGGACTCTTCTTCTAGTGTAAACTGGATCGCCGATTCAACTGCGTTGAGCTTTGCCTGAAGATCCCGTACATCAAAACGTTTGGGAGTTATTAAGAGGACGTCGTCCACGTAACGTAACCAAGTGACGCTTGAAGGGATCTAACCAGCACCACGAACCAGTCAATGCAGGGGTTTACACTATACCCTGTGGAGGCTGCGACAAGATTTATGTAGGTGAAACAGCAAGAAACCTCGACACCCGCCTCAATGAACACATTTACGCATGTAGGAACGATAACTTGAACAACGCCTGTGTACAACACCGAAATTCCACCAATCATCTCATGAAATTCAGGGACGCCCAATTAGTGATCAAAGAAACTAATTTCCGCAGACGCAAGTGCCTCGAGGCAGCACTAATCGCTGTTTCAAATATAATTAAACAAAACAAAGGTAGCTTCACCATCTCTGAAGTCTTAGCAAGAATCCTCCTGAAAACAGTAAACCCTGCCATCACATAGTCTCTCCTGTTAATACTACACAAAGCACATTACAGAGAATGAACACTGAAACAGGCTGCCTCTATCCTAGTCTATATTTGTTTAACTTATTTTTATGTTACCCAAGTAATAGCCTTTATATCCTTTTACTCATGTACGAGTTAATTGCTCTACCATATTGTATTACTACTTCTACAACTTATGTCACTACTACTACTACTACTACTACCACTAGTATTGCACCTCACTTTGAGCCTATATATACCCTCTGTTTCCATGTACTGTTTGTAACGGCTTGACAAAGCTCCTGGAGAGCGAAACGTTGCCACAATAAAATGTCACATTAGTTGCACTTGTGTCCTTTTACTTTACATTGTTCGATTCTATACCAAAGTGTGTAGCAATGCTTATAAAAGCAAAGGGTAGTCAGATCTCGTATTAAATAAATTATCTGTCACATCATTGCCGTGTATTTTTCAAACAACATTAATTTTCCAAATATATGTCTCATTTCATCACTGTCCCAATTAACATGCACACTACTGTAGTGACCATGTGGCTTGGTTTGATCATCTATGTATCTGCTAAACTGCCCTAATTAGTACCTGTAACCAAGCCTAACCCTGGCTACTACAACATCAGTCTGTTCACATTGCAAGTTGACACAGTTCAAACTGTGTTTACAGGACTGATTGATCCTTTGTTATCAATAAAGTATTGCTTTATATTGCATTTGTTTAATTTTCTCCCTATTTACTGCTTTCACGAACTGTGCAACTCAAGAAAACTTAATAAACAATGAGTAATAATGTGAACGCTTGTATTCAGCGTGCGACGTATTTATTATTAAAAATATTAAATTTGAGATACTAGGAAAGTTTAGGTCGTTTTCATTTATGATAATGAGTCAGAAGGTCATCGCCCCCGCCTCCAGTTCTCAGTCCATGCCTCAAAAGCTGCAAATTACAAAAATAAATAAATAAATAAATAAATAAAATAAACAGAAATATTCAATGAAGAAAAGAACAATCTAAATTTAAGTATTTCTTTTTTTTTTTTTTTTAGATTTACCATCTTGCGTGTTCACGAGACTGAAAAGATCAGCAATCCTTTCAGAGTGCGAAACGTTTAACAGGCTTCCGTCTCAAACTCATATGCTGAGAACGCAGCAGAATATGAAAGCAGATTAAATTGGAATTTTCACTACCTCTTGCTTGCTTGATATATTTCAAGGGCACAGAAGACGCTGAGAAGATAATGTAATCGCTCCATTTCGGTAGCGAACCTCACGGAGTAAAAATCAGTTTAGGTAAAGCAATTTTCGAAGAATTAAGTAAAAATGGAAATAAATGGAAGCTCCTGACTCAGTGATGATGAGGGGAAACTCTTGGAAATTCAACAAAAAAAAGAGAAGTCTTTTACCGCTTGATGTTCAGATACAGATTACTGAAGCCACAGCCACTTCTTCAACAGTGTAAACAAATATTTTACAAGAACGTGTGTTGTGTGTAACAGTGATAACACAAGGATTCTAACAAATGGGTAACTTAAATCATATGGTGATAGTGGTTGCCTAGGGATGGTAATAGTGTGAGTAATGTCTGTGGTTGTAAATGTAACAATGGTACTAAGTGAATTAGCATGTGAATTAGTGACTGAAGTCTCCCATGACCAGTAACTTTGCTCTACTTGAGTGAGCCCTTCTTGTCACCTCAGCTAGAGTGTCCACCGTTGCTCTGTTGCACTCATCATATTCCTCTCTTAGCCTCCTGCAGTTCTGTGGTGGGTTATACATCACTGCAATGAATTAGTGGTGGTGGTGGTGGTGGTGATGGCTTTTCATCAGTGGAAGTGCTAAGAACCTGGTTATGTCTATACGTAGTATTGTCTCCTCAAAATCGTTTAGTATCACACTCAAACAAGTCTCCATAATAGCCATTTCCCTCCTCACCGTTCCAAGGCTCCCGCTCCCTTCAGTTCTAAGACACAAAATATAGCCTTAGTTCCCACTGTTTAAGAGTAATGGTAGCAGCACACTCTTGCTATACTTAAATTTTCCAAAAAAAAAAAAAAAAAAAAAAAAAAACCATCTTAAGTAATTAACACCCACCCCGTACTTACTCACATTTTTCTTTGGGACGGATTTACATTTTTATGTAGAAAATTAAAATGTTTCATTTATATTATTTGGTCTGTATTTTGGGATTTCACAATGATTTACATTTTTTCTGAGGTTCCTGACACCCACCTTGAAGATAAGGGCTACTTGGCTCTTTACTTCACATGGCAACTGAAAAAAACATTCTTACGTCTCTAGGAGGCTTACCATTTTTCTTCTTTATCGATCTTAGCTACACTTATATGTGAAAAAGACACAAGTTGAGGATCAAGCTATTGGGACAACGTTTCTCTATGCATAGAGCAAAACGTTGACTGTTTTGTATGTCTTCATTAACATTATCGAAAGATGGTATGTTGGCAAATGGGATTTAATGCTCATTCATTACTCTTGGACTCCCCAGTCACCACCATTTATGACTACTTAAAACTATAAAATAGTGATTAAAGTAAATTGTATATTTACAAAAAGAGACTCCTCCTGGTATACATATCCTTTGTGAGGAATTATTGACTCCAATTCTTAGAATCGACAGGCCTTCACTAGCATCAAGGCTTCTCCCCCCCCCCTTCCCTTTCATTCCTAGGAGAGACCCGGAGACGTGTGTGATATATAAAATGACCTTCTCCCTCACTGAATTATTCTACGTTGCAATCTACAATAGACAGTAACTGTTGATCACAGAATCGTTGCAGCATATCACAGACAGCTACCGACAGCTGCTATTTCTTTCTCGGGAACTAACTTTCAAGTTTTAAATGTCAATTTAATTTTTATTTGTTTTTACTGACGTCAGCAAATCAAAAATAAATCGGAATACATTCACACATACTGCTTTTAACGTTCTAACGGTTTCTATTACGCTGCCATATTCGTTCTGTGGCTACTTTTTTGGGTTACACCTATACTCCTGCACGTTATTCAAATATCTAATGAGAAAAATCACCTTGCATCACCTCAATGTCTAAAAGCATGCAGACATGGTTAAGAGGTTCAGTTGTTGTTCAAACAAAACACCAGAATGGGGAAAAAATGTGATCAATGTGACTGTGGAATGATTGTTGGTGCCAGAGGGGATGGTTTCAGTATCTCAGAAACTACTTATCTATTGAGATATTCAAGTAGAAAATGGTGTGAAAAATGCAAAGCATCCAGTTAGCGGCAGTTCCGTAGGCCAAAACATCTTGTTAATGAGAGAGGTCAGGGGATGGATATACTGGTTCACTTATGAGAGGAAGGTGACAGTAACTCAAATAAACATGTTACAACAATGGTAGGCAGATGAGCATCTCTGTATGCACAATACGTCAAACCTTGAAGTGAAAGGGTGGAAGAAGATAATGATGGGTTGCACTCCTGTCACCTGAGAGAGAGAAACTTAGGCTACAGATGATTCGCGATTTCTGCTTCGATAAGCAGATTACAGGGTCAGAATCTGGCATAATTTTTTGAGATGTATTGGAACAGGAGATCTGCAGTGTGAATGTGCATCGATAAATGCGTTGCAACTGCGTGATGCTTTGTCAATAAAAACCAGGATTTCTAAGGAATTTTTCCAGAACCTTGTTGAATCCACGCAACGAAAAATTGTCTTTTTTTTTTTAGGGCAAATCGGAGCCCTACCCTGTACCAGAAGGGTGTACCTAATAAAGTGGCCACTGAGAGTGTAACAAATTATATATATATATATATATATATATATAAATATTATATATAAAATATATATATATTTATATTTATATATATATATTTTAAAATATATAATATATATATTTATATATATATATATAATGTTTAGAGGGAGATAGTAATGAATATGAAATTTAGGTAACAGAACAATCAAACCGCCAGGTTCAGTCCTATGGCGAGTTAAAGTGTTGAAAAAGCACCCTATAAATACTGCCCCTCACCAAAGAAAAAAAAACGTAACTGAATATTAACCCACAGTTATGGATACACCTGAGAGAGAGCGTCAAAGAACGTTAGTGGGTTATTAATACCTCTCAAAAATTCTTCTATTGTATATTTGGCCTCAGTGGATGTTTGCTTTTACTAATAATTTATTTTCCAGTTGTGAATAAGTAATAGCTTAATTAAAAAGCAAGAAAACTTACAGCCATGAAAGAAGTCTTCAGTCTTTGCCCGAGATGTTATTAAGACTCCC
>NC_069423.1:23267810-23280310 GCF_026875155.1 Cherax quadricarinatus | reverse complement strand
TGTAAATCTTACATATTACTTAGTTGTAATTTTAAGAACTGAAAACACATATTGTGCTTATAGCAACTTGTTAGTATTGCCATAAACTGGCTCCAGTTATCGTTGCAGTGGTTGCCGCTAGGTATATAGAGGTGAGTGTACAACATGACCATCCTCACTCACATCATGTCTTCCTCCTGCACGTCATATCCACTTCCAAAAGCATATCACTCTCTCTTTCACACTTCCTGCTTGCCTCATATAGATTCAAACACATCATATATCATACCCACACGTCACATTCACTCACATATATTCAAAAAAGTGCTACATTTTACACTCCCACACATAGTGCACACTGAGGCGAGCACCTACACATCACTATACCAGCTGCTGCTGCATGCCACGGAGGATAATGACCACCACTCATCATAAATGCTCACACAAGAACCTAATATCTTCCACACATCACATCCACTCTCACAATCACCTCATCACTGCACCAGCTGCTGCTCTGCTCCAGGGAACCTAACACCACCTCACAGTCTTTATAAGCCGCTCAGACACCTCCCACCACAACGAAATAACACCTTCATCTCGGTGTTAAGTGGTTAATTTAAAGTTTAGATGCGTGTGCCTGGTCTGGGGATGTGTGTGTGTGTGTGTGTGTGTGTGTGTGTGTGTGGTGTGTGTGTGTGTGTGTGTGTGTGTGTGTGTGTGTGTGTGTGTGTGTGTGTGCCCGCGGTTGCATGTGTGCATGTCGTGCCGAATAGGTAAAACTGGTCAATTAATAAGAATTCATTTAAAATTAAGTCCTTCCTAAAATTTTATCTTATATGTTTAAAGATACATTTTTTTCATTTATGTTAATGCACAAAATTAATAATTTTGTGCCAAAAGAATCTTAGAAAACTTACCTAACCCTAATATAACAAGTACAATTTAAATTAGCCTAATCAAATATATTTTAGATAAGTTTACAGTAATTTATTAATAAACAAACACAATGAAATATATTTTTTTCGTTAGGTTCAGAATATTTTTTCGAAATTATTGCATAAGCAAATATTCGCTTGTCTTATTCGGCAAGAAGAGAGTTGCTATTTAAGCCAAAATCGCAAGTTTTATGTGTGTGTGTGTGTGTGTGTGTGTGTGTGTGTGTGTGGTGTGTGTGTGTGTGTGTGTGTGTTGTGTGTGTGTGTGTGTGTGTGTGTGTGTGTGTGCGTGCGTGCGCCTGTGTGTATTATATATTTTTTTAACAAGTCGGCCGTCTCCCACCGAGGTAGGGTGACCCAAAAAAGAAAGAAAATCCCCAAAAAGAAAATACTTTCATCATCATTAAACACTTTCATCACACTCACACATAATCACTGTTTTTGCAGAGGTGCTCAGAATACAACAGTTTAGAAGTATATACGTATAAAAATATACAGTATATCCCTCCAAACTGCCAATATCCCAAACCCCTCCTTTAGAGTGCAGGCATTGTACTTCCCATTTCCAGGACTCAAGTCCGGTTATATAAAATAACCGGTTTCCCTGAATTCCTTCACTAAATATTACTCTGCTCACACTCCAACAGCTCGTCAGGTCCCAAATACCATTTGTCTCCATTCACTCCTATCTAACACGCTCACGCATGCTTGCTGGAAGTCCAAACCCCTCGCTCACAACACCTTTACTCCCCTCACTCCAACCTTTTCGAGGACGACCCCTACCCCGCCGCCTTCCTTCCCCTACAGATTTATACGCTCTCCATGTCATTCTACTTTGATCCATTCTCTCTAAACGACCAAACTACCTCAACAAACCCTCTTCTGCCCTCTGACTAATACTTTTATTAACTCCACACCTTCTCCTAATTTCCACACTCCGAATTTTCTGCATAATATTTACACCACACATTGCCCTTAGACAGGACATCTCCACTGCCTCCAACCGCCTCCTCGCTGCAGCATTTACAGTCCAAGCTTCACACCCATATAAAAATGTTGGTACTATTATACTTTCATACATTCCCTTCTTCGCCTCCATAGATAACATTTTTTGCCTCCACACGTACCTCAACGCACCACTCACCTTTTTCCCTTCATGAATTCTATGATTAACCTCATCCTTCATAAATCCATCCGCTGACACGTCAAGTTCCAAATATGTGAAAACATTCACTTCTTCCATACTCCTCTTCTCCAGTTTGATATCCATTTTTTCTTTACCTAAATCATTTGATATATATATATATATATATATATATATATATAATATATATATATATATATATATATATATATATATATATATATATATATATATATGCAAAACAACCACTGTGAAAGAATAGAGAAATTCCAAGCGCTTTCGTGACTACTCACATTATCAAGGAACAATAAAAGTAATGCATCAAATTAAGGCATATAAAGGGTCTAGACACCTCACTATCACATCCCACAACAAAGCAACACCTGACGCGCGATTCATAAGAAAGGGAACACTGGAGCAGCTAAAGATTTGAAATACCCAAGAAACGTAATTGATAAATCATTTAAAATTGCTAGAAATACTTTTTACAATCCAAAAAGGGACAACCAGCCTTATTCAACTAAAAATATGTTGGTTCTCCCTTACCATAAAAACTTGGTTGATATGCCTTCTCTTCTTAAGACTTTTAATCTCAAAGTTGTATTTAAAAATCTTGATACAGTAAAAAAACTTTTGATAAAGAATTCCCCCCAAAATGCTGACGGATGTGTCTATAAGATTCCTTGTAAAATTTGCGATAAAGTTTATTATAGTCAAACTGGTAAAAATCTCGAACTAAGATTAAAACAACATAAATATAGCATTAGAACTGGACAAGATTCCAATGCTCTATTTATTCATGTGAGAGATTTTAACCATCCAATTGATTTTCAAAAAGTTGAGAAAGTTGTATTAAGCAAGTCCATGGTTGACAGGAATATAATTGAATCTTGTTTCATAAAGCAGTTTTGACAATAATATGAATATTTCCTTTTGTTTATATAAATTAGATCCATTTATAATTAATAGAATTTGGGAAGAATTTAATAATACATTGGACTAATAATAATTTTTAAAATTCTTAATTCTTGGGTAGAATATATGTATGTATATCCACTCGTATACTATTTAGAAAGAGACCAAACGTCAAATTTTGGAAGCAGTTGGTGCAGAATCCTGTATCAGCCTCTCCCCCAGTTCCTCCTCCAACCCTGAAAAAAGTATCACGTTATATTTCTGCGTCCCACACAGAGGATCACCTCTGAGAGTTATTGGATGTTCTCTCGTGTGTGTTTGCTCTCAGTGATGAGGGAAGGGCGACAGATAGAGAGGGAGGGAGCAAAGGCTGGAGGAAGGGAGATGAAGGGGGAGACAAAGTAGAGATTAAAAAAAAGGACTTATAATTGGTTGATTGGGGGAGATGGGAAACCGTGGGAGGAAGTGAGGGAGAGAAAGAGGTTTAGCCTAGAAAAGGAGAATTAAAAGGCCAGGGAAGGGAGGAAGGAGAGAGAGAGAGAGAGAGAGAGAGAGAGAGAGAGAGAGAGAGAGAGAGAGAGAGAGAGAGAGAGAGAGAGAGAGAGAGAGAGAGAGAGAGAGAGAGAGAGAGAGAGACCAAAATAAAATAATACAAGATAAGCAATTACGGGAGGGATGATCGATGCTTCGTGTGAGATTTGGACCTTACGATTGTTTCTGTAGGGATCAGTTTTGTGTTTACTCTAAACTTCACTAAGGTTAAATATAAACTCTCCATATTTTTATACTCTATGTCGATGATTATGAAGCTGAGAAATAACAGACTTAAAAGCACTTATAGTCTATAAGCTAGATCCATGAAATATGTATATTTCTTTATATTGTAACATTTTGAGGTAAGGGGTGTGAACTGGTACAGATTTGGAGATGAAAAGATTTATGTATATTTCAGGATATTTAATAGAGGAAACGTTTCGCCACTAGCGGCTTCTTCAGTCCACACCTTGTCTGCATCATCATACTATTTTTCTGTATAAATTTATCTACTTTTCTTGACCAGTCTAGTAAGGGATCGTTTTTTTTATCCATCTGCTGCTACCTGTTTTTTTTTTACTGCTCTATTAGTTCATGTCTGGTGAAGCAATCATAGGTTATCATAGATCATTCTATATGATAGATATTAATTAGAGAGTGTTGTCACCTGTTGGTGATGTCTCTAGCCTTCTCTTAGCTTTGTGTCCTTCATCTCCAGCAGGAAGGTGTCCACCGTTAGCACCTTCCTGCTGGAGATGCAGGAGTGTTTCCAGATTTTGTGTAGGAAGTAATGTCTTCCTTAAGTACGCTATATTATATATCTATATGTATATATATATATATATATATATATATATATATATATATATATATATATATATATATATATATATATATATATATATATATATATATATGTCGTGCCGAATATGTATAACTGGTAAATTAGCAAGAACTCATTTAAAATTAAGTCCTTTCTAAAAATTTCTCTTATACATTTAAAGATTTTTTTTTATTAATGTTAATGTAAAAATTTTTAATTTTGCACCAAAAGAAACTTAGAAAACTTACCTAACCTTATTATAACAAGAACAATTTATTTTAGCCTAACCTAACTAAATATATTTTAGATTTGTTTACAATAATTTAATACTAAACAAACACAATGAAATATACTTTTTTCGTTAGGTTCAGAGTGATTTTGGCGAAATTATTGCATACACAAATTTTCACTTGTCCTATATGGCAAGATGAGCGTTGCTATTTAAGCCAAGATCGCAAGTTCTGCCTATTCGGCACGACATATATACGTATATATATATATATATATATATATATATATATATATATATATATATATATATATATATATATAATATATATATATATATTATATATAATTTATATATATATAATATATATATATATATATATATATATATATATTATATATATATATATATATATATATATATATATATATATATATATGTCGTGCTGAATATGTAAAACTGGTCAATTAGCAAGAACTCATTTAAAATTAAGTCCTTTCTAAAATTTTCTCTTATACGTTTAAAGATATATTTTTTTCATTAATGTTAATGTAAAAATATTTAATTTTACACCAAAAGAATCTTAGAAAACTTACCTAACCTTATTATAACAAGAGTAATTTATTTTAGCCTAACCCAACTAAATATATTTTAAATACATATACAATAATTTAATAATGAACAGACACAATCAAATATAATTTTTTCGTTAGGTTCAGAATGATTTTGGCGAAATTATTGCATACACAAATTTTCACTTGTCCTATGAGATACTAGCGATTCTACGTATTTCTACTTATTTTTTCCTGTTCTCAGCTCATCGTTATTTAGGGACTCAGTAGGAGCTAGGATTCTACTGATAACTCCCAGCTGTAGAACAGGAATGGGAGGAGGAATCCTTTCGAGAAATCCACACGGTTTCACTACCCAAATTATTCTTTATCTCCTTGCAGTGGATCACATACGGGATTTACATCCGGCCTCCTGTAAATATATAAAATGCAAAATACAAACACAACCATATTTCTTCACTATTCATATATATTTCTCCTGTTATTTATTATTATAAGAAATAATAATACTGCCAGCTAAAGACATGGTAGCTTTTTATTTCTCTATTTGTTTCAGCACATTAATTATCCAGTCAATTATATATCCCCAGGAGAATTATAACGTCAATTATACATTTTAAGAATGTATCTTTTTTTCTGCTCCAGTAACCTTGACATATATAAATTTCAAGTAAATATTATAATAAATTAACACTTTGCCAAAACACCTGTGGGAGGCGAGGCAGTTGTGAACAGTGTAATAAGATAAGATTTCGTTCGGATTTTTAACCCCGGAGGGTTAGCCACCCAGGATAACCCAAGAAAGTCAGTACGTCATCGAGGACTGTCTAACTTATTTCCATTGGGGTCCTTAATCTTGTCCCCCAGGATGCGACCCACACCAGTCGATTAACACCCAGGTACCTATTTGCTGCTAGGTGAACAGGACAACAGGTGTAAGGAAACGTGTCGAAATGTTTCCACCCGCCGGGAATCGAACCCGGGCCCTCCGTGTGTGAAGCGGGAGCTTTAGCCACCAGGCCACCGGACCAGTTTTCAATTACATTCCAATTTCAGGTTACATTAATATATGTTGTATGACTGTAACTTACATTACAAACAATAATTTTAATAATACAAGATGTAAAATTTCGTATTTTCGCTTACACAATGTAGAAAATAGATCTGATGTACAAAGTATAGAGAGTACAGACCCATGCATCCTATACAGAGGCCAAAATTTCTATCAACACTGAATTAATGACTATGTGACCGTGTTATTGTGCCGTAATGCAAAGCAGTGTCGATGATAACAATTTTGAGTTACTGGGATAACTGTTTTGTGTGTGTGTGTGTGTGTGTGTGTGTACTCACCTAATTGTACTCACCTAATTGTGGTTGCAGGGGTCGAGACTCAGCTCCTGGCCCCGCCTTTTCACTGATCGCTACTGGATCCTCTCTCTCTCTGCTTCCTGAGCTTTGTCATACCTCTTCTTAAAACTATCTATGGTTCCTGCCTCCACTACTTCACTTGTTAGGCTATTCCACTTGCTGACAACTCTATGACTGAAGAAATACTTCCTAACGTCCCTGTGACTCGTCTGAGTCTTCAGCTTCCAGTTGTGACCCCTTGTCCCTGTGTCCCCTCTCTAGAACATCCTATCTCTGTCCACCTTGTCTATTCCCCGCAGTATCTTGTATGTCGTTATCATGTCTCCCCTGACCCTTCTGTCCTCCAGTGTCGTCAGTCCGATTTCCCTTAACCTTTCCTCGTACGACATTCCCTTGAGCTCTGGGACTAGCCTTGTTGCAAACCTTTGTACTTTCTCTAACTTTTTGACGTGCTTGACCAGGTGTGGGTTCCAGACTGGTGCTGCATACTCCAGTATGGGCCTAACATACACAGTGTACAGTGTCTTGAACGATTCCTTATTAAGGTATCGGAATGCTATTCTCAGGTTTGCCAGGCGCCCGTATGCTGCAGCAGTTATTTGGTTGATGTGTGCCTCCGGTGATGTGCTCGGTGTTATGGTCACCCCAAGGTCTTTCTCCCTGAGTGAGGTCTGTAGTCTTTGTCCACCTAGCCTATACTCTGTCTGCGGTCTTCTTTGCCCCTCCCCAATCTTCATGACTTTGTATTTGGCTGGATTGAATTCGAGAAGCCAGTTACTGGACCACATGTCCAGCCTGTCCAGGTCTCTTTGCAGTCCTGCCTCATCCTCGTCCGATTTAATTCTTCTCATCAACTTCACGTCATCTGCGAACAGGGACACTTCAGAGTCTATTCCTTCCATCATGTCGTTCACATATATCAAAAATAGCACTGGTCCTAGAACTGACCCCTGTGGGACCCCGCTCGTAACAGGCGCCCACTGTGATACCTCTTCACGTACCATGACTCGTTGCTGCCTCCCTATCAGGTATTCCCTTATCCATTGCAGTGCCCTCCCTTTTACATGCGCCTGATCCTCCAGGTTCTGCACTAATCTCTTGTGGGGAACTGTGTCAAAGGTCTTCCTGCAGTCTAAGAAAACGCAATCTACCCACCCCTCTCTCTCGTGTCTTACTTCTGTTACCTTGTCATAAAACTCCAGGAGGTTTGTGATACAGGATTTGCCTTCCATGAACCCATGCTGGTTTTCATTTATAATCTTGTTCCTTTCCAGGTGTTCGACCATTCTCCTCCTGATAATCTTCTCCATGACTTTGCACACAATACATGTCAGAGACACAGGTCTGTAGTTTAGTGCCTCGTTTCTGTTTCCTTTCTTAAATATGGGGACTACATTAGCTGTCTTCCATTTCTCAGGTAGTTGCCCAGTTTCAAGGGATGTGTTGAAGATTGTGGTTAGAGGCACGCACAGCATCTCTGCTCCTTCTCTAAGGACCCATGGGGAGATGTTGTCCGGTCCCATCGCCTTTCAGGTGTCAAGGTCACTTAAGAGCTTCTTCACCTCCTCCTCAGTTGTTCGTATGTCATCCAACACTTGTTGGTATATTCCCTCTTGATGTTCCCTTCTGTGCTGTCTTCCCACAGCCCTTCCTGTCTCTACTGTAAAAACTTCCTTAAATCTCCTGTTCAGCTCCTCACATACCTCCTGATCATTTCTTGTGAGTTCTCCACCTTCTGTCCTTCATCTGATCACCTGGTCTTTGACTGTTGTCTTCCTCCTAATGTGGCTATACAACAGTTTCGGGTCAGTCTTGATTCTCGATGCTATGTCATTTTCATACTGTCGCTGGGCCTCCCTCCTTACCTGTGCATACTCATTCCTGGCTCTGCGACTGATCTCCCTATTTTCGTGTGTTCTCTTCCTTCTGTACTTTTTCCATTCTCTATTGCACTTTGTTTTTGCCTCCTTACACCGTCGGGTAAACCAGGGGCTCGTTCTGGTCTTCCCGTTGTTACTGTTGCCCTTGGGAATAAACTTTTCCACTGCCTCCTTGCATTTTGTTGTTACAGATTCCATCATTTCATTTACTGGCTTTCCTGCCAGTTCTCTGTCCCACTGGACCTCCCGCAGGAAGTTCTTCAACCCTATGTAGTCCCCTCTTTTATAGTCAGGCTTTTCCCATTCAACTCCTGTTATTCTCTCCACTTGCAGCTCTACTATGTATTCAAAGCACAGAACTACTTGATGTCCTCAATGTCTGAGCTGCCCAGGGTGAACACAAGGTCCAATCTTGCTGGTTCATCCTCCCCTCTCACTCTGGTAGTGTCCTTAACATGTTGGTGCATGAGGTTTTCCAGCACCACGTCCAACATCCTGGTTCTCCATGTTTCGGGACCCCATGTGGCTCCAGGTTTTCCCAGTCGATCTCCCTGTGGTTGAAATCCCCCATAACCAGCAACTTTGCTCTGCTGGAATGAGCTCTTCTTGCCACCTCAGCAAGTGTGTCCACCATTGATCTGTTGCTCTCTTCATATTCCTCTCTTGGCCTCCTGCAGTTCTGTGGTGGATTATACATCACTGCAATGACCACTTTGTGTTCCCCAGACTGAAGTGTACCTGCTATGTAGTCTCTTTCTCCCGTCTCATCTATGCCTTCCATTTTCTCGAATTTCCATCTGTTTTTTACGAGCAGAGCAACCCCACCTCCCCCCCTGCCCCTTCTATCTTTCCTCATGATCTGGTATCCTGGTGGGAAGATTGCATCTGTTATTGTCTCCGTGAGTTTTGTTTCTGTAACTGCTATGATGTCTGGGGACTTCTCATTGATTCTTTCTTGCCATTCCTCATGTTTATTCGTTAATCCATCTGCATTTGTGTACCAAACCTTCAACTTCTGTTCTAATACTGTAACTGTGGTGCGTGGGGTGGAAACAGAGGGATCGGTGTGTGATGGTTGGTTTGGATTGTTCAGTTGCCTTGGGGGTGTCGTGGCTGGAGTCCTTCTGCAGGTGTTTCTGGGGGGTGTGCTTGTCCTTCCATTTGATCCTGGGTTATTCTGCTCTCCTTTGTGTGTGTGTGTGTGTGTGTGTGTGTGTGTGTGTGTGTGTGTGTGTGTGTGTGTGTGTGTGTGTGTGTGTGTGTGTGTGTGTGTGTGTGTGTATGTGTGTATGTGTGTGTGTGTGTGTGCGTGCGTGCTTAACCTGGGAAGCAAAACACATCAGGATATATTAACATAAATATAGTGGGAGTCGAAAAGTTAATTTCCTCGCTGCATATTCTGTGCATCTTACTGCCAGAATCAATAAGTGGAAATTATTGCACTTATCCTGCCCTGTGGGATGTGAAAACCGTTCCATGAGGGACGGGACTATCCATCCCTCGAGATAAATGGTATACAATACCTAAACGATGGAAAGGTAGACACAAATGCAGTGTAATGCGATCCTTAATTGGCAACGTTTCGTCCCACAGTGGGCTTTATCCAGTCACAAACAGACCTGTTTGTGACTTGATAAAGTCCACTGTGTGAGCGAAACGTTGTCAATAATGGATCGCATTAAACTGTATTTGTGTCTAATTTTCTACCCAATCCCTACTGATAGTAAATCCAATTAAATGAATTTATTTCATTTACCCAATAATACAGCACTGTGTGCTGTCCAAGAACTATTATTATTATTATTATTATTATTATTATTATTATTATTATTATTATTATTATTATTATTATTATAAATATGGAGTTGTCTTACACTACCTTGGAAAAAGGAGGTATTAAGGCTTCATCTAAGAAAAAGGAGGGTAGCTCTAAGACCTTGGTACAAAAGCCTTTCATCCACATCAGTGAATGACCAAGTAATAAATAAATAAATAAATTATAATAATAATAATAATAATAATAATAATAATAATAATAATAATAATAAATAAATTAATAAATAAAAAATTAAATTTGGGTATTTTGTGATTTGTTTCCGCCACGGTATTGTGACTCGTTCTTTTCTAAATAAATGATAACGGCGAACTGGAGTGTCTTTAGCAGTTGGTACAACTCAAGTTAGAATCTTTAAACTTTGAAGAGCCTATACTGAATACCCCATATCCATCCAGTGGATAGTAGTGACTTGCTTATAGTGTACCCCATACCCATCCTGTGGATGGTAGTTGCTTGCTTATAGTGCATTCCATATCCATCCCGTGGACAGTAGTGGCTTGCTTTCAGAACACTTCATATTCATCCTGCGGATAAACAAAAGGCCTAGGGACTAAGCCCCAAAAAGTTTACCAGGAGTACATCGGAATTTATATTTTCTGCTCAGAAAGGCCAATCATTCTCGGAACAATAATAAAAATAAATGTGATGGTGTTCGGTGATATGTCTTACAATTTAGTTCAAATTTTATTCCGGCATAAAACGCGAATCTATTTTTTTTATCACATTCGCTGCAATTTCTATTGGATTTTTTTTTTCAGTTTAGGGGATCTCACTTTGATGTGGGTCTCCTTGATACAGGTTCTTGATTCAATTGGATCAATTACATCCATTGCCTCTGTGGTGTATACTCCCTTACGTCTTTATCGCTTCCCCATGATAGTGCTCAATTAACATGGAGTGATCAGCAATATTTTTTTCAGTTTTTTCGTACTCACAGACTTACGTAATTTTTATCCCCATTGTTCATATAGTATTACTTAAAACAATAAAATATTTATATTTCTAAATTTTGTTACTACACAAATTTCTCATTCCAGCAACAATCAGCCTATTTCTACACACATTTCTCATTCTAGCAACAATTAGCCTATTACTACACACATTTCTCATTCCAGCCACAATTAACCTATTATTACACACATTTCTCATTCCAGCCACAATTAACCTATTATTACACACATTTCTCATTCCAGCAACAATTAACCTATTATCACACACATTTATCATTCCAGCAACAATTAGCCTATTATTACACACATTTATCATTCCAGCAACAATTAGCCTATTTTTCATGAAAGTTAAGAAGAGGTTTAGAAAGTTCTGAAATTGTCGCACAGCAAAGCATGAAAGAAAAAAAAAATGTGCTTTATATTAGTGTAATCGCCTCAGATTCTTAAATATATACAATACACAAATAACTCACACATTGGAGAAAGAAACTTATGGCGACGTTTCGATCCAACTTAGATCATTAGCTAGTTAATGTTCCAAGTCGGACCGAAACGTCGTGATGTGTTTCTCTTATGTGCGGGTTATTTGTGTATTCTAGTCACGGTATTGTGCCTTTTTGTTCTATATATTCGTTGGAGCTAGGAGAGATATATGCTGAAATATATACGTGAGAACACAAGAAGACCTGACCGTAAATCTGCCATAACAAACTGGAGTGAGAGAGATGCTAGATGTAAAATAATTGATGAGAAAAGTAGCGTCGCCTTGGGCATAATAAGAGAACATTGTATGAGCATCCTTAGGCCGAGACTATTTAAAGTTTTTACAAGAAGATATTAGGAACATTGCTGGGACAAGTGTAAAAGTCTTCAAGAATAAACTCGACTAATACCTCCGCCGAGTGCCAGATCAACCAAGATGTGATGCTATCAGTAGCAACAGCTTGGTCGATCAGGCAAGCACAAGACAAGCCTGGCCTAGGGTTGGGCTGCAGGCTTAGTGAAACTTTCGAATCCCATCAAAAAGGCAATGGTCAAATTTTGAGCGTAATTTTGAAAACTAAAACCACATGGGTTTCTTGAATCAAGAACTTCTCACCAGCATCAAGGAACCTTCCCTGAGGTGCCCAGTCCCCGTTGTGCCCAGTTCCCGTTGTGCGCAGTCCCCGAGGTACCCAAGACCGTGATTCTGCTGTGGTGGCTGTATTCAATAAGTTTATATTGCTTTTCGTTTGTGAGATTTGCTCAGAGGATCGAGTAAGGAAAGTTGTTGTGAAGTTTACACAGCGGGCAAAGTTTACACATCATCCCACAACCTCGGTGCACTTTTT
>NC_069423.1:23242810-23262810 GCF_026875155.1 Cherax quadricarinatus | reverse complement strand
AATGCTTTCAAATGAGCTGATGTAGGTAACAGCTCTTAGCTTGCCAATAAAGTTAGGAATCCTTAACCTGTAAATAGCTTGTCAATAAAGCTAGGGATCCTTAACCTTGTCAAACCCTGTGTAAAAAAAAAAAAGAGAGAGAGAGAGAGAGAGAGAGAGAGAGAGAGAGAGAGAGAGAGAGAGAGAGAGAGAGAGAGAGAGAGAGAGAGAGAGAGAGAGAGAGAGAGAGAGAGAGAGAGAGAGGCAGACAGACAGACAGACAGAGGTAGATAGACTGATAGAGGGAGACAGAGACAGAAACGCAGGATAAAAATGAAAGTACCAGAACGACCCACAAAATGAGATCTGGAGCAGACGACGTAGCAGGGTAAAGTTGGAATGATATTGATGTTATTTTAGCTGTAGTACTACATAAGATGAAAGAGAAATTAACTCTGCTTCTGTTGGACCTCAGAGAGGAAATGGGTATGGAAACCCAGGTGTTCCACTACCCATGTCTTGACCATCTCCTCCCCTTCCTCTTTCACGAATAGGAAATAAAAGAAACTCCACCATCAACCCCTAAACCTCTACTTACCCTCCTCATACATGTATCTAACAGACAAATCATGTACTAACTAAACCATACCCCCGGCCGGGATTGAACCCGCGGTCATAGAGTCTCAAAACTCCAGCCCGTCGCGTTAGCCACTAGACCAGCTAGCCACAATAAGATTCATCCAACTAGGTATATTTCTACACCATAGGAAAGTTAGCACAGGCACCTCTGTGACCACAAATGCAAGTTTTTACAGACGAATCTCCAGCTAGCGTGGCCGTGACGAACTCTAGCTCAAGTCCCTTCACTGCCGTCAACATGACATTACGATTTCTTGAGTCATGTTGACGGCAGTGAAGGGACTTGAGCTAGAGTTCGTCACGGCCACGCTAGCTGGAGATTCGTCTGTAAAAACTTGCATTTGTGGTCACAGAGGTGCCTGTGCTAACTTTCCTATGGTGTAGAAATATACCTAGTTGGATGAATCTTATTGTGGCTAGCTGGTCTAGTGGCTAACGCGACGGGCTGGAGTTTTGAGACTCTATGACCGCGGGTTCAATCCCGGCCGGGGGTATGGTTTATTTGCAATCGTGTCATTACGATTTCTTGAGTCATGTACTAACTACTCCAGATTTAAGTATCCAAACCTCTTTGTGTATCCAGCCAACCTACACAGTCCATGTTTGCTATTATTATTACTGTTTTTATTCTGTTGTGTTTGTTGTTGCTGATGTAATATATTGTTGCTCTTGATGTAGTCGACATCGTTGTTATTGATGCTGATATTGTTGTTATCCAGATAATTGTTCTAGTTATTGCTGCTAATGTTGTTGAAATTACAAAGACAAACTAATGTCATTGTATCTCCAAGTAATATCAAAACAAACTGTAGAGAGAAGCAACGTGATCAAAGTCTTGCATACTAATGCTGATATTATAACTAATAACTAATGAACTAACGGTAAAAGTAGCAATGGCGTTATTAGACAAAATAGCTAACACAGAGAAAATTATTAGCACGAATTTAAACAAATTCGGTATTTCCAGCAGGTTGACTTGTAATATGGAAGGGAATATGTGGTATAAACCTCGGTAATACATACGGACAAATTGGTTTAGAAACGTTTAGAAACGTGAGCAATGTTTCGGTCCTGGGACCTTGATCAAGATCCCAGGTCGAAACGTTTTCTAAAAAATATGTCCTAGTATTTGCTCTAGAGTCTTTCTATAAGGGAATATGTATACACACCTGCATCATTTCAGCCAACCCAAATTATAAACCTGTACCACCACCACCACCTAACACCACCACCACCACCACCACCACCCTAACACCACCACCACCACCACTACCACCACCATAACACCACCACCTAGCACTACAAATCCACCGACTCGTATACACATGCCAATGAAATGAGCCTACTGCTAGTAATCTTCAAACCCGTCTTCCCCATCCACCTTATTCACCCTCTAACATTGCACCATCACTAATTTTTTCCCCAGAAACACCAATCGCCCTTAAATTATAACCATTTACAGGAGGGGTCACCCTCCCCTCCCATTCACCCCACCACCCATCAATCATCCCACCCTCGCAATCCACCCACCCCACTACCCATCACTTATCCCACCCTTGCTTTCCACCAGCCCCAACATCCATCACTCATTCTACCCTCAGCTTAACAAGAAGGAATGAAGAAACAAGAGTTTGTGTATTGCACATGAAAATAAAAGGAAAACAAAAATAGATATGGTACAGACAAAGCTTTTAAAAGAATCATAGCAGATGCAGTGTTCCCAAGAGTATACAGAATAAGAGGAAGTCAAGAAAATTAGATGAATTCAGGCTGAAGAACAGACCACAAAATAACTTTCAAGACTGAGGGACTGAACACCTCTAACGATTTCTACAAGTCTGAGGGGCCGAATACCTCAAAACTTTACCTTTCCACTTCCTTCACTGTCTCCGCTTCAGCTGCCGCCTCTGAACTTGACCGAAAAAGCCTGCCGCCCAGAAGAAACGTTTCGACAACAAAGATATCCAAGTGATGCATACGTGTCTTATTCGCCAAGAAATATACAGTTGGCATATAAAATGTGTAAGAAATATATCACAGGTATACATGACATATCACATGAATGAGAAATACATAGCAGGTATAAGAAATTTATCACGCGAACATAACAGATATAAGAAATGTTTTACAGGTATGATTAAAAAATCGCAGATGTAAATAAATAAATCCAAGGTATAATTAACAGCTTCAATAATTTATGTAGTATTTCTTTCAGAGACTCGGAATTTCGAGTCTCTCAAGTTGAGTTGGTATTTCAGTGAAAGTGAAAAATAAAACATTCAGTAAATAGATAACTAATCATATACTGATGTTGCTTCAGACTGAAGGGGTTGGGAAGGACGTGGGATTAAAACAGAAAGATAACATGCATCAGGGAAGGAAGAGGAGGAAAGAGGAGGTGGAGGAGGAGTACAGAGTTTTGGGAAAGGGCATTTATGAAAGGTGGGGAATTGGGTGTGGGTGTGGGGGGAGAGAGGAATAATGGAGACTGTGGGTGAGGGGAGTATCTGTACAAGAGGTATACAGGAAAGGTAGAAACGAGGTTAAATGAGGCATCTCGAGGAAGGAATTAGAGGGTGTGTGTGTGTGCACTCACCTAGTTGAGGTTGCAGGGTCGTGTCCGAGCTCCTGGTTTTCCGGTACCACCTCCATCATCTTAGCCCTCCACGTTCCTGGGCCCCCATGTGCCTCCAGGTTCACCCAGTCGATTTTTTTTTCTTTGTGTGTGTGTGTGTGTGTGTGTGTGTGTGTGTGTGTGTGTGTGTGTGTGTGTGTGTGTGTGTGTGTGTGTGTGTGTGTGTGTGTGTGTGTACTCACCTAGTTGTAGTTGCGGGGTTCGAGTCACAGCTCCTGGTCCCGCCTCTTCAGTGGCCGCTACTGGGTCACTCTTCCTGCTCCATGAGCTTTATCATACGTTTTCTTAAAGCTATGTATAGATCCTGCCTCCAATACATCATTTCTCAGACTATTCCACTTCCTAACAACTCTGTGACTGAATAAATACTTCCTAACATCTCTGTGATTCATCCGAATCTTCAACTTCCAACTGTGACTCCTTGTTGCTATTTCCCATCTCTGGAACATTCTGTCTCTGTCCACCTTGTCGATTCCTCTCAGTATTTTATGTCTTTATCATATCCACCCTATCTCTCCTGTCTTCCAGTGTCGTCAGGTCGATTTCCCTCAACCTCTCCTAGTAGGGCATACCCCTTAGCTCCGGGACTAGTCTTGTTGCAAACCTTTGCACTTTCTCTACTTTCTTTACGTGCTTGGCTTGGTGTAGGTTCCAAACTGGTGCTGCATACTCCAGAATGGGCCTAACATACACAGTATACAGGGTCCTGAGCGATTCCTTATTAAGATGTCGGAATGCTGTTCTTAGGTTTGATAGGTGCCCATATGCTGCAGCAGTTATTTGGTTGATGTGCGCCTCAGGAGATGTGCCTGGTGTTATACTCACCCCAAGATCATTTTCCTTGAGTGAGGTTTGCAGTCTCTAGCCCCCTAGACAGTCTTCCGTCTGCGGTCTTGTTCGCCCTTCCCCAATCATCATGACTTTGCACTTGGTGGGGTTGAGCTCCAGGAGGCAGTTGCTGGACCAGGCTTGCAGCCTGTCCAGATCCCTTTGTAGTTCTGCCTGGTCTTCGTCCGATTGGATTCTTCTCATCAACTTCACATCATCTGCAAACAGGGACACTTCGGAGTCTATTCCTTCCGTGATGTCACTCACAAATACCAGAAACAGCACCGGTCCTAGGACTGACCCCTGTGGAATCCCGCTCGTTACAGACACCCACTCTGACACCTCGCCACGCACCATGACTCAATGTTGTCTTCCTGACAGGTATTCCTTGATCCACTGTAGTGCGTTCCCTGTTATCCCTTCCTGGTCCTCCAGCTTTTGCACTAATCTCTTGTGTGGAACTGTGTCAAACGCGTTCTTACAGTCCAAGAAGATGCAGTCTACCCACTCTTCTCTCTCTCTCTTGTCTTACTGCTGTCACCCTGTCATAAAACTCCAGTAGGCTTGTGACACAGGATTTCCCGTCGCTGAAATCGTGCTGGCTGTCGTACTTAAGCTCATTCCTTTCTATGTGCTCCACCACTCTTCTGATAATCTTCTCCATGACTCTGCATACTATACATGTCAGTGACACTGGTCTGTAGTTTAATGCTTCGTGTCTGTCTCCTTTTTTTAAAAATTGGGACTACATTTGCTGTCTTCCATACCTCAGGTAGTCGCCCTGTTTCGATAGATGTGTTGAATATTGTTGTTAGGGGTATACATAGCGCCTCTGTTCCTTCTCTCAGGACCCATAGAGAGAAGTTATCCGGCCCCATCGCCTTTAAGGTATCTAACTCACTTAACAGCCTCTTTACTTCTCCCTCGGTTGTATGTATTGTGTCCAAATTTGATGGTGTACCCAACCTCTCCATCTTTCTGGAGTCCTTTCTGTCTCCTCTGTGAACAATCTCATTTCGAGTTCCTCACATACTTCGCGGTCGTTTCTTGTGATCTCTCCTCCTCCCTTCCTCAGCCTGATTACCTGGTCCTTGACTGTTGTTTTCCTTTTGATGTGGCTGTACAACAGTTTCGGGTCAAATTTGGCTTTCGCTGCTATGTCATTTTCATATTGGCGTTAGACCTTTCTTACCTATGCGTATTCATTTCAGGCTCTACGACTTCTCTGCTTATTCTCCTGGGTCCTTTCCCTTCTATACTTCTTCCATTCTCTAGCACACTTGGTTTTGGCCTCTCTACACCTTTTGGTAAACCAAGGGCTCATCCTGGCTTTCTCGTTATTTCTGTTACCATTGGGTACAAACCTCTCCTCAGCTTCCTTGTATATTGTTGTCACATATCCCATCATCTCGTTTACTGACTTCCTTGCCAGTTCTCTGTCCCACTGAGCCCCGTGTAGGAAATTCTTCATGCATGTGTAATCCACTCTCTTGTAGTTTGGCTTCAATCGTCCTGCCCTTCCTGGTTCCCTCTCCACCTGTAACTCTACTATGTATTCGAAGCTCAGAACCACTTGATCACTGGCCCCGAGGGGTCTCTCATATGTTATGTCCTCAATGTCTGCACTACTCAAGGTGAACACTAGGTCCAGTCTTGCATGTTCATCCTCTCCTCTCTCTCTCTGGTAGTGTCCCTTACGTGTTGGTACATGAGGTTTCCCGGTACCACCTCCATCATCTTAGCCCTCCACGTTCCTGGGCCCCCATGTGCCTCCAGGTTCACCCATTCGATTTCTTTGTTTCTTTTTCTTTTTTTTTTTTTTTTTTGTGTGTGTGTGTGTTTAGGGTCTGAATTACATTATTCATTTGAATATCATGATTTACTAGAATGATGCAATTTTATGATTCGCAAAGCACAAGATCCGTCTGGTGACTCAGTGCTTGCAAACACAATGCTAGGTCAATAAGCCGACGAGTGGCAATAAAGGCAAGTAACAGAGTGATAAAAACGCGTAATGCTTCAATAAAGAAGCGTAATACAGTAGAGCAAGTCGTTACCTTTGGCGATTTCGCTGAAGTCTGGACTGAATCCTTCCGCTCAGGTTAAGCTTTCTCAGGTCTCATGAAGTAAAAAAATAATACAGTTCGAAACTTAATAAAGTTTAAATCTGATTGAAAACTATTCTTAATTAAAAATGCAATTTGCATGTCTATATTACCCATATGTAATTATCATAATTTCCAGCCATTACTACGAACTTTATAATTTAAAAGTCAAATTAATGAGACCAAAAAACATTTCGAAGTCTATTATTTGAAATACGTAAACCGGGGACATAATTTGTTTCAAGTCATGGGCAGAAAGTTTTAAACATTTGACGAAAGAGAAAACATCCCCACCATTTGTGCTTCAAGAGATGAGGTTGGCTCTACCTTAGGCAAGCATTCTGTGGGGAGGACTGACTGCTCTTCCAGGAGGTGAAATCCACGTTTTCAATGGGCACAGACACAGTTATATCCCTACTACTACATTAAGGTGACCCAGCAATGAGAGCTGTTTGCATGTCATGGAGAAGGAGGATGTGAGGGAGTGATGTGGGGATATTAGGAGTGATGGGGGTGAGGATGTTGGGAGTGAGGATGTTAGGAGTGATGGGGGTGAGGATGTTAGGAATGATGGAGGTGGGGAGGTGAGGGAGAAATGGTGGTGGTGTTATTATGATGGAGGTGGGGATCTCGGAGAGAAATACAGTTCTGGGGTTCTGGGGGGTTACAGAGGTGGGGGTATTGGAGTACTAGTGGATGGGATGATGAGAGAGACGTAGCTCAGGGGAAAAGGGCGTAGGTCTGGAAGGGGGCGTGGGAAAGGGGGATAGTTAGGGGGCAGCCTCCTGAAATAACTTTCCACAATTACCGAGACAAGTTGAGCAAATGGTGAGTTCTGAGCTTTGGAACTTCGGGTAAAAAGAATATAAAGTAGAACGTAAGACTTGAAGAAGTTGGTAATGACCTGAGTTGCTTGTGTGTGTTGTGTGTGTGTGTGTGTGTGGTATGGTGGAGAGAGAGAGAGAGAGAGAAAAGGGAGAGAGGAGAGAGAGAGAGAGAGAGAGAGAGAGAGAGAGCTGCAAGAACTGTGCCAAAGCTGTCAGTGGTGACAATATGGCAGGGAGAGGTGTATCTTCTTAGATCACTGGACCACGATAAGGCTGTGGGTCCAGATAAGTTGGGCACAAGATTGCTGAGTAGATGTGTAGACCAGCTAACAGTACCTCTAACTCGAATCTATCAGCACTGCCTAGCACAGTGTAAATGATCTTCTCTGTGGAAAGGCAAATGTAGTCCCTGTTCACAAAACGAAGACCAGAGGAGAAATCAGTAACTACAGACTAGTGTCACTCTTATCATCACTGGCAAGATCCTTGAGACAAAATTCAAGGCAGATGACAGAGTTTCTCGACTACCACTCACTTTTTCGTGACCGTCAATATGGCTTCATAAAAGGTTACTCTGGTGCTTGCAAACAAGGCTGCCAAGAAGCTTACAGCACTTCGACATATCTCGCATCCGTTCGACAGGAGAGGTTGCAAGATTCTGTACGAGGCACAAATACGCTTACACATTGAGTACGCTCCACTTTCTTGGATTGACTGCCCCCATCTCATCTGCAACTTCTTGAAAAGCAAGACGCCTCATCTCTCACCTGGACCCAGAGCTTTCAACACTGGAGGGATATGGGCTAAAATAGGCAAAGTACTACACTTGGCTCCACTCCGAGGACAGTGAGAAGATAGCTTCTACACAACAAGACGGGCAGCAAGCAGCAACTACACTCTGTACCCTTCTCCAGAACATCGTTACAGCTAAGATCATTTATTCCTAGGATAATTCAAGTCTGGAACGTGTTCGTACAGCATAATATCAATGAAATAAAGTCAGGTGATCAAATGAAATTGTTGGGCCACAGATGACTCCAAGTTCATCCTGTTCTATATTTGTATGTTTCATAATAATAAAAAGGCTTTTAAATGAGCTGGTGTAGATAAAAACTCTTACTTTGTAAATAGAGTTAGGGATCCATAACCTAACCTTGTAAAACCTTGTGTAAAGAGAGAGAGAGAGAGAGAGAGAGAGAGAGAGAGAGAGAGAGAGACAGACAGACAGACAGACAGACAGAGACAGAGAGAGAACGAGTTTAATTAGTTTCGATTATTTTAACTGGAGACACAAGAGGTAAAACTACTAATAGGAAAAAATTAACTTTATATAACTCGGCAGGGCTAAGCATTTATAAATAACAGCACCATTTTATTTTTATACTTCGTATATTCCGATTTATCTTAGGACAACCTCACCTCTTTCCAAAGCTATTTCAAACTAGCTCTAGTAAAAAGAAATAAAGCTGAGCCATGTATATCTAGAAACACCTAGATGCGAATATATCCATAGAGAGAATCGTTTTCAGAAGTCACTGTGAGGACATTTAAACAAATCAAGTTACACAAATAGGAGAGAGAAGTTTATGACGACGTATCAGTCCGATTTGGACCATTTACAAGACACACTGTTCCAGTCACGGTATTGTGCCTTTTTGTACTTTATGAAACCAACGTTTCTTGCTCTTGATAATCCCCTCCAGAAATCTGTATTGTTAAATCCGATTTGAGTCTCGAGACTAATTGAACTCTTTCAGCCCTAGAGTTTTTTTTCCTTTACTTAAATAAATAAATGTTGAGTGTAGACCAGTAAATGTTTGTGAGAGTAAAATGTCCTGAGGGTTTCTGTAGCTCCCGTTGCCATGTGTATTTTATTAATGCGCGGCTCAGTCTTGTTCGTTACCGAGTTCCAGCGATTTTAATGGCGTATCTTTGGACTTCTGACCGAATTTTAGGATTATTTTCTTTTGTGTGTAACCTTTATTTTTATAAAAGTCTAGAATACACTCAAAACTTCGAGTTTAATTGGCGCAATTCTGGAGGTGAATCCAATATAAACACTCCCTTGTGATAACTCATATTGTGGTAAATAACAGTGCACTCTGAGAAGTCTTTATAAATTCCTCAACATTTACAAAGGTTAAAACGTAACCACACGCTAGGCGTCGCATCATAGAATTTTTAAAATGTTGAGGTACAACCACAAGGGCACCTTGATATCATAATTGTGTTGGTGTAAACTGAAATACCGCTGTAACGGCATGAGGCAGGACATCCTTTTGTATAGATGAAAGTTCGGCGACAATTGAATGTTGCATCAAAATAATTGTTGAAGTGCAATCCAAACTTATATGAGTACCTTGCAAGTATTTTATAGGTTTGATATTGTAGTGAGCTAATCTTTCTTGGAGGGATACTGTTCAATTTCTTTCATATATTGCTTCCGAAAACGCCTATTGTAGGCTAAAATAGTCTTGTGACCTTGTTCTCAGAACGCAACACACATGTAACCTTGCATGCCTCTCGTTTGTCTGTTATCGCAATACTCGATTAATACTTACAATAAATACTGTCTTGCATCACACTGGTGTTCCAGGTATGATGATAAGTATGGTGATGGTGTGGCTAGGGATGATTATAGGCATGATAATAATGATGGTGATAATAGTGATGGCGGTAGTGGTAGTGATATTAAGGACGATGGGGCTAGTGAAACTAGGCATGATTGTGGTGATGACAGTGGGATAATTGTGTTGATGGGGTTGTTGATTATGCCAGTGATGAGGGGACCGATGATGATTATTATGCCTAAGACTAGTGTTGTTGATAATGGTGATGGTGTTGATGACGGTGTTGAGGAATGCGTTGATGGCACTGACGCTTGAGATATAATTTCTTTTAATACTATACATCACTATACAATAGTTGTGGTGAAGTTTTCCAGCTTTTCCTGGAGACGGTCTCCTGGTGCCAACTAATTTCTTGCGGTCTCTGGATCCTACGTTTAGCCTCGCTGTCTGTGTTGTTCCTCTGTATCAACAATATCCCATTCCAAGTTAAACAGAGTGAAGCGGAAGCAATAAGATAAACCATTCTTAGGAGTGCAGTGCGCCAGAAAATGCATCCTGAGATTGCTAAAGGCACAACATCTGCAACTCTCTTTTTATGAGGACGAAGGCAACTGGGGAAAGTATTCAAACACTCCGTGTCTGTAGTTCCTTTTATAAAGACGAAGCCAGCAGAATGTTCGAACAGTGTGTATTTAATGGAGTTTAATATTATTGTTGTTGCTGGTCCTTTCTGAATAAGAGAAACGGACGCTATGGAATTTTATCGTGTGTATCGACTATAAATTCAGTGTGTGTGTGTGTGTGTGTGTGTGTGTGTGTGTGTGTGTGTACTCACCTAGTTGTACTCACCTAGTTGAGGTTGCAGGGGTCGAGTCTAAGCTCCTGGCCCCGCCTCTTCACTGGTCGCTATTAGGTCACTCTCCCTGAACCGTGAGCTTTATCATACCTCTGCTTAAAGCTATGTATGGAATCTGCCTCCACTACATCGCTTCCCAAACTATTCCACTTCCTGACTACTCTGTGGCTGAAGAAATACTTCCTAACATCCCTGTGATTCATCTGTGTCTTCAACTTCCAACTGTGTCCCCTTGTTGCTGTGTCCCATCTCCGGAACATCCTGTCTTTGTCCACCTTGTCAATTCCTCTCAGTATTTTGTATGTCGTTATCATGTCCCCCCTATCTCTCCTGTCCTCCAGTGTCGTCAGGTTGATTTCCCTTAAAATCCCCTCGTAGGACATACCTCTTAGCTCTGGGACTAGTCTTGTTGCAAACCTTTGCACTTTCTCTAGTTTCTTTACGTGCTTGGCTAGGTGTGGGTTCCAAACTGGTGCCGCATACTCCAATATGGGCCTAACGTACACGGTGTATAGGGTCCTGAACGATTCCTTATTAAGATGTCGGGATGCTGTTCTGATGGTTGCCAGACGCCCATATGCTGCAGCAGTTATTTGGTTGATGTGCGCTTCAGGAGATGTGCCTGGTGTTATACTCACCCAAGATCTTTTTCCTTGAGCGAGGTTTGTAGTCTCTGGCCCCTAGACTGTACTCCGTGTGTGTGTGTGTGTGTGTTTTGTGTGTGTGTGTGTGTGTGGTGGTGTGTGTGTGGTGTGTGTGTGTGTGTGTGTGTGTGTGTGTTTGGTGTGTGTGTGTGTGTGTGTGTGTGTGTGTGTGTGTGTGTGTGTGTGTGTGTGTGTGTGTGTGTGTGTGTGTGTGTGTGTGTGTGTGTGTGTCTGTGTCTATGTGTCTGTGTTAGGTCCTCTCTCTCCCTGCCCCATGAGCTTTATCATGCCTCGCCTTAAAACTATGTATGGTTCCCGCCTCCACTACTTCACTTTCTAGGCTATTCCACGGCTTGACTACTCTATGACTGAAGAAATACTTACTAACATCCCTTTGATTCATCTGAGTCTTCAACTTCCAATTGTGACCTCTTGTGTCTGTGTTCCATCTCTGGAACATCCCGTCTTTGTCCACCTCGTCTATTCTGCGCAGTATTTTATATGTCGTTATCATGTCTCCCCTGACCCTCCTGGCCTCCAGTGTCGTCAGGCCGATTTCCCTCAACCTTTCTTCGTAGGACAATCCCCGTAGCTCTGGGACTAGTCTTATTGCAAACCTTTGCACTTTCTCTAATTTTTTGACGTGCTTGACTAGGTGTGGATTCCAAACTGGTGCTGCATACTCCAGTATGGGCCTGACGTAAATGGTATACAGAGTCTTGAACGAATCCTTACTGAGGTATCGGAACGCTATCCGTAGGTTTGCCAGGCGCCCGTATGCTGCAGCAGTTATCTGATTGATGTGCACCTCAGGAGATATGCTCGGTGTTATACTCACCCCCAGATCTTTTTCCTTGAGTGAGGTTTGCAGACTTTGGCCATCTAAACTATATTGTGTCTGCGGTCTTCTTTGCCCTTCCCCAATCTTCATGACTTTGCATTTGGCAGTGTTAAACTCAAGGAGCCAGTTGCTGGACCAGGCTTGTAGCCTGTCCAGGTCTCTTTGTAGTCCTGCCTGATCCTCATCCGATTTGATTCTTCTCATTAACTTCACATCATCCGCAAACAAGGACACTTCTGAGTCTATCCCTTCCGTTATGTCATTCATATATACCAAGAACAGCACAGGTCCTAGGACTGACCCCTGTGGAACCCCGCTTGTCACAGGCACCCACTCTGACACCTAGTCACGTACCATGACTCGTTGTTGCCTCCCTGTCAGGTATTCTCTGATCCATTGCAGTGCCTTTCCTGTTGTGTGTGCTTAATCCTCTAGCTTTTGCAGTAACCTCTTGTGAGCAACTGTGTCGAAGGCCTTCTTGCAGTCCAAAAGAATGCAGTCGATCCACCCCTCTCTCTCTTTTCTTACTTCTGTCACCTTGTCATAAAACTCTAGTAGGTTTGTGACACAGGATTTTCCCTCCCTGAAACCATGCTGGTTGTCAATTATACACTTGTTTCTTTCCAGGTGCTCCACCACTCTCCTCCTGATGATATTCTCCATGACCTTGCATACTATACACGTTAGTGATACAGGTCTGTAGTTTAGTGTCTCATGTCTGTCTCCCTTTTTAAAAATTGGGACTACATTTGCCATCTTCCATACCTCGGGGAGTTGCCCAGTTTCAAATGATGTGTTGAAGATCTTTGTTAATGGTACACACAATATCTCTGCTCCCTCTTTAAGGACCCACGGAGAGATGTTGTCTGGTCCCACCGCCTTTGAGATGTCAAGTTCGCATAGCAGCTTCTTCACCTCCTCCTTGGTTATATGTACCTCATCCACCACTTGCTGGTGCACCCCCCTGCTCTGATTTCCTGGAGACCTACTGGTTTCCACTGTAAATACTTCTTTAAATCTCGTGTTGAGCTCCTGACATACCTCCCGGTCGTTTCTTGTGAATTCCCCATCACCCTTCCTCAGTCTGATTACCTGGTCCTTGACTGTTGTTTTCCTCCTGATGTGGCTGTACAACAGCTTCGTGTCAGTCTTGACTTTCGATGCTATGTCACTTTCGTATTGCCGCTGAGCCTCCCTTCTTATCTGTGCATATTCGTTTCTGGCTCTTTCTGTGTCTGTGTGTGTGTCTGTGTGTGTGTGTCTGTGTGCGTGTACTCACCTAGTTCTGGTTGCAGGAGTCATAGCTCCTGGCCTCGCCTCTTCACTGGCCGCCAATAGGTCCACTCTCCCTACTCCATGAGCTTTATCATACCTCTTGTGTCTACGTGTCTGTATATGAGTCTGCCTCCGTTTGTTTGTGTCTGCCTTTATAGTAGTGACCGCTGCCAGTGTCACGGCGATTTTATATCCCTGTTGCTGTTGTAACAGACTTAGAGTTCAGAATCTTAAACGCATGTAATAAATAAGCACGTACATTTAAGGAAAACATGTTAAGTGCAAATAAGAAATAAATTTACATATTCAGTAGATAATGTGCACCGCACTCAGGTCATGAGCAACACCTACTTCTTCCCTATGTCCCTCTTCAAGGCCCTGAGGAACTCCATCTTACTCCCGTCGAAATCCTTAAGAATTTCGAAAGTTATGAACCATGCCATGTTTTTATTCCTCCTCAAAGCTATGAGCAACGTTACCTTGTAATAAAGTTGGTAGAATTACCGACAATATGTAAAGTAAAAGGACACAAGTGCAACTAATGTGACATTTTATTGTGGCAACGTTTCGCTCTCCAGGAGCTTTATCAAGCTTTATCAAGCTTGATAAAGCTTGCCACAATAAAATGTCACATTAGTTGCACTTGTGTCCTTTTACTTTACATAACGTCACCTTGTTAACTCTGCACGGCCCTGAGCAACTCCACCTTACTCCCTTCAAAATACTGAACAACTCCACTACTTTTACCCTCCATGACTCCATCCAGGGCCATAAAACCCCCTTCTCTTCAGAGGTCACGAACCAAATCACTTTTTATTCTTCCTCGAAGCTATGAGCTACATCACCTTCCCTCTGCAAGGCCATGAGCAACTTTACCTTTGCTCACCCTCCAGCAAGCCCAAGATTTGTGTTATTGCTGACCTGAAAGCCCAGTCAAGCTGCGAGAGAAGCTGTTGGCTTTGGAACAATTTGCTCAGCTTGAGTCCTGCATATATCAAGCGACCGCCTGGTTGTGTTTTCTATTTATAAAGTTGCTCGGATAAAGTATATTACATCTTAGTAACTTGAACTCTTTGGAAGAGAAAGTCGGCATAAATAGGATTAGAGTGATAGTTTGAGGTAATTAGTTCATTCTCTCTGGTGGAACATAATCAGTATCTTAGCATAAGGCTAAAAAAAAACCTCACATTGGGCTAAGAGAATGATTGATTGGATTAGTTCGGTCGAGAATTTTTTTCACCATACGTAATTTTCAGTACAAATGCATTATATATATATATATATATATATATATATATATATATATATATATATATATATATATATATATATATATATATATATATATATATATATATATATTATAAACTGTTTATCATATTTACTCACCGAACTGCATTTTTTTGGAAAATTTTCCCGAAATAACTATTTTATATCTCTGCATTGCACAGAATGCACATTCATAAATACTTTGATAAATATTTTAACTATATGAATGGTCGAGCCAAGCAGTCTAATGCACACAAATATGCATATCTATTAAATATCTTCACTATCTTAGTGTTCTTTTCTCCTAAGTTCTACAGCCTCGGGTCTTGTGGACGCACCCTTAGACCTCTTCTGAGAAAATGCCTTTCAGAACTTTAAGATTCTCATCAAAGTGAATGTGAAAAAATAAAAGTCACAGTACCGTGGCTGGAACGATTCCCAATTAACCCTCACTTAGGAGAAGAAATTCATAGTGACGTTCTTGTGCGTCCTGGACCTTTTGTCAAGTTATAAGCTTCCTCTTTCAATTCCAGGTTTTATGTAAGTTTAAAAATGTGAGCTTTTGATCATAAGTCTAAGATAGTGCAAGCTTAGAATCGTGACGTGTCAGCTAATGTAACCTTAGAGGGTCACAGGTCTCAGAGAATGTGAGCTCAACATTAACTGTCTCTAGGAGAACGGTGGCCCGTGGCCACCTGACCACGGGTGTTAGTCTACTGCTGTGAGTCGCATCCTGGGACAAAATGTACCTAATTTGCCCGAAATGCTCTTCATAACAAGCGACTTTCTATATAATAGTATGTCGTTGATGTCAGCTAGGTCTGTATACCTTGTACATGTACTTGTAGAAATAAAGATATATTATTGTGAACTTAGTATCAACTGTGTCTAGGGGAACGTGAGGTCACGGACACAGTTTCAGAGAATTTGAGCTCAAAACCATTAATTCTCTGAGAATGTTCCTCAGGATCAATACATGTCTTGGAGAATGTAACTGAGGATCATCTCAAATCTCGTTAAAATGGGGTCGTGTTGTCAAAATGGCTTACTTAATTATGGTGGTAGTCTCTTATCGGTGAGACGGAAAACTAAATCTTTCTCGGTATTACTCTTTAAATTAAGCATGAGTTAACCAGAGGGATGAGCGAATGAAATGGTGTTATTACCAGAAGTACGAAGAGAAAGATTCATGTGTCCTGTGTAGATCTTTCATTAAATCAAAGCTCTATATAGAGCGAAACGTCCCAGTACAACCTTTTTCTCTAACTAGGGCCTGTTTTCATACCAATCCCAAGCAGACGTAAGAGGGATACCTTGAAGACTTATCTGTGAGTGCAAGTGTCGACAGTGACATTCGTCTTACAAAGGTACAGTGCATATCCTTGCCTCCTAGTTGGATTAAACGAAGTAAGTTTCTAAGCATAACCCAAATCCCGAGTTGATATTTCGCTGCCGCTCCAAGCCGTCAGTTCAACGCTATATAAGCACACGATGGCAGGCACTTGGAGAAGATCAGTTTTTCTGACAAATTCTTCCCGAGTATAAAAGGCTTAAAAAAGCTTCGACATTTAATCGAGTGCTTCAAAGGCTGGCATATTTCATACGCATTATAATCATCGGT
The DNA here is from genome assembly GCF_026875155.1 of Cherax quadricarinatus. Taxonomy (NCBI): domain Eukaryota; kingdom Metazoa; phylum Arthropoda; class Malacostraca; order Decapoda; family Parastacidae; genus Cherax; species Cherax quadricarinatus. The sequence continues at coordinate 23,246,721 of NC_069423.1, read as the reverse complement.
GAATTTCAAATAGCAATCTTCATTATGCTGGAATAATCATATTTTTGGAATGAACTTGATTTCCATGATAAACTGGGGACTTGTAGCGGATAAGATACATCACTCAATGCTGAATTTTAGGAATAATTTACTCGTGAAAGAAAACAGAACATGCCACCTGACCTCGATATACATTCCCCCGGTCACCACACTACAATCATACCGTTTTATACAATTTATACCATCAAACTTGGTGATACACTTCCCTACCAACACACCTTGTCATACACTCACTGCTGCCCCATATTGTTGTTACCCACCTGGGCAAACCTAAGAGTTATATCTCCCCCAACCTATCTTCAAGGGATATATATCTTGACATAGAAAGTATTTAGGATTAAGGAATTGATGCTGCCATTTCTTTTCTCGGATCCAACCTGTTTACATCTCTTTCCCCAGGCGCTGTATGATCCTTGTGAGTTTACCGCTTCTCAAGGAACTTTTTATCTTCCCTCATACAACCCATTCTCGCACCACTATAGATTAACGTCCAGAACTGAACGTTCCCTGGTTTCCTACAGCTACTACCCTGCCAGAAGTGCCTCATCCCTTCTCATTTTCCTCATTTGTGGTTAAATCATTTTTTAATAGATTTAGTAACCCAACCTAAACTAAATTAACCTAAAATAGACAAAAATTAAAGAAAAGTTTTAGCAAGTGCTTACAAATACGCTAGTTAAAAAAGGCAATAATTTTAGCAAGAGCTTACAAAATGGCGTTGTGAACTACGCAGTTAAGAACGTTTATATTTCTTGATAACAGTTAGTAACTCCTGAGTCCAATAAATGTTCAAGATACTCAACCGAATTTAGCCTCAACAGAATAATATTAACCTTGTTTGGTCGAGATTGTCGTTTGTATATTGTGATTTATGCCGAATAAGAATATGGAAATTTTGAAAAATGTTTTGGCAATAATCGGTTAGTTGCAACAGGAAATGACATTAGAATACTTCACAATCGTCAAAAAAGTTCTATGTAAAAATAACATTAAGAAACTTACTGAGAGAGAGAGAGAGAGAGAGAGAGAGAGAGAGAGAGAGAGAGAGAGAGAGAGAGAGAGAGAGAGAAAGAGAGAGAGACACAAAGGGGTCTCCAGCTGTGTGAACATTAAACACAGCTCCAAAAGTCCCGGGAGAAACATGGAATAGAGAAAATTGAATGTGTTGTTGGTTCACCCTCCGAGGATCTTTGAACCAGGACAATATTTACACAAGATTGTGGGGAAAACAAGAGCCACAATTTTTGGAAGTACCAGAGGCACGTGTGTGGCTGAGTAGGTGAGCGAGGCAGCAATTATAGACTTGAAAGGACACTTCGTTCTGTAGCTTACAACATCTGATGAAGTTATAGGAAAAGCAAAAAATATGAGGGGCAATGTATGTGTTACAATTCATCGAAGGTTTCAACTCATTCGGAGGAAGCATTGAACCTCTTACATTATATACAATTCGATTGCGATTTTGGCTTACATACCAACGCTTTTCTTGCCGAATAAGGCAAGCTAAAATTTGTGTATTCAATAATATCACTAAAATTATTCTGAACATGACGAAAAAATATATATTTAATTGAGTTTGTTTATTATTAAATTACTGTAAACTTATCTAAAATATATTTAGGTGTATTAGGCTAAATTAAATTCCGCTTGTTATAATAAGGTTAGGAAAGTTTTCTAAGGTTCTTTTGGTGCAATAATATTAATTTTTACATTAACATAAATGAAAAAATATATCTTTAAACGTATAAGAGAAAATTTTAAGAAGGACTTAATTTTAAACGAGTTTTTGCTAATTGAGCAATTTTACCTATTTGTCACGACATTATATATATATATATTTTTTTTTTTTTATTATCACACCGGCCGATTCCCACCAAGGCAGGGTGGCCCGAAAAAGAAAAACTTTCACCATCATTCACTCCATCACTGTCTTGCCAGAAGGGTGCTTTACACTACAGTTTTTAAACTGCAACATTAACACCCCTCCTTCAGAGTGCAGGCACTGTACTTCCCATCTCCAGGACTCAAGTCCGGCCTGCCGGTTTCCCTGAATCCCTTCATAAATGTTACTTTGCTCACACTCCAACAGCACGTCAAGTATTAAAAACCATTTGTCTCCATTCACTCCTATCAAACACGCTCACGCATGCCTGCTGGAAGTCCAAGCCCCTCGCACACAAAACCTCCTTTACCCCCTCCCTCCAACCCTTCCTAGGCCGACCCCTACCCCGCCTTCCTTCCACTACAGACTGATACACTCTTGAAGTCATTCTGTTTCGCTCCATTCTCTCTACATGTCCGAACCACCTCAACAACCCTTCCTCAGCCCTCTGGACAACAGTTTTGGTAATCCCGCACCTCCTCCTAACTTCCAAACTACGAATTCTCTGCATTATATATTCACACCACACATTGCCCTCAGGACATGACATCTCCCCTGCCTCCAGCCTTCTCCTCGCTGCAACATTCATCACCACGCTTCACACCCATACAAGAGCGTTGGTAAAACTATACTCTCATACATTCCCTCTTTGCCTCAAGGACAAAGTTCTTTTGTCTCCACAGACTCCTAAGTGCACCACTCACTCTTTTTCCCTCATCAATTCTATGATTCACCTCATCTTTCATGACCCATCCGCTGACACGTCCACTCCCAAATATCTGAATTACGTTCACCTCCTCCATACTCTCTCCCTCCAATCTGATATTCAATCTTTCATCACCTATCTTTTTGTTATCCTCATAACCTTACTCTTTCCTGTATTCACCTTTAATTTTCTTCTTTTGCACACCCTACCAATTCATCCACCAATCTCTGCAACTTCTCTTCAGAATCTCCCAAGAGCACAGTGTCATCAGCAAAGAGCAGCTGTGACAACTCCCACTTTGTGTGTGATTCTTTATCTTTTAACTCCACGCCTCTTGCCAAGCCCCTCGCATTTACTTCTCTTACAACCCCATCTATAAATATATTAAACAACCACGGTGACATCACACATCCTTGTCTAAGGCCTACTTTTACTGGGAAAAAATTTCCCTCTTTCCTACATACTCTAACTTGAGCCTCACTATCCTCGTAAAAACTCTTCACTGCTTTCAGTAACCTACCTCCTACACCATACACTTGCAACATCTGCCACATTGCCCCCCTATCCACCCTGTCATACGCCTTTTCCAAATCCATAAATGCCACAAAGACCTCTTTAGCCTTATCTAAATACTGTTCACTTATATGTTTCACTGTAAAACACCTGGTCCACACACCCCCTACCTTTCCTAAAGCCTCCTTGTTCATCTGCTATCTATTCTCCGTCTTACTCTTAATTCTTTCAATTATAACTCTACCATACACTTTACCAGGTACACTCAACAGACTTATCCCCCTATAATTTTTGCACTCCCCTTTTATCCCCTTTGCCTTTATACAAAGGAACTATGCATGCTCTCTGCCAATCCCTAGGTACCTTACCCTCTTCCATACATTTATTAAATAATTGCACCAACCACTCCAAAACTATATCCCCACCTGCTTTTAACATTTCTATCTTTATCCATCAATCCGGCTGCCTTACCCCCTTTCATTTTACCTACTGCCTCACGAACTTCCCCACACTCACAACTGGCTCTTCCTCATCCTACAAGATGTTATTCCTCCTTGCCCTATACACGAAATCACAGCTTCCCTATCTTCATCAACATTTAACAATTCCTCAAATATTCCTTCCATCTTCCCAATACCTCTAACTCTCCATTTAATAACTCTCCTCTCCTATTTTTAACTGACAAATCAATTTGTTCTCTAGGCTTTCTTAACTTGTTAATCTCACTCCAAAAAATTTTTCTTATTTTCAACAAATTTGTTGATAACATCT